>JAJKFL010000014.1:25516532-26116532 GCA_021186555.1 Reticulitermes speratus | reverse complement strand
ATTACCTAATAAAACTAGAAGAGCCGGAATAACCTAGTCAGTACTGTGACTAAGCTACGAGCTTCACAATCGAAGGACCTTAGCTCAATTTCAGCCAGGGACAAGAGATGTTCCTCTTCTCTTAATTGCCCCGACTGGCTGAAAACCTCCCAGCATTCTGTTCAATGGGTAAGGGGGTAAAGGTCTGGCCACTCATCTTTATCTACTGCCAAGGTTAAGGGCTGAAGGGAAGTATGGTAGACGACCTAGTATAGGAAGCTTTAACCGCAGTCACGTGCACCATCCGTAGTACTTCTTTGAGTGGCTTAGTTACAAAAAAATTTTGTCTTGTCATTATAACAGACTCAAATATATTTGGAGTGTGGATGTCAGCAATATTAGTGGATTATAAATATCTTGCAAAATAAAATTACTTGACCACTATATAAAATCGTGTTCCGACAAATGTACACTTTTTATTATCTGTTATTTAATACAGTTTATATTAAAAATAGTCCAACATGTTTCGAACTATGTTAGTTCATCTTCAGGGACTCAATTGTTTATTACACCAGCTATAGACGTATGGTGCCGATCCAGTGGCCGTGCGGTCTAAGGCGTGGGTCTGCGGCCGCTCGCTTACTAGGATTGTGGGTTCGAATCCCACTGGGGGCATGGATGTCTGTTGTGAGTGTTGTGTGTTGTCAGGTACAGGTCTCTGCGACGAGCTGGTCCCTCGTCCAGAGGAGTCCTACCGAACGTGGTGTGTCTAAAAAGTGTGATCATGAAGCCTCGAAAAATGAGGCGGCCTAGGCCCCCAAGGGGCTGTCGAGCCATTGGGGGGGAAAAAAAAGACGTATGGTACTCATTAAAATATACAAGTTATTATATAAAATGTCGCTAACTGTGTTGAGTTTGTGGTCACTGTATCTGCTGCTTCGTGTTCACCATTTGTTTGTGAACACGAAACAGCAGATACAGTGACCACAAACTCAACACAGTTAGCGACATATTATCTACTAACTTATATATTTTAATGAGTACCATACGTCTGTAGCTGGTGTAATAAACAATTGAGTCCCTGAAGATGAACTAACATAGTTCGAAACATGTTGGACTATTTTTAATATAAACTGTATTAAATAGCAGATAATAAAGAGTTTACGTTTGTCGGAACACGATTTTAAATAATCAAGAAAATGTACGGTACAAATAACATAAATGTACGGTACAAATAACATAAATGTACGGTACAAATAACATAAATGTACGGTACAAATAACATAAATGTACGGTACAAATAACATAAACGTACGGTACAAATAACATAAAATACTTGACCACTGTCGGCTTAAAAATTATGCTGCATAAAATGAATTTATATCATATTGCTGTATTTATACAGAGAATGTTGCCGTTGTGGCAAAGTCTAGACTTGTGTTTGGTAAGCACCTACGTCGAATCTCGGTTAGATAAAATGCCATTATTACTGATTTCCTCGATCACTTCATTAGAATGTGTGAATGTTATCAAATCCTTTTCTTTTTGTCTGTGGCGCTACAGTTGAAATCATGCCTGGGCCGCTCATTGTTGTGGTTTTTATATCAAACACAATTCGAGACACACCCGGGAGAACTCATCTGAACGAGTGATCAGTTCGTAACAGAGGTCGCTACATACACAACTCACAACAAACACAAGAGACGAACTTCCATGCTCTCAGCGGGATTCTAACCCACGATCCCAACAATCAAGCAGTCGCAGACCTACGCCTAGATTGCACGGCCACCGAGATCGGCTATCCTTCTTCTTCTTTCTTCTGGCATTACAGTCCTTGGTGGACCTTAGCCACTTCATAAACTGTCGTCCAGTTTCTAATTTTAGAAGCTTTTCAACAGAACATTTTTATGGGGTGGAGTTGTAAGCCCCACGCCCAACGTCACAACCTGCAGGGCCATGGTATCCCTTTTTGTCTGTGTCATCACCTTTGACATGTCTGGCATGGGAGGCACTACCAGTAGCTACGATACTGCCAGCATACCTCTCAGGATCATTTGACCACACAAGCCCCACGTCTACGTCAAAGTAGGGATACCTTCGAGGGGTGTCAAATCCTTACCTCCACAAAATCCATTATCATCTTCCGTTCCAGGCGTAGTAAACAACAGGTAAGTTTCTATAGCAGTGCCCAGTAGGTGACCGGTCATATCTTGGCCCCTGATACCGGGTATCCACACTGACTTTTATCGTGGTTTATCTCAGTCTCTGCAAACTCCGGAATAATACCTCGATTATGCCACGAACGAATCCTTCCAAACACTGTCAAACCCATCATTCCAGAGTAATCGCACTATTCCAGTCTTCATATAGTATACAACAGAGACAACGTCATAAAATGAAACAAAATATCCTCTGAAATGAAAGAGTGTCATTACATAAACTGAGGACTGATAATCTCACTACAATTAAACTGTTGGCGTAAAAATATACTATTTATGGATAAATTACGGTGCAATATTCAGCTCAAATTAGGCATGACATGTAGAACTTCCTATGGAACTGGAATATGGATAATGCCAAAGAAGCACAGGTCTACGGTCTATGCCATTTTTAAATTCGCTGTATACTGACGCCACTTACGTACGAACATAATACTACTAGGGATATTGAAGAAAGAGGATAGGAGAGGCGGACTAGGGTCATTTGACACAGGTTACGGATCAAGGACGGTCTCTTGTCGACATGGTAATGCTCTTGAATGCTTTGATTCCAAACCGTGCACGAGCCATGTAAGGGTTATTAGTAATATACCATTAGAGCATACACTGACCAGCATGACCAGGGCCGGCCTGAAATATGTGGTCACCCAGGGCAGGCTAATAATTTGGCGTTCCTTCAAGCCGACATACTTTAAACTTTTTCGGCCTAGGAGAGGGCTGGCGAAATGTTTGAGGGTGCGTGCCCAAATTACGGATATTTTCGGATGAATTCTTTGGCGTGTGGAAACCTGAGTTTACTAGCACCATATTTCCGATTATTCCAGTGAGGTCTTAGCGCCCTTATACGTTGGGGCGCCGGGCAGCTGCCCGCTGGACCGCCTATTAGTCCGGCCCTGGCAATTACGGTATATAACTAATTACCATTACGGCACTAAACCCTCGGTTTCCATAAATTTCTTGACTAGATAAACGACTATCTGGCTCTTCAAAAAGAACTCCGGTTTATAGAACTAATTAGCATACGGACGACGTCGGACCATTTCATTTAGACGTCCTCTTCCACACTAGGAAGCACGAAAGTGAAGATTTATGTTTGCTACGCTAGGAATGTATACGGCCTTCTCTGAGATAACACAGATTGAGTGTAATGTATGATACACATGACGCATACACTGCTGTCCGGGTGAGGCGAGGTTGTATAACGACGTCCTTTTAACGAGGAACGTTAACAAGATTCTCCCTTTGTGTTAGATGTTGCTGTTGAGATGTCAGTTACATAATAAGTTTGTGGAGTACCCTAAAGTGGATTTCTCTGTCTTCTCTTATAAGGCCACCAGTCTTAAGTAAAATTTTATTACGGAATGAAATAGAGTCAGGAGTCAGTTAACACTCTGCCACACGCAGGCCCTGCAAACGCTGCTACATTCCTATCATATTTATTCTTGATCAGTGGTTTATTTCGTTTTGCTGTTTTGGGGCCGACGACGCATTTCAAAACATACTGTTACTATTATAGAGCCCTTTGAAATTTTAACGACAATTTGTTAACAGAATATATTAATAAAAGGGTACCTGTGAACGTGTAACTTTCTTTGTCTCCAAAGGAAAATTTCCGTGAAAATATGTACTCTCAATAATAAAGTTTTTAATACACTTTAACTGTTTAAAGACCTACGGTAACTGTATTTACCACCTACTGTAACATTTAACAAGGTAGGTAATGTAGGGATAACACTGTGGCGCTTTCGCATAACCACTGTTGCTACGAAAACGCAACAATAACTTTCCTTTGTATTGTTGTTGACCTACATGTAGCTGTCAACAACAAAATAATCGTTGAGAGTTGCCATAGAAACGCTCCCTTGCACTGTTGTCGAACTACAAAATATTTCGTACTGCTGTCAACAATATAAACATACTCATGACTTCATGTAAAGTTCCCGATATATTTGTCTGATTTTTAACTGAATTTGGAATTTTTCTACAAATTTTCGTAAAAAGTCCCAATATCAAATTTCACGATAATCCGTCCAGTGGGAGCTGTGCTAATACATGCGGACAGACAGGCATACAGAAAAGCAGACGGACGGACAGACATGACGAAACTATTGCTATTTACGCTAACGCGCCTAAAAATGCTGCATATTGCCCACATTGTGCATATATGTCCGTCATCTTCTCTCCCTATCTATAACTATTACCAATTGCGCCATCGCATACTACCTACGCACAGGCCTACATAACAACAGAGTTTCAAGCGTTACCGCAATTTCTGGTCCCATTCGTAACTGCTACTAGCTGTCTCTGATTGCTACCGAACACGCATAAGGATAAAACGGAAATCATTGAAGTTTTATACATATATAGAATAACTAAACGTAAAAAAAATCATCCATTAGCTTCCATTACACTGAATATACTGATTTATTTTTTATTTATCCTTCGCTTTATGGGATTATGCTGCACTTACATTTCCAAAAACCTGTTTATATAAAAAGTTTGCCAATTTTCCTTCGGGCCCCCAGAATATCTTCGCTACAGCGGTTTGTGCTCCTTGCCAGCCTTAGTACTATATTCGTCCCCATTATATATATGTATATATAGAGAGAGTATATATATATTGTAGTTGTTCGATTCGAAGCCAGGGCTCTATAAACTTCCATATTCTTCACAGGTGTACAGAATCAATATACAGTCGCTTGAATTGAACCCGCGGCTTAATAAATGTAGCTTAATCTTCATCACAGATTTACAGAATCGACATGCATTGATTTGCTTCCCAAGTCAATTCTGTAGCAAAATAAATTTTAGGAAGGCAAAAGGAAAAAGATTAGCTGACCATCTTGACACGTAGAGTCAAAACCCGATATAGCGCCACTGTTAGTTCACCGCAGTTTTCGGCAGTATATCGAAGGTTATGGCAAATCGCAATACTCTACAATAGGGAATGTCTGTTCACACACTTTGATAGGCGCTAAGTAAGGGTGACGCTGTACAAGGGAGGGGGTCGTGTTTGACTGTTAACTGATATTTGAAGGTAGGTAAGAAAAAGGAAATGAAGAAAAGAATAATACAGCATCCAAAGACAAGAGCATTGCTGTTGAAAATACGCGGCTTTATGTAAAAAATGAAATGGCAGAAGTAAATATAGGAAATACGAAGCACCCAAAACTTTAGGTAAATTCCTTTCTGTACTCCGAAAGCATAGCGACAGTGTCCTGGCGCCGCCTCCGCAAGACGGAGAAGGCTCACAGTGGATATAGAGTCCGACTATCTTCCTTCTTATTTAAATTAACTGTGGGGTAAAGTCAGAAAGATCTTACCCGGTTAAAGTATGTCGAATGTGTGCTGAGATTACATTAAGAAAAAAATTATTTGGATAAGGGCATATTCTTGATGAAATGTTGTTTTACATGTTGTTATATTTAGTAAGAGACCCAACATAATAACATCGACAGTCTCAATAATGTAAACTTGTTTATTTTTTCTTATTTTCTGCTGTAATAAAACAGAAAGTGGAATGGTAGCGGAAAACATTAAGAATCAAACGCATACACGCTTGTTTCTTAATGTTTTGACATACACAAGTACGCATGGAACTGGGTCATTTCGTGCTACTGTGGCTTGAGCAAAAATTTCTGTCTGCAATCCGCGAGGTAAACAATTCATTTACATAACAATTACACACGTTACAAAATCGTAATTGCTCCAAGTGAGTAGATACCGGCCCAGCATAACTCGAGCTACATTTCTATGTAGATCAATCTATGAGCTGGACGATGACACAATCGGAGATCGATTTCCGACGAATATTTTCTTTTCGCGGTTATTTTCCACACCATTTCTGGCACCCTCCTAGCCCCTGGTCACCGCGGGTCTATCCCCGAAAGTACAGCAATAGCGTCCACCGATTAAGAACTCCCCTCCAACTAGTGCCAGACTTTAAGAATGGAGCTATTTGTAGCCTTACCTCAATCCCCTATACGTAATTCCTGGCCTTCTTAATTAATGAAGCACAGTAACCTGGCGTTAGCAGTCACATCCAAATCAATGTACTTGAGACTCCAAAAATAAATTTGATTTGAATTAAGCACGCGACACCTTTATGTTCACCTTCTGCATAAACTGGCCAGTCCTTCCACCTACTATCAAGGGTTTTTGACAGATTTTCAAACGTCATCCCGTGAGTACGAGAGTTGTGTTCATGCGCCTATATATGGCAACTTCTCCGGCACTTGCGCAGAACCATGCTGCCGACTTACAGGCACATCTGCGTTGGAAGTTAACTCTGTTAACAAACACACTTACAGCGCCCTTCAACCATGTTTTAGCAACATTTGAATGACAAAAGTTGCGTTACGTCATAGATTTCCTTCACTAATAATCTCTAAAGGATAAACATAACCGAAATGAACGATGAAATGAAAATTAACTTCGTTCCACAAAAGAAATCTCGATGTGGGTAAGTAAATTCAGATAACTGTTTCTAATAACACGCAAGCAGCCAGGGAATCACACAACCAGAAGTATAGTACAGGTCATACAATAGGGCACGTACATAGTACTGGCCACGTAGGCATATCATTCCCTCTGTTTGAATGACGTGACTTTATGGCTCCACGACTAATCCCAGTCAGGACAGGCGCAGTCTGACAAATCATACTGATAATTTAGTAGCCTATTAGACGTTAATGCCAGGTAGACCATCTGCTTTAAAGGTCAATAGCACAGTTTCGACCACAAATTGAATTTGCAGGCTGATTTCATTCCAGTAATAACTAGTGTTTATTTCTTTTTAGCTTCTTCAAACCACTGTTTCTGGAAACCAAGAGGATATGCATTTTGTTCGAGGTACAGACCTAACGCAGTGAGTTTAGCAAACTCAAGGTAGGGCGGGGGCGAATTAATTCATAAATCAACAAATAGTTGATGGAATCTTTTGTTTAAGGAAAGAAAAGAAGTCAATGGAAGTTATGTGCATAGTTCGGCAGCCAAGAAAAGTAAATTTTATGCTGGTAAAGATCAGTACTTCGTTTTCCTTGTACGAATAAGTCACAATTATTCTCGTCAAAATTCGTTGACCTCAAACATGCAATCGTTTCTTTTAGTCTTTTCGTTCTCTCGTTAGGTCGTTAGGAGTTATATGTATACGTACGCTCATAAAATTAATTAACAGCTTATGGGCAGAATCTCTACTCTCCATATCTTACATCGCCCGCACCACGTGGTGGGACTGATGAAACCGAGAATGAAAAGTTTACTAAAACATTGTTGGGGAAATTTCATTTGGTTAAAATTTTCCTAGTGGTCCACGTTGCTTTTACTTTAATGATGCATAAATATTCTTGTTAGTCTGTCCTATACTAAACGGTTATACGACAGTGTTGTAACTCAAATCTTCTTACTAACAAAGGGTCACCTTCAGACTAAAATACTTTAAAAACAAATAAAAAGGTCTATATACAATTAACGCAATTGTATATAAACCTTTTCGTGTTTTTAAAGTATTTTAGCCTGAAGATGACCCTATGTGGTTGAAACGTGTTTCAGAAATAAATACCAGAGACAATGTAGTTGTGTTGATTGCTCCTTATTTTTTTTCGTAACGAATGAATTGCAAAGGATGTGGCAGAAAGCCGTCACACCCTAATTTATTGTATTATTTCAGCATTTTCATAAAGGTACTGAGAAAAAGCACAAAACCCCTCAGTCAGGACAGTCGATGCCCCAGTCGAGACTCAAACCGGGCACCTCCCGAATACACGGCACAAGGTTCACAGCTCCAACTTGCTGCATTATTGGCTGCAAAATAAGTCCGTGTTTTAAAAAACTTTTTGAAATTATATTCCAGTGTACAAATATTTTCTGTACTTTCCAGGCGCGTTTTCCACTCTTGTGGCTCTCCAACTTACCAGTTGTCATGAACTGTACTTAATTACATTCTTAAAAATAAACTGGCTTTACCAAATGTTTTCACAATTACGGTCTTCTGAGATATGACGCCGTGTCATTTTTAGACAGGCTCGAACGTTGCAGACAAACCTGCTCCCCTCATCTTCAATCATGTAAATTTATTAACAGGCTTACAGTAGGCCTATAATGTAAATACTGAAGTTCAAGCTGGGCTCATGAACCCCCTACCCAGACGATAACCGTAATTACTATTTCGTCAACATAATACAGAAACGCAAGGCGTGTGCCAGGTCAACGCACAAAGATTGCCGTATCATGCGTGATTTCTGTCTTCCGCCGCGGTGTAGTTGAGATCTTTACTCTTCTGCGATATTATACAGCGTATGTTGGTAACTGGTTACCGACGTTTCGTACCAACATATCGGTCCCATCTTCAAGGGTCAAGCAGTCTTCTTCGCCCTTCAAAACCGAATATATGTTGTCCCGAAACGTCTGTAACCAACTACCAACCTGCGCTGCGCAATATCCCACAAAAGCGAAGACCTCAAACCAAAACAACTCATCCCACTTGTCATACAAAGAGAACCATTTTTAAATGCATGCACAGGAAGTTTAGCAGTTTGTATAAAATAAAACAAATATGTGTAAAACACATCCTCAATTTTATTCTATGAATACTGTGTTAGTAAATCCCATAAAATTGTTTTCTTCATTTCATTAAATGTGTTTTAATATTTTATATACCATTACCTCAAGAAGCAGATGTAACAGGAAAATATCTCATGTAACATAAAACATTTGTCTCTATCCACAACTGTTTTAAGTTCTGTTGTGAAGTTGTCTATATAATGCATAGATGTCCCTTGCTTAATGCTCTACCACTAAGAAATTGACATAACACAGTGCAAAAATACTGAGTTTTTAAATCTATAATTTCTTACACACAGCACCAACACAGCATATAAATGTAACATAACTGGTGAAACACCCTTTGCATAATATACTGTTATCTTGAGTGTGGGCGAGGACCTGAAAATCCAAATAGACTTTCTTTGGGATGACAAAAAAAGCCAAGCTTCTTGCCAGACCATCCAACAAAACGTTTGCAGCAAGTAGGGGAGTTTAATCATTTCAGGACATATCTAATCTGCACAACCTATGAATGAATAAGGAGATGGTGGTAACAATTACTGGAATTCATGAAGTTATGAAAAGTAGGGGTTTTCAGAAAATTTACGTTTTAAGACAAAACAGGGCTCTCTGGAAGTGGATGTCTACTGAAAATCTATTTCTTTGGGAGGGGGGTTACGAATTTCCTCAGGATTCAAAGCTGCTACAGATTGGATAACTCACCTTCTGCACAGGAACAATTCCAGGGACTAAAGCCCCTTTGTGGTTATGGTTCAGCAATGCTTCATGCTATGCATTGCACACAGCAAGACAAATTTACCCAGTGTGTGCTGTAGCAACTGAAGAGTCTATTGGACACAATATTTATTTACAATTTGGTTTAGGTCATATTCTTCCCCAACAGTTAAAAATGTATCTTGAGGACACTGGCACCGAGACCCATGCTCTCCTGCTACTCAACAACACATCAAGCCAGCCATTCATCCTGGCAATTCGCCACACTACATCTCCCCAAAGGAAATGGCAATTCTTTGTCCAAACACCATATCTCTCATGTAGCTCAGGGCATCATAAGGTGCTCAGTAAACTGGCCAAAACGTCAATGCCATTCTCTATGGACCCATATACATATAATTCATAGTTACACTGAAACACACTTCCTGCTGAAGTGACACCATGCTGCTGCCAACAGAGCTAAGAATGGCACTAAGTCAACAGAACCTTTGGAATTGTTCTGATGTTCTTTAGGAAGTCACATAATTCTATACACACCCACATACATGTATCTAACTGTACCATGGAGCACACATTCCTTGCTGTAGTTACAGTATGCTGCCAATGTAACGATGGCATGAAGTCAACAGAGGTTTTGGAATTGTTCTAACACCCCTTAAAAGAAGCCACATAACAGCAATTCCAAAACCCTTTGGTTAGTAACAACACAGTTTAAGAACAGGGATGCTGTGGTAGTGCACAATCTTCTATATTTTCACAATTAATAACATCATGTTCATATTCAATATTAAAGAGTGCTAGACTTTATAAGCAGTAAATCATGATAAATTGCAGGAACACAAAATATTGTACATCTAATGCTTGCTACCAGAAAAATATTATTTTAATACTAACTATATACATTTTTCACTCTTTTCTATTTTACTCTGGAATGTCCCTGAACAGTTTTAAAACACCACAAGCTATGGACAATATTCTGATTTAATGATATAAAAGGTTCATTGCTATTTCAATTGGTGATAACATTGAACACTAAGACCACATTATGACACACTTGTAACAAACAAATTATTTGATTCAAGATGTTGCTATCAGCAGCTTCAGGTGCAGTTCTGTGTGTACATATTCCTATAAGCTTCCAAACTGTAGAATATGTGCAACTGGCAGAGAAGCAGAAATCCTCCTGTATAATTAAATTAAATTAAATTAATAACATTAATAACAATAATTAGATCTTGTATCACAGAAATCATATATGACACAATTATTAACATACACTACAACACAGTCAAAACCACCTACAAAATACTAATCCAGCAGAGAATTCAACAAATTATTTCACTGCCACTGAAATACTTAAACAATTGTTCCTTGCAATTAATAACATCAGTCAAGATGCTGCGGTTTCAGTTACGTGCAACAGGCAGTCCAGTTTACCTCACAGTCTTCTTCAAACTTATTGTAACATGTTACTTACGGTTGTTTACAAACCCACAGTGAAGGATAGTAAGTCTCACTGCAAAGCCATATCACTGCTTTCTCAATAAGGTGACGCCTAGACCAACCAATCCACCAATAGCCAATACAACACCACCTGCCACAGCCATTCCAATAAGACCCTCTGAAATTATATTAAACATATAAATGTCAATAGAGGCTCACATCTACAAGCAACGTGAAAGTCTACATTTTAAAAGAAATTAACCCACTGGCTTCAGGTTTATGAAAAAGCTCTGTACGATGTTTGGAGAGAGAGAGAGAGAGAATTTGCTGGAAGAATTATTCTGTATTTTCATTTGCTACATAATTTTGGCTTTTCCTCACAGATGGCAGACATGTTTCATTTTTGGTTGTATCCTAGAATGCCTCAATAATACACACTGACAAATGCCAGTATACATAGTGCATCCTAATGGCAGAAAAATACTTTTTCCCCATAAATATTCCAGGCCCTATGCATTCCTTCACCTAAAAGCCTCAAACTCAATGGGTTAAACAAAATGAAAATATCAATTTCTACATAAGCACAAACCTTTTTCCATCTTTTTCTTGATCAGTGTTTCCAACTTTTGGACTTGCTGATTTCCTGGTTCAATTTGCAAAAATGTTCTGGCATAACGCAAGGCTGTGGAATATTCCTGAAATAATATAAATCACCATATTAAATTATCTTAGAGTAGTAGCAACAGAACACACAAAATTCAAACATCTCAAAAGAGAATTCACACTTAAAAAAACATAAGTACACCCACCTTTATTCTAGCATTTCCTATTGCCAAGTAATACAGATAGTCCCGTCTCCCTTCTGCATCACCATTCTGGTAAAGCTCTTCAAGAAAAATAATCCCTTTCCTGATATCTGCTGAAAACTTACTTCGGACTAAACACCAAGCATACTCAAACTGTGCTTTCGGTGTCACTGATCCTTTTTTCAGCTGCTCATTGTAAACTTGCTCATATTTCTGAAATTCCAAACTTATCATTTGAATATAACAACTGACACACTTAAACAATGACATAAATGAACTATGTTACATAGTACCAACTTTGTATTTATACACATCACTACTAGTGAAATCTATGAGCCTACAGAGTTGGATATGTAGATAAAACTGGAAGCACAAGGATTGTGTACGGAATTGTGAAAGGAAAACCACTTCGAAAATGGCCATATGGAAGACCAAGAGATGAGAGGATAACATTAAGATACAATTTAACACAGCAGACTCCTTGAATGAAAGGTGAATACAGCTACCTGTGAATCATATCCGGTGAAGGGCTTCCTTATTAATGATACTGAGTCTTTAGGATTTGACACAGAAATATAAGTTAACAGAAGACTGGAACAAATACAGACTAGAATCAAGAACAGGCACCACTGACATACAATGTCAACTTTGTTGTACTTAAATATAATTATTTTATCAATGTCTGACAGCAACCTACAACTAGGCAATATGTATAAATTTTACATAATTTTAAATAAAGCCTTTCAAGGAAAAGCAACCAGCTTGCAGAAAATGTTGTACATATTCACATCATTCTGCATTTATACACTACTGTGAACCTGTAATTTAAAAGTGTATAAGTTGAAGAACAAATAAAAACTATTACTTATTCTTACAGTTACAACTCTTATTCTTCAATAATGTTTGCAATACATCACTATTTAAACCATTTATTAATGATTATCAAATAAAATGCTGTTTCAGTAAAATATTTAATATCCAGTATATTTCAAACATGCACGTGCATGTTTGAAGATTAAAATTGGCTGTGCATGTAGCAAGGTTGTCCAACATCAGAATCCCAGAAACGAATTCTGGAGGAAGTCTAAGAGGAAGAAGGCCTGCTGGAAAGCTGAGGAATAGATGGGAAGACAAAGTGTGGAAAGATGCCGCCAAATATCTCAATACAAAAAAAAACTGGAGTGCAGTGGCAAGACACAAGAGCTAATGGAGGAAGAAAACAAGGATGCAAAAGGCAGGAAATGGGCCAAAGAGTCATAGGAAATCAAAAGAAGATATTTCAAACACTTCTTACTCATAATCAAAGGCACTTCTCCAGTTAAAAAATAACCTACTGAATTACAAGTCAATACAATATTGCTATTTACCTTATCAACAGGTTAAAATTACTACTACATATTAAAGTATACACACATTATGGTCCTCATTTCTCTTAATCTTATGTTTAAAATTTATGTGTCTATAAATTACATTTATATGTTACTTGTACCAAGCTATTCAATTTCTTATTGTACCGAGAGGAATGGTGCATGTAATTACATTTGTATTACATTTATCATCACTGTCATTGTCCCTGACAGCACTGCCAATGCTACTCTTGTTATTGTTGAAAAACTAGACTTTTTTTTTGCTGCCTTAGTGCACATAACTGTCTTACTCTACATATCATCATGAGTCACACATGCTAAACAAATGATGCAATGAGTCTTCTGTATATAACACACATTAAATTTAATATTCTGGGAGTGGTATGTGATTGCTGTGTGTCCATTGTGAGGCAGTCTGTGCACATTAAATATCTGTAGTCCATATGCAATACTGCTACCAACAAATGCACACAGGTATACTAAAATTAGTTTCACACACACGATGAACTCCTATATGTTTTGGCCAATCATGTAGCCATCATCGGGGATACAAAATAGAAAGGTTACATACATTAATAGTATAAAATCAAATTACGAAAGTATCAGAATGCATGCAAAGATGTGATTGCAATCACATGAACCAAAAGTAAAAAAGTACATAAATATAAGTTGTGATAATAAGAATATGTTGATATCGGTTGGGTCATATATGAAGAAGGTTGGATGGTATATGTAGAAGGTTTCAGTTAGTAATTCATCATACTAAAGAAAGTCGTGTTATAGGTTGTATGGTACCACCTTGTAATGAATTTCACATTAATTACTACCAATCTGTAATGGCAAATTATACTTTTTACTCTACACTAAACATTTAACATCGAAATGGAAACATAAATCTCCATTTCAAGCAAAACAGTGCTCCATATGATGACCCATTAACACACACCACCATTCCACAGTTTGATGCACAAAAAGTGATAATCATCTATGCACTTAATAACCACACTTTTACGCTAGATCAATCTATAATTTCATCATCTACAGCTTACAGGTTACTTCATGTACTGCCCGGTTTAACTTTAAAAAAAGTACACAATCTACACATGGAGTGCATTGATGTTTTTTACATGGATGTCAGAATGATGATTATTTCCCACTACATCGTTAACCACCTGGTTTCTATAACCAACAAGTTGTGTTCACTGAGCGGTACAAACTAAATCTTTACATGCACTTCTGGTTAAGTTCAGTCCTCAATTTGTTTGTTCCCTGTCAATATCACTCCATCAACGCTCCATACTCATCTTCACCTACATGCAGCTCTTACCAGAAGGGCAAACGGGCGAAGCTACGAACCTTCCAAAAATCAGTGTTCTTCCGGTAATGAGGAAGCACTGGATATAAAACTACTTTCAACTTTTTTTCAGTCTTCCAAGACTGTGCCATGACTGAAGCCAGTAGTTGCTGGCCTCTCACCCCGGAGGACCGGGCTCCATCCCAGTACAGTCCACGTGAGATTTGTGGTGTACAGAGTTACTTACACTGGGACAGGTTTCTCTCCTAGTATTTTGGTTTTCCCCTGTCAGTATGGTTCCAACAGCGCTCCATCCTCATCTTCACCTACACGTTGCTCTTACCAGAAAGACAAAGAGGCTAGGCCTGGGAACCTTCCAAAAAGTAATGCTTTCTCGGAAACCGGGGAGCGTTGGATGGAACAGCCCTTCAGATCTCCAAAGGGATGTTCCTGCACCTTATCTAAGGTTATAAAACTAAATTCTAGGGAACAAATGTTCCGCAATGCATATCAACATTCCTATATAAAATCTTGTAATTCAGTAAGAATACGCTCACTACCCTTATATTAAATACCCAAAAAATATACAAGGCTTTCCAACCTTCAAATCTTCTGATGACACAACTTCATCCAATACGTCTTCCATGTTTGCACAGTTCGTAGTTAGATCTAATCCGTGATCAGACTGGACCATTTTTACCAATGGCAGGCATGGATAAAAGGTTGGCGGCAGGCAGCCATTTGTGGACGAAACCACGGAGTACAAGAAACGTATCACGACAAAATGCACATTCTTAGAGACAGACAAACCAAATCCGAAATGAAATACACGTGCCACTGTAATTGTTCATGGTACTAAGTCTGCTGGACTGAAGTATAAAACCTATACAATTAATGTTAATTTCTTATATGTATGTATGTATTTATATACTTAATGTAAAATATCGTCAGAAAAAATAAATTAATTATGCATGATTAACGAATGCATTTCTCAATGCAAATAAGTGCGTTTAACGACATTTGATTCCGTGTAGTCTGGTATACGTAACCATCCACTAAACCCAGGACATATCCGTTATATAAGTTTGTAGAATTGCAATTATAATTACAATTTTTGCAAATTTCATGGGCTCTTGATTGATCAAGGATGTAGAATATGTCATAGTATAAATAAAAAATAATATTCGTACAATATACGACTAAATACAAGGTTAGTACAACGGCTGGTATTCATCTTACAAGAATATAGCACTATACAGGCCTGGTGTTTGCGTAAACGGTTACACACTAATAGGCGCACTACTTGGGCGCTTTCGGTAAAACAAGGAGAATCATTTACAGAGTAGTCCTGAACTACTTTTTGACAAATCCTTCATAATGCGGAATGTCACTATATTAACATTAGCTTACGGATTTATTTTCTAGAGTTGCCCTTTAATATTTTCTATAAAAAAGGTCTTGTTCACGTATAATGAAAATCACATCTTCTCAGCAAATCAATTTCCTACCTGCAACAATTATAGAGTTAGCATGTACAACATACAAAATTATGAAGAATAAATCGAATATTAAACGAAAAAATTATGAGTTGGTATGCAAAACAATCATGCAAAGAATGGAAAGGAAACTGAAATATCTTCGACATTTAATGGAAATGAAAGAAGACTGATGGCCCAAATTTTTTATAATGGAAACCGATTGTAATATTTGTGTTAAACTACACAACTAAAAACAGATTTTAACCCGTGTAATAACTAAATTGCTCGTGTGGCGCATTTTATGCCTGGTTCCAAGTGCCTTCTCCCACCGCACCCTTTTCCATGCCACCTTAGGAATGTCCCTAGGACGTCAAAACATGCCACACGCCTAACAGAACGATGTGTAGGACAGGAAGCCACCTTTGATCCATCATAGGCAGCGCCAACCACAGATCATCCAATATAGGCGCCAACATTTCATACACATACTTGCTTTCATCGGTGTAGGTAACGATCTATGTGCGATTATTAAAATATAGCAGCTGGTGGTGATGATTTTGAGTCACGGCTTAGTTTATAATTGAAAGCTTTAATCTTCATCACAGATTTACAGAATCGACATGCATTGACTTGCTTCCCAAGTCAATTCTGTAGCAAAATAAATTTTAGGAAGGCAAAAGGAAAAAGATTACCTGACCATCTTGACACGTAGAGTCAAACCCCGATATATCGCCACTGTTAGTTCACCGCAGTTTTCGGCAGTATATCGAAGGTTTTGGCAAATCGTAATACTCTACAATAGGGAATGTCTGTTCACACACTTTGATAGGCGCTAAGTAAGGGTGACGCTGTATGAGGGAGAGGGTCGTGTTTGACTGTTAACTGATATTTGAAGGTAGGTAACAAAAAGGAAATAAAGAAAAGAATAATACAGCATCCAAAGACAAGAGCATTGCAGTTGAAAATGCGCGGCTTTATGTAAAAAAAGAAATGGCAGAAGTAAATATAGGAAATACGAAGCACCCAAAACTTTAGGTAAATTCCCTTCTGTACTCCGAACGCATAGCGACAGTGTCCTGGCGCCGACCTCTCAACTTGATCTGCAGCCGCGCCTCCGCAACAATGAGAAGGCTCACAGTGGATATACTCGTAGTTTCCGACTATCTTCCTTCTTATAGGCTTACCATAAGTTCCGTTTTGAACGGGACAGTACCGTTTTTTTTTTGCTATGTCTCGGCCGTCCCGTCGTTTTAGTAAAAATGCCATTTTTGTCCCTTTTTTATAAAAACTTTTAAAATATGCTTAAATATTGGTCAATCATAACCTATAATCAAGTTTGCATCAATGACTGATATTGTAGGTACCAGTCATTCGTGTAACCATCGGTAGAGGCGCGTAGATCGAGATCGACAATTCCCATTGAATAAATAGTGTAACTTTAAAGTCAATGAATTATTCAGAGAAAAGAAAAAATACGTGTTGGCAACACTTGCGCGGTTCTGTGAAGAATTAAAAATGTTTATATAATAAAACATGTTTTTAAATGCCCTACTCTTTATGAACATTTCCCCCGCCCCGTTTTTGTCTCAAGGAATTATGGTCAGCCTACCTTCTTATCTAAAATTGACTGTGGGGTAAAGTCAGAAAGATCTTACCCGGTTAAAGTATGTCGAATGTGTGCTGAGATTACATTAAGAAAAACATTATTTGGATAAGGGCATATTCTTGATGAAATGTTGTTTTACATGTTGTTATATTTAGTAAGAGACCCAACATAATAACATCGACCAGTCTCAATAATGTAAACTTGTTTATTTTTTTTATTTTCTGCTGTAATAAAACAGAAAGTGGAATGGTAGCGGAAAACATTAAGAATCAAACGCATACACGCTTGTTTCTTAATGTTTTGACATACACAAGTACGCATGGAACTGGGTCATTTCGTGCTACTGTGGCTTGAGCAAAAATTTCTGTCTGCAATCCGCGAGGTAAACAATTCATTTACATAACAATTACACACGTTACAAAATCGTAATTGCTCCAAGTGAGTAGATACCGGCCCAGCATAACTCGGGCTACATTTCTATGTAGATCAATCTATGAGCTGGACGATGACACAATCGGAGATCGATTTCCGACGAATATTTTCTTTTCGCGGTTATTTTCCACACCATTTCTGGCACCCTCCTAGCCCTGGTCACCGCGGGTCTATCCCCGAAAGTACAGCAATAGCGTCCACCGATTAAGAACTCCCCTCCAACTAGTGCCAGACTTTAAGAATGGAGCTATTTGTAGCCTTACCTCAATCCCCTATACGTAATTCCTGGCCTTCTTAATTAATGAAGCACAGTAACCTGGCGTTAGCAGTCACATCCAAATCAATGTACTTGAGACTCCAAAAATAAATTTGATTTGAATTAAGCACGCGACACCTTTATGTTCACCTTCTGCATAAACTGGCCAGTCCTTCCACCTACTATCAAGGGTTTTTGACAGATTTTCAAACGTCATCCCGTGAGTACGAGAGTTGTGTTCATGCGCCTATATATAATGGCAACTTCTCCGGCACTTGCGCAGAACCTTGCTGCCGACTTACAGGCACATCTGCGTTGGAAGTTAACTCTGTTAAAAACCTTTTTGAAATCATATTCCAGTGTACAAATATTTTCTGTACTTTCCAGGCGCGTTTTCCACTCTTGTGGCTCTCCAACTTACCAGTTGTCATGAACTGTACTTAATTACATTCTAAAAAAAAAAACTGGCTTTACCAAATGTTTTCACAATTACGGTCTTATGAGATATGACGCCGTGTCGTTTTTAGACAGGCTCGAACGTTCCAGACAAACCTGCTCCCCTCATCTTCAATCATGTAAATTTATTAACAGGCTTACAGTAGGCCTATAATGTAAATACCGAAGTTCAAGCTGGGCTCATGAACCCCCTACCCAGACGATAACCGTAATTACTATTTCGTCAACATAATACAGAAACGCAAGGCATGTGGCAGGTCAACGCACAAAGAAAGCCGTATCATGCGTGATTTCTGGCTTCCGCCGCGGTGTAGTTGAGATCTTTACTCTTCTGCGATATTATACAGCGTATGTTGGTAACTGGTTACCGACGTTTCGTAACAACATCGGTCCCATCTTCAAGGGTCAAGCAGTCTTCATCGCCCTTCAAGATCGAATATATGTTATCCCGAAACATCTGTAACCAACTGCCAACCTGCGCTGCGTAATATCCCAGAACTCAAACCAAACAACTCATCCCACTTGTCACAGAAACAGAAGGTATCTGTCAGCTGTCAGAATAATGGTCCTCTGACACACTGCAATACCAACTTTAAAAAATTAAAAATTCATAACCAGACATGATTGACTATACAGAGTTAAAAGTGAACAAACTTAGCTGTGCTTATTGACTGCGTGTCTAAATGGTGACTGCACTGGAGCAGCCCATGTCGCACTGCCTCTATGCTTAAGTTCAATAGTTAATGAAAATCGAACCTGGACACGTCTGAATTTCACCAGTGGCAAGTGAGCCAGCTAAAATCAGATCTAATGAACATACACGTAAAAATATCATCAGCTTGTATGGCTAAAACCCCCAGAAAAATACTCGATAAAACACAAACACAACATTCTGCAAGCAATCCTGGAACGAGAAAGATGCAACTCCACGTCAGCCCATATAAAATTCACGACTTGTTAAAAAATGTTAAAATAATCTGTGCTCATGAACAAAAATTACATTAAGCACACTTCAGAAAGTGGCAATACATTACATTCATCAAGTGTTCAAACACATTATCACAAAATTGTTATAAAACTGCAAACCATAACACTGTTTTCTGTCAAGTGCTAAATTGTGGCAAATTAACCAACCCAGGAAAGTCAAAAGAACTTCCTCATTGATCTACTTTACATCAAAGTTTACATCCAATTGTGTATACACCTCACACCTCCCAGTACCAAATCATGGCACCCATATCTATGAATATCTGCAAGGAAAAAAATCTCAGTCCTACAAAGACCCACAAACCGACCTAAGCTACGCACCTATTCAATATGGCACAAATCCTTTACATAGCATATAGAGGTTAGGTGTTTTTATCAGATAAGATATTTAGGTCCAAGATTTTACACAAATACTTGCACAGGAAGGTGGCATTGTAGTTTTTAAGTGTGTTAAGTAACAATGCTGTATTTGCTTAAATATAGCATTAGGGATAGATAAATGAATATGGACAATGACACAGACAGGAGAAAACTGAAGTACTCACGAGAAAAACCTGTCCCAATGCCACTCTGTCCACCATAAATCCCACAAGAACTTGCTGGGATCAAACCCATGTCTACTCAGTGACAGGCCAGTGAGTAACCATCTATGCCATGGCATGGCCTGGACTTATATTTCAAAAGAATATTTACAATAGGCAGCCAGTCACTGCAGCAAAGCTATTAACTGATACATCAGTTTTCCAAGCCACTGGGAGAAGTTACAAATATCTTTCTTATATTCAGTTGTGCGGTATCTCCACAAGTGCTTGAAAAATTATACGATGAGCATGTTGGCAAATATAAAGAGTCTCAAAAGAGACCTACATGAAGGTAAATTATTCTATTTATTGCTATCAGATGCTGCAAATTAAATAACATACAAACACTCTTCAATAAATTCTTCCCAGAACCTTCCACTGTAACTGAATGACATCTTCAATCACATATCAAGTAATACTGGATGTTGCATACTACATAAATGTGTACAAAAACAAGGACCAGTGAACATCTGTGCAACTGCATCACACTGAGTCAGGTACATCTGGTTCACTTCATGGCTTTTTGGTAACTTCTGAAGGACTGTCAGCCAGCATGACTATTCGACCACACCACACACGACGACACAGGTACAGACCGTTCACTACAACTCATGTGTACTGGCAGATTCACACATGTAGTGTTTGCCACACACATTCCCCCATTTTTAGGCATGTTTGCAAAATTGCAAAACACGACTATTAGCTTTGTCATGTCTGTCCGTCCGTCCGTCCGCATGGAACAACTCGGATCCCACCGGACAGATTTTAATGGAATTTTATATTTGAGTATTTTTCGAAAATCTGTCAAGAAAATTCAATTTTCATTAAAATACAACAGGAATAACAGTTACTTTACGTGAAGACATGTATGGTTATGACAGTATCTCGCTGAATTCTTCTTAAAATGAGAAGTGTTTCACACCAAAGTTGTAGAGAAAATCAAAACACACATTTTATGTTCAATAACTTGTTTTCCGAAAATCATGCTGTTTATGAGATAATGTGGAAAAATATGGTAGAACCAGGCAGGCCACAGATGACAATATAATATGGTTCATGCGCTCTGCATGCCAGTATAACTAGACTACAAACACACACTCAGCATATGTAATATGTATTGCATTTCCCCAACAATTGTTACGTGAATGTGCCTCAAAGTTATGTTACACATACATTTCAGTCTTGTTTTATCATTCTTGCACAGAAGACTACTACAGTGACACACGTAATTAGACAAGTGTTGCTTTTTTCCATTAATAATAATGTTACCTGAAAGGTAAAATAAGACCACCAGCCATATAGTAATGGGGGATTTAAAATTCAATATTCCTGGAAGATGAACGTTAAGATATATCTTAATATTGTCATTCCATCTATGAATAGGTGCTCCAAGTAGTCCCTTCCATTCACTTTCACCCACTACAATTCTGTGTGCATTTCTGATCACACCCATCCAGGGCTCAATAAATACAACTTCCATCTACTAGCCACAAAATAAAATGCCACACAGCCACTACTTTACACTACACTTCATACCAATATTTTTGTAACCAATACCAGTTCCTTCAACTCATGCATGGTGACAGAATTTCTGAAAACCTGGGTGAAGGCAAGAAACACTAAGCAATAACTATACGTACTGAATGATAATCATCTGCATCACATTACGACTACTTCCATTTAATCAGAACATTACACTACTACTGGGATTAATTTAGCATACTACCTTTCCTCTACGACACCCCTTATCTCAGACCTTCATACCCTCATTTTAAAACAAGACACGCAATGCACGTATAAATGTAATATCAGGGCATGTTCACCTAATGATTGTTGCCATGGAAAAAAAATAAGTATTACATATTCTGAGTGTGTGTGTGTAGCCTTAGTTATCCGGTATGCACAGCACATGCCCCGTATAATATTGCCATCTGTGCCCTGGCTGGCTCTACCATATTTTTCCACATTATCTCATAAATGGCAATATTTTCAGGGAAAGGTTATGAAACATAAAATGTGTGTTTTGATTTTCACACAAATTTTGTACGCAACATTTTTCATTCCACGAAGAATACAGCAAGATAATGTCGCAAATGTACACAGGTCTTCATGCAAAGTAACCGTTGTTCCTGTCAGATTTTAAAAAACATGAATTTTCTCAACAC
The DNA here is from genome assembly GCA_021186555.1 of Reticulitermes speratus. Lineage (NCBI taxonomy): Eukaryota > Metazoa > Arthropoda > Insecta > Blattodea > Rhinotermitidae > Reticulitermes > Reticulitermes speratus. The sequence goes on along the minus strand of JAJKFL010000014.1, from coordinate 26,094,185 downwards.
ATTTTCTAAAAATACGCTAATATCGAATTCCATGAAAACCCCTCCAATAGGAGCAGAGCTGTTCCATGCGGGCAGACGGACAGACAGAGACTTAGACATGATTAAGCTAAAAGCCTGATGTCAAACGTTAAAGCTAATAGTCCCTTTTGGCATTTTGTCAACACGCCTCATATGTAGCTTCTTTGTTGAACTAGGTCACTTCTAAATAACTGAACTGTAAATGCAAACCAAAACCATTTTTTAATGCATGCACAGGAAGTTTAGCACTTTGTACAAAATAAAATAAATGTGTAAAACACGTCCTCAATTTTATTCTATGAATACTGTGTTAGTAAATCCCATAAAATTATTTTCTTCATTTCATTAAATGTATTTTAATATTTTATATATCATTACCTCAAGAAGCAGATGTAACAGGAAAATATCTCATGTAACATCAAACATTTGTCTCTATCCACAATTGTTTTATGTTCTGTTGTGAACTTGTCTATATAATGCATAGATGTCCCTTGCTTAATGCTCTACCACTAAGAAATCTACATAACACAGTACAAAAATACTGAGTTTTTAAATCTATAATTTCATACGCACAGCACCAACACAGCACATAAATGCAACATAACTGGTGAAACACCCTTTGCATAATACATTGTTACCTTGAGTGTGGGCGACGACCTGAAAATCCAAATAGACTTTCTTTGGGATGACAAAAAAAGCTAAGCTTCTTGCTAGACCATCCAACAAAACGTTTGCAGCAAGTAGGGGAGTTTAATCATTTCAGGACATATCTAATCTGCACAACCTATGAATGAATAAGGAGATGGTGGTAACAATTACTGGAATTCATGAAGTTATGAAAAGTAGGGGTTTTCAGAAAATTTACGTTTTAAGACAAAACAGGGCTCTCTGGAAGTGGATGTCTACTGAACATCTATTTCTTTGGGAGGGGGGTTACGAATTTCCTCAGGATTCAAAGCTGCTACAGATTGGATAACTCACCTTCTGCACAGGAACAATTCCAGGGACTAAAGCCCCTTTGTGGTTATGGTTCAGCAATGCTTCATGCTATGCATTGCACACAGCAAGACAAATTTACCCAGTGTGTGCTGTAGCAACTGAAGAGTCTATTGGACACAATATTTATTTACAATTTGGTTTAGGTCATATTCTTCCCCAACAGTTAAAAATGTATCTTGAGGACACTGGCACCGAGACCCATGCTCTCCTGCTACTCAACAACACATCAAGCCAGCCATTCATCCTGGCAATTCGCCACACTACATCTCCCCAAAGGAAATGGCAATTCTTTGTCCAAACACCATATCTCTCATGTAGCTCAGGGCATCATAAGGTGCTCAGTAAACTGGCCAAAACGTCAATGCCATTCTCTATGGACCCATATACATATAATTCATAGTTACACTGAAACACACTTCCTGCTGAAGTGACACCATGCTGCTGCCAACAGAGCTAAGAATGGCACTAAGTCAACAGAACCTTTGGAATTGTTCTGATGTTCTTTAGGAAGTCACATAATTCTATACACACCCACATACATGTATCTAACTGTACCATGGAGCACACATTCCTTGCTGTAGTTACAGTATGCTGCCAATGTAACGATGACATGAAGTCAACAGAGGTTTTGGAATTGTTCTAACACCCCTTAAGAAGAAGCCACATAACAGCAATTCCAAAACCCTTTGGTTAGCAACAACACAGTTTAAGAACAGGGATGCTGTGGTAGTGCACAATCTTCTATATTTTCACAATTAATAACATCATGTTCATATTCAATTCATATTCATATTCAGTCCAGTTTACCACACAGTCTTCTTCGAACTCATTGTAAGATGTTACTTATGGTTTTTTACCGAGCCACAGTGATGGATAGTAAGTCTCACGGCAACACCATATCACTACTTTCTTAATAAGTTGAAACCTAGACTAACCAATCCACCAATAACCAATACAACACCACCTGCCAAAGTCATTCCAAGACGACCCTCTGAAATTATATTAAACATATAAATGTTAATACAGTCTCACATTTACAAGCAATGTGACAGTCCACATTTTAAAAGAAATTAACCCACTGGCTTCAGGTTTATGAAAAAGCTCTGTACAATGTTTGGAGAGAGAGAGAGAGAGAATATGCTGGAAGAATTATTCTGTATTTTCATTTGCTACATAATTTTGGCTTTTCCTCACAGATGGCAGACATGTTTCATATTTGGTTGTATCCTAGAATGCCTCAATAATACACACTGAAAAATGCCAGTATACATATTGCATCCTAATGGCAGAAAAATACTTTTTCCCCATAAATATTCCAGGCCCTATGCATTCCTTCACCTAAAAGCCTCAAACTCAATGGGTTAAATAAATGAAAATATCAATTTTTACAGAAGCACAAACCTTTTTCCAACTTTTTCTCGATCAGTGTTTCCAACTTTTGGACTTGCTGATTTCCTGGTTCAATTTGCACAAATGATCTAACATGATGCAAGGCTGTGGAATATTCCTGAAATAATACAAATCACCATATTAAATTATCTTAGAGTAGTAGCAACAGAACACACAAAATTCAAACATCTCAAAAGAGAATTCACACTAAAAAAAACATAAGTACACCCACCTTTATTCTAGCATTTCCTATTGCCAAGTAATACAGATAGTCCCGTCTCTCTTTTGCATCACCATTCTGGTAAAGCTCTTCAAGAAAAATAATCCCTTTCCTGATATCTGCTGAAAACTTACTTCGGACTAAACACCAAGCATACTCAAACTGTGCTTTCGGTGTCACTGATCCTTTTTTCAGCTGCTCATTGTAAACTTGCTCATATTTCTGAAATTCCAAACTTATCATTTGAATATAACAACTGACACACTTAAACGATGACATAAATGAACTATGTTACATAGTACCAACTTTGTATTTATACACATCACTACTAGTGAAATCTATGAGCCTACAGAGTTGGATATGTAGATAAAACTGGAAGCACAAGGATTGTGTACGGAATTGTGAAAGGAAAACCACTTCGAAAATGGCCACATGGAAGACCAAGAGATGAGAGGATAACATTAAGATACAATTTAACACAGCAGACTCCTTGAATGAAAGGTGAATAGAGCTACCTGTGAATCATATCAGGTGAAGGGCTTCCTTATTAATGATACTGAGTCTTTAGGATTTGACACAGAGATATAAGTTAACAGAAGACTGGAACAAATACAGACTAGAATCAAGAACAGGCACCACTGACATACAATGTCAACTTTGTTGTACTTAAATATAATTATTTTATCAATGTCTGACAGCAACCTACAACTAGGCAATATGTATAAATTTTACATAATTTTAAATAAAGCCTTTCAAGGAAAAGCAACCAGCTTGCAGAAAATGTTGTACATATTCACATCATTCTGCATTTATACACTACTGTGAACCTGTAATTTAAAAGTGTAAAAGTTGAAGAACAAATAAAAACTATTACTTATTCTTACAGTTACAATTCTTATTCTTCAATAATGTTTGCAATACATCACTATTTAAACCATTTATTAATGATGATCAAATAAAATGCTGTTTCAGTAAAATATTCAATATCCAGTATATTTCAAACATGCACGTGCATGTTTGAAGATTAAAATTGGCTGTGCATGTAGCAAGGATGTCCAACATCAGAATCCCAGACACGAATTCTGGAGGAAGTCTAAGAGGAAGAAGGCCTGCTGGAAAGCTGAGGAATAGATGGGAAGACAAAGTGTTGAAAGATGCCGCCAAATATCTCAATACAAAAGAACTGGAGTGCAGTGGCAAGACACAAGAGCTAATGGAGGAAGAAAACAAGGATGCAAAAGGCAGGAAATGGGCCAAAGAGTCATAGGAAATCAAAAGAAGATATTTCAAACACTTCTTACTCATAATCAAGGGCACTTCTCCAGTTAAAAAATAACCTACTGAATTACAAGTCAATACAATATTGTTATTTACCTTATCAACAGGTTAAAATTACTACTACATATTAAAGTATAAACACATTATGGTCCTCATTTCTCTTAATCTTATGTTTAAAATTTGTGTGTCTATAAACTATATTTATATGTTACTTGTACTAAGCTATTCAATTTCTTATTGTACTGAGAGGAATGGTGCATGTAATTAGATTTGTATTACATTTATCATCACTGTTATTGTCCCTGATAGCACTGCCAATGCTACTCTTGTTATTGTTGAAAAACTAGACTTTTTTTTGCTGCCTTAGTGCACATAACTGTCTTACTCTACATATCATCATGAGTCACACATGCTAAACAAATGATGCAATGAGTCTTCTGTATATAACACACATTAAATTTAATATTCTGGGAGTGGTATGTGATTGCTGTGTGTGTCCATTGTGAGGCAGTCTGTGCACATTAAATATCTGTAATCCATATGCAATAATGCTACCAACAAAAGCACACAGGTATACTAAAATTAGTTTCACACACACGATTAACTCCTATGTGTTTTGGCCAATCATGTAGCCATCATCAGGGATACAAAATAGAAAGGTTACATACATTAATAATATAAAATCAAATTACAAAAGTATCAGAATGCATGCAAAGATGTGATTGCAATCACATGAACCAAAAGTAAAAAAGTACATAAATATAAGTTGTGATAATAAGAATATGTTGATATCGGTTGGGTCATATATGAAGAAGGTTGGATGGTATATGTAGAAGGTTTCAGTTAGTAATTCATCATACTAAAGAAAGTCGTGTTATAGGTTGTATGGTACCACCTTGTAATGAATTTCACATTAATTACTACCAATCTGTAATGGCAAATTATACTTTTTACTCTACACTAAACATTTAACATCGAAATGGAAACATAAATCTCCATTTCAAGCACAACAGTGCTCCATATGATGACCCACCAACACACACACCATTCCACACTTTGATGCACAGAAAGTGATGATCATCTATGCACTTAATAACCACACTTTTATGCTAGATCAATCTATAATTTCATCATCTACAGCTTACAGGTTACTTCATGTACTGCCCGGTTTAACATTAAAAAAAGTACACAATCTACACATGGAGTGCATTGATGTTTTTACATGGATGTCAGAATGATGATTATTTCCCACTACATCGTTAACCAACTGGTTTCTATAACCAACAAGTTGTGTTCACTGAGCGGTACAAACTAAATCTTTACATGCACTTCTGGTTAAGTTCAGTCCTCAATTCGTTTGTCCCCTGTCAATATCACTCCATCAACGCTCCATACTCATCTTCACCTACATGCAGCTCTTACCAGAAGGGCAAACGGGCGAAGCTACGAACCTTCCAAAAATCAGTGTTCTTCCGGTAATGAGGAAGCACTGGATATAAAACTACTTTCAACTTTTTTTCAGTCTTCCAAGACTGTGCCATGACTGAAGCCAGTAGTTGCTGGCCTCTCACCCCGGAGGACCGGGCTCCATCCCAGTACAGTCCACGTGAGATTTGTGGTGTACAGAGTTACTTACACTGGGACAGGTTTCTCTCCTAGTATTTTGGTTTTCCCCTGTCAGTATGGTTCCACCAGCGCTCCATCCTCATCTTCACCTACATGTTGCTCTTACCAGAAAGACAAAGAGGCTAGGCCTGGGAACCTTCCAAAAAGTGGGGTGTGGCTGTGTCGGGGACACGGCCGTGTGTTTTACGTGAATGCGTGTACGTTAACGGGTAATATTTTGTTTCAGCGTATTATATGTATGTCATAATCATTCCTTAACAGTAAGAAGTCCTTCGTATCTGCATGTTTTATTGATGATGGCAACATGTTCGTTTAGTCGGGTTAAGGAAAGAATTGAAGTAAACAAATAATTAGTGTGTTATAATTTTATTAATGATAGGTCTGTGATACGAAAAGTACGATACAAATGGCATGCAGGATACATCGAGATTACTAAGCAGCGTTAAGTGTTTTCCCTTTGGTGGCTTCAACGAGCGCAGAAAGCATAGACGGTCACACACGTTACACTTATGTCCGAATGGATTGTTGACATACATAGTAGTGAAACGTGCACTAGCTGCTGCCCAATGTGTCGTCATAATCGGCGATCGCACACATCCGATGTCTATACAGCCCGGCGTTGATACACAAGCGATTACATCATCGACTTGCATAGGCCCGGCCGCCCCAGCGTCAGATGTACCTGCGCAGTCGTTGATCCGCTCGGACGCCCTCATTGTTTTACGTTCCCGGCACCGCTTCACTCTATGATATGGTGTTTTATGGGTATCACTGGATAGCTGTTGAGAAGCCTATTCCAACCTTATACGATTTATATGTTTCGAATTGGCTTTTTGACGAGTATAGGCCGACATTGTATTCAGTTTTCTAAATTTTTAAGTTTAACACCATATATATTCACCATAAGTATTCCACACTCATGTTTTGTGTACGCAATAGATAAATATTGAGGAGAGCTGTAAATTGAAACTGAAACGAGCGTCGTAGCTTCTCCGAGTCAAAATGTATACTAAACCGAAAGTATGTGACGCGACGAAACGACCTGAAAATGGCGGCGCCTCCCCCTCCGCCGCGCTTGTGGCGCACAGTCCCCACTGAACGTTATGAATTCTTTGATCCTTTAACTATCGAGTGGTGTAATTAAATTTTGGATGTAGATGATAGATATGTAGCTGCAATGCCAAACTGTATCCCCCAATTTTGTTATAATCAGTTTTCTGAATTGGCTCCCACTACGGAAGCAAATTTAAAGACGTATTCACGTCAAAAGTAATGCTTTCTCGGAAAACGGGGAGCATTGGATGGAACAGCCCTTCAGATCTCCAAAGGGATGTTCCTGCACCTTATCTAAGGTTATAAAACTAAATTCTAGGGAACAAATGTTCCGCAATGCATATCAACATTCCTATATAAAATCTTGTAATTCAGTAAGAATACGCTCACTACCCTTATATTAAACACCCCATAAAATATACAAGGCTTTCCACCTTCAAATCTTCTGATGACACAACTTCATCCAATACGTCTTCCATGTTTGCACAGTTCGTAGTTAGATCTAATCCGTGGTCACACTGAACCATGTTTTCCAGTGGCAGGCATGGATAAAAGGTTGGCGGCAGGCAGCCATTTGTGGACGAAACCACGGAGTACAAGAAACGTATCACGACAAAATGCACATTCTTAGAGACAGACAAACCAAATCCGAAATGAAATACACATGCCACTGTAATTGTTCATGGTATTAAGTCTGCTGGTCTGAAGTATAAAACCTTTACAATTAATGTTAATTTCTTATATGTATGTATGTATTTATTTATATACTTAATGTAAAATATCGTCAGAAAAAATAAATTAATTATGCATGATTAACGAATGCATTTCTCAATGCAAATAAGTGCGTCTTCCGACATTTGATTCCGTGTAGTCTGGTATACGTAACCATCCACTAAACCCAGGACATATCCGTTATATAAGTTTGTAGAATTGCAATTATAATTACAATTTTTGCAAATTTCATGGGCTCTTGATTGATCAAGGATGTAGAATATGTCATAGTATAAATAAAAAATAATATTCGTACAATATACGACTAAATACAAGGTTAGTACAACGGCTGGTATTCATCTTACAAGAATATAGCATTATACAAGCCAGGTGTTTGCGTAAGCGGTTACACACTAAAAAGCGCACTACTTGGGCGCTTTCGGTAAAACAAGGAGAATCATTTACAGAGTAGTCCTGAACTACTTTTTGACAAATCCTTCATAATGCGGAATGTCACTATATTAACATCAGCTTACGGATTTATTTTCTAGAGTTGCCCTTTAATATTTTCTATAAAAAAGGACTTGTTCACGTATAATGAAAATCACATCTTCTCATCAAATCACTTTCCTACCTGCAACAGTTATAGAGTTAGCATGTACAACATGCAAAATTATGAAGAACAAATCGAATATTAAACGAAAAAATTATGAGTTGGTATGCAAAACAATCATGCAATGAAAGGAAAGAAACTGAATTAGCTTCGACATTTAATGGAAATGAAAGAAGACTGATGGCCCAATTTCTTTGTAATTGAAACCGATTGTAATATTTGTATTAAACTACACAACTAAAAACAGATTTTAATCCGTGTAATAACTAAATTGCTCGTGTGGCGTTTTTTATGCCTGGTTCCAAGTGCTTTCTCCCACCGCACTCTTTTCCATGCCACCGTAAGATTGTCCCAAAGACATCAAAACATGCCGCACGCCTAACCGATATGTAAGACAGGAAGCCACCTTTGATCCATCACAGACAGCGCCAACCACAGATCATCTAATATAGGCGCCAACTTTTCGTACACATACCTTGTTACATCGGAGTAGGCAACGATCTATGAGCGATCATTAAAATATGGCAGCTGGTGGTGATGATTTTGAGTCATGGCTTAGTTTGAAACTGAAAGCTTTAAATACGGATGAGGGAGTGTTCAGTACATATATAAAAGGAATCTTAGAAGGAGAAGAAACACTTGAAGATAAGACAGAAGCTTTGGAAGGTATACTTTCAGAAATAACGGTATGTTAACATCATGCTTGGATGTTCTTGATTTCAGTGAGGTTAGATAATTTGGATGGATATGGGTTTGACTGTATTTGCTTGACATAATTATTGCTTTAATGTAATTAGTTACAGTAAATTAGTGCTCATGGAAAGTTGCTTTGTAATCATGAACGTTGCACTTATCTTTGCAGAAAGATGATATTCCCACACACTGTCGTGAAATACTGGACAAATGGAAAAAATTGTCACAGGCAGCAGATATTTTAACAGGAAATACTTCAGGCTCTGGTGAAGATATGGATGTGAAACTGGTACGACTTCTTGAGTCTCAACCACGACCAACCACTGTGCAGCGAACATACACAGAGGAGGAGCGAAGGATACGTGAAGCCATATTGGCACAATATGGCGAGGTATTTCTGTTGCAACATAATACCGTAATCACTGTTATAGTAGCATATGAATTATGAATAATAGTATACCACTACAATGAATCAAATGAATGGTAGAGTGTTTAAAAGTTGCAGGATTGAAGCATGAAAGATCACAGCAACATATCTGTCCTTTTTTGGTGGTACCCAGTGTATTGATAAAACTGAGTAGTAAATGGTTAAATTTCCATGGATACCTGTGTCAGCTTACCTGAAGACTCAGTCTGTTGTCTTTGGTCTGTTAATGGAATTCTCCTTTATAAAAGGAAGCATTGTTAATTTGGTACATATTTTTATTTAGCAAAATGCAGAAAACTTTTGATATCAAAAATGCATGCCACACAGTTGAGATGCTAACTCATTATCTGCAATAGCTGATATGTCTTCAGTACATCAGTTAGAACTGTCTGGGAATTGCAGTATTTCAGCTTTTTAGTTGAACTTTTTATCTGACTGTATTTTACGTTTCATAGAACTAAGCTGGAATGTCCCATTTAGCAGATTATAGTGCTGCTGACTTGCAAGCTTACTTCACTGTGTATTAAAGTTTTGTTGGTCAAGTCTCTAGTTCTTGTATTGTTACTTATGTTGTGTTCATTTCTCAGTTCAGTTGTACAAATGCTGAGGTGACCACTGTAGATTAATGCACTGTGCTGTGTAATACATGAATTACAATTTTTGTTATTAATTACATTTTGATTAGATGAACAGTTGATTTCAGGCATAATTTCATTATGTGGAAAATACCTACTCTTAAGTTGATCAAAGCACACTGTTGTGATTTGCATATTGTGTACATAGTTTTCTCTACTGGTATAGAGAAGTAGAGTGCAGGAAAATACAAACTTGGCATGTACAGGCTTCTTTACTGTCACTATGGCTGTGTTAATGCAGCTTGTAATGAGCAGCTGGAATGGGCACATGCTTGTTAGTCTTTTGTTATTACACAGGGACCCCAGATGATCGCACTGTGCATTTGAAATGTGATCAGTTGGACAAAGAGTGTTCATTTGTGGTACTTTTGCAAAATGTTTGTCAAGGAAATGATGGCACTGAGCAATGCTGTGTAAAATAACAGTATATGGAGTAGTGGAAAGTTTTCAAAAATTGGGTTCAATGCTGCACAAAAGTAAAATACAGAAACTTGTGTTTCTCTTGGATCAAGCATGGTTTGCATTAAGTAGGAATCTAAATGGCCCAAATAACAGATGTTTGTGTTACAAAAATTTCTAAACAGTTTATGAAGTTCCTTTATATCACGTTGAGTTGGATTCTGTTGTGCAGTGAGTGCACACAAAATACAGGGCCCATAATTTTCAGTGAAACAAATTCTGACCATTACATTAAATTAATTCTGACACTGTTATTGAAGGAATTAACAGATGAAGAGAAAATGTAGGACAGTAAACATTCTTGCCAGAATTGAAGGACAAATTTCATCCTCTGTGTGTGGGTTCTTCTTAATATGAATAATCTTAGAGACTTTCCTACTGATAACAGTAACCTGGTGTGAGACTGAGTGAATGAGAAAGCCACAAAGGATGACTAATTATTCAGTCTCCAAAAATGGTATGTAACTTGGCTGTTGAATTACTGGCTATATGGTGGTTCCACCTTCTTGCTCGAAGAACCTGTATTCATTTTCCTCACCATTTAAATTTTTAAAGGAAAAGTGCCAGAATTTGTCCAGTGTACCTTTGTAAAGGTATTGTGTCTAAAAGGAACAGCTGTCAAACTTCTTATTGCACTGACAGCACACTGTACTCCAACATTAATGTTGTGTAGTGGCACATCGGGTATTGATCAGGGATCATCTGCCAACCACTATCTGCTATTTTGGATATTTGCATGACCAAATTTTATGTTCATGCCCATGCATTAATTAATAATTATGTAACACAACACCAACAAAATGCAAAATATTATAATTTGTAATTTTACGATTAAAACATTAAAACTACAAATCCAGCATGTTTCAACCCTCTTTGGGTTGAAACATGTTGGAGTTGAAGTTTTAATGTTTTAGTTATAAAATTATATATTTTAATATTGTGCATTTTGTTGGTGTTATCATATGTAATTTACATTACCATTTAAGTAACACCACCCCTTGTTTCATTTGTAAAATGAGAAGTGGACCAACTTCACCACCACAGGCATAACTTGGAGGGGCAAGGGGGGCAGATGCCCCCCCCCCCCAATATTTTTTGTACCTGAGAAATTTTTTTGGCTACTGAGTTGAAGAAGGGAAAAAATCAAAATTGGGGTCAGAGTGGGGGACAGGGGTGTAGGTATGTTAAGGACTGGTTTAAACCAATCTTCCCCTTGTTCTAACTTGACTACTTGACTTGACTCCTAATAGCCATGGTCGATTCAAACCCCCCCCCGGTATGTTATTAGCCAAGTAACACCTATGTTCACCGCCAAACACTGCATCACAGAACCAGTTACAAAACTGTGCCCTCACAACATAGTCTGCTTCATGGAGTTTTTGTGCAACTGTGAATGATTTGTATGGCTTGCAATGAAACAATTTTGTGGCTGCATGTCTAGTTGACTCTGATAGACTGGTTTCCTGGAATAACCAATTTAAAGATTTTTGTGAACTTGCTTGTAATCCTCTGATGTTTCTGCTGAAAGAACACATCGTGTTCTGTCTTTTTCTTTAACAGGAGCCTGTTCAAAATTTGTTCACCAGTCAGTATATTGTTGATTTTGAAGGATCTATAACAGTGGGAAACTGATTTCTAACTTTGGTAGGATTTCTTCCTTTTATACGGTCCCACAATAAAAGCCCTCTCTATTACACTCTACTTCATATTCAGGAATAACAGCAATATTCATAAGAAAAACATATTGTTACAATGTACTTCATATTCATGAGCAAACAACAATAATTTACATCTGATGTGAGCAGCTGGTGTACTGGACTGTGTGACTAAGGTGTCAGATGATGCCTTGTAATTGAGTGCACTGCAATAAAACTATCAGGAGTGAGTCATACAGTGTCAGATAAACTTGCCGACAGTGCAAGATCCACTTTCAAATGGACACTCTGTATTTAAAGACAGAGCTTTGTCATGTGTCAAGAAATAGTTTTAGAAAGTGTGAAGCCTGCTTAGAAGCTGAAGATTGGCACTTTGAGAATCTTCTGTGAACTAATGTAAGTTGAACTGCAGCGGAAATTACTCTAAATTTCTGGTGTATGCAGGCTTCATATGTGGTGATGCTTCTGTGGCAGCTGCCATGCTCTGGGACATGGTAAATAATACTTCCTGTGTATAGCTTATGCAGCCTATTTTATATGAGGATTATGTGGTAAGTTTTTGGGCAAAATATGACTGATTTTCCACTGGATAACTTTTGCAACAACTTGAATAACACAGAGAAGTGTTGTTGTAATATTGCATAAATGTGGAAGGATTATATAGTATGAAGATTTAATATAATTTAACCTTTTAAAAGCCAATGGTGATTATATGTATCACCTGCTGTAACATTAAAAAACTCTGTATTTGCCCACACAGCATGTTGTATGTTTCATTTGATTTTTGCACAGAATACTGATTATTTCCCAAACAACATCAACTGGTTAGTCTTTCTAATGGTTACAGACTCTGTTCTCTGTGCAGTAGCAACTGAAGTTTTATATATAATCTAGGTGAAAGCCTGTCTTGAGAGGGTTAAAAAGAGCATTGGATATTTTCGGTTCTGTTTTCTTCAAGGTTTATGGAGTTATTGAAAGAATGATGTTCTCTTCATAGAAATTATAGGGGGTTTCTGATCTCAGACATAATAACCTTCAGGTAAATGCCGTATGATTATACAGTAGTAAATATGTGTTTCTTTATATCTCAATATGTTCTCTGAATATGGAAACATATCCTTCCTTCCAGATGTCTGATAAAGAAGAAGATGATGACTCAGATCATCCAAATGAAGGCAAGGAGAATGGTTTAGTTAAGAATACAAATGCAGCTGTAGTCCAGCAAGCTGAAAAGGAAAAGAGAGAGAAAGCTAAATTAGAAAGCCAGAAGAAGAAAGACAAAGATAAGGAAGACAGGTAGGTATGCCTATTATCTGCAATAATATTTCTAAAATTTTACGGACCCACACCTCGTGTAAAATGATGACGACAAAGGTTTTGTGATTATCCTCAGGCATTCTATAGTACTTGGAAGCAGGCCATGGTCACTTTTCATAAGTCTTTTCTTTATCCTACTTATATAATCTCATTCAGTTGATACAGCATCATTAATAACCCAGGAATATACCATGTACAATACCATGGATGTGCGTGAGTGATTGAGTCACATCTTGGTTGCCATGGCAACCATTGTTACTGGGTTGTGTTCTCTGTGATGCATATGCTCTTGCAACATGGTTGCCATGGCACCCATTGTTAGCAGGTTGTGTGTTTTTTGTGAGGTATGTGCTCTTGGTGAAGAAACATTATTTATAATTGTGACAGGCTGTTCATTGGGAGGTGCGAGCTAATTTTGGAGAAACAGTTGAGTATTGAGCATGTAATACAATATAGCACAACCACATGGCAGCATTCTGATAGATGAAATTAAAGTTTGGTTTGCTCTAAGAACAAAGAAACTGCTGATGAAAGGGGGGCATGTAGTGGCACTTGATTATTATGGCAGTCTGTCGTATGACAGGCACGTGGCTAGTGAGTAAAATAAAAGGGTTTTCTGGGCTTTAATATTAAGAGGAAATATAGTAGTTGTGCTTTTTATACTGAAAATCAGGAATTCAGCTCAGAAGTGTCTGAACTATGAGTCATGCACCAGATGTGATTTATTATGCCCCTATTTATAGAAGGTTTTATCACTAGACACCGGTGCAGAGTGCTGTGTTTAGTCATGTACCAGCATTCCCTTATTAGGTTGTACTGCTTGACTGAGTCAAGTATGTAGTGTGTAGTCAGTAGTAAATCAGGATGACGCATTTCACAACTATCACTGTCAGGTGATAGGGTATTCATGAGAATGCTTGCTTGTATAGCAAAATGAGCTGAAAACATAATGCAGGTCTATGCAGAATTGAGGCATCTCAAGAAAAGTTGGTAAAATCAAGGGTACAGTAGGCAGAAAGCGAAAAAAGATTCTTTTGCGAATTGAACGAATTTTGTGTTTGTATATATGACCATTGGGGAGACTAAGAAAAAAGTGAAAGTATCAAGTGGAAGAAGGTGTACAAAGGAGTATAAGGCAAGAGTTGACAAAGGTGTAATGTGACCACATTTAAAAATGGAGAACATTTCGTTATTGTACGATCCTCACGTAAAAGTTTGTGTGGAAGATTTCTGCTTTGGCACTGGTCTTCAGCAGGATAGCTGTTAGTGACTGAAATGTTCTCTCACATGGTAGGATTATGTCTGCAACTCTCAGTGTAATGGAATAATACAGTCTTCTCAGGCAACTAGCCACATCAATTCAGAACATACGCCCAGCTTCTGTTCTGAATTGTCACAATGTTACCAAAGAAGATTTTATCAATTCAGTTTAGGGAATGCAAAAAGTTTTATGAGCTTACAGATGAGTTGCTGTAGAAGATGTTGAACAGGGTGTATATGATAGTGGCATGTAAATTGCTATGTAATGATATTATGCTTTGCATGCCTTGAACGTTATTAAGCTGCATTGTGCTTAACATCAACTTGTTTAGAAAATGCAATAATTTATGTGGTAAAACTGTAGAATAAGTGAATATATATTCATCCAACATAGCAGTTTCACTCCCCCATGATGTAAGACTGTGTTAAAGATTTTCAAACTACGCACTGTCACGTGCCAGAAGACCATGATCTAAATATTACCCTCCATAAGAACCTCACATCTCAAGTAAGGTTGTTTTACAGTGATTTTGTTTCCCCAAAGGGAGAAGCAGAAACAGCTGCAACAAGAAAGGAAGGAGAAACGTAAGACACAGAAAGGTGAAAGACGAAGATAGCAAGATGATGCAGCACTAGCATATGAGTGTATGTGTTGTGTCATGTTAATTTATTACTGTTGGATTATGTGTTTTAATGTTAGCAATTCTAGTTTGAAATTTTGGTGCATTGATGTACATCTGCATTAGTACTGTGATGGGCACAGCTCATTTGAGACCTCACTACAAGTGGCAGTCTTGGATATATCATAATTTTTGGGCTCAGATTTCAATCCCAGTTTCTCATAGGAAAAGTATGATATTTGAATAAGGGCAGATTCCTGTATGTTTAATGGCTATATTTAATACCACATCATATTTGGGTGTTAATATTAATTACTTCTGTTCTTTGTAATGTTGACCACTCACACTATAACCAGTGCTTGGAAGAAAAAAATTGTCAGACTAAATTGCGATAAATGGTAAAGTAATAGGTCACCCCATAACATGCCGTGACTGGCAGAGAGGAGGAGTAGAAGTACAAGTGTTCTCTTTCCCTGTATGCAGTTCTCTTCTGTCGTATATAGATCACATGTCCTGCCCACCCCATCCTCCTTTTATCACCCTTGTTACTGTGTATGTAAAGTGATCAGTAGGCAGCGATTCATAATACCCAGTTGTTGATATTGAATGTGTGATGAAACTAGTTATACATGCATAACAAATGGTATGAGGTTTGAAACATAAGTAAACATCAGGTTTTATAGCTAAGAAGTACTTTTGTTCATTTAGTATACAGTTATTTGTTGTCTTACTTTTTACAACAATGTTGTAACCATGTTATAATAGTTTGGTCCTGTGCCATCAAACAAAGGTATTAGTTAGTGAGAATATATTGACATCTGTCAGTGATGTCACAGTAGGAAAATTAAATTTCTTAAACTTTCTTAGACGACTTCTGTGAGCATGTAGAATTACACATTGAGATGTAGGCACCCCCCAGCTTATGCATTTATGGTCTGGTGCATCTGGCACAAGTGGCAGTTGAGTACGCATATGGTCAACAACATATGTAGAGTCAGTCCACGAGAGTTGTCTTGTCAGGGAACACCCCACACTTTCTGTATTTCAAACTTTTGACACTAGGAGGAAGTTGTTCATGATCCCACTGTTGGATTAATAATGTGAAGAAAACTGAACGTGTTTGTTCATCACATGTGATTGAGGTTCACAATTTCTGATAAAGTGTGGGCATTTTTCCATCAATTTTTATGACTTTTTTACTTTGCACATCACTGCCTTCATTAAATGTGTTTGTGACATCTGTGAGATTTTGTAGGATCAGTCAACAGTCTTACCATTAAGTGTATGTATGTTTCACCCATATTGAATGTCTGTAAGCTGTCAAGGAAAGTGGGGCATCTCTCCCTCAAAAAGTGGAATAGATGGTACAAATTTTAAAGGGCAAGAAGCCACACGATTTCAATTTTTTTTACATTAAAAACTGTGTAAGTCTGAAATTGTGTAACTTGAAATTGTGTAAGTCAGGGAGTTTCTGTACAGTATTAATATGTATATGTTCATAACAAACTTAATATAATACAGACTTACATAGTACACATAGAACTAAAAATTTAAATTTGTAAAACTTTAATCAGTTGCATATGTGATTGGAATCATGATGTTCTCTCATACTCTGTAAGGGGCTTCCAAACCATGTAATTTACTCATATGAATTCTACAATTTTATTGTATGCAGTATGTATATTTTCGCTAATTCATTTCATATTTTACTTCACGAATCAAGTTATTTTACTTTATATTTAATATTACAGTAATATCCCCTCATAATTGTAAATTCTTTAATAAATTATGTTTGTTGATAACCTGAAATTGAAATCTGAGCACGGAGATTAATTGATGTATTTGGCGTGAGTATACGTTCATACTCCAAAATGAAGTTCCAAATTTTAATCCTCACATTCTCAAGTACAAAATAAACTGTCACAAGTTGTATCCCTACTTAACAGATCTTATGTGGTTTTTCTTAATGCATAGTTGTATAACAGGAACAAATGGATGTTGGTAAAAATATAAGCAGTCCGGTCAGACATGCTTCAGATTTTTAGTAATCAGACATGTGGTCAAAACAGCTGTGTCCACACTGCCTCTCAGCCCACAGTGCTGCTATTGTACACGTATCTCTGTCTCTTGCCATTACATAGGAAAACTATGTATCTGACAGTGTTTTGCCAATACTGTTGCAAAAATAATGCTTAAAGGGCTATGCCCAGCTCTGTCAACAACATTGCAGCTCAGTGTATGTTTGAATTTTGTCAGATTGTCTGCTTCATTCTGTTTCAGTGGCTGGCTTCCTTTCCTTAGATAAAGTAAGATCTTGCAGTAATGAAGGTGTAGTTTGAAATTACCCATAACGGGGTGACTACCTACCCTTAACTCTTACTGCTGGCTGATAGTGTACATATGCCAAAGTCTTTATAATACAATTAAAGTTTGTCATACATACTGGAATTTTGAGCTGAATTTAGCCTTGTATTATATTTTGAACGTGGTTTGTTTTCTGCATAAGTGCCCTTGCATGCTGCATACCACCATTTTGTCAGTTTTTTGCTGTAGGAATTGTTTTTTTCTTTTCTTTTCTTTTCTCTCCCTCCACTGAATGGCGTAAGTTTTGATTGTAAAGTTTTATAAGGATATCTGCCATATGAAATTGAGGATATTTGGCAGAGAAATGAGCTGCAAAACTGACTGAAGTGGGTGGATCCCTGTAAGTGACTAATGTTTACAGTCAACTGTTACATTTGTTGAAAAGTTGCAGTTTTGGAATGTTGAATCAGAGTTTTCTCCTTTAAATATTATTACTGCACCTTTAATTTGTACCCAGATAATTTTACTCTATGTTGTGCGTCTTAGGTATAATCAGTAGTTAGTCATTATGTGACTAAGTAATTTCGGTATTGAAATTGTACGTAAATCATAATGTTGATGTAAACTACATTGCATGCAAATTCAGAAAATGCAATCTATGAATTTTATGTAACAAAAAATATAAATTAACACTTTGTAGGAAGTAAAATACCTGTGTTTTATCCTGGTCTTGTAAGTGAAACCACTCACAATGCAGAACTAAGAAGACTGGTACAGTGGCTGTTTCCCTCATTCCCCATTGTATACTGACAGTTATGTACAAATACAACAGAAAAATATGTACAGACAAGATCCATACATTTTCACAAGCAATATTCTGGACGTTTTTCAACTTACAGTGAGTCCCATTCAGTCTGTTGGACATGTTTTATGTTTTATTTTTTTAAGCTATTTTCATAGTGTTTGTAATAACACAGGAATATTATGTGAAATGTTAAGGTATGAAAGTGTGCTATACTACTGAAATGCAGTAATTGCCATTTAAGTTATAATGACCATAAGTTACTGTCATATTATGAACCAGAGTACTCATCTGTCAGAAATATTTGCATTTGGGATTGGAAAGAAAATACACAGACTGTCATAGCAAGTGTAATGTTGTTGTGTATCAAGAATAAAATAAGTAGATTTTGAAATATGAATGCAGATTTTGTGCATGCAATAACATAAATTGACTCACTCCAGCAATGAAAAATAGATATCATATATCAGGTGCTTGTAATTGGAAAATACAAAGTTGTGTAACATGCATGACATAACACTCTTGTTCTTGTGCACAGTTTTAAACCCTGTATGCATGCAAATTCCATATATTTTTAGATGCAAGACATTTGCTATGAAAGTCATGTATGTTTTTGCACATAAAACTCTTAACACTCCTGCTTCATATTTGGAGGGTCATGGATTCAGGTCTTGGCCCTGGGACTGTCATGTCCCCAGTAAACAGAAGTTGAAGTATAGTAATTTGTCGGTATACAAGTTCTCGCTTACATGAAATGCACAAGTTAATACCTGTTTTTAAAATTTGCTAGTCAATTTTTGCTCATGTTGGCTCCTTCCTCTTGCAAACCTATTGTTCTTGGTGCCTCTTCTTGGCTGGCATCAGTTCCTGGATCTTGTGGAATGGACAGAATGTCATCGTATCCCTGAGCAGTCTGCACAGAAGCAGCAGCATCATGACATATCTCAGTGTGCTCTTAGCTTTATTTTGGTCTGCTGTTCTTGGTGTTAAATCATTTTGCACTGAGTAAATCTGAAAGAAATTTTGTATATCATATTTATAATAAGGATGGTACCATATTTTGTTTTGCATTCTCTATATAACTTTAATGATGCAACTATTGTTTATGCATAGGTTAATGACTAAGAATGTTATTTGAATACAGTAATTGATCATTAGGTTTTTTTCGTACATAGGTACCGTTCTGTATTGTATTAAGGTGAACTTCTTATGCCTGACAAGAAATACTATTTGCCCTTGGAAACCAATTAAAATTTATCAAATGGGAAGCAATGAGAAACCAATTTTCATTGTACAAGTGTTCACCTTACTAGCAGTTTTTGTGGACCAAATTAGGTTCATAAACCAAGGGATTGATTTACTTCTCTTCTGTAGGAAGCACTGTGTTATCAAGTGTCACCTCTACTTCTTATTAACTACACATGCTTGAAACCAGGGTAATGGTAAGTTGTATAGGTTGGATAACAAATTAATACATGTAAATATGGAGTCAGACAATAAAATAAACAGATGAATTTGTAATAAAGTGGGCCTGGATAGTGTAGTTGGTATAGCGACTTGCTACGGGCTGGACAGTCCAGAGATTGAGTCTTGGTGGGGGCAAGATTTTCTGCACCCGTCCAGGCCAGCCCTGGGGCTCACCCAGCCTCCTGTACATTGGGTACTGGGTGTCTTTCCCTGGGGTAAAGTGGCTGGGGCGTGGTGTTGACCACCCACCCCCATCTAGTGCCGAGGTTAAAGAAAGAGTGGAGTTATACCTCTACTTCCCCACAGGGACTTCATGGCCTGCTCTAGAGTGAACTTTACCTTTTAATTTGTAACAAAAATATACTGTCACTAGCTTTTAGTCAGTGTGGTAACCTTCAAAGCACTTGACATCAAATTCTATACAGGTGACTCTTGATATACACAGGGATTGGGTTCCTGGAGCACAAGATTTTCTTGTTTTAAGATGAAATTAAACATTTTATACATTTACTTTTCATGCATATTAAGACACAAGCGCAGTAAATAATTATGCAGAACACAAAAAGAAATAGTACAAGTAACAAGCATAAAACATTAAACTAACATATATATTCAAAACTAGTAAATTTTGGGGCTAGATCTTGATTAAGACTGGCTGGTGGAGTTACTGGGCATCTGTTTTGTCCATGTTAGCTGACTCAGCTGGTGCAGGTGCAGGTGGTAGGCTCATATGAAACTGTGGATATGTGAAAATGCATATAATGTGAGTTGCCTTAGATGCATTTTTACCATTCCTGGAACCACTGCTGCAAATTATTTTTAAGAATTCCTCAAAGACTGACCATTATGTTGCTCTGAAGGTCTTCAATTTGTTAATACGTAGATCTTTCAAAGAGGTTTATATTTTGAGTGTATGCAAAAGTAAATGGAGCCAAATCAGGAGAATATGGTGGATATTCCAACATTTGTTTTTGTCAAAATCACTTAACCAAAAGTGCTGAGTCATAAGGCAGATTGTCAAAGTGCAAAATTCATTTTTCTAGATAGGTGATTGGTGTTTGTAAATGTTCCAAAACTTGAAGATAGCGTAGTTAAATATTTGGAGGAAGAAATGCAGCTGAGCTAGGAAAACAAATGTCTTCCACATCTAGGGATCTCATTTTTTTTAAAAAACACAAAAACTGGGACTCTTAATAACGTACATGGTGGGGGAGGGGATGTAGAGGACAAAATTTTTAACCTGTCACACAAACAAGCAGAGTAATTTATTTATATTACTGTGAGAACTCAGTTAAAAATTATGACATACAGATACAAAAAAAATAATAAATAATAATAGTAAGACTTCTACTCAAACTGAGACATGTAGTTCACTTACTGAATTTTCTTTACGTATCCTTTCCTCGTCCTTCACAGTCTTGATCCAGACTCCAATCATTAACCTACAAATCTTCCTGACCCTCTCTTATACCTTCCTGTCAGTGGCTGGTTGATGGCTGTCCTACTCCTATAGATGTTTCCTCCCACTGTGGGAATGTCACGTGTTTGTGCGCATTGACAGAAGTGTCATATTTTTATGACGTTGAAAAACCCAGGACAGTTGGTGTCCGAAACCAAATTTTGCGGGCTGCTTGGCAGTTCTTTAAAACCCATATAACTGGGATTGTCCTGAGAAAACAACAAATGGGATCCCTATTCACATCTGAGTTTTATCATTGATATCTCACATCTGAGTATTATCGTCAGTATCAATATTGTCAAGATTAACTTCCTGGATTTAAAGATTTGCCAAAGAATTTTATCCCAAGCTTGAAAACTTTCTAACTAGATGCAATGTTTGGAGGATCACAGATTGTGTATTTCTGCTTTTAAAATTTGTCGGGGTCAGGTTTTGTGAAGCTGCCTCTGAGGTTAAGAGTTGCATTTGCTGTGGTATGCATTATCAGTGGTACCATCTAGCTTTGTTCAAGTGCTGTATTTTCTTCATTGCTAATTTTTCCTATTAACAGCAGTACTGCTTCAACCTTATTCTGCAGCCATATTATCTTCGTTTCTGCCCTTCTACCTTCTTAAGGTTGATGGGATTCCTATTTCTGTCATGACGAATTATGTTTGGTATATTGTAATCTATAGTCTTATCAGTTATTGCCTTATCCTATTAAAAGCCATAGTTCTCATTTTCACGTGCTGAGGGTGGGGTGTATCTGTAGTGTTGTAATGGGTTATATATTAGCACATGCTTAGTTTGTGTCTCATTAAATTATACCAATCTGATTGTCTCATTAGACATTCTGACACTGCTAGTCTTGAGCATCCAGCTAGTGTAACATTTACTGTTTCTGTACAGATGTGACATTTATGAGTTCTGACATTCATGCACTGTTTAGTATATGATCATTATAGTTGCTAGTTCCTGTTGCCTAATCTTGTACTTTTGCTGTGAATCCCTGTTGTGGGACATAATTTGTTGCTATGTCAATGTTTCTTCTTGGCCCATATTTTTCTTTCTTGTTTCACTTTTGTACGTACTGTGTGTTTCTTTATTTCTCCATGACTTTATCTTACCATCCACAGCGGTGGTGGTGGTCATCATTGTCATCATCATTATTATTATTGCTGCTACATCTATAAGGTGCTGTCATAAGCAGTAAGTGGTGTCCTCTAACTCTATGGAGTAGAATCGCTCTGTGGAAGTTGCTAGAACTCTGAAATTTTGGTAAATCCACTGCCACTGGCATTTTTGCAGGGTTAGTTGTTACTCCGAATGTTTTAGCCCTTCTGTACCATAAAAGAAAACAAATTGATAATGGATGGGAGGAAAAATTAACATTTTTGTAACATTCTTAACATTTTAAAGTATCATAGTTGTAATAGTACATACATCAGTCCAAGTCTTAAACTTTTCAGTGAATTATTCTGAACCCTGGAATTTGTTAGGTATTATAAAATATATGTATATATTATTGTGTTCTGACACTATACTTTGTGTTGCCGAACAGGGAAATTAAAAAGGGAATGTTGGTACAGTGTAACCATTGGACATGTTTTCTTTTTGAACTACCCATTTCAATTAAATATGTGTTTCTTCATTTTTATACAGTTCTATATGTTTATTATAATTGTGTGATATAGTATATATATGTTGATTTTTAATTTTGTACACAATATTATGCAGTGCATTTTAGTTTAATGCTCAAGATGTTTAACATAAGTTCATTAGTATCACATACTTCATAAAAGAAAGTTAATTGAAATAGCAATATGTGTTTTCTTTATGTTCACAACTTTTTTTTTTTATTCTACATTGTTAGTCTACATAAAATTTGTGTTTTTTCCAGAAATACACCAACAAATGCACAAATCACTAAAAAGGTGCAGTCAGCCCTTTATTATAGTCGAACCCTACATATGTTTCGGCTCTCCATGAGCCATCATCAGGGGCTTTCTAATAGTGCTTCTCAAATGCTGGATCGGCCTATTATTGACATTCGTAAAATTTTTGTGCACTGTTTATAAAAACATATATAAGTAAAATCGTGAGTATAAAATATAGTTAAAATGATAGAATGTTAAAACCACACTGTTCACTGTATCTTCGCACTTTTTGATGTTCCACAAGATCATACACTGCACTATGTTGATTGCGATGGAATTTGCTCTGGACGGTAATGGATGGTGCGTACTGTATGAATTCATATTCATACAGTACGCACCATCCATTACCGTCCAGAGCAAATTCCATCGCAATCAACATAGTGCAGTGTATGATCTTGTGGAACATCAAAAAGTGCGAAGATACAGTGAACAGTGTGGTTTTAACACCAAATTCATACAGTATGCACCATCCATTACCGTCCAGAGCAAATTCCATCGCAATCAACATAGTGCAGTGTATGATCTTGTGGAACATCAAAAAGTGCGAAGATACAGTGAACAGTGTGGTTTTAACACCAAATTCATACAGTATGCACCATCCATTACCGTCCAGAGCAAATTCCATCGCAATCAACATAGTGCAGTGTATGATCTTGTGGAACATCAAAAAGTGCGAAGATACAGTGAACAGTGTGGTTTTAACACCAAATTCATACAGTATGCACCATCCATTACCGTCCAGAGCAAATTCCATCGCAATCAACATAGTGCAGTGTATGATCTTGTGGAACATCAAAAAGTGCGAAGATACAGTGAACAGTGTGGTTTTAACACCAAATTCATACAGTATGCACCATCCATTACCGTCCAGAGCAAATTCCATCGCAATCAACATAGTGCAGTGTATGATCTTGTGGAACATCAAAAAGTGCGAAGATACAGTGTACAGTGTGGTTTTAACATCCAAATTCATACAGTACGCACCATCCATTACCGTCCAGAGCAAATTCCATCGCAATCAACATAGTGCAGTGTATGATCTTGTGGAACATAAAAAAGTGCGAAGATACAGTGAACAGTGTGGTTTTAACATCCAAATTCATACAGTACGCACCATCCATTACCGTCCAGAGCAAATTCCATCGCAATCAACATAGTGCAGTGTATGATCTTGTGGAACATCAAAAAGTGCGAAGATACAGTGAACAGTGTGGTTTTAACATTCTATCATTTTAACTATATTTTATACTCACGATTTTACTTATATATGTTTTTATAAACAGTGCACAAAAATTTTACGAATGTCAATAATAGGCCGATCCAGCATTTGAGAAGCACTATTAGAAAGCCCCTGATGATGGCTCATGGAGAGCCGAAACATATGTAGGGTTCGACTATAATAAAGGGCTGACTGCACCTTTTTAGTGATTTGTGCATTTGTTGGTGTATTTCTGGAATAATAAAAATGCACGGTGAATTAAGACTAAAAATTTTGTGTTTTTTGTCTTTGTCAGATGTTCATCTTGTGATGAAATTCATCTAATATGGTATGATTTGTAAAGAGAAATTTTCCTGAGTATGGTATATTAGAGTAATCTGCCAATTCCAGTGTACATTACTTTCACCAGGACTTGACTTCACCGTTACATACTTGAGATCTGCCCTGTTCTGCGATATTACGCAGCGTTGTGTGGTAATTGTTTACCGATGTTTCGGGACAGTGTATCAGCCCCATCTTCAAGGGTCAAGAGTCCGAGAAGAAAAACTGTTGGCCCTTGAAGTTGGAACCGATATGTTGTCCCGAAATGTCGGTGAATAATTACCACACGACGCTGTGTAATATTCCAGAAGAGTGCAGATCTCATCAACATCGCGGCGGAAGCCTAAAATGAAGGTTAGTTGCATACTGTATGTTAGAGACTGGGGATGCTTGGAACTTTCTGTGCATGCATACATACACATATACAGTATTAGAAAATTGTATTCAAATAAGCACAGTACTAAATTTAAAATGAGAAAAATAAATTATAATTAAACATTTGCAAAATGAAATTTAAAGGAAGTTAAATGACTGTAATATGAACTTAAGAAAGGAGAAAATAAAACGTATTCAAATAAAAGAAGAAATGCGTGTCTGAACCAATTGTAACCACAACTTTCACTAGAGTCGATGTTTCAAAAATTATCTACAGTCTATAACACAATGTCACCACATTAACTGTATCGTTTTAAATTTTAAAGTGAGGTGTATGACAAAACCAGAATTGAAAGTAAATAAAGTAAACCTGTTTATAATTCATAACATTTATCGAAACAATGGCTACTCTTGAAGGTTTGTTATAGTTGGTTCAGTACAGTGCTATGTACAATATGTGCAAGGTCTCTCAGTCCAGATTTCCGAAGCAGATTATGACTTATCCTGTTTAGCTTATTTTACACGTGACGGCAGCTTAGTCACTTGAACGTGGCTTGGAGTGACGGCCGCAAGATGCAAGGCCCGTTACATTTTCTGTGCTCTGAACTTTTCCATTGTTATGATTTTGTGTGACGTAAGCATACTGCCTGCGTAAATATGTAACAGATTCTTACAGGTTATTATGGGAGTTTGAAAATGACGCGAAAATTCGGAATCGGTGTAAGTTTTGGAAAAGGGTGAATGATCTGGAATTATTGCTTTGAAAGGCTTACAATTTAAAAATATTGGTATAGGTGTGTACAGATAATTTTGAGGTAAAGGCAGGACTAAAATTTAACAAATGTAATTATAAGCAATTTGCCCTTCGTCTGATAATTTTGTCTACTCAGACTATCAATTTAGCCCACTGAGATAGGGTGAAGTGTGAAATCGCAGTTTCCTACTATATTCACGTGACTTTCTCTGAGTCTTTCGTCTGCTCCATTTATTGACCCAGTTAACTGCCGTTTCTACACGCTAAATCCTGCGCTTCATGCCACAATTTCCTCAGCCTCACCTTTTGCTTCAACAGATGATCTAAGCCAGTTAGATCTCTATATAACTCTGAAGGTTTGATTTTATTACGCTTGTTTTCAGGCTTCCGCCGCTGTGTAAATGAGGTCTTCGCTCTTCTGGGATGTTACGCAGCGTAACATCATAGAAGAGCTAAGACCACCTTCCATTTTATTGTGAGCAGACTATAGAGCACAGATTACTACTATAGAGGCTGTATAGTCGTGCCGCTTGATGAATTCTCCAGAGTTAATTTGGATTCTACTGAACATTAGTTCAGCGGCAAGGCTTTGAAACCGTTCCACATCTGTGAATTTATGAACAGTGCCCGAAACTGTCTAGTTCCAGCAAGATCCCGACTGTAGAAAACGATTGGTCGGTGATCTGAATTTACAGTGTGAATTAAGCCTGACAGCCTGCCATTTTGACGAATTAGATTATCCCGTATATCGTTATGTAACCAGTGGGATAATGCGGTTAGAATTTGAATTCCTACAGACTGGATGTTCACACTTCAGAACCCCTGCCGTACAGGACTTGCATTTAATGCTTAAGAACGTAACCTGAAAATGTGCGAGGGGGTGAAAGTAAGATTCCATTGTTACCAGTCGACATTACAACCGCTAGATTTTCTGCATAAACAGAGGGGGGGGGAGGCTTTCATGGTTATGGGAAGAACTTTTCGCACGGCATCGGCAGTTCGACTTTTGTGTCCTGGAGTTCAGTCCAATAAGTATGGTACCTCGAAATAAATAAAATTACTTTGGATTTGAGAAGCGACTGTGAGAGCAGAGACACATCTCGTTCTTGCTCTTGAAGCTGCTTACTGCACTCACAATGTCACTTGCTGCTGTTTTCTTCTGATGCAATGCCATTTAGCTCTGTCATAAGCTGCTGCATATCGTTCAGGTATGAACTGGAAGTCTGAACTGACCGACCTGGTCATATATCGGAAGGCTACTTCACAGGAGATTGTGCTGTGAGCTCGTCTGGTTGAGGTTGATACTGGCAGCAGCTGAGCGTTTAAGCGCTGTTGCTCTTCTTCAGGCACTACCTGTACAAATCACCGCCTCCAGACCACAAACAACGGTGAGGTTGCTTGCAGTTGGTTCAGATATATCACATTTTCGGTGTTTGTAACACTGTGTCGAGGCCGCTCATTGCTGTGTAGGCCTCAACCTCTATCACGATTATCTAATTATTACGTGAGCCGATCCCAGTGGCCGTGCGGTCTAAGGCGTGGGTCTTCGGCCGCTCGCTTGCTAGGATCGTGGGTTCGAATCCCACCGGGGGCATGGATGTCTGTCTCTTGCGAGTGTTGTGTGTTGTCAGGTAGAGGTCTCTGCGACGAGCTTGTCCCTCGTCCAGAGGAGTCCTAACACTGTGGTGTGTCTCAAATGTGTGTGATCATGAAACCTCGACGAAACGAGGAGGCCCAGGCCCATATAGGGCTGTCGAGCCATAGTAAAAAAAGATTATTACGTGAATTAAAGTCATTAACGCATAGCGCCAAATACATGTGATGGTGGAAATTACATTTTGACCTCGCACAAATTTTAGCCTGGAGTATCGATTACATGGTCCCAGTAAGCCAACAATATGTACATCATATATTCATTTTATTTACTACAACACGTTTCGGCCGTACAAGTCAGCCGAAACATGTTGTAGTAAATAAAATTAATATATGATATTACTAGTGCTGTGTACTCGGTCCCTGTAATCGATATAAATTTGACAAACACAACGGGATAATGATACCTAAATTTAGCCTAGTGATTTTTTCTGGCTTTACCTGCGTCGCATATTCATTTTGACCGGTTCATTTTGTTAGCTTCGTCACGTGCGTCATTCCTATGTCTACGTGAAATAACTCGAAAATAGACGAAAGTTTTACAATGTGCTTTGGTACTGAGGTGTTTGCTAGCTTTGTTGATACATAACGTTTCTTGTTTCAGAACGGACAGAACGGATACCGGTAGTTTCCAGTAAGGTCTGTCAGCATTTCTGTGGGCAGTTTCAGAATATATAAGCATATGTAAATATATATATATATATATATATATATATATATATACATCACGGAAAAACAGAATACAGCTTTTATGTACGAAAAAAGGATGCCTATACAGTCTGTGTGCGAGTGAGATGCAGTTACAGGATCTATGCGCGGTTGGAAGGAAGATAGCTAGATATCAGCTGTTTTCTGTTCAGGTCGACGTACCCTGCCTGCTACAAGTCCCACCCATTTCGTTCTCCTTGATTTTGTCAGCCTAATTTCTTTAAAAGACTACAAATTGTGAAGCTCCATTCATAATTTTCTTCATCTTAAACACTTCAAATTGTGTTCGCCCCTACGGGTGAGAGACAAGTCTCAAACCTCTTTACTACCACAACGTGAATAAGTATAAGTTGTGTAACTGCAAGTCGCCAGTGTAATCATATTTCACTGTAATGTAAATGGGCACAGAAGTCTTCATTATTACCAGTTTTCTTGTTGAGAAGCGTATGGGGTTTTGAAGTGGTCATATTTTATTTATATTTCTGTAAACTTTTCAGACACCTGATGATTCTAAAGGGTTGAAGAGTAGAGAGTTGTATACATTTCACATGCAGTAAAATTGGAGAAAATTTGAAAGTCATATTATGTAATACATGAGTTCATGTACGAGGGCTGTCCAAAAAGTATCCGACTATATTTTTGCCCGCGGTAAGTAATGGCGAAAGGGTGGGGAAACTGAGCGTAGTGGTAGAAGGGACTTTCATGCGCATGCGTGATTTTTTGCTGCCTCACAACACCGCCGGATACGTCTGTCGCTGCCAGATAGCGAAGTGGTGTAACACGTGTTCGTCGCATTCTCGTTTCGCTCAAGATGACAGAATGTTTGGAGCAGCGATACTGCATCAAGTTTTGTCAGAAACTTGGGGATACAAAAGCGGAAACAATCCGCAAAATTCAGCAGGCTTTCGGTGATGATGCAATGGGGGTCACTCAAATTAAAGAGTGGTTCAACCGCTTTAAAAAGATGGCCGCATGTCGGCGGACAGTGACCAGCGTCCCGGGAGACCATCAACGAGCCGAAATGCTGATGTCATTGACAAAGTGCGGACATTCATCATGGAGGACCGTCGTTTGACCGTCCGGGAAATTGCTGATGAGGTTGGGATCAGCAGAGGTTCCGCAAACACGATTTTAACTGAGGATGTGGGCATGCGAAGAGTGGCGGCAAAATTTGTGCCCAAGCTGCTTTCGCCGGAGCAGCAACAACTCCGCCTTGAGGTCGCGCAGGACATGCTGGAGTGCGCCAACAGGGATCCTGAGTTCCTGAAGACTGTGATCACTGGTGACGAGTCGTGGGTGTATGGATATGACCCGGAAACCAAGGTCCAGTCGTCACAATGGAAGCATCCAACATCCCCGAGGCCCAAAAAGCACGACACGTTCGGAGCAATGTGAAGGTGATACTGACTGTTTTCTTCGATTACCGGGGTGTTGTGCATCATGAGTACGCACCACTAGGCCAAACTGTTAATAAGGAGTACTACCAAGAAGTCCTCCGTCATCTTCGTGATGCAGTTCGGCGCAAGAGACCGGAGCTGTGGGACGCACGCAACTGGCAGCTGCATCATGACAATGCCCCAGCTCATTCATCACACCTGATCCAGGGTTTCCTGGCTAAGCACGGCATTCCGCAGGTTCGCCAGGCTCCCTACTCTCCTGACATGGCTCCTTGTGATTTCTGGCTGTTCCCGAGATTGAAGACACCGCTAAAAGGCTCCCGTTTTGACAGCCGCGAGGACATCATACAGAACGCGATGGCGCAGCTGCACACCATTCCAAAACAAGCCTTCCAGAATTGCTTCCAGCGATGGAAGGACCGCTGGGCTAAGTGTGTGGAGTCACAAGGGGCCTACTTTGAAGGGGATTAGGTATTGTAACCACCCATATACAGAACTTTTTTTTCCCGGCCCAAGGTCGGATACTTTTAGGACAGACCTTGTATGTTGCATTGACATAGAAATAACTGTAAGTATATCAGTGGATATATTGTGTTCTTTTCTTTTTTCTGTGATCGATATTATATCACTGCTTTTGAGAAAACTAAAATTTGTTGTACTAGAGGTGGAAAAAGTAAAACTTCTAACACAATAAAATTTGTGTTGATGTATTAGACACAAAAGATATAGGTGAATGAACATTTAAGTTTGTGTCATAATTTGAAATGACAGCTGTATGCACCAACAAGAGACTGTGTTAAAAGTGTACAGAATGGTTAAGTGATTTACAGTGCTACTCTATCCTGTAGTGAAGAGCAGTAAATGAAAGTGCATAAAGTGTCAGTGTAAGATTATGCTGTAAATTTACAAATAAAACATTTCTGTAAATAAATTTTCATAAAGATTACAGTTTTCTGGGATGTTACAGCACATAGTTTGGGAGAAGGGTACCAGTCTTTTTGCGGAACATTCCATCAAATGTTGATACCAGAGTACACAGCATCATGTCCAGAAGACAGTAATCTTCATAGTCACTGGTGTGAGAATTTCACACCTGTCACACATTTGTAAATTGTAAGTAATCTACAGTTATGAAACTCAGGACAATGTTTGGCATGGTGGCAACAAAACTATCCTAAGCAGAATATTTAAAGCTGCTTTTTATTGCAGATTAAACAGAAACTGTATGCATGTAATGCACATAGTGTTTCTTTGTAGGTTAGCACTGAAACGATCACATAGAGAGCAAGAGTGATAATGAGATAGGAGTTTTGCTTCATTTGAAGGAGGGTGAAAGAAGATGACAAATTGGCCTGTAAAATCATTACAGCCTGTGATGGATATGTGTAGCTAAGTGGCTGGAAGAAACATCTCATACCTTGCCTTGATAAGTATATGCTTCATAAGCAAGAACTATGGATTGTTACTGTGGTTGAGTAAATAGAGAGTAACACTTGCAAGTAAATGCTTCCTATCTGAGGCTCAGTTAATTGAAAGTTCTTATTCCACATAAGGTTTGCACAAACAAGTCTTCTCTTCCCCACAAACCACCCTACTCATTGCTGTGTTTCTGAAATGAGCTGTCATCTTAACCTGTGCTGGATAAATTTTCTTATGCATCATATTAAAAACTAAGACAGTAAAAGTAAGTTATATGATTCTTGGCAGTGCATCCAATTTTAAACATCACCCGAAGGGTCTCAGGGGAGGAAGCCCTGGTAAAGGCAGAATTGTCCCTGTGCATGCTATGAAGGTGTATAGGAGAGTGGACATGTAGCTCCATTAATTCTTAACCTTGGCACCAGATGGAGTTGAGTTGTCAGCTGTACACAATGGCCACTTTATACCTGGGGAAAGAGCCCACAGTACCCACTGAATATGGGACTGGATGGGTCCCAGAGGTGGTCTGGACACTGGAGAAGAGAAAAATCTCTTGCCCCTGCCAGGCATTGAGCACCACTTCCTCAGTTGTCCAGCCTGTAGCCTAGCCACTGTGCTGGACAGGTAGAAACAGGATTTGTACTTTCTGACATCAAATGTTGATAAACAGGTACTTATACTTGATTTCATGAAAAACTGGAGACGTTAACCAGCAATATATGGAAGACAAACTGCATTCATTTAATACTACAGCTGCAATTTTATAGACTTTTCAATTACTATGGAGAAAACACTTGGAATCAGGATCAAATGGACTTTAATTTAAATGACTGCTGATAAGTATTTTCACCCTGCCACTTGGAACTTGATGGCATTTTGTATATAGTAGGCAAAAATATGATGGAAAGGATCTGTGAACAAATCTCCACTCAAGATTGTATTTATTTACATAGTAAGTTCCACTGTCATCCTTATTCAGTTCAAAGTTATAAGACAAGGTATATAATGTGGCCTGCCATAAATATCTTACTTCATGTAATTGAGACACAGCTAGATTGTATGGTCCCAGGTTTACATCCTGAATACATAGAAGAGTAAGAAAATTCAGTAATCCAGTCACCAGCTATTAAATGTCCATGCAATATTATGCTCATGCCCTACTCTAGTTATTTACTGGAACTGAACATGAATTATTTAGCTGGTAATATTGTCACCAATCCATCCATGTAATTTGGCAGGTAGGAAAAACACACTATCAACTGTAACGTGTAGGTAGCTAAAATAGAGTACTGGTTATCTGTTTGGAGGATAATTGTATTTCATTACTCTTCCTGTTTCAACTAATTCTTCAGAGCCTTTAGCATCAAGAAGTTATTGTGCTGGATATGTGGCATGATGTAGTCTTACAGATACCATATTGGTTTCGTTCTCCACACATCAGATTCACATTGCGGGGATTTAAATCTGAGCACAATTAGTTCAACATCCAAAGTGACAGTAATATTAAAGTACTGCCATTTATTACATGTATGATCTCAGTAACTGAAAACGTAAATTCAAAATATGATGAATGACACAAAACACAGAAGTCAGTACATTTGAAATTATTTCAAATATCAGATGACTAGATTAAACAGTAGCTACTAAAACAAAAAAATTACAATACACATGTCAATGTGGTATAATACGATTTGTAGAGATTTTGAGGTTGTTACATTCTGTTGACTAAATATTTAGTTTACATAAAGTTATGAAAAAGTGATGCACAAAATTTTGCAGATACTTTTACAATTAACATAATAATGATAAAAAATAGCCCTTTAAACCAAGGACGCACAAATCCCGGGTGTCAGGTTACCTGGACGACTAAATTGTGTGCAGTGGCACCTAATATTTGTGGGTCCTCAATATGGAACTTGCTTCATGTCACCCTTCTGGTGACTAGAATTTTGAGGTGGGTTCTACATTTTTACAAAATTTTTGTACCCCTGCTTTAAACTATTCTGTATTTTGTACCACAAACATAACTATTGCCAAACTTGGCAAATGATGACATTTTTCAGTGATTTTTATATCTGATGAAAGACAAGTTTGTTGTTTCAGCAAATTAAATTGATTTGTTTAATTACCTGTTAATTATAACCAAGGAGAAGAAACTCAGTATGGTTTCCATGCCTCTGCACCGGTGTATGTTGATGACAACAGTAAACATACAAAAATTACACAGAAATGGAAATGCTAGACTTTTTGTTTCACTGAAACTAGAGTTTGACACTTCTAATGTTTAATTAAATTTCTATGTAACATCTCTGAAAGTGATTGTCTAAGTGACTATGTTTCAGTACTTAATGAAGATGATGATGATAACTGATAACACTAAATCGTTGTAGATTTTACCATATTAACGTACTTTCACTATGCTGAAGTTCATTAAAAACTGTTCATTTATTCTTTCTCACTGATGTCACAAAAGAAATTGCACTTCAATTTCCTAGATGTTTTTGCATGCTGGATCTTGCTGACAGTTGATTACTATGGCTTTCTGGTCAAGTGCTAGTAATTTCATAATGTGGAGTAGAAATACACAGCTGTTTTCATTAAGAATTGTTAGAAAAAAGTTCTAAAACAGAACTTCAATGTTTCTAAAACGTTTCACATTTTGTCCATTTTTGTGTCATATCTGGAACCAGCAGTAGTTATATGTTGCTGACTACATTGCAGTATGGGAAAGAAATAAAGCTGGTACATTACATACACAGACATATTTATATACTGAATGAAGACATGTTCACTTCTCCAGACACAGCAAGCAGAACTTAATCCTATAGTTTCATTTCATTCTCTTAATATGTTTTAATCAGTCACTTTATGTAACACATGAATCAAACTTATTTCGCTTTATTATTCATAGTGACACTTGAAAAGTATCATGTGCAGCATTATTGGTCCAGGGAAGTTAATTATGGGGATATGCGTAGTCATATAGGCCTTTACACTTGAGTATCATATGCTTGTAAGGACACAGTCATAGCTCCTCAAGTTCGGCATGTTCAGTCAAACAATGCCTACAGAAATGGCATATTAAGTACTGATCTGTCATGAATGTGTGACTGGCAGCATGGAAACACTGCTAAAATATACCAAAATGAGTGATATTCTAATTATGAGTCAGGCTTAGTTTATGGATGATTAACAAATATGTGAAGCACACCAGCATATTTGTGTTGCCCTGTATTCCACTAGGCCAAGTTAGGTCATGGTCTTGAATACATAGTATAGTTATACAAAGATATACTAAAATATTAATATGTTGGCCTTAACGAAAGACTGAAATGAGTATCACACAATATAATATTAAAATCATAACATAAACATAAAAAAGTGGAGGCACAAAAATAAAGCATGTACCAAAACACTGGCTAGAGTCTTGTATCACAATTGACTGGAGTAGGTCACAGTTTTGGTTTACAATAGCTGTTGCTGGCTGACAGCATTGGTTCACCATTACCGCAATACACAGGTTACCCAATTAGGCTGTGTTCTTGGTATATAGTAGCAGACCAGACTAGGTCACTCTCTTGATTCATAATATTGGAGGTAGGAATGTCCCCGAGTCATCGAGGTTGGGATCAAGTGTGGCTACCAATTCACCAATAGCTGCTGTTGTACGAGTGCTTCCGCTAGCACTATTCAGTCCATTTAACTTAAGTTTGGCAGTCCCGTTGGTGGAGACACCTTCACCTGATTCTGTTTGGTGGCCATTTCCTGCAGACAGTAGTTTAGATGCACATTTCTTGCCTCTGTACAGCCGGTAAAGCGCGTAATGCTGCTGTGCCACAGCTGAGGATTCTCCTTCAGGCACTCGCCGATGTTGTTGCTGCTGACTGCTGGCAACTTCTGATGGAGACCGCCTCAGCTCTTGCTGCTGTGTTGAGGCATATGACTGCAGCCATTCATGGTGCAGAGCATCATCAGGTGTCATGCGTTTCTTGGCATCCCATCTTTAAATGGATAAGGAAGCACAGTGGGTAATTTTGTAGACAGCTATATTAAAATTTTAAATTCCACACATTTGCAGGCAAATTTTAAGTTAAGTTGATTTATGATCAACTGTAAAAAAACAGAAAAAGGACATGACTTTTTCATAAAAAAGGGCCTGTTCATTCATCAAACTAAAATTCTGTGTGCATTTCTCAACTTTTCATGCATAATAGTAACCTGTTATGAGGTTAGCAGTGAAAGGCAGGAATTAATATTATGCAGCTTATGTCTACTTTGATAACCCCATTTGTAACAAAGCATCACATAATTTAAAAAGCAGCTGGCTGTTCAGATGCATTTTAGGAAAGTGTAATACACAAACTGTCTCTCAGGTAGGATAAAAGTGAGCTGTGGTGACTAAAATAATTTGATGCTGGATGACTTTATTGAATCCATTGACACAATTCCATATGTGGTTAATACCTGGGTTATTACAAACACACACACTTCTTAAATTGTCCACAATATGTTTCAATGCAATAGCATAACCTTCAGGTGTAATGTCCATGTAAAATTATCCTCAAAATAATGAAGTAACAGGTGTGAGAGTATGTAGTATGAGAGAGTTATTGGTTAACCCTTTAGAACCAGAAATCAGTGCTTGTAGTGACATGCAGAAGACCAGAGTTTAAATGTGGGCTGCATAACAGCAGATGTGTGCGGTGTGTGTTTTGTGTGTGTGTGTGTGAGAGAGAGAGAGAGAAATGTTCGGCGTTTTGAGCATCACACTGCACATTACATATATATAAAAATATAATAATTCTAAAATAAAAAACTGTTTCAAAGCCCTCAGTAAATCATTATCTAAAAAATGTTCTAGAAGCTAAACGATCTTATTATAATAATTTACTTTCCACCTCTGATAATAAAATCTCAGCTACATGGAAAATTACAAAAACCATTACAGGAAGGACTAATTTATATGATGGTATTACTACAATTTGTGTAAATGGCAACTTGACTGACAATCCTCAATCTATCTCGGAATCTTTCAACAGTTATTTTTTATCTATGGCAGACAAAATTGCGAATAAAATCCAGAGTATACAGGACGTTAACAGTAACCTTTCTCCCATCACATATTTATTAAATGCCTTCAAAAAACCGTTTCCACAGATTAAATTTAGCTATGCAAGTAGACAAGATATTGAAAAAATCATTAAATACTTAAAATCCTCCAATTCTTATGGTTATGATGAAATTTCTGTCAAAATTCTAAAGGAAAGTTCTCCTTTCATCAGCTCACCTTTGACAAAGATATTTAATCAATCATTGTCAACAGGAAATTTTCCAGAATATATGAAATATTCAAATATAAAACCAATATATAAAAATGGTAATAAGAATATAATGGTTAATTACAGACCTATTTGTGTATTACCTTCCTTCTCCAAAATCTTCGAAAAACTAATATTTGTGAGACTAATGCATCATTTTACTAATAACAACATTTTATCCAAGGACCAATTCAGTTTCAAACCCAACTCTTCCACTGATAATGCAATTTTTAAATTATTAAATGAAATTTTAAATGTCCTAAACAAGAAATTCACAATTGGTGGAATACTTTGTGATCTCGAGAAGGCTTTTGACTGTGTTGATCATGTCATACTGCTATCTAAACTGAAATTTTATGGGATTAATGGCTCCATGTACGCTTTAATGCATTCATATTTAACAGGAAGGTATCAGCATGTTATAATTAACTCTAAAATCTCAAACCAGGATACATATTCCAATTGGGGTGTAAGTTCTAAGGGTGTCCCTCAGGGATCCATCCTTGGACCCTTACTTTTTTTAATTTATATCAACGGTCTACCGAGTACTTTCGTCAATAATTCTATACCCATCTCTTTGCTGACGATACCAGTGTACTTGTAACAGTCCCTAGACTGGAAGATCTTGAAAAAAGTGTAATTGAGTCCTGTAAACAATTACTCAGATGGTTTAACAGTAATTTATATAATTAAACCTCAAAAAAACTCATTTCATTCACTTTAAAACCAGAAATGCATCCCTCTTTGATATTTAAATAAGATACCACAACAATTTAATTACTAATATCCATCATACTAAATTCTTAGGCATAACCATATAAAATACTTTATCTTGGAACACCCATCTTGACCACTTAACTACTGAATTAAGTAGGGCATGTTATGCTATAAGGACCATTAAACCTTTTATGTCAGTCAACACTTTAATTATGGTATATCACGCCTATTTTCATTCATTAATGAGCTATGGCTTAATTTTCTGGGGAAGCTTTCATACTCTATTAATATTTTCCGCCTTCAAAAGAAGGCCGTAAGGATTATCACTGGTATTAGTAATAGAGATTCATGTAGAGATTATTTTAAAAAACTCAAAATACTACCCCTTCCATCACAATACTTATTATCTATACTATTGTTTGTAGCCAATAACATCCACCTATTCAAGAGTAATTCTGAAGTCTACAATAATAATACTAGACACAGTTTTGATCTTCACCTGCCATCTCCCAGGTTAACAACATATCAGAAGGGAACCTTTTATATGGGAATTAGGTGTTTTAATAACCTTCCTTTTGAGATAAAGGCACTTGTCAATAATGTCAAACTATATAAAGTAGCCTTAAAAAATTTTCTTTATCTCCATTCATTCTATTCATTACAGGAATATTTTGAACAAAAAAATTATAAATGAATCAGACATTTTATTGTATCTAGTTTTGTATAAGTTCAATGCAATGTTTTGATTGTTTTTATCTTATTTTGTATATCATATCTGTTATTCCTTTTGTAACTTATTTTATTTCATGTGACCAATTCTATTCCTTTGTTTCTTGTAAACTTGGATTTATGGAATGTGAATAAATGATGATGATATAAGTTTCGACACCAAGGGTTTAAGATAGTGGAAAGGATCTATGCAGTCACATAACACCAAACAAAAGACACTTTTGTATTATTAATTAGAACACTGCAATTACTGCTGGGGTTCTGAATTGAAATCCACAATGTAGGATGTTCAGTAAAAATGTGATAGTTACTCTCAAATGATAAAAAACTCCCTACTTATATGAAACCCAAGATTTCATTTACCTGTTCACAAAAATTTCCTATTACCCTCTCCTGAGCCAACTGAATCCCTTGCACTATACATATTCCTCGAAGAACCGTTTTATTTTTTCTTCTCTTCTACATCTAGCTCTCTTTTCTTGATATTCTTGACCAAAAGTTTGTAGGCATTTTTTTATTTCCCAATGTGTGCTACACACACCACACATTTCACACTCTTTAATTTAATCACTGAGCATTTGTTAAGCTATGCAATGGTTAAGCACTTGTCTGTTATTTCTGACCCTTGGTATTACATATCCTCAAATGTTATTTTAATATTTTAAAAGAATAATTTCATATAAAAATTCCACCAAAGATGATGATATAGAAATTAATTTTAATTGTGAAGAATTTAAGAATGTCTGTTGTTGTTTGGCTAGCACCTCCAGATATGATCTGCGTGACCTTTCTGGTCTCTGTCCACCCAGACAAGGGCACAGAATTCTATCTGAAGTTGGGGAAACCCATATGGCAGATTCTGTTACCCCAGTGCAAGAATGATGATGAGGGTGGTAGTAAGCAAAAGGATAGATACAGCTTATAAGGGCTCCAAACCACAGCTGAGTAAGCCTGATACTCTTTGCATCCTAAAAATGTAATCAGTGGTAGAAATTTAAGTTTCAGTCTGTACGCAGAAAAATCAACAGAGATCTAACCAGGGTTTATCCAAGAGCCCTGTAAATTAGATTCCATGGTCTGACCCCAGTAGTACCAGCTCCTCCAATTTAAGGACATAAATGGTATGAATAGTCACATATATGGCCAGTTAAATTAAAGACAGAAATGATGGGAAGATGAGGAAGAAGGCGTAAGCAGCTAGTGGATGACCTTAAGGAAAAGAGAAGATACTGGAAATTGAAAGAGGAAGCACTAGATCGCACCCTGTGCAGAACTCACTTTGGAAGAGACTACGGACCTGTTGTAAGACAGACTACAGAATGAATGAATTTAACGATGCTGTTAATTTCTAAGGTTATGTGGCGTCATTTTAGCTAGTTAGGGGTGCTGAAACGTGGACACTTCGGAAAGTACATCAGAAACCTGGAAAGTTTTGAAATGTGGTGCTGGAGAAGAATGGAGAAGACCAATTGGACTGATCGTGAGAAATGAAGAAGGATTACATGAAGTCAAGGAGGAGAGGAATATCATACGTACAATAAAAATAAGAAAGGCTAACTGGATTGGTCATATTTTGGGTAGGAACTGCTTTCTAAAACACATGATTGAAGAAATGTTAGAGGGAAGGGTAGAAATGATGGGAATACTAGGAAGAAGATGTAAGCAGCTACTGGATGACCTTAAGGAAAAGAGAAGATCAGGGAAATTGAAAGAGGAAGAACTAGATCACACTGTGTGGAGAACTCGCTTTGGAAGAGGCTATGGACATGTCATAAGAGAGACTGCAGAATGAATGAATGAATGAATGAATGAGTGTCACAGCTTTGGATGTAGCTAGAACTGACTTTATGTTTGATAATTGTGTATAAAATGTCAAGAGAAGACTTGTGTCTGTAAACTTTGTAACATTACACATATACTGAAAAAGAAAAGAGGACAATCTAGCATATATTTTAAATGTATATATTCATGCTATAACTGCACATCCTCCTTTTATAACACGGGAAAAGTATGTAAGTTATGAATTTATTCTTTTTATATTCTTCCTCAGCCAGTCATCAGAGAAGTACAAATAAAAGGTTTCATTGTCACTGTTTCATTATGAAGTGATAAAATGAACTATAAGCATACAAATTTTATATTATCTTCACCGTGCATTTTTTTAACAACTCACAAATTACACACCAACGAAAATCACTATATTTTCACTTTTTATTCTTTAACCCCTACATATGATTCAGCCATTACAAGGCCATCTTCAGGGGGCTCGTAATCTATATTTACTTTCCATCCATTGTTTATGTCTGCTATTATGTTATATATCACATGTAGTCAAGTTTCATTATCATTTATAGATTACAGTTATTTACAGTTTCTGTATTTAAATATATAAAACACAGAATATAAAAATCCTTAAATGAGGTTAGTCAATTTTTCGTTATAAAATGATAAAATGAAGCTATATGGTTATTTTAGGATGTATCTACTACCATTAGCTTGTTTTTTTAAATTCAGGCTGTTGGTTCTGTATATATATGCAATCAGTTAAGTAAATCAGGTCCTGTTTGTGTTGTAAATGTCCATATACCTTCATTTTATCGTTTTATAGTGCATTTCATCGGTGTGTAATTTGTGAGTTATAAGCATACAAGTTACAAAGATAACACTGTTAAACCCATGTATGTACTTTATTCACATTTCATACTCACTCTAGGCATTTTGATATGAAATCCACAAATAGTGTATCGTTGCACCGTATTGCAGTGGCTAGGTCTTTGGATCCTGGTTTTCTCTTTCTACCTTTACTGTTAGTAATACACCTTGGGTTTCCTTTAGAATCTGAAAAGGAATAGATATTTACTTTATCAATTATTTCAACATTTCCTTTAAAATTATTTATTTTTTGGCAATAATATATTCATGTACAAACCAAAGAAGAGTCGTCTTCTTGAGGCATTCATAATGACGTCCTCAGGAGGTGCTCCAAGGACTTCCATGATGCAAGCCAACTGTTCCACCTCATTCTCTCCCGGAAATAAGGGGTAACCTGTGTAGAGCTCAGCCAGAATGCATCCTGCACAACACAAGTGCATCAAGATAAAAAACTGGTAATGTCTGCATAACTTAACACATAAAGAACCTGTGACAGGTCATGCTTCTTGGTGTGGTCTCTGGCTCTGTGTTTAGATTAGAAGTTTCAGTTTTCACTTTCTCCATTAAATGACACTTTAAAGCCTTTAAAACCAGCATTCTTCTTTTCTTTAAAAAGAGAAACTGGTCTTCTGTCCCATACTCCTCTCAGCCAGTCAACCATGTGTTCTTCTGTCACCACCCTCCCCACTCTTTCTCACTACATTTTAGTTTTTTTCTTTCAGAATATTCCTTTTTTCAGACTAACAAATGTGTCAGTGTCCTGCCATCAGCCAGAACTGAATGCATCACAGTTATTCTCAGTTTCTGATGTCCTGTTATTTTGGTAAGTGCAGATTGTGATCTTTGCAGTAGTTGATAGTGTCGGTCAGCATGTACAAGAAAGGGCAGGGGTTTCCTCTGTGTTACCCATTTGACTTAAAGAGGTATTTGGCGCAGATTAATGACAGAGCATGGCTGTGCTATTAGTTTTTCAGTGTAATCTATGGGAAGCTTCTGCATCAACATAGTTCTGACAAAGAGCTAACTCTTTATGAGGCATAAATCTTACTGCCTAACCATTATTACCTCTGAAATCTTGCCACAGAATCCTCAGCAATGTACTGACTTCCAATGCCTTCATTTGTATTGTATCTCTGGTGACTGGAAGGTCATTGTTATGTTTTTCTACCATAAACTCTAGAACTTTTCAATACAACTTTTTTTGGCTAGGTGCCACAGCTGCTAGCCTGAGTTAAGTTTTATTGAATTTGGTCCCTGTGAAACCTTCATATCATATATCCAGAACACCTGTCACTGGCTTTGAAATTCCCCTACTTGGGCTCATGATATGCTCTTCAGACCAAATTTGGTCCCTTCAGTAGTAGTCCTTTTTGTTTTCTTCAGCATCAGTATTGTGTTCAATGATGCAGAATTGCCATGCTGCAGCACAATTGTTCGTTTCTTCTGCATGTTAAATTACCATTGATTTAATATTAGCATTGTGACAGCTGGTATTGAAGATGCTGTTGTACCTTTGCTTTCAACAAGATCACCCACGATTTTTATAGAATACTCTAACTTCAGAATCTTCTTACTTCAATAATCTGACTGGAAATAAGCTATTGGCATGGCAATAATGAAATCAGAAGTGCAAAATAACATGTATAATTATTGTAGCAGCTGTGTAATTTTCTTTACTTACATAACTGCAACAGTTACAAAAACATTAATTTTGGGTGCCATAATAAGGCAATCCCCCATTTTTCACATGATGAGTTAGGAAATAATTCTTGCCTTATATTCGAGTAAATAAGATATGTCCTGTTAATGTTAAAATTTGGTTTAGTAATCAGGCCTTGAGATAATTGCTGTAAAGTATTAGTCCAAATAGCTCTATGATGTTTCTATGCAAAAGACTTGTATATTCATTCATGTTCTCCCTCCTTAGACATTTTCACTTTACACTACCAAGCCTCTCCATTCTCCAAGGGTAGGTTCTTTGTTAAAAGCAGTTTCAAAATCCACTCTTGGCTTGCTGAGCCTGTCGCTACTTCACTGCAACCCCATTAGCCATTTATTTTCAGGGTTCTTGTAAGACCTTTTCAGTTACATCAAAGGTGCCAGAGACTAGGTTTCTACTTAACTTCATACTGACAAGCTACATATAACAGCATATATAATAACAACAAAATGGAAATCAATGTTATTTACCAAGACTCCACATATCAATTGCAGTCCCATATCGTAGACCAAGTATGACTTCTGGAGATCGATAGAACCGTGACTGGATGTATGTATATATACTCTCACGAGAATAGCATGAACTGCCAAAGTCAATGACCTTGATGGAACTGCTACCTCGTTGTTTCAAGAGTACATTTTCCTGCAACAAGACACGTGACAACACATGGTTGACGACATAAAGAAACTAGCAATGTAGTTATTGTCTAATATCTAGTGTCATCTGCGTGTGTCTAGTAACAAATATGCAAGACAATAAACATGATATGACTAATCATGAACAACAACCATCCAACTTTTTGGTGTTAAACACAAGAGTTCAACAACTAGTACAAAACTCTGTCATTTAAATTCTATCATGAACCAAGTAATTCCATACAGAGATTAATGAAGCTTATTTTTTTTAAGTATCTCCATGTGAATACTAAAAGCAACAAAAGTAAAATATGCAAATATTATACAACTGACTGATCTATCGTACAACTAATACTGAATTACAATAGTTCTAATATGAAGACTGCAAACTAAAACATTTCTGCTACCACCATGCTAATACATCTAAACAACTAAGCATAATGTTTCAGACTTACATTCATAATATCCTGGCATACCAAGTTTTGTATAAAGCTTCATCAACTACAGTCATCAAATTGACTTCTGTTTTCAGTTTTCAAGAACATTACATGTTTCAAATAGTTGGAATACTAAACACACTCAATGGCATTAGTATTGCTTTCACTTTTAAAGTTTTCATAGCTACAGTCATCATACTGTTAAAGGCACATATGTTAAAAAATAAATACAGTGTTGAAGCTATGGTCACAAAGCGTGAGAAATTATATTTAACCTTAAGAAATAAATTCATTTATATGAACTGAAGACTCTAGGTCTAATGACAACTAAGGAAACTTGCTTTAGTTACAAAAGACTACTACTCAGAAATGTTAGAAAACTGGCTTGCACTGTATATTCCATTATACTCACGGGTTTGAGATCACAGTGAATAATGCCTTCCTTATGCAGTAATTTGAGGCACTGCACGAGAGAATGGGCAAACCGTCGGATTAAACTCAGACTAAAGCCCTGGTAATTGTTCTTCTTGATTAATTCATACAGATTTAGGCTAAAAACATAGAGACAGCTGTAGAAATAATTATTTTTCAGCAACATGCATACAGTGAAATATCATATTACTAAAAATGTAATAGTATGGTTTAGGAAAACATAGATGAGATACAGTCTACATCTTTGCTGTCCTTAACAACTCTTTTAACAAATAATTTTTATTCTATAAAGTAGCCATCTGTTTAAAATGTTTCCAAAGCAGATTTTGCATCACATGCAGATTGTATGCTTTGGTAATATAGTAATTTCTGATTAAACATTGCAGTTGAGTGTTTAGCACCCCTGATTGATATTAAGGAGGTCCCTTGCTTGATTCTCAGCCTGGAGGATACGTAAATGGTGGGATGGGACCTTTAAGAGGCTATGAGTGCTTCTATGCGCATCTTAATTTATCATTCACAGTCATGCTGCCATTGATGCTATATGCAGCTGAGAAAATTTAATTAAATAGGCTAAGATATGAGTCAAATGATCTCAGATATAGTAATCCATGCTACAAAGGGATTATATTTGAATGAAAATAAGTATTCCATTTAAATTATCTGCCATGTGTAGTCCAAGGCTAGCAGTTTGTTTACATGGGAAACTTTTGGTCTGTCACCAATGGCACGAGGGGACCTGGTTAAGTTCGTATTTTTATATGAACTTATGGAACAAACTTGCTGTGACATTCAATTCTCATACAATTACATATACAAGCACTTCCACTTTTTAAAAGGGATATTATGGGCGTGAAGCTATGCTTCCCATGATACCACCAAAATTTCATTACCATTTTAATTTCCAGTATCTTTCCTTATCTTCTGGTTTGGAGTCTGTTGAATGTTAAATCAAAATGTGATGGCACTACATGAAACGTTTAGTATGAATCGTTTATTACAGTAAGGAAACTCTATGAAAATTTAATTTTCATATGATTGCAACTGACAACTTGTAATTAAGAATGGTCATATCATGGATGAAATGCCTGATG
The DNA here is from genome assembly GCA_021186555.1 of Reticulitermes speratus. Taxonomy (NCBI): domain Eukaryota; kingdom Metazoa; phylum Arthropoda; class Insecta; order Blattodea; family Rhinotermitidae; genus Reticulitermes; species Reticulitermes speratus. Next base: position 26,049,684 of record JAJKFL010000014.1, on the reverse strand, counting down.
GTATCTATTATCAGTCTCTGTAAGCCCTTGCTCTGGAAAGTACTTGTTCTTTTAATATCTCAAATGAATTGTGGTGAAATATATTCATACACTCAGCTGAATTTGTATTTTGGAAAGAAGCCTATAAAGACCAACCTTGTGATGAGTGTATACAGAAGTCAGTGAAAGAAAAATATCTGTAGGAAAGATATTCAAAATACTACAAGACAGAAAATTTTTCAAAGTTTTTCAGGCATTTTAAGCTCACAGTACACAACAGAGTTTCTGTGTAAATATTAATAAATGTTATGTGTTGGTCAAAGGATGCAAGTTCTTAATATTTTAAGAAATGTTAATTTAAACTGAATAAATACTGTGTTCTTTTAGGAACCTGTATACAAAATAACTCCCATAAATGTAAGGCTTAGGTTCAGTGACTTTAATTTTTATATAATGGAGATTCTACTATATTTTATTACATTATTAAGAATTTCACTATGAGCTACTTCTGTGGTTGCATTTTTAATTTGTTATTTTTAATTACTATAATACAAGCTTCAAGGATCACCTCACCTCATCAGCTCAAAACTTATGCACAGATGATTTCTGAAGCAGAAGGACTCCAGCATGTGAATGACATTATGAGTGCCATCCTTATCTTTATTGCGAAGATGATCCAAGATATTTACTTCAATAAGTGCTTGATGATGAAATCTCTTTTTATTCCTGAAAAAATCAAATGTCTTAAAATCAGTTAAAGATTATAAACATTGCATTGTACTCTTGACTTCCAGCATCAACTTCGTAATATACTGCTCAGTGTATGTGCTGTCTCTTGTATTAATCTAAAGAATCTTTCTTGGTTAATCTCCTGGAGAAAGAATTTCACCATGTTTTCATGTACAAACAAGATGCAACATGTCACTTGCTAGAAAGAAGCCACTTGCACGTTTTTCAATATAAATTACACAAAAAACAAAAGTGAAAGAAAATGTTTTTGGTTCCTAAAAGCATATTCATGGGCCAGGTCATCAGGGACCATCACAATTAGGAAAATAAATATCACATAAAAAAACACATTGACAAAGCCTCCAACACTTCAAGGGTAAGCATTCACGTGCTCATTTCATTAAAATACTGTACCTTAAAATAACAGTACTGGAAGTCTAATATGAGACAAATTTGAATCCTGAATAAAGTGCTTAGTATTAACAATATCAATAATTGTCACTTATACCCTGATTACTAATCTCTTTTGCTGTACCTTACCTGTTACTTTGTTCACAATTTATGAATTGTAAAAATGAAGAAATAGAATCTAACACTGATGAAGAAGATATGAAAACAAATTCCATTAACCAAGAACTGTGTTCATATATAACTTCTTTTAACAAATGAACTAACTCCCTTGATACAAAAATAAAGTTCACATTTCCTGTAAAGTCAAGCCAGTAATTCTACTTAGAACTTTACTAAGAATCTGTCTTGTAATGTCTTCATTCTTCTGGGATATGGCACCTTGTCATTGGATGATTGGTGCCTGAAGTTTCAAGAAAACATGCTGGTCTCATCTTCACTGGACTTTCCAACCTTTGAAAATACGACAAGCACAGTGTCTTGAAATGTTGGGCACCAATCACGCAGTGATGCAGCGCAATGTCCCAGGAGAACAAAGACCTCAGCTGCACCACTCTGAAAGCCTAAAATCTCACAAGTGTCTTGTAACATCTTTAAAGACAAGATACTCTCTATTTTGTATGAACTTTCTTCAGAAACTTACCTAATAATCTTGATGGCTATATGCTGGTTGGTTTTATGGTCTAATGCACGAATGACTTGACCAAAGCTCCCTTTACCTATTACCTCAAGGATTTCATACCGATATGATATGTGGTCATGCAGAACCTTGAAAGTAAATTCAAAATATCAAAGTTCAGACCATTATTGCTTGAACTATCAGCTTTGCACACATATTACATGAAGACAATTTATTAGTTTTAGAAACATCAACTACTGCTTTCCCCAACCAAACATAACACTCATCCCCATTGTATTTCTGAAGTTCACTGTGAAACCAATAACAAAAGAGTAAGGAGTTTGCACTGTATTTCTAATGCAATAAAAATTATAATACCACCAAGGCAAATGCTGAATCATGAATAGTTACTGTATTTTTTTATACAGCTTTTGGAATACAACAGATCTATAAATTATAATTTGCTTTAAACAACATCAGTATTTTCTACAAAATGAAGCTGGTGTGGTTGCCTAAAATATTTAAAATGATTGAATTATATTCAACAGTTTTACAGTCCTGTCTCACCTTACAAACCCTGAATAACTGCCATGTTTTCTGTATGTTATTTACCTTATTATAGCTGCCATTATCATCATCAAATCCACCATTCTGTGGATCTGCATGAATCTTACAAGCATCGAGGCCCAAATACCAGATTTCTGGGTATTCTTCCACTTCAATCCTTTCATATTCTGTGAGTCTGTTCCCATAGTACTTCAGTGCCTCTGGAAAGATTAAATACAGATGTTATACAACCAGTGCCATAGCTTGGGGGGTCAGCAATCACACATACATCCAGTTCTGTAACATCAGGCATTTCTGCTCAGACATTTGCATGTAATGATGACACATGGAGGAGTGGAGGTATATATCCAGTCATTCGTAACCTGATGTTCTATAACCTCTAGTGACACAGAACTTTCAGTTCTCTGTGAATTACTTGGATAACCTAATTCATCTGTTACTCTTAGAGTGGACTCCAAAGAGGGCAGGTATGCTTAGAAAAATCTTCCACCATTGCATCTCTTACATTAATACTTGTGCATAAACAGGTCAATGTCCATTATACCTGTTTCAAACTTAGATGACAGTGCTTCGTGGGGCTAATGTGCAATGTGCATATACATTACCCCTTGAAAATAAATTATTTGTAAATAGCAAACAAACCCTATTTGTGTTGGTAAAGACTTCAAGTGGTAACATTTAAAATGGCATAGTATGAACTGTCACAGATGAGAAGTATGCCTAATCATTGAAACATCAGGAACAGTGCCAGTAGCAAGTGAAGAAATGAGACCTCAGGCCCCTGATTACTGTAATTCAGTGCTAAACTATGCATCTTGTGTAAGTACTTCTGAACATAGAGATTTCAAGTAAATTATAGACCACATTGTGCAGAAGCCATCCAAAATTCTGCAGATCTAACTTACAAACAACTTATTTGCACATAAGGCACTTCTTTGGCTGAGATTTGTAATTTAAATCAATCATCAAAATTAAAATTGATAGTTGTTGAAATGTACGAAATGCAAATTCTTTCACATTTGACATTTTAAAACCAGATAGAGTACTACTATTATTTGATTGTTTTGAACATAACATTCTCTTAGATAAATTATATCAATATGGGGTTCATGGTATACCACAAAAGCTAATCAAATCCTATCTTAAAAACAGAACACAACAAGTAAATTTGTAAACATAGAAAATAATCAAATGAAAGAATATTTGTCAAGCAGCCTCCCAGTTAGATATGGAGTCCCACAGGGCTCTGTTCTTGGTTCATTACTTTTCATATTATACATAAATGACATCCCACGTCTAACACAAGGCAAAACATTAATGTATGCTGATGACCCAACAATAATGAATGTAGGACATGATATTAATGAACTCCAAAAAATAACTGCAGCAAACACAGGTGTTGTAGAGCAATATTTCGAGATAAATAATATACTTATAAATCCATCCAAACACACTACATCCTTTTCCAGACAAACATAGCAGACAGGAAAGTAATTTAAAAATACTAATAAAGAACAGTGAAACAGCAAATGTAAAAAGTACAAATTTCCTGGGAGTAGTAATTGATAACACCTTGAGCTGGGAAGATCATGTTGAAAAAACTTGTAGTAGAATCAGCCGAAACCTATTTTTAATTAATAGACTACCAAAATTACTTGATCTAAATGGAAGAAGAATGTTATATTACGAATTGATCTATCCCTTTCTGTCATATGGAATCATCGTATGGGGACAAAGTGCTAAGGCACTAACAAGAAGAATTTTTATTCTTCAAAAGAGGGCAGTAAGGTGCATTGCAGGGTTAAAACACTTGGAATCTTACAAAGATAGTTTTAGACATCTAAAGATAATAACAGTATATTTGTTATACATTCAAGAAACAATCCTATATGTAAAAGAAAAGTGTAACTGCACTGTAAATAAACAAATACATACACATAACACAAGAAATAATAAAGATTATCATATATATGGATATGACTTGGAAATCTATAACAGTAAACCATCAGTAACAGGCTGTATCTACTACAACAAATTGCCTAACAATATCAAACAAATAGACAATATCAACCAGTTTAAAAAGAAATTGAAGGAGTTACTTATTAAGGGGTGCTACCATAAAATAGAAGATTATCTGAATGAAGATTTCTCAGAAACTGGCTACTGATACAAGTAGATAAATAATATTTTACTTTAATAATGTGTAATTATATATTTACATGTCCTATATCAATGTATTTTGATAAACAGGATAAAGAAAGAAAGAAATAAAGAATTTATCATGAAAAAGGTATGCCAAGTTTTCCATAAGAGTGAAAATTATTTTTCTTTAATAGGCGGATGGTCCAGATCAGTAGAAAAGCCAGGCAGAATAACAAACACATTATTAGAATGCAGGTTCAGGAATTTGTTCGGATATGTATTTTTGTTAGAAATGATAGTTACATTCTTCTACAGCACTGCAAATAGCGCTGTTAAAGTGTGTGATCATCGGAATCTAAAACTCTGCAACAGCTCCATTAAACCGTGACTTCCAAGGAGAACTCATAAGGCAATTTTCCTATTGCACAGATTATATTTGTACATAAATATTAGTATTATTGGTGTTTCTGTCATATATCCTTTCAAGATGTGATCTACAGCATTTGAGGACCCAAAAATAGGTGGCACTAGTAAGAATTTCATGCGCCTACCTTATTGTTATTACTAATTGTAGAAAACTTAAAAAGTGCAGTCCCATGGCATATCATTCAAAGAAGTTTAATAAAACTCGGTCATCTGGTTCAAAATGTTATAGTGGGGAAACACAAACATCATGGTGATCTCATAAACTTATTATTTATCCTTTTTGTGCTGGAAAGTAGGCTAATAAAATAATCACCGGTTGATTACACAAATATTGACTCAACCTCTTGCTACAGAAAAGAAAGGAGTACTACCGACCTAACTTGAGTGAGAAAATAAATACGCAGTGTTTGGAAGTCAGTATCACCCCATTCAGTGTTCTGTTTTCATTTTTATGTGAACGTGGGCATAGCATTAATGAGGGTATTTCGCTCATGAAACAGTAATTTGTCATAATCCACCGATACACAGTTTTACAGAAAGAATAAACTTGGTCAATCCTCAATAGACAAACGCTTAAGAATGTTATGTTGTTACGAAAATATAAGGACAGGCAACTTTTTTTTGTGGACACATTTTGACAGAAGGTGTGTTTTTACCCAGTTGTCTAGTACGGCGGGGATCTCAGTTTGACGAATTGCGTGGGTTACGACAAATTGTCGGTTCATGAGCACTATGGTACTTACTATTCCGATAGAATACTTGACAGTCACTCTTCATAAATTTGTATGTATATTCCTTTACGTGACAAGGGGATTCTGTTTAACAAAGTGACAGAATGACGCGTGAAAATCAGAAATAAATCTTAACTTATAATAACTGCATTTTCTAAAACATCGCTACTTTGCCTCCTACATTTATTTTTCTCGTTGGTTCCTCCAGCGACCTGAGATTCCGAATTCATATCTCCTTGTCGCTGAATGGAGAGCAGTCTAATGGTAGAGCACGGTATTAACATATCTACGCGGGTAGTTCATTTCGTGCTGAAATAAGGTAGCCCAAAATTAATTGAAACAGGTTGTGTTTTACACGTTAAAAATGTTTTAATTGCAAACGTCTTGCCGAAGTGTGAGAGGAGTGTACGAGTAATTCTTAAGGTAACTTATTCTTACCAGCCGGTGTAAGTGGTAGTCGGCGTCCATGAGGATCGAGTCGTTGCGAAGATGGGTTACTGTCCAGAACGTTATTGTTATTGTTGCTAGTATTGTTGTTATTGTTATTGAGCACTGGGAAGCACGCGGACACTGGTGTGGGAGCAGCTGTTGAACTAGACCTCGATGAATCCTGATGCTGCTGATGATGGTGATGATGATGGTGTAGATTTAACCGTGAAGCAGATACCGATACACTTTTAAGATGGCTGGTGCTACCCAGAGCTGGCAACTTCTGACTCTGTGGGCACGAAAACCAAGGTATGGGATGTCTTCTACTGTCAATATAAGCTTTAACAGACATTTTTACTTTTATTCTTTGTGGACAAAAGTGGCTTGAAATGTTCGTAATATCGTTTTCCTTATGCACTATTGCACCCATGAAAATAAAAAATGTTCACTGTCAGACGTATGACTAGATAAGGTTAGGAGTGCATTGTTAGCACAAGACATGGAACTGAACTACACTGTCTCAACTCCCTCATCCCTTTCACTCGAAAGCCACGTACCAACTGAACAGGATATACCGTGCACTGGGTAACAGTAATTGGAAGGCCGTTGGAAGTGTGGGGAAAAGTCACTGAGGGGAAAGGTTGGTGGAAAGGTGGGGGCTACGTATTAACATCGTCTGACTCTGCACTCAGAATACAGTATCACATGTATGGCAAAACTTGTGTTAAGTCATGAGCAACGTATTCTTGAAGAAGTTACCGTTATAATGTTGGGACAGTCGATGGACGGATTTTTCTGCGAGCGAGAGGTTATGTCGAGTGTGTTTGACACGTGGAGCGTCGTGTGGGTGAATTATGACACGTTGAGAATTCCAGTTCCTCAAGCAATGTAATAAAGTCTGACCGTAAGCAACAGGTCTTTACAGGAATAGCCGAGGCTACTAGCCTATAGACTCGGTATGGGATGGACGGTCCGTTGATCGAATCCCGGTGGCGGCGAGATTTTCCGTGCTCGTCCACACCGGCCACGAAGCCGATCCAGCCTCCTGTACAATGGATACCGGGTCTTTCCCGGGGGTAAAGCGGCCAGGGAGTGGTGTTGACCACCCACCCACCCTTTTCTAGCGCCGATGTTGCGAATGGGTTGGAGCTATACCTCCGCCACCCCTCTGTGCCTGCATAGGCATGTCATGAAGTGATCTTTACCTTTTACTAGCCTATATGTACCACCTGCTTTAAAGTTTACATAATTCTGCATCTGGTCAACAGTGTCTTTATTTGTTTTGTATTATTGTCACACTATACAACGATTAGGCGGATCTTTCTAAAAGCACTAACCATCAGTAAAACTTCTGCCCTAACATTTATATACACATTTATATTTTTTCAGTAGATCCAAAGCATCAGTTTATCAGACAGAACTGAATTGTCTGTTTTGTCAACTAAGCACCACGTCATGAGGATATATGTGGGGGAGTGGAGGTTTGGTTCAACGCCTTCCTACCCATGGCATTAGATGCAGAGTGGTCAGCTTCACGCAACGATGGTTTTTCTACCGTGGAGAAATCCTCTGGTAATGCACTGGATATAATGCTGGCTTGGGCCCAGAGCAAAGGCGCTATGGATAAAAGAAAGGTCTACCCCATCAAGAATTAAACCTTGATTCCTTGTTCTCGTTCTGCTGTCATACAGTCTATAGGGTAGTCCATTTCTAACTAAACAATTCCGGTTCCATCAGATTAAGGTCAGAAATACACAAATATGTGGCTGTAGATGAAATCGATCATAAACTATAATTCGGTATTTATATATTCTCGACAGTTCGTATATCCTGGTCTCTTGGTGCAAAATCTGTGTACATGCAAACGGATGGTGACGTGATTTCAACTACTGGATTTATTTCCAGTCAAAACATTACTGATGAAAGATTTGGAAAGATCCTCTGATAATAAAATAGCTGAAAACGGTAAATAATCGTTTTACTGGATTCAAGGTTACTTCGAGAGGATGCACGGACTCTTGAAGGATATAATATCACTAAAGGCGACAACGATCAAACTGGATAATTGTGTAATGAAAGGCAGTGAAAATGAGGGTACTCCGAATTATTATCAGCATTTATTTGTCTGCCACAGATTTTCCGTCGACTCTAGATCGAAACCGAGATGAGTAGGCTAGACAAAAGATGACAGTAATTAATATGAAGGTATGTGTAATATACCGAGAACAATGCATTGATTGCAGTAAAAATGCACACCTGTATTTAACTTTAATGTGAAGTGAAAACCTCCTCTTAAATTTAGCCACTAGTAATCAGTGTGTTATCAGAATTTGTAAAAGAATAACTTGAGCTAAAATTCCAGGAAATATTTTTCTATTCCATTAACTTCATTTTATTCATCAGTAGGCGCCTCGCAGTGCATCTCGGATCCCTCCCTTTCAAATCGCATATCCACGCTCGAACAAGTTTTTATCACTGAAATAGAATGCACGGAACCCGACTGGAGCATCGTTTATGCGGTTTAAGAAGAGGAGCGTGGCTTTGAGAAAACTGTCACAGGCCTAATTAAAATGCTTCCTGCAAGCTTGAAAAAGAGCTTTTGCTTAATTCCGCTGTTATACCTCAGAAGTCCATAACGAACATTACTAAAAAATAAGTTATATAAAAAAAATTGGTTTTAACGCTGGAGTTCAAATTGACTTCCATATTATCCATAAATGTAAAATGTATAAATGGCTCTATGTTACGAAGTACGTGGCATGCATGCGAGAAATATTAATGGACACAGATTAGTCGGAAAACCGGAAGGGAAGAGTTCAGTTGGGAGATCTAAGCGTGGGTAGGAGGATAATATTAAAAAGAATAATTAGGGTGGGAAAAGGTGCACAGGATTCGTGTGCTTAAGATAGAAACGAATAATGCAACCTTACGAACATGTAATAACCCTATCGTACGAGAAATTTCTTGACCAGTGGAGCTTTTCAAGGACGAATCTGTGCAATGGATTTCGTTAAAGAGGAGTCATATGTGTAGTTTGGTTTAAAATGTAGAGGTAATTTTGAAGTGCCACTCCCTGCTTTAAACACTGGACGAGAATAAACTGGTAATGGAGTGTCCAAAACACACACAATACACCACAGGATGGTTAACAGCACAGCAAAAGGACAAGATCAAATATGATCGAACAAGTAGTATACATAGCCAGCTGTCAAACACAATTTTAATTATCGTTTTAATATTTTATACAACTATCTTCAATTCTAAGAAAAATGTTAATAAAAAGAAAAACACAGAAGAAAGATAAGCTAATTACTATTATGCGACGAGCTGGTCCCTCGTCCAGAGGAGTCCTACCGAGTGTGGTGTGTCTAAAAGTGTGATCGTGAAGCCTCGAAAAATGAGGCGGCCTAGGCCCCTAAGGGGCTGTGGAGCCATTGAAAAAAAATTACTATGAACAGAAAGACAAGTGATATTTAGTGCTGGTAGCTTACAGTAATCATGTGTTGTGAAAGTAAGTGAAAAACAATTGGATGTAGGCCTATTGAAGTTTGTGAACTCTCGACTAACACCCCTGAGGATGGCACAAGATGTGCGGAAACATATGTAGGGGCAAGAAATCAGTGAAATAAAGTGTAGTGCATTTGTTGGATTGAAATAAAACTAATTAATCATGTTTTTAAAATTCTGTATAGGAGACTTTCACTGAATTTGTCAGAGAGTTCCGGTTTTCAGCCACACTGACCCATAATAAATCCCACTTTACTTACAGCAGCAAATGGCCTCATACACTGTTTATCAGATTTTGGAATGTTCGACATGAACGACCTTTGCATAACGTTAGTCAGTCACTCTGATTTTTGTCACATTGACAGACTGCAAAGCGTACTACATAAAAGGTCATCAACTGATCGCAAAAAACGCCATTGGGAATTTTATGTACAACGTTAAAGGAGTACTTTCCAACTTTGTTACCTTCTGGTACTGTGAGGCTTATAGAGACGGCGACTGACGTTGCGATTTATAGAGGAGCTGGGAGGAAGGGATTTATGAATACCTTTACAGCATCATGGTAACCTACGTAACGAGGAAAGCCGACGCAAACGTATACTGGCCAAGGCTAACAATGCTTCTGGAAAAAGACAACTGTGAATTTAAGTTAAGTATTCAGACGTCCCAGAAACGTATTCAGGGTGGTCATTAAATGTTTATTAAAAATTTAAATTCCATAGGATTTTAATTACTGCTGACTGAAATGTTCTTAAATACACTGGCATTTCTGTCCTAGACACATACAAGTTACAGGCAATTACGAAGTGATAGGTGAGATCTATTATCGAGTATGCTGAAGTAGTGGTAACACTCTAGACCAGTGGTTCCCAAAGTGTGCTCCGCTGATCCCAAGGAATCCGCGACCAGTTCCAAGGGGATCCGTGGATATATTTATGTAATGGCTGCTTTGAAGATTACTTATTTTTTAAATTAAAGAAATAATGTTTTCTTAAAAATAATCTCGGAACTTCTTTAATTGGCGATATGTTTATTTTGTATGGCCGTTAGAATGCCTAATTAAAAAACTTCCTGTATTCATGAAGCGAGCGACAGTCATTTTAATTAAGGTCAATCATGCAGTGCATTGTCACTTATGCTACTGGTATGAATTCGTAACTAACTAACCAACTAACTCCATGGAGTAGAGTCCTTCTTGAGAAGCTAACAGGTCCTCAACTAGTCAAGAAATTCCCCGCGTTTTATGGAACCCGAAGGTTCATTACCGTATTCACAAGAGCCCGCCACCTGTCCCTATCCTGAGCCACATCAATCCAGTCCATGCCCCCCATCCCACTTCTTGAATATCCATTTTAATATTATCCTCCCATCTACGCCTGGTTATTCCAAGTGGTCTCCTTCCCTCATGTCTCCCCACCAAAATCCTGTATGCACCTCTCCCCTCCCCCATACGGGCCACATGCCCCGCCCACCTCATCCTTCTTGATTTGATCACCCGAATAATATTTGGTGATGAGTACAGATCATTAAGTTCCTCGTTATGTAGTCTTCTCCACTCCCCTGTTACCTCGTCCCTCTTAGGCCCAAATATCCTCCTCAGCATCCTATTCTCGAACACCCTCGGCCTATGTACCTCCCACAGTGTGAGAGACCAAGTTTCACACCCATACAAAACAACAGGCAAAATTATAGTTCTTTATATCTTAATATTTGTATCGTGATCTTAACAACTAGATTTTTTGATGTAGCAAAGTGTACTACTCTAACACAATTATCATAAATTATTTCTGAGATATAAATTTTTAATTTTGGATACCTATCATCCGTACAGTCTATATTTACGTGAGGAAGGATGTGAGGATCCGTGGTTATTTTTCGAAGCCAAAAGGGGTCCACGAGCAAAGAAAATTTGGGAAACACTGCTCTAGACACATAGATCGATACGTGACTTGGTTGAACCTTTCCGTTTTGCATGCAATACGTATTCCAATTATTTTTATTTGTTGCGGTCAGTTGCTTTATTGAAGTTGGCTTTTACTTGGGACCGATAAAATAATTTTTATTTCTGGCAGCTGTTGAGTTTTCTTAGAAGTTGTATTATTTTGCACTAAATTTGTGGAAGCTGTGAGATTACCGAAACAAATGTTATAATTAGGAGACGAGTTCGAATTTAAAGAAGACACCAATACTCTCACAAGTTCCTCGAAACGGTATGCTCTTTGTTTACAAATCATAAATCCCTCGATATTCTTTCCCTGTCCTTCGTTTAGCACCAAGGATGTAATTCATGTATACACGTATACTTTACACCGTCGTGAAGGGTGCCATTCTGTAACTCCTTTATGTAATACTAACACGTCCGCCAATGTGTTGGGTAAATAATGGGAGACAAATGCCTGCACCTTTGTTCCATACTTAACTGTCCGACTCCGCATCCGGTGAGGTAGGCTCCCCCGTTAGAATCTCGGCCGGTTCGCCAGGAATTCTCGCTTAGCACTTTCATGGCTTTCCTTTGCCCCTGTCGGCAACTGTTGGTATAGTTCCTTACGATATATCACGAACTACTCCCTTCGCTTTCTTCCTAACTAATTATACTCTCCTACAATTTCTCATTCGACGCTATATCCTCAATCGGTTGAACAAGCGCCTTTAAATAAACTGGAAATGAAGACAGTGGCTACATTTAGGACTATTGTCTCTAATGTTCTGTTGAATTCATGCGTTTTATCACCTTGCTCCAAACTTGTGGGTAGGCCTAGAGTAATGACTGTCCATGTCTGGGACTAGTCAGTCACTGAGTGAGAGTTGGAATAGAAGTTGTCAATGCAAGAAAAGTGAGCCTTCCAAACGAAAATTAATATGTGCATTACCTTAACGTCGACGGGCCGGAATAGCGTAGTCGGTATAGCGACTCGCTACGGGCTGGAGGGTCCGGGGATTGAATCCCGGTGGGGCCAAGATTTTCCGCACCCTTCGAGACCCCCTCCTGTAAAATGGGTACCGTGTCTCTTTCCCGGGAGTAAAGCGGCCGGGGCGTGGCGTTGACCTACCACCCCGTCTAGCACCGAGGTTAAAGAAAGAGTAGAGCTATACCTCTACTCCCCCTCTGGACCTTCCTGGCCTGTTCTAGGGTGATCTTTACCTTTACCTTTTACCTTAACGTCTTTCATTCCGCGCAATGAGAATATGTGTTTTTTTTACAAAACTATCATATGCACACAACATAGAGATTGCACATAAGTGTGCTACTTTACTAACTAAAACAATGTGGTCTTTCGTCGAAATATTGATGTATAACTGCAGGAGATGTGGAAGGAGTCGACTGTAACTCTGTAATGAAAAGTCATTATTAAGGACAGGATGTCTGCATTTGTCAAATGGCTACCAGAGGCTCCATTTAGCAGGACTTTTTACGGTTTGTGTTATTTCCGATTTCATAGACCGAAACATAAATATTTTATTCCCGACAGGGTAGAACATGAGGGCTTATATTATGCTTCAATACAGAAAGCAGAACTTGGTTACACGTAAGGAATTCTTTGACGTTATACAATTAAAACTCGTACGATAATGTTAACTTTTAACTGAGGCATAAATTTCAGCTTGATATTTTAGGTTCTCACGGCAATTACTATGAAAACTACTCTCTTCTTGAATTTGACGCGGTACAATTTGGCAGATACGTAATAAGGTTTCAGAGAAACGTGCTGCTTCCATCTTCAAGACAGCTGTTTCCACCCTGAATATTAAGGCAACACCTTTCTCGAAAATATTTGTATCTATCTATCAATCAAACTACATCCCCCCGCCGCAATACTAATCTTAAATTTTAATTGCTTCCCTTTTTCCTTATTTAAGGTCACTCGGTTTGACTAAACCCACGATATTTAACCTCTACTACAAGGATTCTCAAACCTACACGGCAGCCTTCGTATGGGTCTTGAAGTCTTGAAGCGAACCTTTTGGTTTAAATCATTATAAGTATGCATGCATGGTACTCTTTGGGTCGTAAGTCCAATGTGATTTATGATTTTGGGTCGTGGATAAAAAATACAAAACTACCGCTGTAAAAAACAAAAGACTATGAAAATAAATAGCGTTTTCTTGAGAGTGAAACCATGTACTATTTAACAGGACTGCAAGTTACCAATATGTCAGGCAACGCTGAAACACACATCCCACTCTTAAAGCATATAGACGCTACTGGTGAAACACAGAAGCCCCACTATCAGCATCCCAGTTAGGAATATCCCAATAAACTAAAACATTTTTATATAAATCTCAAACAAATTTTTCGGTAATATTTCAGGAATGCCTGCTATCCGTATCCTTTATTTCGGTTTGAGTGAATTTTAACTATAGTCTGTAAGCAGGGTAGAGGAACCAGAAACTCGAGAACGTTTGGATCTGATTTCTAAAGAAATATTGCAGGTAATATTTTTCCTAGTTTCGGCAGTCTCATCCTGTCTTCTGGGATATGACGGCTTGTACCGATATTTCAGAGGCTCCTACTGCCTCCATCGTCAACCTATACGATGACGGAGGCAGCCGTGTTTTCTTAACTCTCGGTCCATATCAACCACACTACACGGCGTCACATCCCAGAGGACAGAAGTCTTTACGGTCACCGCCGTGAGAACCTCAAATCTCGATCATCCACATTATGATTTCTGCAACTTAAGCGATTTTTCTTGAAACGTAACTGGTGAATTCCAGGACAATATATTTGTATTTACTTGTTCTCGGTCAATTTTATTGTTTCTCAGTCAAGTCAACCACTTTATAATACTGCTCCCAATTGGACCTCGTGTGAGAAGTCTTCGTTTAATTTGCATTCAGTCATACGTTGAGTCATCTAGAAAGTCCAGTGTAATAAGATAAAATGATGTGCGTGGGATTTATTGGCAACAGGCGTAAGAAGTTCTTTGTTCTAGAAGAACATTGCCTGGATCGTTCACCCGATGTAGCTTCGTTCTGGATCAGGTTTTTGAGGCCGATGGCTTGAACTAATCAGATACCAGCGTTGGCTACAGATGGACCTTCGGTTAAAAACTAGACGCCTCCTTTTCGAACGCAATTGAATTATTTTCGGAACGAGTTTATTTCTTGTGGCAATCAGCGTTTTTCTCTATCAAATGCAAAGGAATGATCCAACTTCAAGTATCAGAGGGACACTTCATTGATTCTGGGGAATGGAATGGCCAGAATAAAACGTTGAATATTTTACAATAAATAAATCTGATAAAATATATGAACATTAAATTAAAGGAAATGAAGACATATACTACACGGTGTACGTTACGAGATTAATAACTGGAAAAATTCTTAAAATTAATATACGGTTATGTGCCTCAAATAATATAAGTGGAAGGTTTATCCAGTATGGAATACACGTATTTCCAACATGCATCCTTTGCACTTTTACATACCTTCTTGGCCTAAGTATTAATTTACGGCAGATACAAATCTATTATTGGATGTGTCTGAATCACTGTGTTTCAAAGGAAATCACACTGCAGAATCAAAAATTTCTCATTGTTTTTCTCTACTATATGGAGTTAACTGCATATTCGCTATGAAGCGGAAATAAATTAACTGATACTGTTCAAATTCCATTGATTATAAAAAATTCAGTTGCACCAACAGGATCCATACTAGAGACTCGTCCTGCTTATGAACAAATTAAATTTAGTGGGTTATTTTCCATTCCCATGAATATTTGCTTTCTTTACTCCATTTTACGCGCACGTTAAAGAGTTTGATCTGGATCTGACGACAGCCTCTCCGGAATTGAACGCGATTGTCAGTTAGCGGAATTCAGTTAAGTGATTACAGTTTAGACACATTCGAAGTTAAAAGTGCTGTTATACGTTCTCCGGAGATATATGACAGCGATTGAAAAGTACCCTACTAACCTGAATGTTGACGCAGCAGTTTCCTCTGAAATGTCGGTGCGTCTTTACCGAAAATGTATGTAAGATGAAGTAACGTACCTTAACTGAAAAAAATTTGCCGTAAATGTACGGAATAAAAATTATTGAAGAAGATATGGCGCTTATGTTTAAGACATAGGCCTTCTTAAATAATAACTGTCAGACAGAGGGCATTCATAGATCAATATATTTGCAAGGATATCGTCTTTATGGATACACATTATGTACCAAGATAGCAAATGGTGTACTCCGTGAAGTAGTACACAGAATTGGCCGAAGTGTTCTTCACTTACGAAGTTTCACACGGTTTCACAGTACACACGCAAATGTAATTTCAAATACGACCATAAATAACGGCCTTCCCTGCTCCGTTTTGCACGAAACTCATAAATGTCCACCGGTATTAGGCCTACATGTAGAGACTTTATACCGAATTTAACCCAAATCGGACAGTAAATGTAGAAAATACGGACAGAAATTGATTTATGTCCTTAAGTAAAGTATGGCTTTCACTGCATCGATTTTTACGAAGCTCACAGTCACTAAATACGTTTTGTTGGACATCTCCTATCCTGATTTTTAGAGAAATCGGACAGTGTAGAAAATGTCAGCAAAATCTCATTTGTACCTGTAAATAAAGAATGCATCTCACTGCACCGATGTTCATGAAATTTATAATTGCTAACGGCATTATGTGGGGAGCTTCTCTGCCGAAGTTTGGTAGAAATTCGTTTAGGCCCTCAGTAAGGCACGATTGTTACAGCCGATTTTCACGAAACACACATTTGCTTGACGACTTTGTGTAAGACTATATTATGCCGAATTTTAAAATCAGACAAACCCTGTAGTCGCTGATATTAGAGCAATTTTTATACAAGAGTATAAAATGATCTGTACTTCAAAATATTAAAGCTGTAACTATTTTCACATGATGACAGTACAAATACATACAGGTTAATTAAAATGTTGAAGAAGCATATATTATGGTCACAGTCTTTAAAATAATTAGTCCCATAGTTGCTGCTCTGGAGTACAGTCTGAACAGATCGTCAACGTCCGAGTTATGAATTCGGGCATTCCTGATTCATGCTTGTAGAAACCTGTTGCATGTAGACATACACACAATTTTTCCTAACAAGTAATTCTTTAAAACAGAGTGATTGCTTTATGCATTTTGTGTACACAGTGTATTTATGCGTTTCGTTGGGTTATTATAATAAGCAACGACCATAATTTATATGATACTAACCAAATGGTTTTTAATGGAGAAGCAGAGTGTAATATGTGGTAGGAACTGAATTGTTATACAGGCCTACTATTTGGATGGATTCCAGCCTTCTCAGTACTTCTTTTTTCCTCCGTCAGTATCCTCCCATCAATGCTCTATACTCATCTTCCATCTTTAAAGCTACTTTTAAAACCTTTATTATGTAGATCCCGTTGTGATAATTTATAGAATATATTACAATAACCCGTCAAATCAGAACTAAAATTTATTGTCATCAATTATTATTATTCATTACAACACGTTTTGGCCTGCTTGGCCATCTTCAAGTAAATACTCTTAAAAGCAGGATAAATGGGCGAAGTCTGGGGACCTTACAACAAAAGTGATGCTCCTTCAGAAATCGAGGACAATCAAGAAAGAAGAGATGTGTCTTGGTTTTTTCACCCTTCTGCCACGACCTCCCTTTTCGTGCACTCTTTATATTATTTAGTACGTCTCTCTGTCTCATTCACGCTTCAAAGGCTTAAAAGCGTTCAGTGGACCACCACATCTTAAAAACGTACCATAAATAGCCACAGGCATGAAAGAAGCACCGAAGGATGAGACACAGTAAGAAAGAACAGCTTAAAAAGGACAGTTATAAGCTTCTGGATCAAAGAATCGATTGCAGTGCCAAGTGACATTATAATGACTATAGGATAAAACTGGAGAGGTATGTGGGAGAAAGGAAATAACAAGAAATCGAAGACGTATTAGAAGAAAAGAAACTTACGGTTACGTAGCTAACAAAATAAAAGTGACAGAGAGTCTTTGTAACAACGAATTCAGATAAATTAAAGCTAAGACAAAAACAAAAACACGAGAATGAACTGAGTGAAATACAATCATCAGATAGAGGTTCATAAATTTGAGTTTGAGAATCGATAGTTTTCTGTAAATTGGTCAGATTCTAGTTAGATGGGCAACCATACAAAAAGCACATTATTGGCATCGGAGGACGTTAGCACTGTCACAATTCTGAGAATCTAAGTTACTATTTAAAACACGTGAAAGAACTTCTAAACAGGATGATGTAGTACATTCTGAGGCAAAAAACTTCATCATGTATGGGCTCAACCTAATAAACCTGATGGGCGAGGCTTCCAGTACGAGTAGACGAAATGCATATGTGATTTAGGTCGCAAAGTATCAAAAGAAGTGACGACTTTGGAGACGCAGGCGTATCTGGGTGGAAAATTGAAAATGGAAAATTCTGTAAACATCTGTTACCATGTATGAGTTATTACCCCAGATCTATGTATGTAGGGCACTCTCCATTACGTGAGCTGATTCTACCCGGTTGTTTATGTGACTTCTCTCTACATAGCCTACTGATCGACTATATATACGTGTGTGATTTTCGTATGTACATGTACATATACATATGTATGTATGCATGTTTGTGTGTGTGTGTGCGCGCACGCCACAGATTAGAAGTGGTAACGGCGGGATCAAAATTGTCTCAAATAGATCAGTGGCTCCTGTAAGCAACCTATTTAAAACATTCCGACAGTCATCACTTATCTGTAAAATAAGAATGACCAAAAATATCAGAAAAACGGCCTGCTTCAGACTGTGAGTGATGCCCAATATAATTATTTTAAGTGTATTATTTAATGACGCCTACATTTGCTAAGCATATATGGTGTCGGTCATAGATGAATTAAGTGATCTGCGCTCTTCTGGGACATTACGCCACGTAATATCCCAGAAGAGCGCAGATCTCATCAACATCGCGGCGGAAGCCTGAAATCAAGGATAGATGAATGAATATCGAGGGCTGAGGAATGATACTGACAGGGGAAAAGCGACGTATTCGGAGAAGGATCTGTCGCACTGTATCTCTGTCCAGCACAAATCCCACACGGAAAGTCAACTATGGTGTATTTCAACGAACCTTAAGAAAGTACAATGTGAAGGTGTTGCGTATGGATTCAAGTGGCTCGGGATACCTCCCAGTACTGGGATTTTTGCAATCACGGTGACGAAGACGGGTTTCATAAAAACGGGGATTTCGTGGCTAGCTGCTTAATTATCGACTGTCCAAGGAAGGCCCTGCACCACGAACTTCATTTGTTTGTTTATTCTTTCGTTCGTTCGTAAGTAGTATGTAGGATCTTTACATAACGTTAGAATTAGGCCTACTCACTGCCAATCTATATACACCTTAGCCCATATAGTGCCCTGAACGGAATATGATTAAATGCTAGCGCGCACCTAACATTTAAACGTTAAAATCTGGCATCCAGCGAAGACTTGTACGCATACGAAAGAGTGTGTCTCGGAGACTGACTTTCGAAATTATATTATTTTAATTCGTGCTTAACACAATTATTTACGGGGGCAAATAATTATGAGTATTTTTGTGCCTGCTTTGTCGTCCAGGTAATAGAAATCTATAAGTCAATACATAGAGAAAACACAGGACCTCTAAGGAGGGTCACCACACGTTTCTAAAAACACAAATAATATAAGGGTACGTGCGTGAAATATCTGCATTTATCCCTTTCAGTATATGAGACATTCATATTGGATGGTCATATCACAAAACCTGCTCACTATGAACAAATATGTGCACATGCGATTAATCTTATTTGCTTGCACGTCGTAAAGCTGATGGAAATACTTCAGAAAAGTCATGTTTTCATCAATTCTTGTTTCTTATGTAGAATATTAAATTGCGCTTAGTAATTTTTTCTTGCTTATTATCTGTATCATTATTAGAATTTAGTGAGCACTATTGTTTAGTGGAATTTTAGAAAGCATAATTATCCAGCGTTTTGGTGTCACATCTGCGTCCTGTTTGGGAGTACCCAGTTCACGTATTCGAACCAGGTACTAAGAAGTTTTTGATGTTTTTCTTATTCCGTGATAATAATTTTATCCTTATCTTTCATCCTGTGAATTCGACACGGAAATTACCCACAGCATGCCATTCGATTTCACACAACCTGTGAAGCTGATGCAAAGTCGTCAAATAGCATGTACGTAGTAAAACATATAGAATTCAATGTACTGTAAGCGTTCTGTGAGAATTCTTGATGTCACCAACCAAAACATTAACTGCTCCAAGCTGCAGATGACGTGCCACTACATCGTCTGCTTTCCGTGTCTTGTGAATCACGATAATGATCGCACGTTGCTTCTGGTGTCCCTCTTCATCAATTCAACGGCTGTTGACCCCTCCCACAGTAATCCTCTTACTGCATCCAAAGGCAATATACGTGAGACACAATGCCACTTCAGCCGTGTCATGGCTCAGGCAGTAAGTTGCCGGCTTTTCAAAGTGGAGGCCCGTGTTCACTCCCAGGCAGTCCGTGAGGGATTTATGGTGGAGAAAGTGGCACTGGAACATGTTTTCTACGAGTACGTTGGTATTCCCATCAATATCATCCCTCCAGCGCTTCATAATCTTTCATTCATCTATCATCGACGACCTATAATCTTTGCATTTGACAGCGTCGTTAAATAACATACTTAAAAATACTTTAACCGTCACTATTCTTCTCCTGGTACTCTGACTGGGTGGTCTGTCACGTTAAATAAAAATAAAATAAAATAAGCCTATAACATCCCATGAGGGCAAAGGCCTCCTGCTATGTGCAGGGTGAGCTCTGAGAGTGCTCGCTAGGTGAGCTAGTCCTAGCAAGCTGTTGGGTACTAACACGTGATCCTACCAGATCTGGATTACAAGTGGCCATGAGTTAAAACTAGTTGGGGACTGAGACTGACCACAGAAAGTAGCTTGCATAATTTTCTTTACAATTAGTGTTTGACTTTATCCTAGAGTCTTTTCTAGCATGTCACGTTAATTAGTACAAAATATGAGCTTGAAGAAATCAAATCAGATGAAGATTAAGTTCAACCCCTGTCACTTCTCACTGTATCCTTTATGAAAGCCTATTCATGTCCAGAGTTTATCATTGCATGTTTAGTATTAAAATGAAAGAAGAAAAGTTTTATGCTACAATGCTCTGCTCCTGTACTCCATACGTTCTATCCGACTTGCTCCTAATGACTAAAATCTCTGCTTCGTAATTGGGAGTTCAAGATATCTGTAACTTACAGGCACGGCAGTGGTAATATAAATGCACCACCATTCGGCTGCAGAAGCAAAATTAATATTTTACTGTACTACAAATATTACCGACAAATCGTGTAACACCGGGAAGCCATTCTACGTACAAGTAAACACAGGTTAAATAACAGCTTGGATGTGCTTCCTGTACTTCTTTCAACAAAGGCACGAGTATCAAGACTCCATGGTGAGACACTTAAGTAATTTCGGTCAAGATTACGGTCTTCCTCAGCACCCTGTTCTCTAAGTCCGTCAGCCTATGTTCTTACCTTAATGTGAGAAACACACAAGACTTGCTACATGATAAGTGCCAGTAGAATTTTGACTCTGGATAATGATGACGGCGATAATGATTTAAAATAATAATAATAGTAATAATAATAATAATACTTGTACAATACATTGCAACGACCGAATAACTGCAACATTATATACCCGAGAAACACGGTTTGTTTCAGGTATATAATTATAAATACTCTGTATAAAGGTGACAAAATAATAATAATAATAATAATAATAACGAACCATAAAAATAATAAAATTTAATAACAACAATAATAACGAAACCGATACAGGTAGAAGGCAAAGAATGCACTCATACTAATCTCAGGGCTATATAGAAACAATGGACTATATGCTAGCAGCATCAGGCTGTCTGCAGTGAAGTAATGAGACTAATAAAATAATCTGCATTAAAATGGCAATGAAGCATGGAACAGGGAAAAATGGCCCTTGTAACTGAAACGAGAATCCCATTAACAGGGGCCCTTGAGAAGGTGGAAAGGGAAAATGAAGAGCATATGATAGTTGGATACAGTTTGATTACTGCCGGTGTTACATAAAAACTTAGCAAGGAAGTGAATATGACAGTTTAATAAGGTTGGTACAGCATGGTTGATAATATCAACCACGGCAGCTGCAGACCTTAGCCTTGGAAACAATTTGACAAAATCTGACTTAAATAAATACCTGAAAGCAGAAATGCAAAAAAATATATATATGTATGTTCAGACAGATTCTCTACTAAGGAAATTTTTAAGCAGCAGTTGAAGACTTCGGTTGAAATTCTCCGTCAAATATTTAAGTGAAGAAAACTTTAATGATGGTTGTAGTTATAGTGATAGTTACAGTGGTGGTGGTAGTAGTAGTAGTAGTAGTAGTAGTAGTAGCAGTATCAATAGCTGTCAGGTCATTACTGTTATTATTTGCCACAATTTGAATCCGCAAACCTAGCGCGTGCTGCCTGGCTGTTCGGCTCAAATAAACCGATTGACTAATTCTTGCAATGTAATACTCCTACACTGCTTTATTTCTGTATACGTGACCATAAACCCTCTTCCCAAATGAAAGCAGATCCATAGACCTCTAACACATATCATTTTGCTTGAATAGAAACTACAGACGTTCCGTAGACTCTTGATGAAAAAATGAAATAAGGATAAAAATACAAATCTGTCTACGCAATTTAACGCCAGTATAATCATTAAGATAAGCAGGCCAATATTCATCTGTAAAGTACGAAGAAAGCCATATATTTAGTTTTCGCCAGGAATTTTCGTGGCGTACTTTATGCGATCCATCACGGTGCTGCGGCGATCGTCTTAAAAGGACTATCCTCAAGAAAGCAATTACAGAACTAAGAACGGCGACATTGTACTGAAGTTCAGTCCGGGATTTGAGCTTCATGATGTGCATCCTCTCACACTCTCTCACTCCCATTTGCTCTGTTGCCATGGCGACTTGCAATGGGAGCAGAAATCTGCCCAGTTCAAACAAGCTGTGAGATCCTGGACTCGCGTTCCGGGGATGTACTCGCCTAGTATGAGGGAAAGTCTAAAAGCAAAGACACTTTTAGTTTACCTCAGAAGGGATGTTAACGTTACTGGAAAAGGCAACGTACATGGACCTAAGTAATATGAACATTTGTTCGCTTGCACCTACTTGGTCTCCGTAAACTTTTCAGTGGAATTAACATGCTATTACAAGACTAGTCTTATCCGATCTGACGCAGTGTAGTTTGATAGATGGGTAGCGATGTTTCGGAAGAGCATACTCCACCTATCTTCAAGGGAGAAGACACAATTAATATGGCAGGGTAACTGATAGAATGCACCAAGGGACAAAACCACCCTGTGTTCTAATTTTTGTGGCCAGAGTGTGTGAAAACTACTGACGGTTACGTAAGATTTGTGGCAGTTCAATAGGCCTGTAGCGGTAACTGTATAAACCTTTCAATGGCAGGGTGATTACACAGGCAAATAAGGTTTGTCTAATTACCGTGTACCTTCAATGTTTTCGAAAAGGGTTCCTTGCTATTTTTCATGCCTTATTGGCTTTGATGGTTATTTACTGCAGAAACAGATTTGGTACTACAGAGTTATCTGGCCACAAACATCGAAGGGCGCGGAGTAGGATTCTATAGGCCGCGACAGCATGTATATTATGTCTTGTGTGCTAATGTTGTGAACTTGAGCCGTTTTTTTAGAAATCTAAACTTTACTTGAAGCAGGAGATGTAATATTTGCACGATATGGACGCCCAGTGTTAATTTGTACCACCTGCTTGGACATTTAAAAACTTTACATTTTGCTCATACGTACAATGTATGTTCCATATGATTCTCAAAACAAAAGCAATTACCTTTTCCTAACGGCGTCACCTTGTTGGTCTTTATACTGTAGACAACTTGTCCTCTGTGAGCTAGGAACTTAATTTACATATATAATTTATCATAGATTAGTTTCACTCTCCTGAGGGTTAAGTTCGCTTAAATCCATCCCTTTAAAACCTAGTGGTTACTTTAGGTACGAAGGGGTTTAACATTCAATAATTCTACAGTCTGTCCACGGAGTGCATTTATATGTTTTGTAGGATCTCAGAAAAAAACATAAATTTTTTCCTATTCAACGTTAATTGTTTTACAACCGGGATGCAATATGTTTACTGCTTGTCACAAACTGAATCTTTAAATACAGTTTTGGTTAATCTTAGTCTTTAAACGGTCCGGAAAGGAAGCAAGAGGACAAACTGATGGGCAAAACCTCTCCTTACATTTATCCCACTCCGTGCGTGTGTGTTTGTGCGCGCGCACACACACGCGCGCGTCAGTGAGTAGATTTATGGCGTACTTTGACCTAATACAGGTAAAAGCAGGCCCTATTGATTGCTATTTGCTATGAAAGGAAGTTTTAGAGACAAGGTCACTAAACTCCATCAGCGATTTCTGCACGTGAGTGTAAATTTCCGGTCTGTACCCGTCAATTTCCGGAACAAATTTCCACATCCAGTTTCGGTGACTAGAGGAATCAATAAAATCCGAACTTCCTGTCGGCCTATAGAAAACAAGAGGCTCTTTGCTGATTTGTCGGGAAGACATGACAGCGGGTAAATTCAATTAAAATGGAAAAATAAGAAAAGAGTCCTTCTTTGCTGGAAATGAAATTATCTAATCAGTTTAGTAATTGGCGTCTTTCATCAGACGTGTCTTAATATTTGACACTGTTAATTAACAGAGACATTACAACTGTATATTACTGACTTAGGCAAGTAGTCTACTTGTTGGATCGTACTGCCTGATTTTAATTATTTTGCGAGACAGAAGAAAAAATAGCATGTTACAATTCCAGCTGTATTACAGTCGGCAAGGGCGCTCCGAAATATGGTGCTTGAAAGATGATACTGCCGAAACCCTTTGATTTGGAGAACCTAGAAACATATACATTATCAAATTCATGTGTGTGTCAACACGTAGGCCCACTTAAAGTCGTCCCGTGTTCGTAATAGTCTCTCATCTGAAATTCCAACATGATGGACACGTGAACTTCTGATATGTGGCCGGTACTAACGCCGTTCACTGGACGAAGCTGACGGGTTACCTAATTGTACAATCTTACAAAGCACACAAACAAACTAACTACATGCAGCAAAGTCCTTCGTCAGAAGCTAATATTTTTCTTGCAGCTAATCAAAAAGTGCTCCATATTTCATGGAACCCGATGGTTCTTTACCATGTTCACAACAGCCGGCCAGTTATCTCTATCACGAGGTAAATTAATCCGGTCCACACCATTCCATTCTATTTATGTGAGATAGAAAGTATTTTAATATAACATCTACAACCACGCCCAGGTCTTCCAAATTGTCTCATATCTTCACATTTTCTCACCAAACACCTGCATGCATTTCTTGTCTCCACATACATGCCACATGTCTCGCCCATCTCATTATAGTTATTTGAATAACCGAATAATATTTGGTAAGGGGTATAAGTCATGAAGTTCCTCATTATGCACTTTTCAGAGTCTTTGTTACTTCCTACCTGTTAGGCCCAAACAGTTTCCTCAGCACCGTATTCTCGAACATCCTCAGCATACTTGCATGTTCTCTTAATGTGACAGACCAAATTTCAACCCATATTAAACAACACGCTAAATTGTATTTTTGTGTATTTGAATCTTTATATTATTCGATAACAAAGGTGTAGACAAAAGTTTTTGGACCGATGGTACCAAGCACTCCCTGAATTTAACCTGCTCTTAATTTCTTCGTGCATGCAACTTTGATTTGTTAGTGTCGTTCCAAAATATTTGAACTTTGCCACGTTTTCAAAGGATTTGTTAGCTTTCTTTATGTTGTGATTTTGTTGTTCATTATGTTGACCGAATTTGAAGATATAATTGCTACATTTCTCAGAATTTACTTCTAGACCAGTTTCCTTGCTAGCGAGCAACAAACCTCTGTGTTTTTCTTTATATCATGTCTGTTTTCGCCCAGGAAGTTAACGTCATCAGCGCAGACGAGAAGCTGCTTTGTCCCAATCAATTTCAATCCCTCTGGTTTGCTTGGACCTTCCTAATGGTGTATTCTAAAGCAAAGCTAAAGTCCAATGGCAATCAAGCACCTCCTTGATTAAAACCATTCAGGCAACGTAACAGACAAATGTTTGTCTGTCCGAACTTTACTATAGACTTCACTTACAAACACTTTAATTAACCTACCAACTCTCATGAGAATATTATACAAAACTTCCCTGCTAAGTTAATCAGAGGCTTTCTTGAAGTCTATGAATAGCCGATACACTGTCCCATTGCATTCCCATTTTTGTCGAGTATTTGATGAATGCAACACGTAATCACTGCCGATCCCAGTGGCCGTGCGGTCTAAGTCGTGGGTCTGCGGCCGCTCGCTTGCTAGGATTGTGGGTTCGAATCTGTCTCTTGTGAGTGTTGCGTGTTGTCAGGTAGAGGTCTCTGCGACGAGCTGGTCCCTCGTCCAGAGGAGTCCTACCGAGTGTGGTGTGTCTAAAAAGTGTGATCGTGAAGCCTCGAAAAATGAAGCGGCCTAGGCCCCCAAGGGGCTGTCGAGCCATTGAAAAAAAACACGTAATCACTAGTTCATCTGTTGCGCCGAAATCCATTCAACGTTCCGACTTTATGTCCATTTTCCGTTGGTTAGGTCATTCCAAGCGATTTGTAAAAGCCCAAGGTATTTCAAGGTGAGGATTTGCTAGCCTATCGTTCAACCCCAAGTCTGGAGGACCACCCCTTGTCGGCCGTACGGACGGCTTATTAAATATATTTGCAGCTACTCTCCACATCTAAAGGCCGTCTCCTACATCCGCAACCTGAGGACGCGCCAGGTCGCGGTGACCCAGGGCTTACGAGGCTTAAAAATACACATGTGGTAAATTATATTTCATCTAAATTAGCGTCTCGCTACCCGGTACCCATGGTCAGGGATAGGTGACTTCAGAGTCCGGACGCGATGGCAAGGATACAAAGTTCTGTGTCTGTCGGGAATCCAATCTCCGTCGTTAAGTCCGCAGCCATTAACTGTACTGACTGGGCTGGACTAGCGTCGTGGAGCTCCACGACGCTAGTCCGGTATATAATACCTTCTTACGCAGGACACATCAATACATGGCACAGGGACTTGATCCTTCTGGATTGAAAACGTCGATATTAGATGTTTGTAGACACGTAACGACACACATTGTAGACAACAGCATATCATTAAATTTTAACCAAGAATACGTCAACATCATACTGTCCATAATATCCATTTTATTATATTTAGAGCTGCTATTGTATTTTAACACTGTATCTGTAAAACTGATGTATTAATAATATATAATCCTTTGTATTGACGTCTCCCTGAGGATGGCAATTTATCGCTGAAATAGTTAGGAGTGTTCATGTTTGTGGACAGTTCATAAGAGCAAATTCGTACCCAGTTATACGAATTTAATCAAGGAATGAAGGTACTATGCCCTTGGAACAAAGTAGGCCTACGTTCCGTTTTACGTTAAACGAGAACAAAGCTTTGATGTTGTAAAGGTCATTATTCTCTCGAACTTGGAATTCCATTTAAATATCCCATTGTTTTCGTTCCCTATAATTAATCTTAAATCACGTGGCTAATTTACGTTGCCAACTGCATTAGCGCTCAGTAGCGACAAAACGTTGCTGGATGACACAAGTGACTGCGAAGACAAAGAGCCCAAGAAAATCGAAACTGACTTAACCGTCCATCAATTCAGGCTTCTGTGTCTACAACATTGATGAATATGCTATCCAGTTGCACTGAATAAAATCAAGGTCGGTGTTCGTAGATCGGTTGAAAGACCCTTAAAAAATTCGTAGACCTATTGAATCTGCCTCGCTGCAGCAACAGGTAGTTTCGCTCTGGCATTAGCACAGAATGTGGCGTCGGCGCCTGCGTTTTTACGAGGCACTGTACTGAATCAGTCGTCCAGACAACCCGTAATATGTTCTCATCGTAAAGTGAAGAGATGTTACTTACAACGAAGATTAGAAACAAGACGTCTGTTTCGCCAGAGCATATGGGGTAGGATTTTATGTAAGACAAGACTGGACAGGGAGAGTGTGTGGGGGAGATGGCAGCAGCAATCAATATGACACTGCACATCTATTGCTGTTCGTTGTTCCTCTTCTGTGACATTGGGTCACCGGCTGTGCTTTCAGATTTCATTGACGTCATCATTTTTTATCATACGACCTTCCGTACGCCGTTCGAGGCGTAGGTCCTACGTCATCACAAATATCCTCTGCCTCCGAATGTCGTGTCGTCGCCTTATAGCCGAGACCGTCAATTCCCGATCCACAATCACCATTTCATAACCTCCACATCTCTAGAGAGCCGGGTTGCTCACTCAGTACAGTAACCAGGCTCTGTGTTGGACGATCGGAGAATCGCAGTTCGATTCCGTGTAGGGGAGACGCGTTTCACGTCGCCGCCACTTCCAGACCGGCTCTGGGCCCCACCCAGCCTCCTATCCAATGGGTATCTTGTGCACTTTTCCCGGTGGTATAGCGGCCGGCGCGTGGAACTAAACATTCGCCTAGTTAGTTCCGAACTTTAAGAACAAATGGAGTTATGCTTCCTCTGCCCCATATGTCTTCATGGCGCGGTATTTAATTAAGATCAGGCTTAATTTTACCTTTAGGTCTCTGCATTAAAATGAAGGCTACATTTACACACCCATTCTCCATAATGTCACTTACGTTGCCTTTTACCGTGTATGATTCATCGCCTCCTGTTGCAGCCTAATCATGCAGACTTTTCTTCCTTTGGTGTTCTAAACTGAAGAGGTAACTACAAAACACTACCTATTTTCATTACAGTCCCTTTTGTATGCACGCAAGAGCCTACTTACTCCTTGCACAAACGGCGTGAGTTCAAACAAGCATTTATGACAAGTCACAGTCATTAAGATCCGCAGAATTTAATTGCATGCTCTTCGTTTACATACGAACGGAAGGGGGAAAATGCCACGAAACTGTGGTACAGATTCCCTTAAGAATATTGAAACCTTAAGCAGATATAAAAATATTTCATGAGTACTTATTTGTCTGTCTCTAAACTTTTACAGAAGAAATGTAATGTGAAAGTACTTCTCTCAATGTTTCCCGATGTCGGAAAGACCATTTCTTTTAAGGTTCCCAGGTTTCGCCCGCTTGTCCTTCTGATAACAGGAGTTTTAAGACGAAGACGAGTATGGAGCATTGAGGGAATGATGATGCCAGCAAAATATCTAAGTTCTGAGGGAAGGACCTATCTCAGCGTCACTTTGTCCACCAAAAGGATCGAATCCGGGTGTCCGCGACTTAAAGACGAAAATTCACCTGAATTATATTTATCTATCACTTCCTTCAAAAGTTATTAGCAAAATATAACCGCACACACACATATTATGTACTTACAAACTAGAACGATCCATATAGGTCCCCTTTTTTATTACAAAATACAAAAAAATAGGATAGTAAAAAATTCGCAAGGCTCGTTCCCACGTCCTTCACAAGTATTAGCTCCAGAATGTGGAAATGGAGTAGGCTCATAAAACATTTTGCAGGCTGGTTCCGAACTTCATATTACTTGTACCAGTACAGAATCTGGAAATGCATTGGTAAAGCCTCTAGAGTCGTTAATTGTGTAGGTTATCATCATCAAACCCTATGAGAATGAACCGACCAATACACTTGAAGTGGTGGTATATGTACAGCAAAATTGGGTCAGCATATAAGGTTTACGATGCACTAAATCGATTCAATTTGAAGACTCTCTTAATGGAATTACTTCCCTAGTGTGCGAAGAACTGTGTTGCTTGTGACAACACCTACCGGTCACATCCCAGTTACTTAGGAAGGTACTTCAAAGGTTCTGAAACTTCTTGAGGACTCAGTTTCACAATGTGTGGACACAGTCACAGGTAAGACCAGAGAAGGTGTAGTTCTACAATTGACTTAACACACCTGTTAGCAGGTCATGAAGGAAACTACAAATTAAAGTCAATGTTGTAACTTATGACAGAGTAATTATAGAGTACTTGGAAATAGTTTACATTTCTGTGTAAGCACCCCGGTTGTCAAAGCATTTAGTCCAACGGCCCAAAATTTTATTGAATCCATCAGAAAAAAAAGATTGATTTTTAGGCTGTCGCGACAGTTTATTGGTAAGGTGCCCCCACCCCCCTTTTTTTTGGGATGTTGATGTCGTAAGGAAGTGGACTGTTGTGCCAATGTTTTAGAGAAAAGTGTTTTCCCCACCTCTCCAAGCCTAAGGCAGTACCTAAAAGCAAGATCATTATCAGGACAAACGTTTTCGGTTTGGCCTAAGTCAGTCTATCGACACTTCTTTCCATTACTAATTCTGAGTTCAGAGAAAATGTAATCAAAGCTGATTGTACCGGCTGAATCGCTTACGCTGACGTTTATGTTTCTTAGCTTCAGCAAATCTTATAGCAAGTGGCCGATCAGAGCGCATGTTATGAACATCCGTAGGCAGTCCTTTGGATCCTTGAACCTATTCTTGAAGTTTCTTTCGGGCACTTATCGCTGTGGTCACCTGTTAAGATATTATTCTGTAAAATTCACTACTTTACACACCTGCCAGCAGAAAAAATTGGAAGATGTTTTAGTTCTTTGATACGTTCTGTCAGTGACGTAGCCATTTTAATGAAAACTGTATCAGTCTCATCTCTACACGAAAGACAATGGAAACTAACTTGTGCAAATCAGATTCACATCAGATTTTTCAGTACTGCAAATATGACTCTTGAGGTAAACTGACAGTGCCTTCGCTTTACTGTATTCGAGCTAACGATAGATTTTCGCTGAAAACAAGTATCAATTACTGTAACCTGCAAATTGCTGGAATTGTAATGTGAGCTTGTACGAGGTTTAGCGTTCTAATAACTAGTGAAAGTGTCTAGCAGTGTGAGAAAGCAAAATGCAAATTTTCTGAGAAGTCGATATACTGAAGTTTGCGGAATCAACATTGTTCTCTTGAATATTTATGTAATACATGTTACACACAGAAACAAGGATTCTCGTGAATGTGTTCAGAAAAAACAGAGAATGAAATGCAGAAAAAGTTTAGTTTCGTTGTTAGATGTAGCCGATAAAATTAAGAAACTGCTGTTAATGAACCTTTGCATAAATGATTCCTTTTTGCAAAACGCATGACACATCAACGAATGCTATGTTCAGGCTACATGTGCTGTGATATGTATCGAAGCACCCTGAATGTGGACAGGCTATATCACGCCTTCTTTCATTTAGTACTAGTATTTATACCTAACTCTTTGAAAGAGGAAGCACTAGATCGCACCCTGTGGAGAACTCGCTTTGGAAGAGGCTACGGACTTGTCGTAAGACAGATTACAGAATAAATGAACCTAACTCTGTTCTTTATATCGATGGCAATTGGAAGAGCTCGGCTTGTGTTATGCTAAAGTTCCAAATAGTTTAACACTCGTAACTTCACTTCCATTAGAACTGTAAGAGGTTTGCAAGCGCGATTTTAAGAATGGTCTCAGCAGTATGAGGTCGAATGTGGTTGACTGTGTGCAAGTAAAATGTGATGAGTTAAAGCTGCTTTCAACCTCATATTGACTTAACTGGCTAAGTGAATAAACGTAATAAAAAATGAATGAACATATCAACAAGCAATTTTGGTTGGCCAGAATTTATGGATGGTGTTTTTCTTAGCAGAGTAAAGTGGTATGAAATTGAAACGTGATACAGGAAATTCAAGTCAGCTGTTACGATTCGATTCGATTTATTAGTTATGCTGCATGATGGTTTACTTCTGAATTCATATTTTTCATCTTCTCTGGAAAACTTTCAAAGCTGTTGTAAGTTTACAATACAAGGAACAAAGAATCCCACGTGACTGCTTAAGATCTTCTAAGTAACGATTTAAGTGATTAATGCAAACCTGCCTACGTCATACTGGCAAGTGATGACGCGTAGTTTCTACTTTAACAAACAACCATTTGTCATAAAGACGAAACACTTAACACGTAAGTCTTGAAGAATGCTTTTTCATTCTGAAAAAAACCTGTGTACTGCCATATGGTGTTCTGCTTTTCTATGCGAGCGTCCGAAAAGAACAACTGTACTTGTGCCAAAGATAGGATTTGTTGTCTTCGCGGTGTGCACTGAATCGGCGATCCGAGCAACATTTCTTGATTAATAATATGTGTTATGCATTATTTGCATGAAGTGTGTAACATATAGGCATCACATATGGCGGATCATGTCTGTCTGTCCATGTCTGTCTTTCTAACGTCCGTCGGTACGAGCGTATCATCTCCCGAATTACCGAAAGAAATTCGATGAAATTTAAACTGGGAAGTGCAAAGTAAAATACATCGGGCAAATTTTATTTTCGATCTTGAGAGAACAATGCTAACTCCTAGTTTACATTAGACTCAAAGCGAAGGGTATTAACTTCTCACAAAACATTCGTGCATGGAATAAAGCGTGGGGCCCATTAAAATACACAACTTTCATTTGAATAATTTTTCGATATGATATACACTTAATGAAATATTATAGAACACTTACGTAGGCCCTACCCTCAACAGACGCGTGTGTGTGTGAATATTTGCGCCTTCATATAGGGTTTAGGATTGACAGATGTTTATATATATATGTAACATTCATACTCTGTTCATCTTAAGTCTCCAAGCAAGTTGTTCATCTTGGTAATAAAAAGTATACTACGATTTGTTCAAGACCTAGTTTCTAAATTATTAATTACAACTGATTAACAAGGATGTTAATTTTTGTGATCTACATTAGTCTGGGGCCCGGTTCTGCTGATTGGCCTTCCTAGATACGTACTGGCAGCTTGCCTTGAGTTTTGAGTTTGTAGCGTCTGTAAAGTAAATATGGTAGCCGGCAGAAATGAGGCTTCCTTGTCGCCAGACGAGTGCTTTCAAGCAAATTTCCGTAGCTGACAACCGTCGTGCCGTGTGGCGTAGTTGTAGGCCTGCTGGTGACGTATTCATGCCCCTCGCTTCTTTAAATATTCTACTGACGTCGGAATTTCCTGTACTGACACCAGTTTGATGCATGTTTTATTCTAACACTGTTCTGTAAATGAAAAATATATTCGCCAACCGTGTGTACACAGCTTACTGGAAAAGAACGCATCAATAAGTAATATGCGCTAGATTATAAAAAAAAAAAAAAAGAAAGGCACATTGTAACTACTGTAAGTCGGTAAAATAGTAACCCGGTTCGTACTCTGCCCATTACCTCGTTTGTTATTTGCGATGTCAAAGCAGTCGTTTGATAATTTAAGTCATTCAACCTATAAACACGATCACATGGCTTAACGCTACATCGAGTGCTCGGTCATTAAAGCAGACATTTTCAGCATTTCAGCTCGGGTGTCTGAAAGCTGCGGAGCCGTTTTGCACGTGAGATCAATACAGCGCCGAAACATCATATAGAAGCATCAAAGTGGCATATCGTAGTTAGCGTATGTGCTTCGTGTTTGATGCTCTCGATAGCATACCCACAAATACACATATAACAAGGAACTAAGATCAGAAATGAATATACTAAATACTGTTAAGGCTACCGATGGTTACAAAACTTGGTGATTGGCCAGACCGACTGGCATTGTTGCTGCTGCTAATGATGATAACCTACAATACCCTTAGACTGATTGAGCCTTAGTTTATGTAACGACGCTTTATCAACTGCATAGCCTAATATATATCGCATTAAATGATAGGAAATCTCTGAATGATAAAGTGACAAGGGTATTATAGGATACTATAGGAAGCTGACGTGGAATATTTTAAGGTACAGTCCCAGCATCTACATGAAGAAACTGACCAAGTTAAGTCCTCAGTCAAGTTATTTGGTCTGCAGTCCGAAAATCGAACCCCGGACCTCCTGGAAACTGTGCAGTAATGCTAACCTTTAGACAAAAGTAACCTTTATACCGTATTCATTAATTGCAGACAAAGGCCATGAATGGTTCAAAATATAAAAACTGTCAAGGAGAGAAAGAATTGAAGAAAGAAAACAAAATAGACAGAGGCGGGAAAGGCGAAGACAGACAGAAAGGGAAAGCAGATAAAAAAATAGGAGAACGTCTTAACTTTGTAAAGGAATGAGAGAAAGTAATGGCATTTCTGTCTTATTGCTCGTAGGAATGCTGGTGTATGCGCGATTGTCATGTATTGCGTGTCAGCTACTCGACAAGCCATGCAGTTTTTTTTACATGGTGAAGGGCCCCGCAGCAGATGCTGCGGGCGCACCACAGCCTTAAGGATTTTTGTGCAACCCTGTGATGAAGATGAGCAGTTTTTTACCACGTTTTACAAGTAATGGAGCACTAGTGGAATGAAATTGACAGGGGAAAACCGACAACTCGGAGAAAAACCTGTCCCAGTGCCACTTTGTCCACCACAAACCCCACATGGACTGACCCGGGATCGAACCCGGGCCTCCGCAGTGGAAGGCCGGCTACTAACCGCCTGAGCCATGGCACGGCCAACCATGCAGTTCGTCTTCCCTCAGGTACTTCTCGTAAACCTTCATTTTATGTCCTTGGAACGAAGACCAGGAGGTGATCTGGCCAGTGTCGGAGTCACCTCCTTTCCGTGTAAATGATGTTTCATTCATTATAATCAGAAATATCACTTACTTGGTGATGTTCTCACTATCAAGGCATAACGTCGCAGAATGCCAGATGTTACCTTCATACAACAACAAAGAGTTCACTGTTAGCACGTCACTGGTAGGTTCAAGTTAAAACCTTGACTGGATATTCTTGTGTTTTCATCATCACTTCAAAGAAGATACTGAATCAGTAGAATAAAGGAAGCCAAGTTCCGCGTTTATTTGTGTTTTACTGTACTGTATGAACTGCTCTGATCAGGAAACTCGAGTGAGGTCCCAGGTTCAAATCGCGCCCAGGTTACCAGCTGTCTTGGTTGAGCTTTCTCGTCATTTTTCCCACACAGTGTCCTTCTGTATTGAGTCCAAGTCGCACAGTAAATAACGGTTACTGCCCCACACAGCATTAACCAGATGGTCATGTACCATAGACAGGACGTGCTTTGTTCAGTAGGGACTACCAAGTTTCTGTGTAATATTTGCGTAAAATATGTTTCAAAGGGTCAATACAAGTACTGTGGATCAATTATCATAGGAAAGAACCAACACATCTTCGTGGCAGGGGAAATAACGGGTAGTTCGGTTAACAAAACCTAATTTCCTTGGTTAAGAACCAAGTGTCTCCTGAATAAAATCAAAATGCTTTACCGCGAACCTAAACCACTTCCTTGCGTTAATTAGCAATAATAACTTCACGTAATACGTGAAGACTGGGCGGAAGAACATACCGTTTGCTTGTTGTGGGCCTACTGTCGTTATTGGCTGTCGGAGTTCATAAAAGCCTCTGTCAGAATGGTAGAAATGTCTCTCAATCCCTGCTGTGAATTACCGTCCTGTATTTCGTAAAGGTCCAGGAATGTTATAACCAGCAATTAGTTGTGTAACCTAAATGGAGTTAGCTCTTTAAAAATTTTTCTTATTTTAGTAAACATGATTTATAAAACCAGTCGTTCCCAAACTGTGTTCCGCGGAACCCAAGGGCTCCGTAAATTGTTCAATGAGATCCGTGGATACTTCTCTAATGAAAATTTTGATTTTGCGAAACTACTGAATTAGTAAAGTGGCCTTAAATATGAAGTTCATTTAATTGTGCGATTCAGTGAAATAGCACTGCCGCTAGTAAAACGTATTTGTGAAAAAACCCTGTATATCACTGATTAAAACCCCTCAAAGAAATTATCTAAATTATGGTTCATAGACCAAACAAGTCACAACAGACTTTACATAAAAGCAATGAAATCAATAAACTTACCCTACATTGCAATCTTTTCGAATAACTTTCGTTTTATTTCGGATTAATACAAACGTATTTCACCACATTTAATTTTAAATTTATGTGTTTGATTATTGTGGAGTTTCACACTTTTTGCCAAAAAGAAAAGGGCTCAACAGAAGAAAAAAGGAAAACGATATTAAACTACTGCATGGCCCAACTGTTATGGTTACTGGAACTGGAAGTGGGTTGGAAATGAGGCATACTGACTAGGACAGTGACGTGCAAAAATTTGCAGTTGCATTTCCAGCAGCTCTCAGCGCGTGAATCTTTATGGTGTTGGTGGTTGACCTTAACATTGGAGTCAGTAGTATGTGAAGGTGTTAACAAATTGTAATTGTTGGGCAAATACGTTTTTAAAAGATGTCTGTCACTAACTTATGGTCTGTATAAAACGTTAGTTGTGAGTGCTTCCTATGTTCAACGAAAGGTAGAATTTAATTAAAGGGGCAAATCTGAACGACGAATTTCGCTCATATTCGAACTACAGTTTAACAAGTTCAGATGTACACGCGTAGCGTCAGGTTAAGGCGCTTTCACTGTCCTGTTGCCTATATTTTTAATTCGTAAATGCCAAAAGTTGAAACCCTGTTAGAAATAGCGTAAAACCGATGGTGGCAAGAAAAAGATTGATAAACCTAACTATTTTAAAAGTGTCTTTCCATTTGACAGCAGATGCATTAGGGCTGAAAGCATGTGCACCATAACAAACATACAAATAAACAAATATGAATGAAGAAGTCTATGGTATACTCTTCGCTTACAGTAAAGAAGCATTAAATTCTTACGCAACTACCCACTGTTAGTAAATCCACATTAAAATTGGCGAGAAGTCGGATGTATACACTGAGTGCATGAACAATAAATATTAACCTTGATTTCAGGCTTCTGCCGCGGCGTCGTGTTGTAATTGTTTACCGACGTTTCGGGACAATGTATCGGTCACATCGTCAAGTGTTAAGAGTCCTTGACCCTTGAAGATGGGACCGATACGTTGTCCCGAAACGTCGGTAAACAATTACCACACGACACCGCATAATATCCCAGAAGAGCGCAGATCTAATCATTATTAAAACTTCATTTTCACTATTAATACACACACGGAAATAAAATTATTTATACATCTATATAGGCCTTAAATGTCTTTTAAAATATGTGCTTCTAAGTCGCACTTTAATTCAGGCTACATTAAAAGCTTAAAAAGACATCAGTTTAAAGCACTCAAAAGGCAGGCAGTCAGTCAAGGCTGTCTTTGCTTTTCGCACGGAAGAATGTGTAAGCCTACCTTCCGGACCATTCTGGAATGTTCAGTACACAAATTCGGAAATGTGCGCGTAACGATCCTTTTATTTTTTAATCATCTCTGCAACGTGTGTTCGAAGTATATATTTACTTATTTACGCTGGAGATAAGCTCACAAATGCATATATAGGTAAATATTCGCGCAGTGTCCCTTAGTTTTGTCCGATCTTAACCAGAACTGAAATGGATCTACACGGTTTTTGTAAAATTCTCCGATAGTAAATTTAATAAAAATCCGTTGAGCCTTTCTACGGCTTCTTACATGCGTGCAGACGTATGGGGGAAGCGAATTTACTAGGCGCTCTGCAGGGATCGGAAGGATCCTAAACGTTCCTGTAACTCTTTAATTACAAAACGTCATGGGTCTATACCACGCCTGTCAAATAAAAATTCTACTTTGCCATGCGGTCCTTTCGTATGGTAACAATGGAAATTTCAAATTAAATTTCTAAGAATTTGCCAGTC
The DNA here is from genome assembly GCA_021186555.1 of Reticulitermes speratus. Taxonomy (NCBI): domain Eukaryota; kingdom Metazoa; phylum Arthropoda; class Insecta; order Blattodea; family Rhinotermitidae; genus Reticulitermes; species Reticulitermes speratus. The sequence continues at coordinate 26,012,387 of JAJKFL010000014.1, read as the reverse complement.
TCTTGCGGTAAAACACGTGAATATCGCTAAATCTGATTTGCGGACGTCCTAATCCGCTTCTTTTATGAAATATTAAACATACACTGCCAGAACCACAGGTCCATTATGGTACGTTAGGCGACTCGCCAGCCGCAATCCGCATCTTTGAATAATAGTGTCGGCTTTGCTGGGGGTGAGGATGGCGACCTATATCTAAGAATAATTTTAAAATGGGGGCCAAGTGTTAATATCCTCTAGGCCCGTATGTGTTGTGACTACTGACCTCTGGTTGAAGGCTGTTATTGTTCTTGCTCGCGAGCCCATTTCGCGCTGTCAGCTGCGTTTTGGTCTGGGACGTCTTGGCGGCCGTACTGCTCCCGCCGCTGCTGGTACTGCCGCTGCCGTAGTACTTGGCAAGCACGTCCACCTCCTTATGGTGCAGCGCCCCCGGACTCTGCATCAAAACAAACACATCGCTCAAGTTTCTATCTACCGACACATCAATCATGATGCATGCCGGAGGAACAGCTAGCAAAGTTGTGATTTATGCAGAATGCGTAAGTCTCACAGACGCGCAACACAATAATAATAATAATAATAATAATTTATACTGTCATATTTACGAACAGGATGGCTCAAGCGGTAAGACGTCTAGCTTGTATTTGGGAGGTGCCTGTTCGAATCTCAGCCAGGACACCAGCTACCCTCAGTGGGGCTTTTCTTCAGTTCATCCAGGCAAATAACGGTATAGTATTTCAAACTAGAACACGGCTCCTTTTCCACATCCTTCACAAATCATTATTGACTAACATCCTTCCATTTCATATTTCGTATTGAACTTATATTTCTGAAAATTATGAAAGGAAATCTCCAGGGGATTATTAAAAATATATAAATTTTGATACTATGAATTTGCTCAAAATGTCCAGACCGATTTTAGGGCCCACCCATTCTCCAATTCAATGGGTACTGGGTTCTTTTCCTGAGGGTAGAGCTGCGTGGAGGTGAAGTTTACCACGCATCTTCATTCAGTGCCGAGGTTCAGAATGAATGGGGCGAGATCTCTACTTCCCCTATACACCTATGCTGTGGAAAGGGATAACTTTGCCATTTTTATTTAGTGTTATGTAATTTGCATTACCGGCACCGTCGTTAAAAATAAAAATATAAAAACACATTCTGTCATATTTAACCTTTAAACTACAACAAATTTTGCAAAAAAGACAACTGTACTCTTCTCTGACTCCATCTAAGTGCATGCCAATTGTGAAGCCCCAATTAATGACTGAGATTACGATATCGTTACTCATGGCCATGTCTGTCACATACCTCAGGGCAATAATATATAAGTATATACCATCAATGGACTGACAATTGGCAAAGGAATCCTGAAGTCCTTACAGAAAACTAATTCCAATACCATTTCTTCGACCACACATCCCATACAAATTAACCTAAATTTAAGACCAGGCCTTCACTGTGAGACGATTTAAAGGACTGTAGACACTCAATATACTGGTATGTTAATATATTTTCTAGAACATGCAGGCAATTGATATGTGAGAAGTAAAAGAAATCTGTAATAGTAAGCATAGAGTCTCATATATAGGCTATACATGTGCATACATGCATGGTAGACATATGATACACAACATTTTAGTCAGTAAATTAGAAAGGAAGAAACCTTTCGGGAGTCCTAGGCGTAGATGGGAGTTTACAATTAAAGTCATTGAGAAATATGGTGTGAGATTATAGATTGGGTTTATGTGGCTCACATCTGTACCAGTGGCGGGCTGTCATTGAACAGCAGTCACTTTCTGGTTACATAAAACGCATGTACTTGGCCCGTTGATAAACCAGCAGCTGTTGAAGGAACATTCTACTCCATCGAATTTATGAGTCACAACTGGCACAACAGAGGTCTAACTCTTATAATGCGCTGGCCCCACTGACGGTTGTAATCCTTTTACACACATCGTACGAAGAACATGTAGGCTAAAGTTATAACAAAGTAAATTTATCACAACGAATTCTACAGATTGTTCTTAAAGTTTTTAATACGGTCGATATCCCTCGTCCTTAGTGTCCAATTTTTTAATTTGTAATTAGAATCTCACTTATATATGATTTAATTCGGGAATTCGGGCGAGGTATGTCAATCCAGATTTTTGGCAGCATACGAGGGGACGGATCTTGAGCTATGTTCTCTGCTGTGCACTTCGGCCATGTTATACTCCAAAGCACTTTTCAGAGTTTTAGGTTTTAATACTGTGACAAACATAACTCTTTATTCACAACGTTTAACCATATGTATGATTTATCTACACTGAAGTGTAAGGCAGCAGGATTTTCTGTAAAGCCCACACGCTTGTGCCAGACTATATGGCATCACATTACAGAAGACAGCAAGCTTCAAATTTCTTCACGGTTTTCCATTGTGTTATTTGTTATCTGTAATCCACTTTAATATTATCTTAGTATTCTCACTGTTTATACTACTGATCTGCTTCCAGTGCTGTCTTCCAGATTAAGTGAATTGCTGTAGGCGAATATACTACTTCCTAAAAAAAAGTTAAACACCATTACATATTTCACAGTTACTGTATGTACACACAGCAGTATTACCTCTTTGACACAGTCTCACCTTCCTCGACCAAACGTAACTTTATTCGGACATTTCGGTTTTTAATCCACGACCGTTCTGAGAGCCTGTATGAGAAACTTTGTCTTTTTATCGCAGAGGGACAGATCTGGCCACTCCATATGGTGTTTAAATTATGTCGCCATGCTTCCTCGATGCGGTGGTAATCAGCAAATACTCGTATTAACTAAACAACTAACTCCATGGAACAGAGTCCTTCTTGAGAAGGTAATAGTTTCACAGCTAGCCAAGAAATTTCGCCACATTTTATGAGATCTGAATGTTCATTACAGTTTTCACAACATCCTGCCACGTGCCCCTAACTTGATCCGGATTAATCTAGTCCACGCCCTCCAATTTGTTTCTTTCAAATCCAGTTATATTTATACTGCCATCTACCCTCAGTCTCCAAAGAGGTATCGTGCCCTCAGATTTCACCACCAAAACACTGTATGCGTGTATCTTCTCCACCATAAGTGCCACATGCCGCGATTATCTCACGTTCTTTGATTGGACCACCCTAATAATGTTTGGCGAGGAGCAGAAACTACGAAGTTGATCACTATGCAGTTTTCTCCAGTCCCCTGTTACTTCCTTCTTCTGAGACCCAAATTTCTTCCGTAGCATTCTATTGTCGAGCACACTTAGCCTATGTTCTTCCGTTAATGTGAGAGAGCACGTTTCATGCCCATATAAATCACAGAAAAAATGTTATTCCTGTATATTTTAATTTTTATATCTTTAGACAGCAAACAGCAAGGCAGAAGAATTTGGCCCGAATGATAGCAGGCAATCCTCGAATTTGTACTGCTTTTAATTTCTTCATGAGTTCAATTTTGAATGTTAATGTCGTTCCCAAGTACTTTAAACGTGCCACATTTCCAAAGAATTTATAATCTGTCGTTGTTATGTTTTCACCCCGTAATTGAACCTCATTAGCAAAGACCAGAAATTGATTTGGGGCAAGTCGAATTTTGCGCGGGTCGGAATTGAGTATCATAGGTCGATTAGGTATGTACATAACAGGGAGTCCAGCTGAAGTCCAAACTCCAACACAATGGAACCTAGTCAGTGGCAAAATAACCGCCCCACCGCCCTGTTCATCACCCAACAGTATTCTTTCGCAACTTTCGTCTCATTGCGATTTCACTCCCGTAAGGAAAAATTCGACGCGCGTATCACAAATAGTGTTCTAATTTTTCTTTTACTTTTTAAAAATTTCGTAAGTCTGAAATTGCCTAAGTCGTCGAATGTCTGTAGTCTGTTTTCTTCCATCTGCAAATTTTGAATATTCCTTATCACACCATGTCTTATACAGCTTCTCTCCATAATAACCTACATTCATTTTAGCTGAGATTTTAGTATTCCTTCTAATACCTTTTCAAGCCCTGCTGACGCCCCGCTGTCATCTAAGTTCTTCCGAGCTGCAGTTATCTTAGAAAAGATATCAGGTTAAAATCTCAAATTTCCACCTCGCTTAGATTCTTGAAAACGGATCTCTCCATATCAAAATTCCGTGTTTTTTCCTTGCTTACTGGCAGTCTCTTCCTAACTACCTCAATCACCAGATACTAATCAGTATTACACTCAGTTTCTCTGAGCGATAGTACATCATGAATGACACCTCCTATATATGAAGATGTAATCAATCTGATTGTGAGTCTTCCCATCAGGAAAAGAATTATGTCGATGTAGGAACGTTGCGTTCTTGACAATTAGATTTTTGATGTGCAAGGTTCACTACTCTAACATCACTGTCACTAATATTTTCATGCAGGCTCTCGTTCCAAATTGTCGGTTTGAAAATATCTTTGTCTCTAATTTTTCACTGGTACTTAGGGAATTGACCGAATTCCCTTATGCACACAAAAATCCTCCCCACAGTTGAAGATTTTCATTTCCTTTTCCGCAGAAACGGGTACAATCTGCTGCTGATTCAATGCCTTCCATTTCTCATCTGACCTGTACGCCCACTAAATCTAGCCTGTACTTTGCTAGTTCTCTCGCTAATATTTTCAGTTAGCCTGACCTACAGAGCCTCGTAACATTCCAAGTTCGAATTCCCATGTCCAATTTCTACTCATTCTTTCAGTAGCTTTTTCATTTCAAATAGTCCGTTCAAGCCCGAGGCCCAGTGTGACATTTCGTAACTAGCTAGTTTTTACGGTCATATCTGGTATTCATAAATGATAAAGGTGAAGATAAACTTATTGGCTACAGTAAAAAAGCGGGTTAGGATGCCCAATCATGGAATTCATTTCACTGTTAAAATAACTCGCAAACCTTTAGCTTTCCAAAGCATAAATATTCACTTACAGTCTCAGAATGCGCGTAAGACAAGAGGAGTTAAGTCTAAGAGTCTTGGCCTGGCTAGGCTTCCCGGAAATAAAATTCGTCAGGTACTTCTGAATGACTAACTTACGTAATGAACACTGATTAGAATTGGTTAGACCAAGGCATCGTGCTTCGTATTCTGCTGTGTGTTAATTTGCTGTAAATTAAGGCATTACTTCCGCAACAGAGTTCAACAATCTTACTTATTCCACAAGCATTATTATTCAACGGAAGGTAACATTTTTTGTTGAATGCTCTTCTGCTTTCTGGAACAGGAAAGATTTAAATATATCAAACTATAGTTTTGCCTGTTGTTTGGGCGAGTGTGATACTTGATTTCTTGCATTAAGGAGGAAATAATTAGGTTAAGAATATTTGAGAACAGGAGTCTGGGGCGGATATTTAGACCTGAGACAAACAAAATAAGAGGAGACTACAGAAAAATGCACATTAAACAGCTTAATAATTTGTAATCTTGATCAAATGTTATTAGTACTTACAAATCAAAGGGATTAAGGGGGGGGGGTATGTAGCGCTTAGAAGAGAAGAAAAATGCATACAACAGTTTGATCGGGAAAGTTAAAGGAAAGGGGACCAACGTAAAGACCTAGGCATAGATAGAAGGATAATATTGAAATGGGTCTTCAACTAAATAGGGTGACAAGTTTTTGGCTGGATTAATTCAAATCAGAACAGAGACCGGGTGTCGAATTTTTTGTGAACACTGTAATGAAATTTTTAGTTCCAAAAACTCTGGGGAATACGCGATAACCTGAGAAACTATTAACGCCTAAGAAGCATTCCGCTTTACTTTTATCCACGTGAAGTATCTAACCATATTCTATATTGCCTACAACTTAGTCTATTGGTAGGCCTACTACACATTTCAAATTTTACTATCGAGAACTAATTATTCATACATTTATTACGTTTGGCCACCTGTTAATTAGGCTATGATACATTGGCCTGTGCGCTTTTCATTTTGATCAAGCACTTGTGTTTCAAGGCGAGCAGCGTGTAAAATGAAGTCATGTAATTCTCTGAATAAATCCATATTTCCTCACATAAAATTACCATCAAACAAACTGGAAGCTACGATAAATTACAGCTGGAAAATTGCTGTTTTGCTCTAGCGGCGTCTTTTGTCGCCTGCCAATTCTACTAAAGATTATGGAAGAAAATTATATGGCTGAGAGCGTGTGGAATATTAATCCGAGACTTCCTCCATCTTCGTGGATTGCTGTTTAGACACCGCGTTATGTTTACATCTTCATGTTGTAAGCCAGATCTTTGCTCTGTACGCACGTCTCAAGCGGTTCCCTATGGTTCGCACAGGGTAAGCAGCAAGGTAAAGGTCACCCCCTAAAATTGCATGAAGGAGCAGAGGGGGAGTATATGCATACTTCTACGCATTGTTAACCTCGGCTGTAGAAGGGGGTGGGTGGTCAACGCCACGCCCCGGCCGCTTTACCTCTGGGAAAGAGCCCCGGTACCCATTGTAGAGGAGGCTGGGTGGGAAACAGCGTCATTCTGGACGGGCGTGGAAAGGAGAAAATCTCTTGCTCCCACGGGGGTTGGAATCCCGGACCGCCACGCCTGTAGCAAGTCGCTATACCGACTACGACAGAGCAAGGAGTAGTTATCGTCAATACCTTTAAGTGGAAATGGTTTGACTTATCTCATTGTTGAAATGTCGTTTTGTGATCAGGACAGCAGGCCCAATACAACTATGCTGTAGCACAATAAGAATGACAGTAAATCTAGTCAAACACAACAGTTGTTTAATCCAGTATTAATTCAAAAACAAGTTTCGGTCTGATAGGCCATCATCAGGTTGACCATGAATATAAGTGTATGTACACAGTTGTACGAAAATTGAGATATCAACTTCTTACAATTTATATTAGTATGTTGAGTGTATATAACATAAAGGAGTATTTATACTTAACGTACTAATATAAATTGTAAGAAATTGATATCTCAATTTCCGTATAATTGTGTACATACTCTTATGTTCTTGATCAACCTGATTGTGACCTATCAGGCCGAAACATGTTGTTGCATTAATACTGGATTAAACAATTGTTGTGTTTGACTGCATTTACTGTGATTCCATAACACTGGGGATGAATCGTCTTCAGTTTATGCTGTAGCGGTTACCAAGGAAAATATGACATTCAACGGAATAAAAAAAATAGATTAGTATTCGCAGGAAATTCTTTTCAGAAAATATAATTATAATTTTTAATGCAAAAATCCTTAGTTTTGGACTCCGAGTGGTACGCTTCAAAATTACATGTGTGATATTCTTTCTTCCATCCAAATTTTTTCACGATAGGTGGTACACGCGTTATTAAATTCTTAGGAGCACTGGACTTTTGTTGTAACAACCCTGAGCACTAAACTTGCTGCAGTCGAACATTTTGTTCATGTGAAACTGATTTTTGTAATTAAACATATGTTACTGAATGTGGAACAGCCACTGAATTTGCCTGAAAGCAGGTTAAACATACAAGTATATAGGTCTACCTTGCACTGACCCACTTACATGTCTACCCAAAATATGAGGGACATAATAATGGAGATATACTTTCCCTTCGTAAAAGCAGTCGCATTTACTTACAAAAGCATGAAACAGCTGCTTGCACAAACAGTGTAAGAAATACATAGTCATAGGTCTATACCTCCAACACGCAGAGTCGATATACCTCCAGCTTCTGAAGCACGAACAAAGCAACAGATATAATTGAAGAACTTGAAGGTAAAGAAAATAGTGTGCAAGGCGTAGAAAGCAAAGCTTTCGAGGAATTGTAAATAGTCTCGATACTTGAGAAGTTTTCACTTTTATAATTCTACAGGAACTATTTAGGATACTTCCATTTAAAATAATTGTGTCCTCTTTTGTAATGTATTGGAATGTACGCAGTTTTCAGTTTATGCTACATAATACAGAAAGTTCGTCACAACACAAGGGGCAGTTGTTGCTTAGTTTTGTAGTTGACGTCCCTATCGCTAATAGAAATTATGTTCCACTACTCACTTGGTAACCACAGTAATTGCTACCTAATGGCTATTGCCTGAAGTAAATTACACTGTCCTTCATGGCACGCTTTAAAAACTTGCATCAAAGTGCAACATTAGTTTGGTGGCCTTTTGACAATCAACATTACCACTTTGTATTTCAGCAACGTAGTTAAAAGTGTAATGAAAAATAGGTACATTATCAGGCCAGGCAATATTTACGCGAGTATTTACTGTTATGACCTGAAGAGTTTTAGAACACTGCTTTCGATTCTTATGTGTTTTCGTCATGATTCTTCTTGAAATAAAACTTCCCTAAAATAAATTAATTACTTCTTATGCCACACATACATTAATGCTGTAACTACATGTAAGTTGTGGTATTAGTTTAATATTCTGCGTATATCTTTGAAAACGTCAAACAATGTAAACAATAACAGGGCACTTCGAACCACGTCACGGATACATAAAAAATTAATAATAACTGAAAGGAAAAAATGAATGGACATGACGTTACACAACCAAAATATTTCGCAGTTTTATATTTCGAAAGGCTCGTAATGTATTTCCCATTGAAGACTTACTTTCATGTAAATTATATATAAACATCATTTCTTACCTCACAGAGAACAAGTTCATGCTCATTATAAAGACCAACCTATTAGTACTGTATTGGGAAATGAACGCAGCTTATTGTGAGAATGGTATGAAACACATAAATATAATGCGAGGGAAAAATGCAGAGTTTTCAGTGCTACAGTACAAGGTACACATATCTAACTGTGGACTTTAAAAGGCTAAGTGCAAAAGACTTCTGTCTGCCAGCTCTTTCTCTGACTAGTTCTATATTATCTCACATATTGACGAGGAAGGCGGAACACAATTTTACATCATGACTTTTCATTGTTCTTTAACTGGAAGGAGTACATGTCCAGTCAGCGTAATACCTAGAGTCAAAAGTCAGATTGTATTCGGGATGTGCGTGGTTCAATCCCGGGTTCGAAACTCCTTAGGTTTAGTGCTTTTCCCTCTCTCTCATGCCTTCATGCAAATCATGTCTGTCCCATTCAAAATCATTATTAAGTTTCTATCAACTTCCCATCTTACTTATGCATGTAACACCTGCATTTGAAACGATGTCACTAAAGGACAAAGGGAAAAATAACTAAGATTCTCCAATAAAAATATACCCACGTCTCTGAATCGAAGAGCAGTTTTTCCTGCGGTTTAATATTTACGGTCATCATGATATCATCGGCGCTAACAAAGAGGCTCATCGTGATTAGACAACTTACTACAACATTAGTCAGTTCAAGGCAGAGGCCTGTAGTCTGTTATGTGCGAACGCAAAAGGATCTTGCACCGAATCACGTTAACACAGACTTTATACTACATTTCGACACTGATACATGTTCGCACATCATCACCCTGACACACTACCACAGACCTACGTACATATAGGTACGCTGTGTTCGCAGACATTTCCGAAATGTCGTGAGGGACCCAAGTAGTAATAAATGCTAAACATTATTTCAGCTATTAAAACACGAAGGCTATAAAAAAAACCCTGACATTGGACGCAATAGTGCACTAACTCATTACAGTTCGTAGAACAGCCCTGCTATTAAAAATGATTTCCTTACGATACGTCATACTTTTATCTTCTTACCTATGTCACAAGAAGTCGCTCTGCAAGAAATGCTTGTGAATTAACAAAGAGTAGGCCTATTCCTCGGAAACTTACAGAGGATCAGCAATTTCCGAAAATTTTAGTTTTACACGTGTGCTAATTTCTTGTAATATTTGCAGTGAATGAGCCTGTTATTGCGTAACTATGTTGGTTTTCTCCCCCAAAATTCGATAACGTGCATCTCTATATGTTTATTTGTTGAACATACTCGTATGCACAAAACTGAATATTTAACATTGTTTTAATCTAAAAGATAAATCCCCAGTAGTTCTTGGTTTAATTAACTGGGTTTATTTGCTGAACAAAGATTTTTAAAGTACACGAATATAGCATCAAATGTAAAGGCGGCTATGAATGAGCAGTTGGAAATTACGTGGAAGGCGGTCGTGGTTTCTTCTACGATATTTGACCAATAATTCGGCATATTTATATTTAGAGGAAGTGTTCGATCAGGAAATAAATCATTATTGTTCAGCCTAAACTAGAAGCTGCAGTTTTGGTCACACTTTTATTCGAGCGCCGCTGATGTGTACGTACGCTACGCACTTCAGCATGGTTAATGCAGTCAAGAGATGTGAGCGTCGTACACCCCTCGGGTAGGGGACTCCGTGTGGCAGCGTTATTTTCAGTCGGCGGGAGTAGGGAAGATGCGGAGATGACAGTAAATGAAGACGATGATTATGCGGAAGAATTCGGAATAAGCTGTGAAAAACCTCCATACGCTAACTTTAAACTCCCTTCTCCATTGGTATCACGAAAATAAAATCCCAGCATCTTCCAGTCTTTAGGACAGAGTGATCCCATTGCGGCTTGCGGAAAAATGTGGTGACGTTAGATATTAGTCTGTTATAAACCAATATCAATAACTAAGTCATGTAATAAGTAGTCTGGCAATGTTTCAAATATAACTACTTAAATCCAGAGAGACAGTCCTTCTTTGGGAGCTAATAGCCCTTTAGCTAGTCAAGAAATCTTCCGCCCTTACAGAACGCGAACATCCAGAGCTGTCTCTGCAAGAGCCAGCTACTGATTTCTAAGGTGAGCAAAATAAATTCAATTTGTTTCCTCATGCCCTAATTGTTTTCTGTTCCATTCCAAGACTACCCTCCCTTCTATGTTTACTTCTTCCATTTGGACTCTTTGCTCCACTCTTCGAAAATACTCAGTCTGAACTACCATCTCACGCATGAGGGCTGCATGTTTTGCCAATCCCGTGCTTTTAATCCTAAAAATATTTGGCGAGAAGTAAAAGTTATTAGGTTCCTCGTTAAGCAAATTTCTCCAGTCGTTCATTTCGTCCTCCCTCTCAAGTCCAAATATTCTCCTAAACACCCTGTTCTTAAAGTTCATCATCCTTGAATGCAATAAATCGAATTTTACTCCCATACAAGCCAACACCCAACATTATATCTGAATGCATAAAAAAACATCTAGGTTTCCTAACAAATAAAAATTGCTTTCATGATAAAATTAAGAGAATAATTAATTCTGAAAATTCAGACATTCGGTTCGAAACTCTTATCATCACATTTGATTTACAAAACGCTTATCAGGGTACAGGACATAGAAACTAGCAGTCTAATTGTGTCAGCTGTAATGTACCTATGGTTGTGAAATTTGAGCTGCTACTATCAAAGCAGAACGAAAGTTATAGAGGTTGAAAAAAGTTCATGAAAATATTGGCAGCTACGGGAGGTGATGTCTTGCCACTTAGGATGTTACATGAAGAAAACAGCACATATACAGGTCACTTCGTGTTTTAAATAGATTTAAATCTGGGAGGTTACAATGGACTGGTCATGTAGTTAGGATGGTGGAAACAAAGAATGTGTAATTGACCTCAGTGTTGAAACTTCCTGGAACATATAACCTAGAGCAGTGGTATTCAACCTGGGATACGCTACCCCCGGGGGTACGCGAAGACATCTTAGGGGGTACCTAAAATTAAAAAAATATATATTATATAATGATAAACACTGAATAATCAGGGCCAGGTTTAGGGTTAGCCACAAGAGACTCGGACGTAAGGACATGCGAATTGGGAGAACCATTTTTTTCTCTCTCTATCCTTTATGCGATTCTTATCTGGGCGGCTAGTTTCATTTTATTCCACATAGTGCATATAATTTTGCTTTGCTAAAATACCTTAGTTCCTTTACTAATTTTTATATGATAGGCAGTAATATATTTGTTATTTAATAGCTTGACTCTCCTTTTTTCATTTAAAACTTATTATTTAATAAATTATTTTGGATATAATTTATTTAACTTATTTTAAATGTAGATTATAGACTATGTATAACTTGAATTATGCACCAACAACTTTGGGGGTAAAAAGTTGAAGAGAAATTATATGTGGGGGTACGCGAACAAAAAAGGTTGAATACCACTGACCTAGAGGACTGAGAATGAGATGGAAGGATGATATTAAGATGGGGAAATACGATGGTTGGAAGGTGAACAGAACAAAGTCGGGGTCAGTACATTAGTTAACTTTGGTACGAGTGGTGTTGACCTTTCTGGTTCTATTAAGTTTTAGTTAATCTTTTTGACATAGTTTAGTTTAGTACAATGTCGTATCTGTTGTTTGGTGTACTTGCATAGTATGCTCAGTAAGATGCAATAACTGCTAGTTATTTCACCATTTCAAAGCTCAGTGTAACATAAAAAAATCTACGTTTTGCCCACAGAATGATATTGTATGCTCCTTATAACTCACAATAAAAATCGAGTATTTTCCTAAAGAGCTTTGGCCGAATAGTTTTCGCAATGAAAACGCAGGTTGTTTAATATGTGGTAAAACTGAATGTTCATGTATCATTACGACAAACTGTGTGATTCAACGGCTTGACATTCTTTAAATCTGCTTCCTGAACGTTTTTTCTTAAAGCACCTCGACCCACGCGGTGAATTTGACAGAGCCTCATCCGGCCCCGTGGAAAATAATTGTCCATCCCTGTCTTAGTAATTGAATGAGAATATGGCGTAGAAATCGCTGTATGTACACACAGAGCAGATAAAATAATTACCCGACATCAGAGACGAGCTAATTTAAAATGGGTCGTCTGGGGTCTGGAATGTGACCAACGAATTACTACGGGCATTAACCTTGTAGCTTTTGAAGGCACATACCAGTTGAAATAGCACAGAATTCGGAACGAACTCTTAATTAACGCGACCAAATTAAAAGCTCACATCATACGATGTAGGATAAATACTAAGTATGAAATTTCCTCGTAAAACACGCATTATTTCTCCTGCGTTTACTTATTCAATCCACTGTTCTTACTTCCTGCACATGACATTGGTAACCAGCCAAAGTGGGCGTTCTTGTGCTGTGATTGCTTCAACAGGTTATTTAGTGACGTGAAGCGTCAAATAAAAGACGGTGCTACGATTGAAAATGGGTTGTTAGGAAGAGTGTCAGAGAAGGGTGTCCCGTCCATGAGACTAACCTGGAACGCAAGAAACTACCGAGAGTCTGTCAGTATAGCAGTCCCAGGGATTTGGTTGTGGGGCTTTCCAAACATATTCATAAAAGCTAATTCATTTTTACAGATACGACAAGACCAAGTGCTGTGCGTAACGGTTGACTCACACTTACAGATACGGTCACGATGACAATGTCGTGAATAATGGTTGGTCTTCATTTACGGACACGGGGACAGGTGCCATGAACAGTAGTTGACTCACATTTACGTAAATGACACGTGTCATGGACAATGGTTAATTCAAAGTCGATTCAAATCTGTAGACACGATGACACGTGAAGATAGTGACGCGACGACTTCATAAACATACTTTACGAACTGAATCTTTGACAATATAACGACAGCGGCATGACAACGACGATTTCTTAAACAAAAATCCCAGACCTGCCCTAAGGTGTTTGTGTCTGTTTGGTATTCACTGTGAACTGCATATCCCACAACATACGGAAGGTTTACTAGACGGTAGTTGCTACATTTCTGTTGTGCTTTTGCCGCAGAATTGATTTCTCCTGTCCGTAAATGTGAATAAATCTTACCTCATGGGTTGTGTCCTTGCCGTATTTGTAAATGTGAATCACCCATCCATCCAATCTACCGGAACTGCTGATTATGCTTTAAACTGAGAAAGCCGTTACCTTCACTGTGACATCACGTCTTACGTATACGGAATAACACGTTACGTCATTCTCTGACATCAGTAAAAATGCGCGGTATTTAAGCTGCTGAACGTCACAGTACACCAGCTCATATTGCTATTGATTACGATAATCTCAATATGGATGTTTTATTGCTGTTATCGGACGGCCAGTTTATTCCCGCTTAAGATTAATTATATAAGCAACAGATCTACCGCCCGTATAACCTAATCAAGTAGTCCATGGGCTTTCTTTGTTATTATGTTATAACAAAGTGCTTTACTTCACCGTGAACTTTCCTGTCAATTGCTGGTAGAGTCTGCTTTTATTTCCCTTTTGCGTATCGTAAGTTCAGAAAGAAAGCAGCCATTTCTCCATGCTAATTAAACGACAGATGTAGCAGAATCCGAAGATTCTACACTATTAATACCACAGCTCGCTGTGATTTTGAGTCACTTCCAGTCACCACTCATTCCCTCAATCTGTACCTATCTATATCTACATCTATTTCGGTTTTCTAAAATGAAAGTGTTCAAAACATTTCGACCGTAACTGTACATTCTTTCATGTCTTCCACCCCAGTCCGTCTAAGCTTCCCATGCTTCACTAACCTAACAATTACTTAGTTAGGTGTACGCCTATAAATCCCTTAGTTCCTCATGACATAATAATATTCTAAATTTCACATCTGGTAGTGGATCAGATATTTTCCCGAACATTTTTAAACTCTGGTCATTTATGTCCTACACGCATTTTATATCTATGCAAAAAGATGGGAAAATTATTTTTGCTGTATTCTAATATTCAGCAATTTAGGGAGTGGACAGAATGCTAACATATTATGAAAAGAATAAGAAACAAGTAGATAAATGAATATACGTAAACAAAACATATGTTCCACAAAAAACGAATTTAAAATTAGATACGGATGCTTCTAAGTCACATTTATGTCTAAAACAGATGGAATACTTTATTATTTAGGTCTAATTATTTTTATTACATGATATTAAATCATCGATTAAATGTTCGGATATATTGCAGAAAACTATTTTTGTACAAAGAAGATTATTCGGTTCCGTTCTCCCTTCTGCTGAGCACAGGTACTGCATAACAAAAGAATAGTCGTCCTGAATTGACTAATTCAGTAGGCTATATATCTAGTGGTTCGTGCTGTTAAGTCTGATCACTTTCACTGTTTCCCTGTACACTTACTCCTTTTTCTTCTCAGTTCTAAGTACTCATATTCTACGCTAGCTTTGCCAAACATCAACTTCGATTTCCTTAGTTCCCTAGTACTTAAGTCCTTTCCTCTGTTCTGTCACTCCTGTAATTGCATTGCTGTATTTACAAAGAAAACAATCCGATTTCCAAGCCTACCCTCATTGCGCCGACCGTCTCTAGAACAATATTTAATTGGGACTAGTGACACTTTATGAAACTGCCCAGCTCTACTGACAGTACTGAATGCTCATCTGTATTTTAGACTATCTCCTACATTTTACGGCTTGAGATCACGATAGCATAATAATCGATTATTTAACAAAATATATCGCTCATGAAACGGCAATACAAAATTTTACAGGACAGAGAAAACACCTGACCTATCGTCAACAAACCAACATGTAATCATGTTATGTTTTTACGAAAATATAAGGAGAAGCATTTTTTTTTTTTTTGCGGACACAACATTTTGACAGAAGGTGCGTCTGTAACCCAGCTGTCTAGTAATGCGAGAATCTGAGTTTGACGAATTGTGTGGGTTACGACAAATTGCCTTCTCATGAGCGATATGCTGTTTATATTCCAGAAGTTTACGTGGTTTGAGGCAAAATCCACTCGAGTTGCATATTTTCATACCTCATAACTACTAATTTAAAGAAACGCCATTCCTTTTATTAGCAACATCTTTAGAATTTGTAAACTCTACATGTTTGTAGGAAAGTTCTTTTTGAAGAGATTGCTGTGCAAAATGATTTGAATTCGGTAAACATTTTGTGATAGCTGCAATTCGAAGCACTTGTATACGGGTGTAAGAAAACTGCGAAGACGTCTTCACATGCTACTTTCGGTCCAAGAAGAAACAATGTAGCTTTAGGCTATGGATGTGCAATTGACCCAGATTAGCTGCCGACATTATAATAAAGTTACGGGAAAGCAGTGGAGTTCGCCTCAAGCGCAAGATTTAGAGGAACATGGGGCTACTACCGTTTATATCCTTGTCGTATTTTATGTAATATATTTACTAGCTTATTCGTAAAAAAGACGGAACATTAGCGGCCAGATCGTCTAATTTGAAAACAGGTTGAGAAGAGCTGTCATTGGGTCATGTGTAAATAAACTGAGCAGATTCAATGCAGTCGCTGTTAGGAATAACAGTCAATGTAGAAATGTAAATATCTCCACGTGTTCCCTTCCCCGTTCTAGCATTCAAAAATCTTGTCTAGAAAGTCACGAAATTTTATAAATAGATAGAAATAAAACGAATATATAGGCCTATGTATAGCCTATCTATTATTAATATTTAATATTATTATCTGTGAATATGCCGAAATAAAAATAATGAAATTCCATGGCGAGTATTTTAAAACTTTTGATGGTGACTGAGATATTTGGTTACTGTGTTACACCTGAAGTTTAGTGTACCTGACATACATGCGAGGCTTTAAAGGGATGGATTACGTGTGTGTTTGGAGGATTCCCGAGCATTAGTTCATAAGGAGTGTGCTGTGGCGGCGATTAGACCAATCGGGCAGAGTCCTGGCACAGTTGAAGCATCAGTTGTGATTTTCCGCGGTTTTATTTTGCAATTCAACTTACGTTTCACACCCATTCCGTAAAATAACTGTGAGATTTATTTTTAACTTCTTCTGCCTAAGAGAAATAGATTATGGAATATTTGCTGGCTTCAGTCCATTGGGTACGAGTTCCAATATCTTCTCTGATTCTTCACGGACGTAATTCCAAATTGAATCTGCTAATTTTTGGTTTCTGTCTATATCTTCTCTCCTTTTCTGTCTTTGCGACTCTTCTTTATTTCTCATAACAAATATATGCAGGTTTCCTATGATGCCATCCTTTAACTTTTTTTTCTAAACTTGTTGATTTCCATCCGGTACAAAGGAATTCTAGAATGTATGAGCCCTTAAATTGCTCATGTATTAATATTTGAAGCATCGGAATTCTTGTATGAAAACACAGTACTAAATAATTATAATGGAAGACCTTGCTTTTTTATTTGCTTCTTACTGGGACACGAGGAAGGGCTTAAGCAGTCAACACGGTCGGAAACTGTAGACTAAAAGAAAAGACAATAAATCTCGATGATGGAAGATTTCCTTGGACGGTCGTTGGTTTTGGAACTCGTGCATGCAGGAGTTGGGCTCGCGTTGACGCCGCATGGTACCAACCGGGTGACAGTCCGCGCCGTAAGTATCGATTGTTTAATACGATATCTCGTTTCGGTGCTGCATGATGCAGGACCAGCCCCTTCGATCTCAACTCATATCTGTGTCACAGGAGATGAATCAGACACCCATCCTATATGATAATTGCATGTGAACAGATTTAAGGCTTTCTTTAATCTAGCAATTATTAGGTTATAATATGTACTGCGCAGCGTATCTCAAGTGTAGTCTGAATACAATGATAATATGGCGCAGTGTTTTCCGGCGACATGTGTCACTTCTTTGTATTGGCCTGTATATAACGAGGAAGGTTTTGATCCAATGTTCTTTAGGTTTTCTTTACTACAATTTAACCATCATCATATTTGGAGATACAAATGGAATTGTACCAAGATTATCGTATTCTGGATGTGATGCCATGTGATTTGGAGATAAAAATCTACGTTTCGAAGGAAGCTGTTGACTTCAGCTTCAGGGTTTCTGACTTCACCTTGAAGATGGAGGCAGCAGGTTACTCCGAAACGTCGGTCCATCTCTAAAAAATTACTTGGCGATATGTCCAGGAATAGCCGAGCCCAATGGCCGCGCGGTCTAAGGCTTAGGTCTGTGGCCGTAGGATTGGTGGGATTGCGGACTTTAATCCCGCCGGCGGCATGGATGTCTGTCTCTTGTGAGTTGTGTGTTATCAGGTAGAGGTCTCTGTTCCGGGCTGATCATCCGTGAGTGTGATAGTAAAACTTCGAAAATGAGGCGGCCCGGGCCCACTAGGGGCTGTTGTGTCATGAAAAAGATATGTCCAGGAATACTTTTCACAGTCACGGCCGCAAAAAACTCTTGTTTCCCCATCGTAGACACACGCTCAACACATCGTCTTCGTGATTTTACTATCCTAACTATACTGTGTAAGACAAGTTATGCAAAGTCATAATCCGTTCACGTACTTCCCGCTCCTCAGATCCAGATAAGAACGAAGAAGTGAACCGTAAAATTGTCTGTGTCACGAAATGTTTACAAATATTAACAACTGATAATGGTAATTTTCACTGTATTAGCACCGTGCACACGACAGCAGTAGCCTTACACACTAGACCTTGAAAGGACAGGACAGATGTTTCACAACACATAAGAAATGACTACGGAGATATAAAAACTATGCCAGTAGTTGCGTAAAATAATAACAAACAGCCAATACCACGAACAGATTACAACGTTTTATAAAACAGTTTTTATATATTCTTTTAAGTGAGATTTTACATTTCTAACTGATAAAGGTACACATCGTACAACTTCTAAAGTGCTCTGAATATTTATTTACATGAGGTTTTAAGACTGTTCAACAGACTATTGTATATATTGTGAATTTGTTTTTAATATGTGAATATCTGGTAGCATAAGACAAAAAAACCCTGAAGATGGAACTTTAAAGTTCCGAAACACGTGTAGGGAAATAGGCCAGAATAAAATTGGTCAATACAGTGCATTCGTTGGTCTTATTGTTTGATGATAATGGTAATATTACTGTATTTGTATACCTGTAGAATGAACCTGTTTCAAACTCATTATGTGTTTACAAGATTAAATTTATGTACGTCTTGCAACTCCTGACTGATTATCACCAAAACTAATGAACTTACTGGTAGCTATCAACGTTCTAAACTTGACAACTTGAAGGGGAAATTCTTAATAATGCTCCTAAGATTCCTACTTTCCGTAAGTTGTCATGTGCAAAACAGAACTCTCTCTCGCGATTTCACCGGGCAATAGCCGAATACTAGACGTAGCTTCTGTAGAGACCGTCTGTCGGCAGAAGGGATAATCAATATGAAAGTTTGTAGAAACCCCTACCAGTCGCAAAAGAAAATACACAATGATAATGCCGTGTATGTTCAACATTTTGTGCTGCCTCTTGAAAAATTCGCTGTGTTTCGGGTTTAAGAACACAACATCAGAATGATACAACAAGACTAAAGGACAAGTTATTTTAAATTTCATTACTATTTAATATTTTGTGAGAATGACAAACACTTTGTCACATATGACGTTAAACACTAAAGGCATGCCACATCGTGCCGTATAATGACCATCAATATTACGCCTTTGGTTTCGAAACATCATTTAATAGATATGTACGGTTACTTTAAACTGGCATATATATTACGGAACCCGGAAAACATGTGCATATTAATAATCTATTTAGTTTGTCCTGACGAATGTCATGTCATGTTGACATTAACATCCCTCTCGTTCACTGTTACCAGGTCAAAATTTTGAATTGTATACTAATTTCATTCAACAGTGTTGAACTCCCTATGCATTTAAACACACAATACACACCATTCCTGCCACAAATGTTAATCCCCTCGGCCAACATATAACAATGGAACCAATGATGAAAAGGGATTTTTTTTTGCATTTCCCTGAGAATCCCTCCTTCATGGCCAAACGCTAAATACTTTCATTTTAACGGTGTTTCAGAAGAGTAATGCAACAGCGATTAAATTTCGAAAGTATTATAAAATTTTGTATGAAATATTTCCCTTTTAATTACTTATGAAAAGTCAAAGGTTTATTCACATTTTCACCAACATATGTTTCAAGTAGTCCTTTTTTGTCTATCTGTACGTAAAGGCCACAAAATCTACTGTAAGGAGTACAATTTCGAAGCTTTTTTTATTCGACTGAACAAGTTACACAAATTCAGGCCTCGTTTAAATTTCGATGGATCAGAAATATAAATACACATCCTTCTTCTTTCATGTTTAAATAAAAATGCATTGCTTCCAGCCATGTAGGCCTATTCAACCAAACCATGTATAGTGAATAATGCCAGTTGTTCTAAAGAGAAATACTTTTCTTTCCTTGTCTCGACAGCCCTAATGGGCCAAGGCTCCTCATTATTGAGGTTCCGCGATCACACTCGAGACACACCACACTCGGTAGGACTCCTCTGGACGAGTGATCGGCCCGTTGCAGAGACCTCTACCTGACAACACACAACACTCACAAGAGACGGACATGAATACCCCCGGCGGGATTGGAAACCGCAATCCCAGCAAGCGAGCGGCCGCAGACCCACGCCTTAGACCGCACGGCCACTGGGATCGGCAAACAGTAATAATTAGCAGTGTAAAAACTATGCAGGCCTGCGTAAATTACAGTGGTAGAATCTTAAATGTACTCATTAATAACCGTGTACTAACTATGCAAGAATAATTAGTAATAAACCCTCATTGTATGCAGGAACAATACCTGTATATATCCTCCATAAATTTACACATATGTTTTCTACACATTTCTCTCCTAGGACCATCACCAAGGAACTCCTGTTATATCATACATAACGGAATATAACGATAAAAGTGTAATAATAATGATAATAATAATAACAATAATAATAATACACAAATGAGTCAAAATATATGCAGCTACAATATAATGTAAACACGACACAGATTTAAACCAGTGTAAACTATTGTGATATTAGTAAAACAGATTACAGATAACTATATGTTGATCTTATATACTGTGATGCTTTATTGCCAGTTACTATTACAGTGGCGGAGTTCAGATCGATGAAAATAACAAAAAAAATCGATTAATGGTAGAGATTACCGATTTACTTGAAGAAAGCCCATGATGCCCACAAGAAAGATCTGTTTGAAACTCTGATTCCTTTGTCACCGCTACAACTTTAAACCACTCGACAAAGCATCAGATATTCATCTCCCGGAACACTCCAATATGACGCCTAGGCCTACATGAATTATGCTAATACAAAACTGACATGGAAGTTTAGGAAGTTATTCTAACAATTAGGAAGTTCTACTTGGTAAATTCTATGATCTGTTCCAAAACAAACCCAACTGGGAAGCACCATGCAGTTTCGTAACATCTGTTAGGACTTCTGAAGGAACTGACACGTTCCAATGGAAGTTCTACTTAGTAAATCCCGTGATCTGTTCCAAAACAAATGCAACTGGGAAACACCATGCAGTTTCGTAACTTCTGTTAGGGCTTCTGAAGGAACTAGCTGGGACACTGTTACTAACGACGGGTTCCAACGGAAGTTCTACTTAGTAAATCCCGTGATCTGTTCCTAAACAAACCCAAATGGGAAACATCATGCTCTTTCGTAAATTCTGTTAGGGCTTCTGAAGGAACTAGCTGGGACACTGTTACTAACGACGGGTTCCAACGGAAGTTCTACTTAGTAAATCCCGTGATCTGTTCCTAAACAAACCCAAATGGGAAACATCATGCACTTTCGTAAATTCTGTTAGGGCTTCTGAAGGAACTAGCTGGGACACTGTTACTAACGACGGGTTCCAACGGAAGTTCTACTTAGTAAATCCCGTGATCTGTTCCTAAACAAACCCAAATGGGAAACATCATGCTCTTTCGTAAATTCTGTTAGGGCTTCTGAAGGAACTAGCTGGGACACTGTTACTAACGACGGGTTCCAACGGAAGTTCTACTTAGTAAATCCCGTGATCTGTTCCTAAACAAACCCAAATGGGAAACATCATGCTCTTTCGTAAATTCTGTTAGGGCTTCTGAAGGAACTAGCTGGGACACTGTTACTAACGACGGGTTCCAACGGAAGTTCTACTTAGTAAATCCCGTGATCTGTTCCTAAACAAACCCAAATGGGAAACATCATGCTCTTTCGTAAATTCTGTTAGGGCTTCTGAAGGAACTAGCTGGGACACTGTTACTAACGACGGGTTCCAACGGAAGTTCTACTTAGTAAATCCCGTGATCTGTTCCTAAACAAACCCAAATGGGAAACATCATGCTCTTTCGTAAATTCTGTTAGGGCTTCTGAAGGAACTAGCTGGGACACTGTTACTAACGACGGGTTCCAACGGAAGTTCTACTTAGTAAATCCCGTGATCTGTTCCTAAACAAACCCAAATGGGAAACATCATGCACTTTCGTAAATTCTGTTAGGGCTTCTGAAGGAACCAGCTGTGGCACTGTTACTGATGACACGTTCCAATTGTCATGAAGGTGATACGGTTATCAGCGTGCCGCGTTGCGTATGTTACAATTGTCACGTCTTGTTGTAAATTACTATGTATTGACGTCTACGAGAAATGTTTTCAAGTGGGGACTAATTAATAGTTATATGAGCATAATAACGTAGAGAAACTGTGTCGTCAGACAATCACATTGTGTGTGCAGTGTACGCAAGACAGATGGCGTATGTTCGTGTTTGTCGCCAATGACACCTGGAAAATTTCGCCTTACTCACAAGCCTGTTATAAATTTGTAATTAATATCTAGGAAATTGCTAATTAAGATGACAGAAGTAAATATAGTACATCTTACTGAACACATGGATCATACTGCACACCGGCCACTACACTGTTCTTGTACTATCAGAATTTTGGACCACATTTTCTTAAATGCTCATATCACTAACCCTAAGGAGTTTTCTTGTGAAGCTGACAGTCGGTCATCTGCTCAATGAATTTACCGCATTTATGGAACTTGGAAGTGTTGACTACCTTATCCGTAACAGCTTGTCGCTGGGCCCTTTCATGAGCCTGCTGAATCCAATCTACACTGCCACACTGTCCATTTTAAAATCAATTTTAGTAGGCCTACTATCTTCCCATATACGCCTGGGTCTCTGAAGTGGTCTCTTCTATTCAGATTTTTCCGTCTCGAACCTGGATCACTTTAGACTTTCATAACATGTACACTTGAGCAGCGTGCGGAGAAAATCTAAGAGAAAAGGGGACGTCAGCTCGTGTAATATTATGGACAGAAAGACAGGCGCCTATTGCTCGCCCATTCTAGTTACATTATTGATCCAGCGGAATATGTTCCATAAAACCTATTTACTTCGATTACGAATGAACTTTTCTACTTGCAACACTTTAAAGTATGCTACATTGAACTTAGAATTATACAGTATTATCACATTGATAATTCGGATTCGCCCTTTGAAGACTGAAATTAATCTGCACTATACATTATGTAAAGAACCTGTTCGTTCCTCACAAAGAATGTACTATGCTTCCATTATTAACAGCAATCGGTGAATGCTGTGTAGGTAAAATCACTGTTTACTGTAAGAATCATACCAGACAAACAAATAGAGTACCATGTGACAAAATGCAGAGATTTTAGTGTTAAACCTGGCGGTACCACAAGGTTTCAATGCAGGCATGTCAAAATCGTTGGTGCGTCCGGGCCTCAATGAGATAAGATATTGGGTTTGGGCGCCAAAATCTTAAAAATGAAGAGACACCTGCGTTGATGCCAGTTTCATTACTGATGGTAGATGCGTATCTGTTAGTCGCTATCCTTTGGAGCTCTTGTTTCATTTCATGAATGGAAAGAATTGAACACAGAAAATATGTAATTCCAAGCATCGCACATATTTAGAAAATGGTATAATTTTTGGAATATGGCATGCAAGTAAGTACGAGTAGTTATAAAAACTTGGCACTCCAGCGCAACTAGCTTTTTATTGTACGTAAAACTGAATCACTTCTATCGGTCCCATTTGTGTATCTTCATCTGCTTCATCAACGTTAAAATTATACGGTGCATTAAACACGGAAAACACCGTTTCAGAAAATTAAAACCTTGAAATTGATTCTCAAATTCGGTTCTCAAAAATACACTATCTTCTGAATAGCAAGCACGCAGTAGATTTGAATCATTCAAATTAAATTAACTGCATATTTCAAAACGTACTAAATTTTCACTTGTTATTTGCGTTTCGCGTACCCGAAGTTTTATCGCAAAATCTTTTTTACTGCCACACAATTATGCATGTTATTAAATACCCCACTTCCTTTTAGTTCCACATTCAACTCATTTGGATGCTTTGTAATGTCAATTAAAATGTCATTTCAAAATGTATATGCCACTAACCTCATTTTCTTTTTCATTTACAATATATATATAATTTCACACACTAAATCACAAAATTCTTTCAACGACTTTTGGCAGGATGATCCACGAATTTAAATATATGCCGAATATGGGCAAATTGTCTTGCTCTCAATACCAAGGAGGAAAAAAAGCAAACTGTTGATGATACGAGTATAATCTTCGGGCACGAATGAAATTAAAGATTGAAACAACTCTTTTTACAATGTGTTCCAATTTTGTAATGTTGCAACACAAGGATTCTTGGTGTATTATACAGTGACAACTGTCACTTTTGCTACCGAGTTTTTTGCTCATTTCTTTCCCCACAAGGCTCTCTTTAAGACCCGTCATATTATGACGTCTCCATCACTCAAAAAGCACGCAAGTTTTTAAAGTGAGATTTCATACTTTTTAGTAAATTATCTCTCTAAAAGAAAACGTCTTCTTCAGTAGTTCATCAGTACTTCCATGCATAAAAATTAATTCAAAACATTATTCAGGTATAACAATATTTGAGTTAAGAGTGCAACTGCCAATAAATGTTAAAGGAGAGCAGGTCCTTTAAAATCCGTGTTTTGATCCACTCCTATCGAGTAAACTTGAAACATGTTGCTACTCGGTCTTAACTGATCCCTGAAATCATCTGCTACGTCGTTTGTATGTCCAGCCACTAGGTTTCTGCTGAAGCTAGTGTTCTTTTTTTAATTCTTCTGCTTTCCACGGACCGATGATTTCAGATATTACAATTAAACGCTTTTGCTATAAAGGTTTTGAGTTGGTTGAAATTAAATTAGCCAATATAAACTTACTTTAAGTGCTGATTAATTTGATTTATTAATTTTATGCACGACTATTTGCTGGCTTCTTAAAGACTTTTATTTCGCACAGTTTGTCACTTCTACATTTTTCTGTAAACATTACATATTTGTCTTTGTGGCGTGTTTTATAATGGCGTTTAAATTTTTGCTCTTTGCAAACGTCCATCGTCCTTTGACGAAGTAGACACAGAATACTGCTTTGAATTTGTGAACAGAAATACTGTTCTTCCAATTTTGTTGAAATTTGCGACCATCTTTTTCTATGTTACGTTTTCTAGTAGCGTATCACTCTCTTTTATCATTGTTGGGTTTTATACTTACTTTTAATTGAATTACAATAAATCCACCAAAATTAGGCCTACATTAGAGCGAGATTTATAAAAGCAACTTTCAAGGAATACAAGTAAATATTAACTACGGTTTATACTTGTGAGCACAGACACATCCGAACATTTGTAATAAATCCAATAACCTATTAATTGCAAGAAGCAACTCGCTGCCACAATCCTCTCTTCTCTCAGAAGGTATAATTCATGCACCGAAGCAACGGAGTAGTCACGCAGCCAGCGCGATTTAGGTGACCCTTTGGTCATATACAGCTGCCGTGAAGGTACACGTGAATATGAGTTTCCGTTCAACAGTTTGGTAACCGAATTTACATTATTATTCAATCGAATGTTTCTGTTTATATATTGTAATCTTTTGGTTGTATTCACAGTTTGCTGTGAAAAGAATCGGGGGCACCCAGAAGAATTCAAACGGGCCACAATGCGGCCTGCAGACAGCCTGCTTTAATGGGCTACAAGAGTGCCTTGAAGTGCTAATTTACGTGATTGTGAACCAAGCTCTTTTTCAAATATCTTCTTTTTCAGAATATCGATCAACTGATCACCAAATTTTAATTTCTAATCGCTACATTTTTTCGGTGTTTGAAAGAATGTTATTATTACATATAAAAAGGACTTTGCTCCAGACCGGTTCTGCGACCTGCCTGGCCGCCTATTCAATGGCCACTGCGGGCTCTTTCCCGGGGAGTAAAGTAGTCGCGCCGTGAAGCTCGGCGTTAGATGTAGTTGAATGGTCACTCACCTTCATCTAAAGCCGAGGTTAAGAATGCAGGGAGCTATACCTCCCCTGACCTATATCCTTCATGTTGTGGTGCCTAATTAAAGTCAGTGACAACGTTTGCCTTTTATGACAAGCACAATACTTAGTTTTGTTGGGTATTATAACGTTGTGTAGCCGATCCCAGTGGCCTAGCGGTCTAAGGCGTGGGTCTGCGGCCGCTCGCTTACTAGGATTGTGGGTTCGAATCCCACCGGTGGCATGGATGTCTGTCTCTTGTGGGTGTTGTGTGTTGTCAGGTAGAGGTCTCTGCGACGAGCTGTTCCCTCGTCCAGAGGAGTCCCACCGAACGTGGTGTGTCCAAAAAGTGTGATCGTAAAGCCTCGAAAAAAAGAGGCGGCCTAGGCCCCCAAGGGGCTGTCGAGCCATTAAAAAAAATTATAACCTTGTGTTCCATAAGCTGGAAATCAAACTCGAGCTTACCTCAAGTAACGGCTCTCAGTCCAGCACTTTTAGTTTATTAAAGAATATTGCCACACATAAGAAGTAACCATCAATACAATTCATGCAAGAGAAAATGGGCTCTAGGCCAGCAGACGTTTTGCAAATATGGTATCATACAATTAAAACTTTCATATGAACCTTGAAATATACGAGTCCGTGTGAGAATTTCAATTACGGCTTTAGAGCGTAAACAGAGTTTTGCAGATGTTTCTAACGCAATTCAACGCTTTGCATGTTTCATGATTACAACATTGTTTCTCAACTCTCATCACAATTTCCAATGTAACTACCTTAGCTTCTGCTCTAAAAAGGGAGGTTTTGTCAAAAGCATGTAAAGTAATCAAATGAGAGGAAATCAAAACAGCGAAAAGTCATCTGTGTTAGTTTACAGAGGTGGCCTTCCCAATTAAATTCTGAGGGTGATATGGGAATTACAGTATCGTCCCTCCGTATATCACTCTGATTATTAACAATATGTTGGACGGTGCTAAAATCAATATGACGCGATACTGTACATGGTTTCAAAGGAGGCCACAGAGCAAGCTGGGTCAAATGGCGACGCATCTCAATTTATTTGGCAAGTGCCAGGTTCGAATCTTGACTGGAATATCGACTATCCTGATACTTTCATAGTTCCCCGTAGTGAAAGTTCCTGCCTCTTAACGCATTCTATTTAATCATCAGAAAATCGTCTATTTTCAAACAGAATTTAGTTCGTGTCTTAAACACATGATCCTATATAAGAGAAGTAATTCATAAGAACATTATTTTAAGCTACGTATGGACTGTTGACAACTCACAATTTCGTAAATTGGCCTAAAATAAAGTCTCGCAGATTACCAAACTTTTAAATAGCATTGTTAACCCCCTATTCTACAAGTATATTTATTCCAATCAAAGACGAATCTTATTTCCACAAAAATATACCAAAGTTCTTAGACACGGAAGAATAAAATAAGATACTCTTTTAACCAGTTATTTTTTATGTGAGAGTTCTAGAAACATGAAATCCACAAATGAGTTTTGTGCCAGATAGAAAAGTGTGCACTAAATACCGCAAATCTTTCTGAAATTCATATTGCTAAATATACATAAGTTCAATAATAGAGCAGGGATAGTACAGTCGGTATAGTGAGGAGGCTACGGGCTGGACATCCGAGGAATTGCATTTTGATTCCCGATAGACGCAAGGGATATATCTGTTTTCGAAGTCTCCACATCGGTTCTGAAAGCTATCAAGTCTCCTATTCAGAGGTATCGGGGGTGCCTAAAGTGGCCGGGGCGTGAAGCTGACGGCTTACCCCCCCCCCCCCCCCCCCGCCAGTGCCGAGGTTAAAAATTAGGAGCTACAACTTCACTTCCCCATATGCCTCCAGGGACTGCACATGGACAAATTTAATTCCAATTCTGAGATGTTAAAAATTGAAGCCGTCTTAGATTTCAGTCTTTTTGTTAACACTGATGACATGCCATCAGCAGGCATAAATAATTAGGACATTACATTCATGAACACGTGTACTACTACTACTATTACTACTACTACTGCTAATAACACCGTCATCACTACCGCCGTTTTCTTGCGCTTTGTCACAGTGAGTTCTTCTCAAGTACACTTTGAGTACTCTTGCTTCGTAGTACCCCAGGTTCGTTTCATCAAATTGACATAAAAATGATTCACAAAACCCATTTTAGTTTCCGATGATATTGTTCTCAAAAACAGTTCAGCTTATTTAGGAAAAGTATTCAGTATGAAATGTTTATCTCGTTGCATTCTACAGATTCTTTCAATCCTATGTATACCTATGTAACAAAAGATTTTCAGAACATAATTGGATCGGTTAGTAGGAAAACCAACTTGTCGAGCAGCACACAGGCGAACAGTTCCTTTTTCAAATAACTGAATGAAGTACATCTGGATCATCAAGGACAAAAGTGGCTGATAATTTCCGAGAGTGTTTTTTTTTTGGGGGTTCGAATTTTTGTTGAAGAAGTAAAAGAAGTTAACGATTTCGTAAAATCCGTTGGCGATTAAATGGCTCAGAAATGGAACACATGCATGCAGAGGAATATGAACAAGCTAAGGCACAAGTTCCACTTCAGTATGAAATAGGTGGTAGAGAAAGTAGGGGCCGGGATAGCGTAGTCGATACAGTGACTGAGTTACAGGCTGGATGATCCGGGGTTCGGAAACCGGCAAGAGCAAGATATATATCTCTTGTCCATGGCGTCCAGAAGGAGTTTGGGTCCCACCCACCTTCCTGTTCAATGAGTATCGAGGGATCATTCACCGGGGTAAAGCGGCCGGGGCTCGAATTTAACCACTTACCTCCAATCCCTAATACGCCTTCACGGCATGCACAGGGGAAAATTTGTCTTTGTTGGTATGAAAGGTGAACCAGTAGATAACGATACTGAATTCTGCTTGGAGATTAGTGTTTCGAATTTCGGCCGGAAAAGGTTTGAGGCTGTTTGTGGTTTTCCTTAGTATCCATAGGCAAACGCCGAGACAGAATGTTCAGTTAGACTACGACGGCTTCCTTCAGAACCATTTCTAGATCATTCTTCACTAATCATCTTAGCATTTGACGCAGTGTCTGATCTGAGAGCGTTAAATAAACTACAGATAAATAAATAAATAAATAAATAAATATAAAATACATATAAAAATAGTAGAAAGGCAAAAATAACCGGAATTGCAGTAAGAGACCATCACACTGTATTTCCGGGTGTCGGGCGTGTTCTGTTGGTAAAAACACTTCACAAATCCGTAAAAAAGAAAGAAGTTGAAAGTATCGTTCTAAGTCCATTTAAAGATTCTATGTTGTGTGGTTATAGGAGTCGAGACAGCGTAGACGGTATAGTGACTAGGCTACGGGCTGGACAACAACCGAGAAATCGTGTTTCGAGAGTTTTCTCTCTTCGAACAGGTCCAGGCAGGCTCTGGGGCCTACACAGTCTCCTATTCAATGGGTAACAAGGGCGCTTGCCAGAGGTAAAAGCGGCCGAGGCTTGAATGTGGCCACTTACATCCATATAGTGCCGACAAATGAGTGGAGCTATACCTCCACCTCCCCATATACCTTCCTGTCTTGCACTAGGACTTTGCTTTTTATTTTACTCGTATAATTGTAACATATACAGACTTGAAGTACAGAGTTATAGCCCTTCACTCCAACACACAAAAGGATTCCGCAAGTGTATTGTAGGCCTCCAGATAGCAGGCAGCTCATCAGTCAGTGGTACAACAGATGTTATGCAGGGCACTGCTTCCACAACTGACTGAACGTGCTTTAAGCGTGCATTGCAGTCATGCAAAGAAATCGTCTTCGTGACATGTGGTCCAGATGCAATGTAACATTGTTCTAAATAAAAATGAGTTTATATGTGTAACATAAATCATTTATAGAACAGCTCACTTCCCACTAGAGATGTAAAGCTCTTGTCCCTACATGAATATAATTTGGATCTGTAAGCCATATCTATATTAAATTGAAAGCTGCAAAATATTCCTTCACCACTGACTTTAGACAATCCCTTATTCCGCTTGTATGCCACAAAATTAATAATCTAAGTCACTGTATGCTTAAAAATGATTTCTGTGGATGTCACATGATATTAATAATTCTACTTGCTGTATGAAAGAGGCATATTTATATTCAAATCAGTAACGTTTTAAGTTCAACAAACGTCTTCGTGAAGTATCATAACACCTCGAAAATTACAGTAAGTCCTTTCAGCTACCTACATATTATGCTGTAGGTATAATATTAATGAACCGATGCTGTGAATAGCATATGTTTTTTAAGATACTGACCTGTTTTAACTGACTCTAGTTATTACCATTACCATATGGCACTACTGTTCTTTCAGACATACATACGTCAATTTGTTGAACAGAATGTACGTATTTTCTAGGAATATCGTATGAAACGTGAATGCCTGTATTATATCATAATACTGAAGCACTTTATTCCACGCCATTTTTATAAACGCCTATATTTTTTACGTAAAGCCTTAACTCTAAATTAAGTTTCAGTAATTGTTTCGCTATTTATCCTATTATAGCCTACATCTACTGCCAACTTAATCGTTTATGTTTAAAAACTATAAGCGATTACCGCTGCTGTGCCACAAATTTAGTTCCAAGAAGAATTTAATTTATGAATAAATAAAGAAGGAAAATACTACATATTTTTGAGCTAGTAAATTTCGAAGTTCTGAAGCGAATTCCATTGCGAACGTAAAAATACTAATATGTCAGTAACACCTCCAGGATATGTCGACAGATAATTACGGGCAAGTATATACTTATCGACGTCTTTGATGGTATTAAAATAGACTTTTTTTTCAGATCGTATATAAATAGACATCTAAAATAATTCCACGTAATGACCTTGACCGTATGTTTGCCAGATCGTTATTTTGCTAATTCCATTGCTCCAGTATCTTCGCGTTTCCTAACATACCCTACTCTCTTTCCACAACACATATATGGATATTTTAATAAAATCTGAAGATAGCGACAAAAATAAATCATGGTTCCTAAAAAGTGTCATAAGCCTAATTTATTCGTCTGTCTAGCAACCGTTACCAAAGGAGTCCTGCCTGGCTCTTGACTTGGTATTATGATTCTAAAACATTCTTTGGAACCCAAAATATAAAGATGCTTTCGCCTATCGCGCTGAACGGATAAGTTTTCAGCATTTTAAAATGTAGAATTGTTAGCAACCACCGCAAGCAAAGCTTAAATTCTTACAGGTTAGTGCTGCATTTCCCTTAGGAATAGTTAGTTGCATTAAAGTACTTAACACTAAGTTAATGCCTTGTTTAAAAATGTAGCTACTGTGTCTGTCAGCTTCACTTGTAACAACGAGCAGGTTGTCATCTCGGATGCTGTGTGGACAGCTCAGGGGACGGTCGTTGAACTTCTTGGCGGACTTATCCCATGAAGAACAATAATTATAAACGCATATTTGAGTTGAGTGAAGCAGTCTGGACACAACAATCTTTTTCACTCACTGTTGTATGCAGTTAGCACCGGTAACACACTAACACAGTTCTCTAGAGGTAACAAACAAGTGAAGTAGGCTCTTCGAAACCTGTATCATCATCGTCACAGTGGAACCGACTCAACCACAGCACACGAACAAGTATCAGAAGGGATAGTGAAACTTAACGAAGAACTACTCTAGTGACAACAATAACATCTGAAGAAGTAGACATCTGATTGGCTGGACGTTTAGGCCTACCGCTGCTGTAGCTCTGATCCCACTGCACCTGACCATCCCCCACCGGCGTTGTCCACGATGGCAAGGGTACGTGTGGTATGACCCCATGCGATGCAGGTCACCATGAGACAGAAGAGCCTCTTTGAGGTGAGCGACAGGAATTTACGGTTCAAATAAACACAGCCAGACGCAGCACTTCTCTGCCGGTTACTGAACCATTGTATGCCAAGTCACTAACTGAACTGGATCCAGGTCCCGTGGAAACTGGCAGAGCAAGATCGACGGCAGGGAGGAGGGTTCACTCCATCTGTCCTTTTTTTACATTTTTTTGTAACAGAGGCCGCCGAGTATGCTGGAAACCACCGCGACGCGGAGCCACTTTCGAGAGCGCCATGTCCTAATCCGATCAATACACCCGCACGTCAGAAGGCAGATGCATCACCAACAACAATATCATCATGTCATCTCCGTGTTCCCACGAGTCTGTAAATGAAGAGTGATACGTTCCATGGGTGACATCAATGGCAATAGGTCACCAGCACTGGATGAATGAAACAATGCACATCGAACTGATGTAACGAAGGACTCCAGCGTTTAAATCAATCAAAGCACGAGAGTGATAGATACTGTTCTGATGCTAGGCAGATTATAATACAGTGAGCCACAACGACACTATAGCAACTGACGAGGCCAATTAACATCGAATGGAATGCTAGGATAGCTGTGGACAATTAACTTGGAAGGGAGGTAAAGAACTTGCCAGCATTACGGCCGAGGTTCTAACTAGGTACCTTCAGGGTATGAAACCTTGGCCTAGAGTAGAACTGTGGATATCCAGTGGCTCGTGCCAATATTCTAATGTCTACAGATCGATGCGTGCTTCTATAAAGTGCAGGAGTGGTTGTTAATAATCTGTAACGAATGTCTGCAAATTCTGTTGCCCTGCCTCCAGTCACGAATTAAGTTGTAGATAGAAATCAATTCAAACTAACTGAAGACAAATCAAGATAAACTTTTAAAACTCAGTTTTATGTCACAGAAAACGTACTGCATCTCCATTACAAAAACCAGTCCTTTAATGCATTTAAGGAAATAAGTGGTGTATCTTCAGGATCATTAAAATCCATCAGTGGGGTATACATGTACGTATAAAGAATTAAAATGACGTAATAAAATAATAATTGTACTTGAAAGGGTTAAACGCTCTTATCAATCGTTTCGTCCAAGTTATGCACGTGTCAGTAGTCTTGTCTGAACTGGGTCAAAGGTGGCAAGAGCAAACTATTGATAGGTTTGCTTGAGATTCTGCTTTGTGTTTGAATTCGATCGTCCCTTAATCATGCATTTTCCGTCAGCGTTGTTAAAATTACGTGGCATTAACCCCCAGTTATCGGCTTGATTGTCTATTTAAGCATATTATCTATAGTAGCAAATTCATACAATTTTTCCCTGTGCCTGAATAAAATGCCATGATTTCTGTAGACCTTTGTATTAACTGAATAAACTTGCATCGGTCTACCGCCTAATATCATGTGTCGTAATATTAACAGGATCTTAAATTTGTTCCCACTTTTTAGCAATGTGTATTAGATATTTTGATTTTAGTCATCATCACTAAGGCTTCAAACCCGAAGGTAAACATGCGAGACGTGAGGTTCTTAGAGCAGTACTGCTGAATATTAAGTCTTCTGAGATATTACGACGTGTTGACCGGTAAATAGTTGCCAAAATTTTGAAACGATGTTCTGTCTTCGTGTTCGGGATCGAGCAGTCCAGAAAGAGGAGTAGCTACTCTTAGTGGACTGCTTGCTTTTAGATTAAGGCATTATGCTGCTTCCAAATGTCGTAACAGTCACCAGTCAATATGGCGCAACATCTCAGAAGACTTAAATCGACGGAAATGCTTATTGTATTCGTGAAATGTAGGTCCGAATTCCCCAGTAGTGATACCCTGACCGAATATTTTTTATAAATATCGCTTTACGTATGGTAATTTTAAGTAGGCCGTGATTATATCAGGTATTGTTCAGTTATTACTGCTCCCATTATCCTAATATCAAACAAGAAAGGAAACAAAACAATGCCAAAAGCTCCAAGAGAGCCAACTTGTTCTGACTAGGACCCAGTGCTTTAAACCAGGCACATGGACAAGGTGAGAATTTATTGCACTTGACCATTAAGATAAAATTTTTCAAGTGTTTTCTCTTAGCTCTATTTGAACAAACAATTGCGTATTAAAGAGCTTCTACGCTTTCAAAGCAAAAACAGTGTTCTTAACGAAGCAGAAGCCCCTGTGGGAAAGACCAGCTATAGCATAAGTTTTGTGTATTAAAAATAGGTATAGATGAATCTTCACCCGGGTGTAACAGGCAGATTGTGAATTTGAGTACTGACCTCACTTAGCGTCAAGGTTAGACACCACTTCCTACATCTTCATGGCATAATGCTTAATTAAATACGGTATTAACTTCCTCTTTTACGTTTTGATTTAGATAGTAGGCACTATTAGACACAGTATTTTATATACACTGCAAAATCCACAGTCACTCCAGCAATTAAAAATGTTTTCATCCATCTCCCAGGAAATAATCAGTAATCTTAAATTGAAGAGACCAAAATAGAGGAAACTGGTGAGGATAAGAAAGTGCAAATATATTGTGTACGTTCTGACTGCGGGAATTACGTCATTGATGTAATGTAATTAAATTTGTTTATAACTTCATTGTACATCGTTCGCAAATTGTGGACGATGAAAACTGCACAATTATAAAGAAATTAACTTAAATTTTTTACGTTAAACGTCCTGTTGTGTTATATAGAATTATAAAGGATTAAATACCGTCAACACAACTAATTTGTACGTATTATTACTAATTTATTTTAAGGCAACGTGTTTCGACCAACGTTGGCCATGTTCAGGCCACTAAACTTATTTGATTATAGGCCTTCATTTTTTCTTTGTTTCGAGTTTCAAACAGAGGTTCGCCTTTTCCTAAAAGCTTCTTTTTCTTTCTTCTCAATCGTCTTTCCATTCCCGTTTTCCCAAAGTTTTTGTTGTATGCCGGTGAGAACGTCTGAGTCCTGTTTGTCTTTTGTGCATTTATGTTGGCTTGTAGGACCAGATATTTCAGAAACAGATTCATTCGTCACTGCGAATCAAAAATCCGAGGAACAACTATAGGAAAATGAAGCTCTGTATCCGTGAAGCACAAACGCTGAGTTGACTCTTTAAATATCTGGGTCTAACACGTGGATATTCTGGGCTCTGTTGCGGGGTGGTTTACAAGAAGTTGACCGATATCTGCAGCTGATGTTCCATGCGTTACGTGTTCTTCTTGGTCATCGATATTGAAATTCTGTGTAGCAGAAACTTGAAGATCTAAGTCTTCTGGCATGTGACAGTGTGTTGTTGCGCGAGCAGTTCCCGAAGTGTCGAAGGATCGCGATGTCTTCATCTTCAGAGTCAAGCACTCCGAGAAGACTCGTTTCCAACATCGGGGACTGCTATCCCAAAGGGAAAGCGTCACACAGCTGAATACTTAATCTTCAGCAATACCGCTGTAACAACCTCAAATCTCGCATAGCAGAACTTTCTTTGTCACTTTCCTGCAATACTGCTGGTACCAGACAACCTTCTGCTAAAGAAAAGATATTAGGATTTAAGGAATAAATTCGCGTAACTTGAAAAGCTCGAAATATTTTATTTTTGCTCGTGTAAATATCGAGTTGCTCCCTGTTTTGGACCATCAGTTCTACCTTTATAAAACCCTTGTTGTAAGGTGCTGGAAGGTATGTTGAATTATTGAGACATTGCTGTATTGGCGCACAATCCTAAACGGCTTTCATGAGTAATTACTGTTTCTTTCTTTCATGTTGCCTTTGGATTTACTCTACATTCTGTTCCATGGCCTCTGCAAAAGCATCAAATTCAATTTCAATGTGTCCTGTTAAAAAAAAGCAGGAGCACTAGCTGCCGACGGTAGGTAGTGGAAGTTACTTCTACCTCCATTACCCACAATACATACCCTATGACAAATATCCTGCGGTTGAAACCTGTTACGTTGTTTTCGATAAGCATGGGGGTAATCATAACGTCTACATAAGGCTGTGTGGGAGTCTCTACATCTGTACTTACTTCAGTTATCCAAAGAGGCTTGATTGTTAGATAAAATCATCGAAATTATGTCGTCGATCTCACGTGACAACCGTACATAAGAGGAACAACATGGCTCACTCTTATAGCTTGCTCTGTGAAATGCCGGATAACGGCGTTTTCGGCTATATTATATCAGGTACCGTTTATAAAATACTAACCCACGGCCATCCCCCCATACTCCCCTTCACTTTACGTTCACTTCCGTAAGAACTTCAATATCATGTAACTCCAAACATAACTCCTTGGAGTTATGAGGTATGGGAGAGATTAATAATCGTCAAACTAGTCAAGCAATTCCTCGTCTTTTATGGAAACTGATAGTTGACTATCGTGTTCGCAAGGGCCCACCAATCTTTGGAAATATCTTCAGTAAATCCCTCATCTTCGGAACGAAGTCTCACGTTTCTGAAGCTAAATTTAACAAATTAGTTCTTAATGAAGTTCACAGCCGTGAGCGGATAAGATAATTTACAGACAGGTCCTCACTGAGTGGGGGCCCGAGTAGCGTAGTCGGTATAGCGACTGCGCTACGGGCTGGTCGTTCTGGGCAAGAGATTTTTCTCTCCTCCAAAACGTCCAGACCGGCTTTGAGGCCCATCCAGCCTCATATTCAGTGGGCGCCGAAGTTGATTTTTGGGGGTAAAGCTGCTGTGGCATGAAGTTAATTACTTTACCTCCATCTACTTCCGATGTTAAAAATGAGTGGAAGTATAACTCTACCCCCTCTATGCCTTCATGGCGTGGACAGGGAGAATTTCACCTTCACCTTCCTCACTGCGTAGGAACAGACAGAAAATTAAATGGTTTCGTAGGTTGTTCATGACAGCTACTGTAAAGGAATTACTAGTTCAGATATTGTACACATTCAAACTGATCGCAGTAGTACTTTATTTAGAAACGTTGAATTCGAAGTGTTGCTAGCAGCCAATTTCAGTTTTAAAGTTCAACATGCAAAATGTGACAGGTTTCCTATAGTAATATTAATTACTTTTTCAGGCATAAGTAATTCTTAAAGTTCTGTGTAGCTGGATCGAAATACGAGTATGTTGCACTTCATTATTGGATTCACATTTTAGTACTCCGCAGAGACACACAGAAAAGGACTACTGAGTTGGCCTCATTACTATTCTCGTCTTCGTTGTTGTTGTTATTGTTGTTGTTGTTGTTATTGTTCGTGATTGCAAATCGTAAATTATGTGTAAGAAGGCACAAGTGCGCACAGTGTCTGGCTACGTGGTCATTAGCAGACAATGTACAGACAGGCATAAGACAATAGGCCTATGGTGTATGATGTGGGTTACGATTTCCAAAAGGAAGTTAAGTGGATGTTTTTAAACGAAAAAGCAATGCTATAATGAAATTAAGAAGTCGACGAAGGTAACGCAAAAGAAAATGACTAAGAACTTAATTGACAAATAGCATAATATATAACAACCTTACTTTCTGTAAAAGTAACAACACCAGTTTTAACTCAAAACTTATAATGCGTTTGGGATAAAGCAAAACTTTCATGTGACTTTCCGTAATAAACTAAGGCATATTCTCTAAATTGTGCTTTAAATGTACAATATGTGGGGTGGAATTCATGTAGGACAGTATGCAGTGTCTTTGTTTTACGTGCCAAATAACGATGTTCATAAAGAGGCGAGGATTTGTTCTTTTGGAACAGACCAAGGGACAAGACAATTTTCTTAGATAAGTTACCACACACCACTGATAACTGAGTTTAATTCAGCTGTTAAAAATAATTATATGGAATGTTTTATACACGTAGCTCAGTGGAGTTCTTCATGTAAAGTGCCAGTGAGTTCCAAATCGTGCAACAGCACCATTTGTAGGAAACCTCATACACTTTATTTACATGGTGTTTACTTCTTAACTTTTAATTACTGCGGCAATTTCGACGACCAGTGGCCGCGGCCATTACCGTGAAGATAGTCATTCTTCGTGTTGGTGATATTTATCTCACTGGGTAGTTTAATGGTTCACGTAAACGAATCAATACAGAAAGTGAGTCCGGGTCTTTATAAGTTTACATTTTCTTAAAAATTACACGTATTGAATAAAGCAACACAGCGTATTAAAGGTTAACTAAAAAATTTCGTGTCAATAAATTTCCAGCTCACACCTTCCGTGTCATTCATTACACATATCTCGTCGATAACTTATTTCATCTCACACACGTTTCGGCATCTCTATAGTTACGCTTCATTATGCATCGTCCTCTAAGGACATTTTTCCATCCCCTCTCGCCAGAGTGTGCTGGCAGATGCTGTGATGTGGTTTTTATAGCGCCAGATACTTCTCCTACGAGCCTCTAAACACAAGGAATATTACATCCATTATGTGTCACAAAATTAATTCTCGACAAACGTGCACCATACTAGGAACAGCAATCTAATTTTGCTTTCTTCTAAGAAGTTTCAGCTTTGTGACGTAAAATATTCTAGCTGGGATTACTCTCAAGCCTCGCAATCCTTCTTGCATTTTTGTATAGCTGAATTCTTTTACATTTCTTCTGCCCACGTTTCACAGAATAAAGTTCTTTTCGTATGTCAGACGTAAGGCAAAAAGCGCATGTCCAACAGCTTCAAGAGCCAAGTTATTCGCTTAATAATTTAGTAACGTGTCCATCTCCAAACGTGTGGTCTTAGAGTGGCTTAGTCTCAAAATTTATTAACTATTACAACGACAGTGGTTCCTGTAGGAAATATGAGGTACGTATTTAACATTCAAAATCATGCATTTATGTATGAGTTTCGTACCATTCCAGAATAAGGTAGACAACGATTATTTAAAGAAACTGCATGACTGGTCTTTGTAATTGGGGCAGTATGTTTTCTGTGAGGCAGGAAATGAATTTTAACTTATTATTTATACAAATTTCGAGCTTCAAAGAATTAAATAATTATCCTGTTTAGGCTGTATTTTAGGAGTTCCGAATCTCTAGGAAAGTACACATAACTTCGAGAATCCACACCACAAAATGCGCGACATTTGTAACAAAATAAATTACGGAATCTCTACTTTTTAATGTGATAACTGCTACTCATTAAAAGGGTCTATATGTTATACTTTACAATGAAATGGCACGGTACGATGCTTAGGCAGCAGCCAAGATAATTGATTGTTATTCGTTTAGGAGATGAGTAGAGTTTTACAGCGAAAATATTGTCATTAATCTAAGCAAGTAATCGATAAATGCTTCTAAAAATGGGTTTATGCAAACGGTGTTATTAAAATTTTCATCATCAGCAGCATCACCATCATCATCGTCGTCGTCTCGTAATCATCATAATCATCATCATCACTACCACCAAACAACAGTTTCAAGTCTAAAACTTCTGAACACATCCGAACGTGCATTTTTATGCACGCCGCTGTTCATACAGAGAGGAAAATCAAGTTGTCTCATAACTTTAAGAGAACCAGGAAACTGTGTGAGTAGACTACTCTGTTCTGGGAAGTGTTGTCATGTAGTCTGGCAGACATTTACCACTGTTTAGGCTGTAGCTTTCTCCGAAAGTTTGCAATTTGTACCAGACTACACGGTGTCATATTCCAGAAGATAGTAGTAATCTATACAGTTGCCGCCTCGAGAACCTCAAATGTCATATATGAGTAATAGCCCTACTTTATACTCTAAAGCTATGAAAATGGCTTAATCCGCTCTCTGGAGAACTGACTTCGGAAGAGGCTATGGCCTTATCATAAGACAAACTGATAATGATCTAATATGTAAACCAGATTTGGCGTGAGAAATTTTGTACTATTTTAGTGATACTTTTTCTTCTGGAGAAAGTTCCAAATATCACTGGTCTTTACAGTAGGAAGAGTGTTACAGATGTAAGATGATGTGCCACCTCATCTTTGAACACGACACATCTGTACAGATGAAGTTCGAACACTCATAAATATGTGACCATCTTCTGAAGTATCCAATGCAGAATTCTGAGCCTCATGATTCAGGTCGTTGGTCGAATCATCTTGTTGTTATTAGCGGCAAAAGAGTCTGCGACACAAGGTTGTAAAACTGTTAGTCACATAGTTTGTGAACTCAGAAACTAAGTCTGCTTCGGCATGAATGTTGGCAACTGTTTCTCAGTTATTTCCATTTCTGAGAATGAAGCTGTTGGCAGGTGATACAAACTCCATATCTCATTCCGTAAACGAGCTAAATAAAAATCGACGGAGAAGAGCGAGAGAGAACAGTGACAGCTTGGTCCTGAGCAACGAACACTCTTCCCTCTTTCGCTCCTCAACTTCCCCTTATCCAATTTCAACACCCGCAAATCTACAGCCATCCAGAAATACTGACATTGACGACTGCTATTAGTTCCCCCCCCCCCTCCACTCTCCAAGGGGAAGGACTTTAACACAAATTGGCTTCCGGTAGTTGGATTATTTTGTTAAAGTTGGGGGGAAATTCCATTACTTGCTAAGGAGCTCTGTAACTGATATTTTCTTTATCGTGTTTCCTCCATAGCAGTTCTTCGAAACCGCTACGGAACCAAACTGCTATTGACGTCGGCGGCAATAATAAATTATGAATTCGGAGAGATATGCATGTAGACGGTTATAAAATATTTACAACGTAAAATGTCCAAAATCTTCCAAATTTGTTCATGAAAGACTACGATTCTCCCTATTTCAAAAATAAGCAGGACTTCACAAAATCTATTAAGATTCTATTTCAAGAATTATTTCCAATACAGTCAGAGGACTAACAAATACACGAACATGAAATTAATCTAAACATTATTTAAAAATTCAGTTCTACCTCAGAGAAAAAATATGACAAAGACCAGTCGTTTAGAAAGTATGCATAAAAACCCGTAAATACACTATGTGGGCAAACTTAAGAGTGTTAAATGTTAAAGCAGGTGAGAATTGTGCTTAATCGTACATCTCTTTAACCAACAAATGCGCACTTATTATTCTTTATTATCCAATACAATTTACCATAAAACTATTCCGACATGT
Organism: Reticulitermes speratus; assembly: GCA_021186555.1. Classification (NCBI taxonomy): domain Eukaryota; kingdom Metazoa; phylum Arthropoda; class Insecta; order Blattodea; family Rhinotermitidae; genus Reticulitermes; species Reticulitermes speratus. Next base: position 25,971,547 of record JAJKFL010000014.1, on the reverse strand, counting down.
TTCGAATCCCTATTTTGGGATCATCATCAGGGACTTGTATTGTGAATTACACAAATTAAAAATAAACAATAATGGTAAATTAGAAAAGTACAAATCAACAATAATGGTACATTTTAAAAGTACCATTATTGTTGATTTGTAATTTGTGTAATTCACAATAAAAGTCCCTGATGATGATCCCAAAATAGAGATTCGAAACATGTCGGACTAGTTTTACGGTAAATTGTATTGTATAATAAAGAATAATAAGTGTGCATTGGCTGGTTAAAGAGATGTACGACAGACTAAAAATGCACGGTATGGATAATATAAAATTGTGCTTAATATTTCGGTGCAATAAAAGTAAAGAAGAATTGTGTGCTCATTAGTTTAATTAATTATCTCACCTCCAACGTTCATGGAGCGTCGAATAAGCGGAAAACTGGGAAGGACGAATTAGGAAAGAAATGGTCGTTTGCTATTACACATTACTTCGAATGACTGAGTGTACCCGACAAGACACCAGATCATTGCACTCTCAGAGTAGGCTTTAACTATTTTGGGTTACAGCTGCTTGCCATTAATTTCTGAATCTAGCAAGGTAATATGAAATCCACGTTGATAAGGACCAGATTTGTTAGGACACTAGTGTTATACAAAGCGATATTAGTTATTAATGTGCTTTCATGAAGTAAACTGTAAGGGACTTCATGGTGTTACTATGAAATTCGATACAGTGAAAATATTTATCACCCTCTGCTGATGAGATCAAGCCTGCTGTATTTTAGATATTATAGTCTCGTATGTCAGCAGCACCATCGATGCAACTAAAACATAGTTAAAGGGAAGACGTGGGGTAATGTGTTAAGCGCGTGGGAGTTGCCCTGCCTTCTTGTGTCGTTCGCTGGGAAAAGCACCTACGACGAAGACTGATAGCGTAATTAACCTCCACTAGCGTCATTAACTGCCTTTATAATTGACAATTCATTAGTACACCCACATTTTAAATATCAGAAATATTGCCGTATGTTATCATGTTTTCTGCTGCTTACCTCCAATTAGGCTTAATTTTAATTTGGGGGTCTTAAAATTTGTTACAATTTTTTTTTCCGTGGTGCAACAGCCCAAATCGAGCATAAGCCGCCTCGGTTTGAGGTTTCTAGATCACACACACTTCGACACAAACACCCAGTAGGACACTTCTGAAAGAAGGATCAGTTCGTCGCAGAGGCTGCTACCTACACAACACACAACAAACACAACAGACGAACTTCCATTCCCTCAGCGGGATTCGAACCCGCAATCCCAGCAATCAAGCGGCCGCAGACCCCACACCTTAGACCGCACGACCACCGGGATCGGCTTTGTTACAATTATTGATATGAATTACAATCAGAACACTTCTGGCCACCGGCGAAATAATTTAACCGAGCAATCCGGTTTAAGCGGCAGCACGTCTGACTTGTATTCGGGAGGTGCTCGGTTCGAATGTTAACCGATATACCGACTATCATAACTGAGTATGTTCGTGGCTTTCTTCTGTCCTTCCAGGAAAATATCAGGATATTACCTTAAAATAGGCCACGACCGGTTTCTTCTGTATCCTTTCCAATTAGCTATCACTGAACCACTGCTACAAGTATTAAATATCATGAAGATCCGTCCAGTGGGAGCCGAGTTGTTCCATATGGACGGACGGACAGACATGACGAAGCTAATAGTCGGTTTTCGCAATTTTGCGAAACGCGCCTAAAAATTTAAGGAATAATAACACGAATATCACAGTCGCGAACCTCATGAAGTCTGTTCATCACTCTAGGCATCCTGTAGGGAGAGTACCACTCTTACGCTCTGCTGCCTCCTATCCAAACATAACATAACTGGTTTGCAAATGTTGCTAGTCATGAGACGTGCTACTTTGGGATGCTGCAGTCCACTACTTTGCTGACTGAAAATCAGCGTAAGGTCATCCTTTGTTTCATGTCCTATCGTGTTGGATATTATTGAGAAAAAGGTAAAGCTATCCCTATATAGGCCTGGACAGGCCCCTAAGATTCCAAGAGGTTGAGGCTTCCCAGATTTCCAGACAATCGGCACATGAAGCTGGCAAGGCCTTCTTTACCCCCCAGGAATTATTCCTGGTACTCATTTCTGTTAGAGGCTGAGTCGACCCTAGGGCCGTAGTGCGGCCGGAAGGATTAAGTCAATGAAAAATTCCAGTGACTCCATGGGGAATCAAACCCGCAACCTTTCGGCTTGTAGCACAGTGGGTCAACCAACTGCGCCACTGAGATAGGACCGTAACTTCTTCCGGTTGCGAAACAGAAACTAAGCACACCTCACGACAGCTGACCTTGGAATTAAGAGTCCTAATTAGAGAAGATGAAGAGCCAAAATTCCATTAAGATTTCGAAACGCCGAAAGGTTTAATTTTCCTGTAAGCTGCAGCGAGTTTACTACTCTTAACTGAAAGTTATTTGTTCTATTTCAAGGTTCCTGTAGTCAAATGGGTTGCTCAGATTCAAAGACAAGTCTGTCAATTAAATATATCTGAGTGAGGTTTGAACCTACCGCTACAAGGTCGGTAGCGCCTACGTATTAAATGATCTTAGCTGTCCTCGAATCTGAATGCAATTAACATAGCTATTATTTTAAGGTGTTCAGTACAGTTAATATGGAACTACAAGTCCCTGTAGTGTGTTTCACGGAATTAGACATCCCAGTATCAAATATTCAAACACAGAAACATGGATGTGTGTAAATACATTTCACCTACATTAGCAACTTTTTCCTTTAAAACATGTAACAGGAACAAAGCTCTATACAGAGGCCTGATTTAGAAGACACATCTCCCTGGGTGATAAGAAACGATTGGATATATCCTGAGAAAATGAGTAAAGGGGAGAAATATAAGGCTGTAATTGAACCAAAGTCTATAAGATTAGATTCGTTTAATTAAAAATATACGTAATATAATGTCACTTCCTTTGAATGATTTTAGAACACCCCTTGAAATAAAATACTAAATACTCATAATGTGTTGAAGAAAAGATCTTTCTTTTTCGCTTCAGAAGACGAGTTTTGAAGTAACAGGCCTAACAAAGGAACCGTAAGTACGCCGTTTTTAATAATTTTATAAAAATGTTCGTAAATCCAGATACATCTAACTTCAGTAGATCATCTCATCCGACAACGTGGAAATAAATTCCTAATTCTAAAATCTGTGCCCGTAATCACAGTTACACAATTAACACGCACTTGAAGGTAGCAGTAATGTTCAGTTTAAAGTATTATCTCTCTACTATTTTGAACGGCCCCAGCAGGTGACCACGAGTGAGATACGAGCCGAATAAGTACAATGTAAATCGAGTGCTCAGGGCGTGAGCGCAGCCTTGTTTGCAGCATTTGCAATTCAATCCAGCATCCCTCAGTCATTTCGGAGGTCACGATAAATTCGTTAGGCATATTGCAACATAAGTCTACCTTGTACGTACCACACGACCAAAGAGACTGGTTTCATGATATAGGTCTAGGTTCTTATATGGCAGGCACCATATTCGAATACCAGCTGCATTATGGACTACCTTGCTTGAGGCCGTATTTTCTCTCAGTATTTTCATAAAAACGTGGAATGGAGCTCTCATACTGGCCACGGTTGCCACCTTCCTGCTGTTAATACTCTTTGTATCTCTGCGATGATTGAGGGTCCCATGGCAGTGACTTCCATGTTATGCTTCTTGCCTCATTTGATGCTATAAAGCTTCTGCAGTTTAAACGGTGCCGTTAAACATCACAGATCGCCTCAATCCCCACCTTTTTTTTACGCTGCAAAATCTTAGCTAATGACAGCTAATGACCACAAAAATAAATACTAATCCTTAGTACCATACAGTTGTTTATTGTAATGTGAACCTGCAGTGTAATTTAATTGCTTTGTGTTCTGTTGGAAATAATTCCCATATGTACTGTTTGCAGCTTGCATTTGCAAGCAAAGAAGGCCAGGGCAGTGATCTTAAAGAAATGCTGCCGAAGGCAATTACGCCCGCACTCGTTAGGGGATTGAACCCAACACAAAGCGAAACTACCATTCCACACAGTTAGTCTGCTACTCACTCACCAGGTGTCAGCTCACTTTCGAGCCGCCGTCCAAGACCATGTTTAGCAAAGTCCCGCTAGAGTGTACCACCTTTCAGATACACTTCGTATTGAAACCGGAAACACGTACATTCTATATAGATTTATGGATCGATCTACCAATGGCTATTGCAGTAAATTCTGATGTGTGTACTATATAATGTGACCTTCATTAATACGTTAAACTACCCTGAAGACGGAGGCAGCAAGCCCTTGAGAAACATTGGTACCTGTATACGGACATACACGACCGCAGTCGCCGTGTGAACTTCAAGTCTCGCAAATGATTTCCAGTTTAAAAAAATAAGGGCGTTACTCTTTAGAAATTCTTGCAGAGGATTCAAAAGAGACAGGTTGGCTTTTCACACTTGGGCTACGTTATCCAGACAGTATTTTATTACTGCTTAACGGAAGTAACGACAGGTTACACTGTACATCCGCAAATTACGTATGAGTATGTGCAGGTGTAAATAGAGATTACAAAGGCGCTCGAGTAACGTACAGAACTACAAAAGGTCACTGTCCCTACAGCCCTGACCTCGTCGTCGTGCTTTGATCGACTTGAGTACAGAGTTCTAATACGGAAAAACAAATATACGGAGTTGCTATAAGAGCATTGGCAAGTAAGTAGACGACCTTGTCAGGTCCAAGGACATCTCTCCGAGAGTCAGGAACCATTGATCTCTCTTCGTAATTATTCAAAGCATGACATGTGGGCCTGACCGTGATGATTCAGTCATGCCGTGGTAGTACCCGCCTTCAACCCCAGCAAAGCCGTCCTGCTGTCGCACGCGTAACATATCGAATAAATCAAGTTCAGAACCAAGTGTTTAACAACGAAAACTTTTGGGTCTGGCGTGACACACGTACGAGCTATAACAGATACATAAACTCCTGTATTATGCCGTACCATCCTATTCCGTCTAGTTAAATGAAACACTATTCTTTTTTCTTATTCTGACCTCTTTCCATCTACTCAGTGTAGGCGTAGAGGTTATTGTTTGCTTGATCACACTGAACGACACATACACACTTGGTAGGACTCCTCTGAACGAGGAATCGGCCCGTCGCAGAGACCTTTACCTGCACAACACACAATATTCACAATAAACTAGACATCCATGCCCCGGGCGGGATTTGAACCCGCAATCCCAGCAAGTGAGTGGCCGCAGACCTACGCGTTAGACCATTATCTATTCTACCATGACTTTTAATGCAATAGGATCACAAGTGATTAGAAACAGCTCCCATATCCTGAGCAAGACAGGAACCCAGAAGCTGAACAAGTCATGTCGGAACCGCAGTTTACGTACATCGACTACCGACGCCTGGGTTTCTTTTCATGCAAAAAGTATGTTGACTTTTCGTAATATAAAAGGATATTTTGTTATTTATGCACTGTTGTATTTTCAGATTATGTAAGTTTTCCCCATAAACTGAATCCAAATCTGTGTCTTACGTTGTAGCTAGCTAAGAAATGGTTATTAATAGAAGGTGTTAGAGAAATTCAGAAGAGCAAAGCATACATTTCAGGAATATGACTGCCAGTATTATGACAGATACATGCAGTGCCGGCATTTGTTTACCGGAATGTAAGCCGAGCTCCTCAGACGACGAATATTATCTTCTGGTTGCACATGGTGAAATGATCAGCTTGCTAGAATTAAATATCCACCACCACAAACATCAACACCGCATGCCCCATCACGACATACTAAGATACATGTGAAGTCAGTACCATGTCGAAGCGATGAAGTCGGTCCTCAGATACTGCAGGCGCTAGCAGCTGTCTGTCACGCCGACACTGCCTGCAGCCACAGTCGCGGTATCCGAGCAATCTCAGTGGCGGCGGCGGCGGAGGAACTGGGGGCGGAACTGGAGAAGACAGTTCCAGCGAGTCTGAGGAACTGGTGTTAGCCCCACCGCTGTACTGCTGACGTGTTTCCCGGCGAGTTGTGTTCGCATTGAAGATGAGCCTCGCCTCACGAAACTCGGGCAGGTAGCGTTGTTGCTGTTGTTGTTGCTGCTGTAGTTCTTGTTGTTGTTTTCCGCTGCAGTTCTGTTGAGGCCGTAAAAAGTCATCCAGAAGATAAAAGGATTGAGCCCGTGTCGAAGAAGAGACAGCCTGAGCTTGCTGCGGATGATGGTGGTGGGGATGGGGTTGCGGAAGGGATGCTGGTGGGATCCTCATAAGAGCCCCCAAACTGCGCCACCTTCGCTGTGGCCCCACATCACAGGGGGGCGTTTCTATTACCGAGTTCTCCATTTCGTCTTTAGTGGCTCTGGTGCGACGCGACCTGGGCGGCCACCACGCCTGAGGACTTAGCAGGCTTACGCTCTTCTTCATCAGCACCCCGCGCAAAGAAGTCTGGTTCTCCTTTTTTGTTCCTCCTGTCCTAGATCTTCCCACCATCACATCCTCGTTCTCCGCTTCTTCCTCGAGGACCATGACGGAAGTGTTTCCATATTTGACACTGAGTCGCATGGCCACAGAGGCAGCTGGGCCTCTGCTGCCTCTGGGGCGAACTACAAATCCATAATCGGTATCAGCACATGCCGTTGGTAGAGTAGCTGTCCTCGCACGATGAGGTCGTTCGCGGGCTGTGCCACGGGACAGACAGGAGAAGGAGGCGGAATGACGCAGAGGCGGCGCTGGAGGCGGTGGTTGGCCACTCCTTGTCATATTTGCCATCTGCAATATATCCTCGTACTGCGGACGTTTTTCTTGCTGGGAGCCACATCAGTACCGCCGAACTCGCCTGGAGCTACCGGACGACTGCTCCATGGTGTTGCTATGCGCTGACTGCGAGGAGCTGTTAAACAAGGTGCGGGGGCTGGGATCTGTAACACGGGCGTGACATCAGCTGTAAGCGGGGAGAAGGCGTGCTTTACAACTGTACAAACTAAAGAAACAATAAACAGTACCACAAAAGACAGTGTAATGTGGCGCCAGGAAGGAAGGGTAACGTGACAACCAGGTAAATGACAAGAAATAAATCGACAAACTGGAATGACAGCACATGCAGTTGATAGCAGCAGCAAGAAGCAAGGTGTATAAGAGTTCTTGTCTACATTTATATACTGACTGCAGTCATCCTCGTACAGTTCAAGGCGGCAGTAGTAAAGAGGAACCGTGGAGTCCTGCTATGGGAAACCGATGGCATATTCTGACAGTTACTTCACTTCTTGGGGTTTTCGAGACATGTTTTGTTTCACTAAGCTCAACAGCTGCACAACACTCATTAGGATTCTGTCACTTAGCGAATATGTAAATCGCAGTTAACAGTAATTCTGTATTAAATAGCAATCATAGTACACATCAATCTATGAAAAACACTTGTGTTTTATTCATACACTTCCGACATGTTTCGGTAGCGACCGACCATCTTCCGGGAGAAAGGTACTTGGTACTACTCACGGCACATACCGATTCACCATTGTGGTCATAAGGATCAGATACGCTGTAAAGCAACCAGACAGGTAGAAGTCCACATTAACTCCAACGAAAAGCAAAAAATCACACTCTGTTCCTATACAAACAAGACTGTGCCTCAATATTTATGCTCTAACAGAAAGATATTAAGAAACTGAAGACTAAAAATGGCGAATTAATATGGCTGGACATATATACATGGTGTAATCAACGAACAAATAACTTACAGGACTGAATTTTAATAAGCTGATTGAAATTGTTAATATAAGAAACATTTTAAAAGTTACTATTTAAATTAGATGCAAATACTGGTTACTGATAGCTATAAGTCAAATTAAATGCACTTGTAGATTTACTTTTATGTGTATGTATTTAGGTGCCAATTGCTTAATCTTACAAATCCTGTTGAACCATCTGGCAGTATTGTCTTTGATAATTTTTTCTTGTGTTTTTTAAATATGTGTTGTCTTGTGCCTGTTGGGCATTTATAATCTTAATGTTTTCCCTATTTTCCGTGCATTAGACAATTGCTAAGTCCAACAGAATGCAAGTACATTTTGTTATTAGCAGTTGTCTAATAACGGAAAATAGAGAAAACATTAAGAAAAAACTGGTTGCTACATTTATGATTGGAAACGGGTGTATTGTAATACGGTGTAATAGCTTGACATATAGTCCAACAAATTAATAAACTTGTATATTTTTATTCTTTTATTTAAATAACTTCCAAAAAGATGGCATGTCGCGATCGAAACGTGACAGAGTTATAATAAACAGCTGATATATACTACATAGATCCATGTGTGCTATGATGTTTGTATAATATACTATATTTAAGCACGCGATTAATAATGAAATAATTCCCATAAACAGAGTTTTAATTAATTAAAATATGATAGTTCCTATGAAGATAGAACTTACTTCTCCCTGCATTCACCAGTCACTTTCAAAACTATAACCAAAATAATGAGAACGAGCCTTTACAGTAAAAGAGTAGTCAGGCTTTAAAAATTCGGGCTTTATGGTTCGGATTTTGGCTATGAAGACGACGCGTAATTTGCTACATTGGTACAAAAGGTTCGGAAGTGCCTGCTGCCTACATCATTCCACTAAAGATGAAGGCAAGAGGTTCTTCTGCAACGTTACCTTTCCACCAAGTTACGAGCCGTCACTTCCCAAAAGGCAATAATTTTCAGGCTTTACAAAGCTTGTATTCTCTAACGGAGAGAGTCATTGTAAGGCCTACCTTAAATCATAGGTAACATAAACTGACGTGAAGATGCGTGTCTTCTGTGATATTTACCGTGTCTACTGGTTAAAGTTACCGACTTTCGGAGGAGCCTACAGCCTCCGCAACGTCGGTAGCTATTTGCCAGTCGGCATTGCGCAACATTCCGGAAGACCTCATTCTTTGTTGACACAGCTGTAAAAACTGAAGGACTTCTCAGGATATCCGTCAGCTTGTCATTATGTTTACGGAAGCACCGGATCATAAGCATCTGAAGAACAACTTTCGACCCTTTTAAAGGAGGCGTATTTTGGATTTCCTTCTTCTGAGAAACCATTATGGTACCAGGTCGGGGTCTATTGTTTGTCGGGGCCCATACTTTTTGCTATTATTTCCCTGTTGTCTCTTCAACGTAAGCCTTACTTGTCGTTTTGTCTACAGGCACACAGTCGCACCGACATCTGTGCAAGAATCGCTAAACTAAACCGAAGCTTACTCTTACAAAAACGTAAGATGGTGTCGGGACATGAAGTATATCACAACACGCATTCCAAATATCCGTACAAATTTGAGATAAGTAAACAATTTCACGCTCCGACAGCTTTATCCGAGACGAAATAAGCCCTCCGTCGGACCAAGTTGGTTTGACTCCAGAGAAAAACTACACAAAGGCAAATTTTCCCTCCGGAAAGAGAACGCCTGTCGGCCTACTAGTAGACAGTGACTTTACTGACTGAGCTGTCGTGGCGTTTATCATTAGTCGACGGTATCAGTACTGCAATAAAACTGCAATGGGTGTTGTCATGGCGGGAGGTGAATGTCCCGATTTCTGCATCATTCAGCGTACTTACAGATGTTAACTTATTTGGCATTTGTAGTGGTAGTTTATTTAAAAATGCTATTACTGTTAATTGGGATGGATGTGGTAGAAAGCGCTGTGGCCTATTTTAAGGAGTTTTCTCGGTGTTTATCTGAATTAACCGAGTTACAATGCGAAAAACCTCAGCCGGGACATTCGGTGCCCCACGGAGGTTCGACCTGGCACCTCCCGAATACAGGTCAGAAGCGCCTTGTTCGGTCTTAAATTACTGATGTCTCCGTTTGATGATGTAACATAGAGGTTGGTTTGTTGTTTCACTGGTTGGTGGTGCTGGTGTTGGTGTTGGTGTTGGTGCTGTTGCAGGGAGAGCATGTAAACGAAGACTTATGATAGACAGATAACCATTCCTCAGCATTATACAAACTTGCTGTTCAGAAACGACAACTTTATAGGGTCAAGCTGAGAGGATTAACAGTAGGCCGTGTGTGTGCATAATGAAGCTTTACACCTTCCGTCACAGAGAATATATAACATATGTATTATGAAGTCATTTTAGCCACTGAGCTTAAGGAAAATTATCAGTTTATTCTGAGAACCAGTTAAAATTTTGAGACTACCGCAGCCCATTAAAGGATTTACTGAAATGAGAATGTATATATAACGAAGTATTGAACACCTTTAATAGGCCTATGGTAAAAGCAGTACAGGAAATTTGTCCCTGTATTTAATTAAGCTTCTCTTTATGAAGGCGTATGGGTAGTGGTATAGCTCCACGCATTCTTGTCCTCGGTACTAGATGGAAGTGAATTCTCAGCTTCAGGTCCCGGACGCTTTACACTCCGAGGGAAAAACTGCGATACCTGCTGGAAAGGAAACAAAGCCTGTCTGTGCTGTAAAGAAGACAAACAGCTTTTCCCTTGTCTGGAACCCAACCCGATTCTCCATTGTCCAGCCGACATCTTAGTCGCTAGAGACACTGTCGTGTGAAATGTAATGTATGTATATGAAGAGTATAATAGACGTGATATGTCTGGAAACAAGAACTGAGTCAGTTGAATCATTCTTATTTTAAACAATTATAACTGGGAAAAGATCTGACATAAGAAAATAAACGAAGAAGAAGCGAGAACTTGTTTCCTCACATACTGCATGCCAGACGCAATGCTGTGTATGCAAATAGCAAACGTTTCTTGAACCGCGCCAAGCTGCTCAGGCAACTCCTGCGACTCCATAAATTAACACAGTGAACCTAGGATACCTTGCAATCATGTGCAAGCTAATGGCCAAGTAACTGGGCTTCCATAGCAACTAGGTCACGTACTTGACTGTCACTGGTTACTGACTGACTTTGCTATTAGGTAACGGAATGTGGGTTAAAATAGCTTTAGTACAAAAAATTTCATAATTCTTCGCCCATTTATTTAAGAATATTTATCATGTAACAGAGGCGTGCTGCTAATGGAAAGTGACAGTTTCTTTTTATTTCATTCCACTTGTTCACTCCTTAGTGATTTTACTTTTCGACGGCTAACTCATCAATTGGCAATGGCCCTTCTTGTGTTGTGACCACGGCGTATAGAACACAGAGAAAATCTTGGCTGGGGAGCGAGAGGCTCGATTTCATGATAACTCTTTTGAAGCCAAATTGTCTGTATTAATACTTTCAGTAATATGCTTCATGATATTCAAGGCATTAAAATTCGAATTCGTTCTTCTGTCAACTTGTTTCGTATTCCTTTCACTTAACGACAATTCCTACCCATTAAAACTCTAAAATAAAAGGTGCTAAACTAGTTCTAAAGTAGTTCTTATGCTTGCACCCATAATAGCTAATGGTAGTGTTGATACATTTTAACAACAAGCCTCGTGGTGTGCTTAATACGACAACTACACAAAAACCAGTACGAATCAACAGTCTAGCTTTACTTTTTTTTCTACCTTCTTATGGTTTTGTATAATCGTTTCTTTTCCATTGCATTCGGTTCACAATTTCGCGATTCCATCAGAACAAAATTCATTAGGTTGGGCCATCAACCAGTCTTTCACAGCTTTTTTCTTTTTTCTGTGACTTATGGTAATTTTATCGGTGCTAATTCTTCGATTGTCCAGGATACCTTTATAGACTTGAGATCTGCGCTCTTCTAGGATATTACGCGGCGTCGTGTGATAATTATTTACCGACGTTTCGGGACAACGTGTCGGTCCCATCTTCACGGGTCAAGAGTCCGAGTAGGAGTTTCCTACACGACGCCGCGTAATATCCCAGAAGAGAGCAGATCTCATCAACATCGCGGCGGAAGCCTTAAACCAACTTTATAGACTTCCTCCTGATCTTAAGTACATATTTCAGCCGATGGTCGCCCAGAACACTCATCATCGACATCACACCCATCAGTCCTACTTCTAAATTTTTACCCATTTGTAACATTCGTCTGGCTCATACAATTACAGTGATAATTCTCCCTAAACTTCGCTAATTTTCACATCATCTAGCCGCAAAAATAGGCTCACAAATCACAGAACTTCTTCAGCTCATTCTGTCAATGAAACAGCCGTGTTTAAGCATGTCACACTTTTGTAACCATATAGGCCTTATTTAAAAGACGATCTAGGTGCTAATGACGAGAAGTTTTTAATATCTGCGGATTTCTACTTAGTAGTATCTGAGGATTTTAAGACATAATTCTTAAACCATGAACTTTTCGGTGCAACCTGTATTATTCTGAAGGTTAAGTTCAGGTATTTTTTTTCAATGGCTCGACAGCCCCTTGGGGGCCTAAGCCGCCTAATTTTTCGAGGCTTCGCAATCACACTTTTTAGACACATCACATTCGGTAGGACTCCTCTGGACGAGGGATCAGCTCGTCTCAGAGACCTCTACCTGACAACACACAACACTCACAAGAGACAGACATCCATGCCCCCGGTGGGATTCGAACCCAGAATCCTAGTAAGCGAGATGCCGCAGACCCACTCCTTAGACCGCACGGCCACTGGGATCGGCTAAGTTCAGGTATACAGTGTTTAATTAATAGTAACGAGAAAGTATGCAGCATTTAATTAATATTCAACTAGCAAAATCAACGCAAAAGTACGAAGACTTAGAGGGAATCATCTAACCTAAGGGCTACTAGTGGCAATAAATTTATTTGAGCTTACATGCCAGACCAAATGACTGCACTGTATTACATTTTTACTCGAATCGGCTTCTTGTAACATAGGGAACAACCCGGTAGGAAAGGCTCTTCACCGGGAAAACTGACAGGTGTCACGGACAGTGGCAGATACAATATGTTCTCTTCCCTCGTGTAAAAATAAAATCAAAGGATGGGTTTTAAATTTCGTTAGCATGATGAAAAGCTTTTGGAGAAAGAAAATGTAATGTAATGAAGGTAACAGCATAAAAATAGCGTTAATATTGCTGAAATGAAAATTGTTGTAACGTGTGAAATTAGCGGTAAATACGAAACATATTACAAATAATATTAGTATTATAACTCCCATATCGTGAGAGAGAACTAGCATTAACCACAACAATGGAGTCTCTCAGTGCGTACACACTATAACATTATTCACTGCGGTATATTGTGGGTATGGAGTTAAGGCTACACAAATTATTAGGCGTGGGCAGTGTACAGAAGAAAGTGGTGGCCAGTGCCTACCATCCACCTGCTTCTGGTAGATTCTTAGGCAATTTAACGACAGCGTTTCACTTGCATAATTCTTGTAGCGTTGAATGAAATTAGAGAATTATCACTAATTTTATGTAAACAGTTGGAAGCTGCATGTACTATGTGAAAACACTTTTCACAGATTCGTCTGAAGAGATTGCAATCGTACGAATATCGTAGTCGGTAGCGCGGCTGGGCTTCGAACCGTAAATCTCCCGAACAAGAGACTGGAATACACTACACCAACCTGTTTGGTCGGCCACCTTCTTCTTCTGGCGCAGAAACCCCTTTGTCAATTCAGTATGACTTAGGAAGTTGATTGTGCTGCATGGACCGCGTAGGAAAAGGGGCAGTTACTACATGCCAATGCCAGGGATTGAAACCTGGTCCTGCAGGTCATAGTTATTCTAGTAAGTTAATGCGGTGCGCTCCGTCTTCTTTGTCGCCGAAGAGACGAAGTTTAAAGCATCTAGTAGCTCGGAAGACCACTTTTGATTGTTGACTATGTAAGTTCGAAAATTTACACTTTCGTCCTTCAGGTATTTCAAACACTGTAAGAATGTCAAGTGTAAGGAATATAAAGGATCTGTGTTGTTCTACTCAACAATTTACTTTAGGAGTGTTTTTCACTCAAAACAGATATTTAGCCAGTTTTCCTGGTGATGCGCTCAGTAAAGTACACAGGCCTTGTAAACTGATCGTTGAAGTTGCCCGATCTAAGTAAAAACTGACTTTATTCCACATATTTTTAGTAAATTCCCCAAATTCAAATTTCATGAACATCCGTTGAGCGGTTCTGTACTTCTTTTTTATAGTATAGACAAATGTACATAAGGATAAAGCTGTTTTAATATGCGTTGCGCGTGTTTGCGAACGCGCCTAAGCAGAGGGACTCAGCAAACTTAGAACTGTGCGAGTTCGTTCGGAATTCTTGGCAGATGAATCATCCTGCACAGACGAAATCTTGTGCAGCATTGCTGCCATCTCTTGACGAAACACGAATTGTGGGAAGGAAGCAGTAGCCGCTGTTGCGTCTGTACGTGTGATTGTGCTAGTTTTAACAGCAGTGAAGGAACTACGCTGTTCACTTCGCTTAGGGTTGTTGAACTAGTGCCGTTCGAGTCACTGCTTAATGCTATGAAGGCTGACTGAGAGACAGAGAGAGAAAGAAGAAAGCGAAGACCAAGGGAGTAAAGAGAGACACTTTTATATGGGGGAAGAAAGAGCATCACTTGATAGAAAGTTCCCAGGCTTCACCCGCTCGTCCTTCTGTTAGGAGTAGTATGAAAGTGAAAATGTACGAAGAAAACGTTAAAGAGGTGACAGTAGTAGCTTGAGGTAAGGGTGGTGAAATTTTAATTTCTCATTAATGCTAAGCTGTAAATTTAGTTTGTCTTTTACTCTAAAGTAAGGGGATTGATTTTGATAGATTTAAATCTGGAGGGCTGCACGAGAAGCATGCAGTAGCAACTTGAAATCTTGGGAATCATTTCAATATTTACTTGAAGACAGAGGAAAACCAAGCAAACCTGTGTCGAGATGGCCGGTCGCAGGACCTTCCGGATACATACCGACTTCTAGCCAGAAGTCCGGCAAACAAAATATGAAAATCTCCTAAGGTGTGGTGCTGCTTTATTGATCATTTGATTTATACAATTTTACAATGAGGGGCAGGTTCATGCTAAAACGACAGTACATTTACTACAGTTACATAAAAACAGTACTCTGAAAATGTGGGTAACTGTACTAGAATGTTTTCGTGCTTAACTTAACATTTTCCGTCCTCTGGAGGTTAATGACAATGAGGTTTGAAAACTTGGAAATACTGAAGGTGGGAAGGGGGTTAATCCGGGCCGACAAATATTTGTAATGTTTGTATATACGAGTACTAGCCTAAAATAATTTTAACAAATTAATCCGAATATGAAGTTCTTGAATTTTCCAGTTTTCTTTTAAGTTAAAAGCAAATATTATGAAGTCTAATTTCAAGACAAATGATACTATTGAAATAAACATGACGATACTGACGTAGTATTCAGCAATATTTTCGAAACACGGCGAAGTTGTTAAAATACAAATATTGTACGAAATATTGTCTTCATTATTCTGTCAATTTCGGAACTGGGAAGCACCAGTTGCTATTGAAATTACGATATATCCGACGTATGAAGGCTGACGTTTATCTGCTTTATATATAAAAACTGAGTTCCTACCTCACAGAGAATACAATGAGTGTCCATTATAAAAACCTGCCGCTTAATGCTGCTTATGGACATAATCGGTTTTGAGTGTAAGAATCTTATGAAACATATAGGCCTAAGTACACAGGGTGGCAAAATTCATAGTTTTTTAATGATGCAACAGATGGTACATGTAGTTACCACTGGGCGTTAAAAGGTTAAACGGGTAGGTTGCATGAGTTTTCATAAAAGGAAAACTGTGAACGTAAGCAAGTGACATAAAGCATGCGATGAAGCAAACGGAGCCTGAAAGCAGACTTGCCACTTTCGACAGCCGGTCTCTGCACACTTGCAGCGGCTGGTCGCCCAAGGCCGCCCACATCTATCGCCCTCGCACGCTATCCCTTGCAGGGGCGGACGGGACCGCTATTGCGAATTGTTTCCGTGGGCAAGCCCGTTTTGGTACCTTTATTGCCGCAACATAATGTTCAGATACACATCAGACAAACCTTTAACGTCCCATTTGCGGCCAAGTGATTGATGATACTTTGAGAATCGGGTAGGAAGGCGTCGTGATTTATTTTAAATTTGACGTAACTAGTTTTGGGAGTAACAAACGCTCTAGAAGACCTTGAAGAGAACCCCGACTGCATATATGAAGCCAGTGACTTTCACAGGATGTTCGAGGCCATGTTATTTTCTGAATTCCGAGGTAAAAATTTCAATGTAAACTCGGGTAAACCTACTCATATTTTATTTGTTGTTGGCCTAATTTTCAGTACTCTGGTACGTCCACTACGTTTCCTTTGACTGTAAGATCTCAATGCATATTTCGCTACCTGCAGGTACTTGTGATTCACCATCCTAAGTACCATATCGAAATACCCAGTTTTAAGGTCATTTCGCTATCTGCCTATACTTCGTATAGACAAGTGTGATTCACTGTAGGCCTGTAATAAACCTTTTCTTCAATGCTCTTTTTTGAATGCCCAATTTAATGCACACATCACTATCTGTCTGCACATTTAAGAGCCAAAACAGCTCAGTCGGTATAGTGACTACCTATGCGTCTGGAAGACCGATGGATGAATCTTGTTTCGAAATCTCGCCAGAGACAGAGATGTTTCTCTTCCCGGCAGCTCCAGACCGACTCTGGGGCCTACCCAGCCTCCTGTCCGATGGGTATACAGGAATGACTGGTGTGTAAAGCAGCCGTAAAGTGTCGACGTTAATAATATGACTCTCTAGTACGCCTTTATGGCATAATGTGTAATTAATCAGAAAGAAACTGTAAGTTTACCTTTACCTATAGGCCTAGGTACTTTTAATCGACTTAACTGCTTTTCACGAAATATTTGTAACAAACGAAGCTTCGTTACGACTTGTCAGTTATAGTGGACATTCTTCATTAAAGTATATCTGACAGTACATGCGTAAGTACAGTGGGCGACCTCTTGCAGAATTCTGCCGCCGTGTACATCATCCTAGCAGATCCACAATCCCTTTGCGCTAGGGCCGGACTTTCCTTGCAATAATAGTTAACAAAAGCACCGTCTCTAAATTTTGAGGGCTTCATTCAACCGCCCTTTATATTTATAATGTTATTCCCGACAAGTACCGGCCTGTGCTCGAACATCACGAAAATTATTCACATACAAGGGAGGTGGTGTTTTATCTGTTATTATTCTATGCTTGTACACGGTATAGGCCATATATGAAGAATTTCAGTCAGTCCTTGCATTTTCTTATCCTGTCTTGAAATTTAAAAACGCTTTGGATATGTTCTTGACAAGAAAATTGAGTAAGTCTTGCAAAAGTTTGAGACGTGGGATTCGAATAATTTTTGCAAGTGACTTTTCCAAAATTAAAAAAGTAATCAGAAAAAAGAAAACTATCTTCCTGCTCGTTTTAACTTAATATATCACGATAATTTCCCTGAACTCCGCATTATGCAACATACACCGAAATTTCATATCTAAGTCTAGCCAAGTTTCGGATCAAAGTTGATACAAACTGAGGGTCCAATGCGAGGTAACGTGTTGGCTGGTCATGCCTGTCACTCAAGTTACGGGCTGTGATAGTTGAGAATGAATACTCACTTGTAGGTTGAGAGTTATGACGGCCAATTCTAATTGGATATTTCAGTGCTCTTTTTCTGTTCTTTAAGTGCGATAATAGACATCCCCGGAATAAGAAGCAAAATTGGTCAGCAGTAGACCAGGTGCACACCGCAGAGTACGTTATGTGTCAAGTTGCAAAGACAAAGACAGAGCCGTTTCCAGAGGCACCCATTTCTTTGGGCCTATCCGGGGAAACAAATACCGAAAATGCATTAAACTACAAGTTAATTATACTTCGACACACAGTTCTTACATATTTGTTAAGAAGCCTGTAAGAAACAGGGGTGATGGAATGTTGAGTTGTGGAAAAGTTGATACCTCGGAAGTGATTTGTTTGCAAACCTTGAAAGGCTTAAAGAAAACACACACAGAGCAAGGTTAGCATACAGTGGAGTGAGTGAGGTCGAACATACTGCAAATTGGGCACATTGCAAAAGGGTAGCTCTCTGTTAACAATTCTTCATTTTCTCAGTGTCATTAGCCATTATACTGTGAATTATTTCCTGTTCAGCAGCATGTAGGCTAATAACCACCATATTTTGAAATCATTTATGAAGTCTGAATAATCTCTTATGGAAGAGCGTTTTAAATACTTTCAACCGACATCAAAGTTATTTCTTTCCTATAATAGGTCCCGAGATATCGTAATTTCAAGATTACTGGTGCTTTCCAGTTCCGATATTAATAGAATAATGAAGAAAATATTTCGTACAATGTTTTTATTTTAACAACTTCGCCGTGTTTCTAAAATATTGCTGAATACTACGTCAGTATCGTCATGTTTATTTCATGTTTATTTCTTGAGAAGCTAGCAGGTCGTCAACTAGTCAAGAAATTCCCCGCGTTTTATGGAACCCGAAGGTTCATTACCGTATTCACAAGAGCCCACCATCTGTCCCTATCCTGAGCCATATCAATCCAGGCCACGCATCTCATCCCACTTCTTGAAGATCCATTTTAATATTATCCTCCTATCTACGCCTGGGTATTCCAAGTGGTCTCCTCCCTCATGTCTCCCCACCAAAATCCTGTATCACCTCTCCCCTCCCCCATATGTGCTACATGCCCCGCCCACCTCATTCTTCTTGATTTGATCACCCGAATAATATTTGGTGATGAGTACAGATCATTAAGTTCCTCGTTATGTAGTCTTCTCCACTCCCCTGTTACCTCGTCCTCTTAGGCCCAAATACCCTCCTCAGCACCTATTCTCGAACACCCTCAGCCTATGTTCCTCCCTCAGTGTGAAAGACCAAGTCTCACACCCATACAAAACAACAGACAAAATTATAGTTCTGTACATCTTAATCTTTTATTTTTGGATAGCAAACTGGAAGACAGAAGATCCTGCACCGAATGATAACAAGCATTCCCCGACTTCAATTTGCTCTTAATTTCTTCCTGAATGGAATTTCGATCCGTTAGGGTTGTTCCCAAATACTTGAACTGTTCCACCCTTTCAAACGATTTATTATCTACCTTTATGTTGTGATTTTGTCCTGCATTCTGATTGCGAGACATGACCAGTACTTAGTTTTCTCAGCATGTACGTTAGACCAATCTCATTACTAGCGACTAATAAAGCTTCTGTGTTTTTCTTTATAGCATGTACGCTTCCGCCCAATATATTAACGTCGTCAGCATAAACTACAAGCTGATGTGTACCACTTAATTTCAAGCCCTCCTGGTTTGCCTGAACCCTCCTAATGGCATATTCCAAAGCAAAGTTGAAAAGAAATGGCGATAAAGCATCTCCTTGTTTCAAACCATTCTTAATAGGAAATGTGTCAGACAAATGTTTGCCTACCCGGACCTGCTATAGGTTTCATTTAGACACATTTTTACCAGCCTTACTAGTTTCATGGGGATACAAAACTCAATGAGAATATTATACAAGACCTTCCTCCTAATTGAATAATAGGCTTTGTCTTGAAATTAGAAATCAAAATATTTGCTTTGAACGTAAAAGAAAACTGGGGAAGTCAGGAACTTCGTATTCGGGTTGATCTGTTAAAATAATTTTAGAAGAGTATATCCAATTATTACAAATATTTGTGGGCCCAGATTCACCCCCTTCCCAGTCTTCAGTACTTCCAAGTTTTCCAGCCCAGCTGTCACGAACTTCCAGAAGAAGCAAAATATTACAGTTAAGCAGGAACATATTTCAGCACAGTAGCGCACATTTTCAATAACTCTTTCGCCGAATTTCGTAGTACATAATTCCCATTTCATCTTAACCCTGTGCACGGTGACTTTATTACACAGAGAGCTTGCATCCGTCGGGACATCTCGTGAGAGCTATCGTGGTCAGAGAAACGATAAAAATTGCGCCCTGCAGCATTTTCTCTTCGTACGACTATTTCCCTCAAGACATACATATACAGTAATGAAACCACTGAACTAAAAATAGAATTTGTTGCCCACCAACAGCAAACTTATGGCAAGTCAGTCAAGGTGGGAACAGCATCTTCTTAAGGGATCTCGGTTAGGTATATGCAAAATGAATCGTTTATTAAACCCTCTGAATCACGAATTTCATTCACCAGATATTTTAAACTTTAGTTCCTACTCTACAGACAACAATCTGCGTCTCCATTACAAAAAATAATCTGTCAATCTATTTAGGAAAATTTCGCTGTTTATTATAACAATAAAATTAGAGGTAAGGTGATCCCTGTACTTAATTAAGCATCACAGGATAAACACGTTCTCAGTAGTAGATGTATAGATCTAAGAAGCACTTTTAAGGCCAGCACTAGATGGAGATGAGTGATCAGACTCCACGATCACATTATCTCAGGAACAAGAGAGGCCGTGTAATTGTAACGTAACACTGAGGCGCATTCGCGTAAGAATTGTTGGTGCGGAAAAGCAAGAAGTGTTACATATTCTGAGTGTGTGTTTGTAGCCTCAATTATACAGCATGCAAAGTGCATGCGCCATGTTATATCGTCATCTCTGGCCTGTCTGGCTCCACCATATTTTCCACATTATCTGATAAATGTCACGATTTTCGGGAAAAAGTTACTGAACACAAAATGTGTATTTTGATTTTCTCTAAAAATTTTGTCTGAAACATTTCTCAGTCTGAGAAGAATTAAGCGAGATATTATCACAAATTTATGTAGGTCTTCATGTAAAGTACCCGTTATTCTTCTTACATTTTAACGGAATTGAATTTTCCTGGCAGATTTTCGAAAAATATTCAAATATCCAACTTCATGAAAATCCGTCCAGTGAAAGCCGTGTTGTTGCATGCGGACGGACAGACGGACAGGCACGACGAAGCTAATAGTCACTTTCCGAAATGTTGCAAATGCGCCTAAAAACTCATGTCGGTACCTACTGCCCCTGCCGGTATTCGAACCTCTTCATCCAGCCCGCAGCGTAATATCTATGCCATTTACGCTGTAATTTTCGTGCCTATACTATTTTTCAGCCGAACCCAGTGGCCGCGCATTCTAAGGCGTAGTTCTGAGGCCGCTCGCTTATTGGGATTGCGGGTTCGAATCCCGCCGGGGGCTTGGATGTCTCATGTGAGTGTTGTGTTTTGTCGGGTAGAGGTCTCTGCGTCTGACTCATCACTCGTCCAGAGAAGTCCTACCGAGTGTGTGTGTCTGAGTGTGATCGTGAAGCCTCGATAATGAGGAGGCCCTGGCCCACTAGGGGCTGTTGCGCCATTGGAAAATAAATTATTATGTGGGGTGAGACAAGATAATGATGAGCACCGCTGTGGAGCATTGTTTATTAGCGGTATGTTCTGAATGTCATCTGTCTGCTCTGCTTATAAATATTCAGTCCTGCTCTCTTTTTTCTTGGGGGGGGGGGTGATTTTGAGAACCATCACAGATTGATTATACGCTTTTCACTGGGGGAAAGATAATGGGAAGTGCCATGTGCCCGTTTAAGTATGGCCGTAAGCAGAAAAAGGCTCTTTGATGAAACCAGTTTTGATTTGGTTTGGCTTGACAGAGATGACTGCAATATTAACCCGCATGTACTTCATATCGTTATATAACTGTTACTATGAGCCTCCCCAGTGACTGTTTTTACTTTACATCCCTTGCCTAGGCCCTAATCTAAAAAGTATACCCGTCAACGTCCTGATCATGAGAGCTTTTTTAGCTTTCTTTTAATTGTTACTCGAAACCTACACATTGGCACTTACTATTTTATCTTGCCCCAAGTCACAGATTTCTATCGGGTGCATTTACTTTATTTCAACTCATTTTGGAGTAAGGCATTTGAAATTGTATTAACATTTAGAAAAACCCAACTACCAACATTTTAAGAACTGATTCTCCCTTCTAATGCAGTTGCTTATGTATCATATTTTGTGAATTCGAAAGTTACACTACCGAGCAGACCTTATGTATTCTACCTGCAGAAGACCGTACACAGCTGTGTTACAAAAGTAATAACCTGAATGCAAGAATTACATAACAGTATTCTCCTTCCTCTTCTCCCCACAATTTCCGAGGTCGTCTTGCGGTTCACGCCAGTTCGCCCCTGACTTGTACTCTTTATGTAGTCAAACCTGGACAACCTCCTGATCGATATAAAACACTAACTTAAAAAGACGTTTTAGAAGTAGTTCATGCTCTAATAACCATCATAAAACAAGAAACAGACCAGTTAGCGACAGGACATTACTTAATCATTGGAGAAAGAAAATGGATAATACATACTCAATTACATAAGGGAAACAAATGAACTGATTCTGTGGACGCGGGTGGTTTCGAACTATAGCTGCATCATGGCCTCCTACTTCAAGAAACGTAAGTACACAACTTCTAGTATTCGCGGCGATAAATAAAAGAATCGCATCCGCTGCTGCTTTTGGTGCATTTTTTGTGAAGTAGAGTATCCTGATGAATAAGGTCATTATCATTAACTTCATCTGTTTAGGCTTGATTGGCCTGTTCCGCCTCGTTTCTAAACTTTTCGTTCTATCGCCTTTCAGATCGCATATTATTCTGTGTCCTTATTGTTGGTACAGCGAAGTTATTTTTGCCAGCCCAGTACTTAGCATTCACAAGATACGATTTTTTTTCAATTACAATTCTATATCTTATGACCTCATCACCGACGCTTTTGTACTTGTATCTGTTCTCTTATATGCGTTGCATTTTTTATCAGGTGTTGTTTATACTGGATTCCGGTCTTCTGGGACTTGGCTGTCCGTCGTCGGCTAAGTGGTTCCTGACGTTTCGATGGAACGTGTCGCCTTCATCTGCAAGAGTTGAAGGTCTTCATAAAAATCTTGGTATCCTTAAAGATGAAGACGAAGACGACAGCTTTCTTCGAAACGTCGGGAACTAATTACCCATCGACGCAGCTTGCATCCCATAAGATCGGAATCCTCAATTACATGGTGTGAGCTCAAAACCCGCAGTGATATCCTAATACTCTTCCTACATACCACACTTAAGACACTTTTATTCTTTCTAATTTTTCTCTTTAGTGTCCTGTTTTCTCTAGTCTGTAACAGTGATGAAATATTCGTACCTTATAAAACTTCAATGTGGTGTCCTTTCGTAATTTCTTAAGCAATATTCCTTCACAATGTCCAGGAAGCATCTAAATTTATTGGATTGATTCGTTACAGCTTTACTATCCGTGTAAGATGACTCACAAAGTTAACAGTTGAAATAATTTACTTGATCGCAAAAAAGAACGTAATTTTATAAAATTTTAATAAGAAACACGTTTGTTACTTTAAGAAAACTGCGACAGAAGAAGGGGCGTTTTCCTCAGCATTACGTAATTCTCTCAGAAGCATACCACTGTTTTGTTTTCTTACGAGCGGAAGCAGTAACCACACTAACTTGTGCTTAGACAATAAGGATTTCTTCCAAATTCCACCAGCACAGTAAGCACGCCCAGTGCCAGGAAAGGAAGCAAGCTTAACGCACGGTAATTTTAGGCTCCTGCTCATATTGTTACGAACTACTCTAAGCGTTACGTGATATGCTGTTTAGACAGGAGTAAAAGTGCCTCATTAACGTTTTCTGCAACAGTGATCCACAGGTATATGGATTTTCTCTTCTAAGTTTATTAACATGTTACAATAGGGAACAATTGTAACGACACAGGACGTCAGGAAATGAAGTCATGAAATAGCTTTCAGAAATAATTGCACGCAAACTGTTAGATACTGATCTGTGAGGAAGAGCGTGTGGTAGGCCTCAACAGAAAGAAACTTAATAATACAATGTGTGCTCAGTAATTGTAAAATGATGACGTGTCCTCCGTGAATTATGCAGCTTCATTACAGAATGCCATTAATGTGTATTAATGTATCTGTCCACATATTCGTGCTTGACAGCGAACCTGAATGCTATTGATGTTACGAATGTTCGGACTCCTGTTTTACCATTCACTTTAATTGTTTTTCGGTAACTAGGCATCTTTCCAGGTGAATAATCACCGTAAAGGGACCGGCTTGAGAAGCATTTGAGCCTTCGCTCTGGTCGTTATAAATGTGTAGATGGAATTGGAAGTTATTTATTTATCATACTAACTCATGCACAATTTTACATTATTATATAATATATATATTATATATATTATTATATATTAATATTATAGTTGGTATGAAAAATAAATAACTTCCAATTGCTATAGAATGCACGGTCAATATAACGTAAACTGTAGATGGAATTTCAAATATGTAATAGAGTTGTATAGTTTAGTTAATATGCCTATAGACTCAATTACCATCAGGTAATACGTGATTTACTGGCGGGTTAAAATGCTGAGAAAGGTATTTGAACAATCCGTGACAAAATAAAAATTAATATGCAAGGGTTCACAGATAGAATACAAAGTCCGAGAGACTCCAAGTTTTGTCTCAGACCCTTTGTGTAAGTTTGGGAAAGAGCTTTGAATCTGTTATAATTAGGCTATCGAAAATTCATAATTCATAGTGTATTAGCCCTCTCTTGAATCTATTTCGTAAGCCTTTCAAAAAATATTTTTCAACCTATAGGAAAAAAATTTAATTTTGTTTGAATACATAATTTAAATATTGGCACACACTTGATAATGAACCTGTGGTTATATTTGCTCTTACTGTTTAGCGGTCAGCTATGTTTGAAAAGATTTATTAGATCTAACGATAAATGAAAAAATGGGTAGTATGCCATGATAGTTTATTATAAGGCATTATTCCTGCAGCAGCCAGGAAGAACCAAGAATTCAGGGCGCACTGTCTCCTTCCTGTGAGGCCTATAGTGTTTGTCGCTTCAGTCACCCTTTCTTCGTAACGGTACTAAAAACGCTGTGACTTGAATATACGTCACGACTACGATAATACACACAGCTATATTAGTACCACGCCTGTGTGTAAGATATCTGTAAAAAAAAATCAATTCCACCATTGGATAGGCGAAGAACCGTGTAACATTTGTAGCGTGATGTATTGTTGAATGATGGGACTAATGACTAGTACTTGGTTATGTGTGTGAAACGCCTCTACTGGAGCGAAACCGTCTTCAGAATACTGTACGCTGACATGCCTGTATGGGATCAGTTTCATCCATAAATGAAGTGGTTCTATTTTATTCATTGTGAGGCAAGGCATGATTTATTGCACTCTATTAGGTAAGTAGTGTGCCTGAAACCAGTCCGACCGGGCGTGCACCCTTTCCAGAACTCCAGCATTTATCTAGAACAGCTGTTATGCAGAAAAAAATGTCGTGGCCCCAGTTTTATGCGGAAGATTTAAAAATACATGAAGACCTTCGGTCACGTGATATGCAAAGCAACAGACAGGCAAAGAGTCCATTCAGGGTGTAGCATACGTAAAGTGGCTTCTGATCATATGTTTTATGCTACTTTACACGTCTGCTTACCTCTGAATTTTTCCTTATAATGCCTCAAAGAAAAATCTGATGGCTGCATTTCAGAATTGCTAGTCTAGATATATTTATGAAAATTACGAAACTTACATTCAGAAAGCCTGTTCTATGGCCGGGATTCAAAGAGAATCATAAGCACTCTCGCCGTGATGACGTGTTCAGAAACGTTCACAGAGATGAGAAGTCAGGTCACGTTAGGGCGAAGCGTCTGGACTGACCTTAAAGCGCGTACTATAAATTTCATGTAACCTTGTTTGAAGTCTGATCCGTCTAAAATACGACTCTTACAGCACTGCTCCAAGTACATCGACAAAAGTCCACTAAAAACATCCTTGCTAAGAAACTCGCAGCCCTTATATAAGACAGACACGCTGGGTGCCAGCTGTCGCTATTAATTGTATCAGCAGTCATACGCGGGCGTCGCAAACAACAGGCCTAAATAAAGTAGATTTATCGAATGGGAAATTCAGTGTCTGTGAAAACGAACTATATTTTGTTAATGACAATTGTATGTTTATACAGAAAGTGAAAATTAATATTTTAAAGTTTTCTTGACAATGATTATTCAAACTGTAATATTCAGTGTTGTGACACTGTGTGATCTTGTAGATAGATACGAATGTTTCGCAAGAACATGCTGCCTTCATCTTCAGAGCTGACCCAGATAATGGAGGCAGCCGGCGCATTCTTTAAAGAAAACGTGGAACTAAAATTGCAAGATGATAATAATTTGTAACAGAGTTGAAGGGGTTTGCAGAGAGACGTACGTGCTCTCTGTTCCTCCTGCAGCGCAGGCAATACAGAGCCAGACACGTAAAATTATTTGGCCATAGGGAATAAACACTTCTTTTCCTTCTTGCATACAAAAGAGGAAGAAGGCCTTTAGTGGCGCACTTCCAAACTCTATGTTAGCAATACATTTCCAGTCTACTGTCATACACAATTCCATTTGGCACAGCCATATCGAATAAAGTAATGCATATCAACATGGTCATAAGGTTTTCGGATCTACTTCAATTCTCTTTAAAACACTTCTAGTCAGGTTAGATATAACAAGATCAAATTTTAACAGCCATCGAATTTTTTTGCATCACAATTTCTTACGAATATTTTCTCCTTAAATAATGGTAAATTGTGATAATAATCTATGTTGTATACTTCCATTCAAACCTTTCCATTTTTTATCAGAAACTACGAAATTAGAAGGAACTGTGGATTAATTACTTATAATATAATTATCCACTTCTCTATATTATTTTCTCTAGTAATAATGTGGTCTGCGTTACGTTTGTTAGATACGATCTCAAGTTACACACTATCGACAAGGTTGTAATTATTAACATAAACAAAATATGTCGAAAAAATATGTATAGGCCTACACGTTTTTTGTCCATTTTCATCCAAATAATTTCACAGCTCCAATTCTTCCTCAGTTATAACCGTGAAAGAAACAGATAAAAGTAAGTTTCACGCAGAAGTAATTTTGCTTTACACTTTGTACAAATAATTACCTTAACAAAAAAACGTAAGTTTAAAATATTCTAATACCATAAGAACTTCCATGAATAAACAAAGTGCGAATCGTGTAGCTCATAACTCATAAACATATGTGACTGTCATATCGATATTACTGATAACATAAAATAAAAATGTCCACATACGGGTTTGCCTCTCTGACATAACCCTCATACCGTGTTTAATGTAAACTATATCTGTATAAAGTTATTAAGAAGGGAGACGCCCGGACATTATCACAACACAAGCCTCTATTTAGTTATAAAAAAAGAAAGCTAAAATAACTTCAAGCCACGCCTATGTCCATGCTGTAAAGAATCCGAAGTCCCCAAACACAATTTGTCAAATCAAGAATTCCATCGCTTTTACACGCAAAAGCAGTGGCCGTGTCCTTTAAAGTGGAGGAATGGTGAGAATCACAGCTGTTCTGTTCGTCAGTGAATGAAGGAATGGCTTATCTGCCGGATTTCGAAACCTAGTTTCCGTTCATGTACCGAATTACCACAACTATAAGGCTACAATATTCTTATGTTCCATAACGGTGAGATCAGCTCTCCAGAACTCGTAATTTTTAGTCCTATCTTTTCATACAAATCTGAGTATTTGAAATCGAAATATTTTAAGCGTTATTACGTGTTCATACAAACATTCTGGGATGCAATTGCCATTTCCTTTCCGTTTTAAAGACAGACTAATCAGATATTCTGCAGTGGCCAAGTAATTGAGAAGAAACTGGAACAGAGTGCGGCAGTATATCAGTTACTTACAGACATAAAAAAAAAGCTACAATTCCGTTATAATGAAACTTTGTATAATAAGTTTTGACTTCTGAATACCCATGAAACTTACCGTTATTTAAAGTGGCATATGAAAACATTTGTCCAAAGCACGTCTTATTGCGAAGTCTGAAAAAAAATGAGATACTTCACAGCCATTGCCTTTCAACTTTGCTTTAAAATATGCTATTAGAAAGGTCAAAGAAAGCTAGGAGAAACTGAAATTAAATGGGGCACATCAGGTTTTGGTCTGGTGGGAGAGCAGTGGTATGTTTAACGAAGCTGTTAATTGCTAATATTATAGAGTGTGGATGGTAGATAAGTCGACCTCGGTGGACTAGTGGTTAGCGTGCTTGCCACTGGACCCAAGGTTCGCGGGTTCGATCCCAACCGAGGTCGATGGATTTTTAAGGGTGATAAAAATCCGGAGCACCACTTCCTTCGGAGCGGAAGTGAAGCCGTCGGTCCCATGTCGTAGATTTACGGCATGTAAAAGAACCTTACGGCATGAATAGAACTAGTAGTGCTTGTAAGCAAAATTAAGAGGCCATTTCTCACCCAAGTCTCCTGACTGACTGCCAGATGGCTCTGGCATTCACATCAGGATCGAGTTGAAAAGCGCAGCGAGTCAGCCGGTCCCTCACTGCCGCAAATGCATCGGAAAGAGGAGGCCCATTATTATTATGGATGGTAGATAAACGGAATAGGAGGCCCATTATTATTATGGATGGTAGATAAACGGAATACGAGTATGGAGCCTTAGCAGAATAATGCCGAAGTACTGGAGAGAAACCCGTCACATGGGCTGACCTGGGATCGAATCCGGGCATCCGCTGTGAGACATCGACCTCTCGCCGCCGCAGTAAATAAAACACGCCCCTCTTTCCAGACCAAAGGTAATGTGGCCCTTACAATTTCTGTCCCTCCGGGTTTGCTTTAACGTCCCTCCTGACACATTTTAAAGCAAAGTTGGAAAACAACGCCCATATAACGTCTCCTTGTTTCGGAGAATTCCAAACAGAAAACGTATCAGACAGATGTTTCATATCCACATTTTATTACAGATTTAATTTAAACTCATTTTAATTAACCTAACTTGTTTCGTATATATATCAGATTTAATTAAATTTTATAGAGAACATTCCTCCTAACAGAAACAAAGGTTTTTGTGAAGTCTACAAATGAATTACGTACTGCTACAAAGTATTACCATTTCATCTCAAACACAGATGTTAATTTACTGGTCAAAATACATTACTATAAAGAAGCTTTATTAGTCGCTAGTAACGACGTTGATATAGAAGTAAATCCTGACAGAACAAAGTACAAGTTCAGGTATCGACACAGAAATGTAGGACGAAACAATAACAGAAAGGTAATTAATACAATCTTGAAAAGGTGGCAATTCGCAAATATTTCGGAACGACACTAACAAATCAAAATTTCACCGACAAGGAAATAAGGAGTCTATTAATTTCAAGGAATGCTTGCTACCATTTGATCCAGTCACTTTTTCTGGGCTATTGTATGATATGGGTGTGCGATTTAGTCACACACTGAGAGAAGAACATGCACTGAGGGTGGTCGAGAATAGGGTACTGAGGAAAATATTTGGATCTGATACGAAGGAAGAAGAAGCTAGTAAAAATTGCATAGTGAGGAACCTCACGATTTGTTCTTCTCGCCAGATATGATCAGGGTAATCAAAACAAGGAGAACAAGACTGGCGGCGCCTGTGACACGTATACAGTGGTAGAAAGGGACTATGCAAAAGGGTTTCGATTGGAAAAACTGAAGGAATGAGACGGCATAGAAGAGCTACGTTTAAATTTGAGGATAATATTAGCATTTATCTTAAGAAATAGGATGGGATTTTATGGGCTCGATTCATGTGGCTCAGGATAGGAGCCAGTGTGGGGCTCTTTCAAATACAGCAATCAGTCTTTGGGTTCCTTTAAATTATGGATTTCTTGATTAGCTGAGGAACTGGTGGCCTCTTAGAAAGGGCTTTGTTCCATGGAGCTATTTAGTTGAAAGACAAAGAGAACAACCTGATCGTTACAGGGCCACGGAAAGCTGATTGTGGTTTAAGAAGCTGTCCGTACATTATATTAGCATTTCTTGAGTAAATGAGACAGCAACCCTCTTTTAATCTGGAGATTGAAGAGAAGAACCCCTCGAGTTTGAGGCAGATGTGCTTGATCTTAACAATAATTCTTAATCTTAATAATCTTAATAATAATTGCCACAGTAATAGCATTGTCGCCTTATTTTGTCCTGGTAAATATACTGCATAAAATCATTGGTAAAATGGCTACTGCGTGACAAAATGAAAAGTGTATAAGCTTACAGAGCCAGTCCACTCAGCAATATTATGTGGAGCATTAACAGTGATGAAATCAATAAATGTGATAGCTTATGTCAGCAAATTACTGAGATGTGGAGTTTAGAATAAAAACACTGAAGTAATTTATGTAAGCCGCTATTTTATCGTGAATGAGCCTAGGTTTCCTAAACGTTTTCGGGTAATATATTTACGAAACATCAACTCGTTAACCCTTCTCGACTACTGCACACATTTCTAGTCCTACAGATTCATTACTCGCTGTTATGACTACTTCATTTGCTGCTGCGAAGGAATTTTTTCTTAAATACAGATTGTGTCTAAGTGAAATTTATTGGATAAAATGTCAAAAGAGATATGCGCGCTCCTGGGATATTGCGCAGCGTAAAGTAGTAATTCTGTACCTACGTTCCGGCACGACCTATCGGTCCGATCGTCGAGGGTCAAGAAGTCGACTTCTTGACCCTCGAAACGTCGGTACAGAATTATTACTTTACGCTGCGTAATATCCCAGAAGAGCGCAGATCTCATTACATCGCGGCGGAAGCCTGAAATCACGCAAAATCTCAAAAGTTTCCATCTTTGCCACTTCAGTAACTCGTAATTGACAATCAGTATTGTACACTTTATAGACAGGTAAGTTTATGATTAGGCTTAGGATTATAAGCATTTTGCAATAGGCAAAATGCGTATAATCCTAAGACTAATGATGAAGGGAAGACAGTTTTCTTCCTTTTGTGTTCCTAACAGAAACGCGGAATTGCCTGCAGGCCGCCAATTAAGGTAGCTAAGAAACTTTATGCATTGTGCACCTTGCAAAACGCATACAACCATAAGCCTATTCATGAGCAATCTCTGATCAAAATTTCACATGCCAGGCTGCAGTGTTTCATTAGTTATGGCTATGAAACCGAATGCTTAAAAATGACACTCGGCCGCAACAATGTTATGTTACATGTTACAAAAAATTACTTAAACAAAACTTACATACTTTCGATGATCTATTACCAAACGTCATTTTATAATCCTAAATTAAATGTCGCTAGTGTCTCTTTCACTTAACTAGTTCGCGCGTCTGCCATGTTGTTAGTATTATGGGAAATTAAAAGGAGTAGGACTGTGGGGTAGCCTCCAATGTCAAAACGTCCAAGCCAAAATATGTCTTAAAACATGATGTGACTATGTTTACTGGATTCATCTGGCTCAGGATAGGGATCGCTAACGGGATGTTATCACCCTCGGAATAAACTTCTGGGTGCCATAAAAGTGGAGGAGTATCTTTGCCACCAGAGGAACTAGCATCTGCCAATGATGAACTCTTTTTCACGGAGACAGTCGTATCACTCGTAGTAAAATTTCCTGATACTACACTGCACAGTTAAATGTCTTAACAGTCTTGATGTAACAAGAACCGAAACAGCTAATTATTAAATTCACGTGTCTGTTCATACATTCTACTGCCAAATACGCCTAGAATCTCTTTAAAATGTGGATATTTCTTTACGTGATTATAGTACAAGTGTTACACAACACAGACCCAGTTCTCACCTGCAGAGTAGATCTACTTGCGCAGACATAGGCTGGTATCCCATTGATCCATTTTTATTTTTTTTGCATGCATTTAAAAAAAATTCGCTTAAAATAAGAAGAATAAGACGTCTAGTCCTACATATTTATAAGTATTATGCCTTTTCCTTCACTTTTGTGAGGAATTTTAACTTAAGAACAGGCTGTGTACACTACATTTATCTGATGTGACCACAGTATTTCATATATCAGCATATTTGTAATTATTTACTTACAAACTACGTTTCATATAAAATATGTAAATATTTCTACTTCTGTTACTATCACTACCAGCTGTAGCCGGTGCAGTCGATACGTCATTAACTGATCGAAATTTATAAGAAAATGTTTCTTGGGCTTCCAGGTTTTTATCTTCCTTTTTCATAAAATAAAAAAGACTAACTGGATTGGTCACATCTTGCATAGAAACTGCCATCTAAAACACATGATTGAAGGAAAGTTAAAAGGAAGGATAGAAATGATGGGAAGACGAGGAAGAAGGCGTAAGCAGCTACTGGATGACCTTAAGGAAAAGATAAGATACTGGAAATTGAAAGAGGAAGCACTAGATCGCACCCTGTGGGGAACTCGCTTTGGAAGAGGCTATGGACCTGTCGTGAGACAGACTACAGAATGAATGACGACGGAGAAATCCTAAGTTATACTAACACCTTTTGATTTTTCGGACGTCAGCAGGTCTATATTTAAATTTTACTGCGACTTGGAACTACTCACACCATCTGCCACAAAAGGTGAAAAATAGAAGCATTCGGAAATTTAAGCAAATTCGTTGCTATAAAGGCAACTGGATTGCCAGATTTTGTGGGAACAGTGTGCCAAATCCCACATTCCTTGTCAGTATAGTGACTAGGCTACGGACTGAAAGATTCGGCGTTCGAATTCTAGCAGGAGCAAGATATTTATCTCTTCCCCAAAACGGTCAGACTGGTTCTGTGGCCCACCCAGCTTCCTATTCAATGGGTACCGGCGATTCTTTCGTCGGGGAAAAAGCGGCTGGAGCGTGAAGCTAACCCCTCACTTGCATCCAGTGCCGAAGTTAAGAAAGACTGGAGCTGCACATTGACTCTTCCTATGTGTCCTCATGGCGTGTACAGGGACAATATTAGCTCTTGTGTTTCAAAATTCACGGCCACCATACTGAAACCTAAAGACAACAGTCGTCATAATGTTAATTTACATTCCACAAAATTAATAATTTATCAATTGCATATTTTTTCCAAAATCTATTGCCGTATACCATTTCAGTACCCTAAAGCAGTTAGATGGCTCCACTGTTGCGCCCACCTTACCAGTTTGGGCCTCCGCCATGTTGGTTTTACTGATTGTCCGATATTAAAAATTACGGCCCTGGTGTCTACTGTAACGGCGTAAAGCTCTTACCAGTTTTCGTGATAATTGGCCACGTGATTGTAAAGTTGAAATGGTGGAGACACAGACACACACAGACAGCATGATGAACTCGTAAGCCTATATTTTTCCTTCCTTAGAAAGGTAAGTAAACCTAAGTATGTGACAGTAGGTTAAGTGGTGTAGTTTCAATAATCCCTTCGTATAGGACACTAAACGAGTCACAAAAGTGAAGGATAATGTTCACTGTTTGTACACTGGTGTATTTTAGCGTCATGTTGTATTCTTCAAATATCACTAAATGCTTCAGTCAACACACTATTACGCTACGTGTATATTAGTTCGTACCACAAACTTACTACATGTGTCGGCATAAGACACACCCTATTTTAAACTACCTAGTTTGCAATATATAGTATGTTCTTAAACTATTGTAATATATTGATGAATCGTGAGTGATACAAATAACAATATATCTCCAGGATTGTATGTTGTGTAGGTTCACCCGTTGTCTTGTTCTTCATTGACATAAACACAAGAACGAGTGAATTCACACACAAAAAAAAAACCTTTCTTTTTACTATTCTTACTTTATCAATATCTTTCATTAAATTTAAGAACATATCGCTCACTACAACTAAAGCACTTTGTAATAAGATATTCTTCTGAAGATGGTGTCCCGTGCGGAATGTGCAGCCAGTTTGTGGTATGAAATAATATCCAATAGTTGCATTTACTGAAGCATTTAGTGAAAGTTTTACATTTAATTATTTCAAGTCTTAATTTCGTAACGGCAGATCATGTCTTCGTTGTGTACAAGACCGAAGAAGCGTTTCTTCGAAACCAAACTGAAAATACAGAGACGTCTAAGGGAGCAACCGAAATTGCGGTTTCATTTTCGTATTTAAATAAGGGCCCTCAAAATTTCGTATTCGAAATGAACAATTCAATGCATGCCAAAGTAAACCATAATCAAAGAGTATCCATGTGTTCTGAAACAAAGTAGGCCTACTGATCTATTTCCGGTACCATACCATTAGAAAGAGGGAGATATTTGATTCAGAGCATGCTGCTGATAAAGCACATTTTTAGAAGAAAGTAGTTTATTTTAAGCTTTTATTCATCTTGAATTCCCCATTTGTATCGAAGTCTGCCGAGAACTTAACATTATTTGTGATTTCAGATCTTCAAGTGTGTACATAATACGATCACGCTGTGAAGATTCGTGGTCATGTACCAACCTTCCAGATGAACGTGCTACCTCCACCTTCTAAATTTTCCGGGTAGAAGATGGGGGCAGCACGTTCATTTGTTTAATTATAAGGCGTCGCATCCCAGAAGACGACCATCTTATCTAATACTAATGATAGATATCCCCGGCCTCAATTTCATTCATGATGCAGTAAATAATTTCTGACCTCGAGACACCACCAGTTCCGCGTTTTAAGATTTCCGTGTGTTTTTCTGAAATGTCATTTGAGTGATTTTACTCGAAAAATACTTTGAAATCAAATTATATAAGAAGGGGAACGGGGAGAGCTCATTCGGTATGGCGGCTAAAATACTAACTGAACAAATGAGGAATTTTGATTCGTTCTGGCATGGCCAATAGTATTTTCTTTCCTCCAAATCGTCTGGACCGGATCTGGAGCCCACCCAGCCTCCTACTGAACGGGTAAAGAAGGCTCTCTCTCCAGTGTCCAAGCGGCCGGTTTGTGAAGCTGATCACTCAGCTCCATCTAGTGCAGAGATTAAGAATGAGTTTAGCTGTATCTACACCCCCCCCCCCCCATATGCTTTCATGACTTGCAAAAGGACACCTTACGTTTGCTAGCTCAGAAGATTCACTTGTCCATATAAATAATACACATTAACTAAAGACTTGTAACCCAAGTAAATGCCAAGGTTTCTTGCTTTTAGACACCACAGATCATAAATGTGTGTATACTGGCTGCATGCTTTGTAGAATGTTGCCTTCGAAGATATTCTGAAAAATATACAGATAAAAAGTATAGCTTACACTTTATAACATACATCCGTAAATTTAATCTCCTAACAAAGAATGCTTGTCTTTTCATCGACAATTCTTGCTTGAGATACACATTTGATCTCGAAGAATGGTCTCTAATTGCCCCAGAATTTTAAATTGGGGGGGGGGGGGGGGTATCTTCATTATTTCCCCGAGACATTTTCCGTTGAAATACCCATACTAGAGACAAATGTCTTATATCGCTGAACATGTAAGTGAGAAAGATACGCAAATATGTTTTAAGAATGTGGCGGCTGTGCGTTGCTCCAAACCGTCGTCACGCTCTTGATCAGGAGGAGTCGAGGAAAGATAAAGACCTCGGAATAGATCATCCCAAGGACTGAACTCTGAATCATAGAAGACTTATAAGTAGAAATCTGGTAACTGGGTAAAAGTGTATAAAGTTTAAATGGATGTAACAATTACCTTCTTTAATTGCACCATCCCTGTTTCTGCTCGAAAAAGGAAACTACTTTCCGAAAGCACTTTACCTTGTCAAGAAAAATCCAGTATACAAATGGATAACTGCACCGAATAATTCCAATGAACGACGGTAATGAACCAAAACTAATTTTACGACTCTTAAGTTTAGGTGGACGCTACACTGAGCATTCGGGTCAGTGGCGTCATTGGCTTGAGACACATATTATAATTTTTCCGTGAAAGTCCCCATAATAATTGTACGAACGTAGACAACTGGCTGTCATGCACATAACATCTCATATTGAAACACAATTTCCATTGTGAAAGTAACACATCTTTTTTTCCAAATTGAAAGTAAAATAAACAGTAAAGTGGTTACAGCTTATTGACCAATATATAAATTATTTACGTCAAATGTCAAAGATATAAATGTTAATTTTGTCCGTAAGTTGACCATAAAGTAGAAAACAGACTTGATTACTCTCGGCAGTAGAAGGACAAAATATATGCTTATACTTACTTCCTTTAATCCTTTTGACCACAGTGGTAATGATATGCACCAACTGATGTAACATTTTAATCTCTGCATTTTGGCTACACAGTTTATTTATTTGTCTGTTATGACTATCAGAATAAAAATTGACTTTTTACTAAACAACATCAATTTATTGGTCCTTAACAGAGACGAATTCTATTCTCTGTGAGATAGAAACCAACTTTTCATATAGGCCTATAATTTAGACAAATTTCAGTCTTCGTAGGATTAATCCGGGCAATTGTTTCACAGGCCTAACTCGACTTCGAACTAAGTCCATGCGGCAGATTCAGAATCTAATAGCGGTGCACCTAGTCAAGAAATTACCCGTAAATTATCGGTCTTTTATGGGGACGGGATCTTCATTACCGTGTTCACAACAGCCTCACCGACCCTGCCCTGAACAAAATAAATCCAAGCCACGCCCTCCTACCCTATTTCTAACTTGAGCTCTCCTGTATTTAAATTGAAGCTGGAGTACCTGACGGCAATTTTGCCAAACTGTGGGACCGACGGTAATTCCACCGCAGTAAATTGCACTGATCACGCCAACTGGTGTGCATTTTTATAAACTTATTTCAGCTACAAACGACGAAGCTCTGTTGGTTGCCTATCTTACGTTGTAGGAAGTGTCATGTAGATTACGAAACAAAACCTCGCTGAGTCGTGACAAATTTCACCGGAAAGAAGTGCAGTATGTTGAAATGTAACCATACAACACTGTTGCTGGGTGCCACACCAACAGTAAAGCATTCATTGCGCTGTAAGCGAATTCATGTATTTGCATATACTGCCAGTTCATTCTTTGCTTAGTACTCAAGATTTGAGACATATGAGTTACCCACAGCGGTGTTAATGAAAAGTAAAGTCTTTAGGGATAAGAAGCCTTGTCCATTGGTAAATATCGACTTTTCTTAGGAAATTGCTGCTTCCATGTTGAGGGTCAAAGCAGCCTTCTTAGACTGCTTTGACCTGGTCCGCTCAACTAGTAGCTCGCGGGGAAATGTTGCCCGCGGAGACATTTGTAATGAAAAAATGTCTTTTAACCCTTTCCCTGGCAAAGCCGAGAGAGAAGGCCAAAGGAATTTTGAAAACTTATGAGCTGTTTATGGATACATATATTACAATGCAAATTACTTTTGTAAAAAAGTGCAAAAAATAGCGACACCCTAGCCTACTAGGTAGGTTTTGAATTGCGTTTTTATAAATATTTCCTATTATTATCAGCAGAAAAATACACGGGTAAAACTAATTGTGCATATAATTACACGTATAGCCTACTTCTTTATTCTTCATTCTGTGTGTTGAATTGCATGTTGCTCGCATGCAGACCAAATGTTGCCGAAGTTGTCCGCCTGGCTTAGACCCTGAATGTGGAAGGATCAAGCCCTTCCATGAAATGTTTAGACCTGAGAGTGATAGCAAGCTCCTCCGAAACGTAGGTAACTATTTACCAACCGACACTTCATCGTACCCCAGAAAACTTTCTTCTTACGCAACACTTGCCCGACTTAATTATCACAGTCTGTCCCAGTGATTGCATGATAAGCATTTTTATAAGAAGTATGAGCAATATTGTACATCGACAATAACGCGTGATTTAGCATATTTCATTTGTGTCTGCTAAATAATGCTTACTTTCCATTTCTAAGACCACATAAATGTAGGTCATACCACGCTCTGTGAAATACTCGTAAGTAAGATGACCAGAGGACTTTCAGGAAAGTAGTTCTGTATTTTTAACGATAAGAAAAATATCGTGCAACCCATATCTAATGACGTGCTAATATCTAATCCTTTACAACACGGTGGTCATTATTGACGGTGTTGAATCTTCGCGTTCTGGTGTCATGGTTTTGCTAGACATTAATTTAAAACTTTTAAAGCTCCCACAAACCTTCACGCTATGGCACATGAATCAAGAAGCAAAGGCAGCCATCCCATGCATCCGAACGTGGCGC
This sequence comes from Reticulitermes speratus, assembly GCA_021186555.1. NCBI lineage: Eukaryota > Metazoa > Arthropoda > Insecta > Blattodea > Rhinotermitidae > Reticulitermes > Reticulitermes speratus. Next base: position 25,933,603 of record JAJKFL010000014.1, on the reverse strand, counting down.
TCCATGGTCAAACATTGGTCTACCGGAGGACCTCCACTTCCGTTAACTACCGGAAGGGAGGATGGCTGGTTCTGGGTGCCGTTATATGGCTGGTGTTAAAAAAAACACTGTTACCGCAGACTGTCAGGAATCGAATTCCTGTTCCCTCTTCCCTAGTACTTCAGATGCTAGAAGCGTAATGCTCAGAAGTGTTAAGTATAAATAATATCTTTGCAGGTGGAGGCAGTCAAAAATGGCGCCAAACGGGAGAACTTTGAGGTTACAACAACTCGGTAAGTGGAGCAAATATTTTGTGTGTAAGCAGCATTCTTAATTAACAGGTTCTGGCAAGTGTTTACTATTGGCTAAACAGAAGAACTGGTTACAATAATTTCACAGTTGAGATCTTCGCTCTTCTGGGATGTTATGTTCCATATATTGGTAGTTACTGACCGACGTTTCAGGACAATCTAACCTTCTTGACTTAGTAGCATTAGCAGAAATCAGGCATTAATACAGACTTCGATATTACTAGAAATTGACATTCTGACGGGTTGGCCCTGTAGGTATGTTTACTTTTAATACTGTACATGCGGATAACAAAGCTGAATTTCGTTACCGAATCGAAAAATTAGGTCGTTGAAAGAAGACGTTCAGAATCCAGTCTGTTCTCTCTTAAAGCGGATACTCGGATACATATAAGCTGTGGCACTCACGAGTATTATTTTAAGGGTAGTAAAAATGATACAGAAATACTGCACAAATCTTAGTGACGAACTTTATTCAAGAGTGGGGGTAGGGAAATGTGTATAATTTAATGATTAATCTACCATCATATAGGCCTAAAGAGAAAATTCAGCGAGTCTCGCACAGACAAAATATATCACATGTATACGTTCAATTAATGAGGACTTTATCTGCAGGCTATAAGGTCTTCTGCCCTGAAGGTAGAAGCAATATGTTCCCCCAAAACTTTAATACCTTTATACCAAACTAAGCAGCGTCTTATCCCAGAAGACTGTAACAGTAATTATGAAATACTCTGTACGCGTTAACCTTTGAGTTTGATACGTGTGGATAGAAAGGTAACCAATAATCTGTAAGCTACTTCATGTTTTCCCGACAAATGTCGGCCCTAATTCATGAATCACTAGGCCCGTAATTTGTCTTGAATATTACCTAACAACTACAGAATAAAAAGGGAAGGTGCTACCTTACACTTTATTAAGGAGAACTTGTTCGACTGTCATTGGTAATTCACAATTCAGATTTCTGTCATTCAAAGGGTCTTTCAGACATGTTATCCATCGTACTCTAGAGAAGTGATGCTCTCTCTTCATAACATATACAAGACCTAAACATCAAAATGAACAGGCTTCTCTGTGCTCGCCCCGCCTAACTCAAAACTGCTTTTATCACAATATAGGGACTTAAATAACTCAATTTGATGAAAATGTAGGTTTCTGTACCGTGTGATTAAGAACCTTCTAAATTATAGTTCATAGATGTTGGACAAGCTTTCTTATACAGCTGGAGTGCAGTCACTGCATATAACGAAAGCACTGTTACTTCTAGACACATGACTTTCGGTGTCGTCGGGACGCCCACGGAAGTCCTCAGTCCCAAGTGTTCCGTATCACCTCTCTTTCACATAAATATGTATGTGCCTACCCACCTTCGCTGTTCTTGATGGAAAGAAGTCCTTCCCACCGTGTTTAATTTTTAACTTTATGTCGCATTGCGCATATAACTTTCTTTTACAGAAGGGGTAAGTCTGAGCAGTTATAGTATCTGCCTTCCATAGCTACACATATCAAGTTTACTGAAAGCGTCTTTATAACTTACTGATAAAACTTACAGATGCGTGCAAACAATATAAATATTGCTAAGACTGAACGTTTCCGACGGCAGTGTGTTAGAATAAACACTGTTGAGATTTTGGACAGTCTATATAACCTTCTTCCTATTATTATTATTATTATTATTATTATTTTTGTGAAGTAAAGTCCCCTCGCGACAGTTTGTTACTACAATCCGATATAAATCGTGTTCGTGGATGGTGCATTTCTAATTTTATGAAGCTCAACATCAACAAGACTAGAGTTATTTCATTTTCTAGGAAAACGAATTTGCTCCTTTTTGGTTACAAATTATGTGATTCCTTGATTACTCGAACCGAATGCATCAAAGATCTGGGAGTGCAAATTGACTCCAAGCTACACTTTCACAGTCATGTGGATTATATTTTTTCTCAATCAATTAGGTTACTGGGGTTAATTCGGTCAGTAACTTTTTCTTTTTCCACTCTGCAGAGCCTCTTGATGCTATATTGCACATTAGTTAGGCCTAAGTTAGAATATGCCTCTGTTACGTGGAACTCGATTACTTCCACTGATGCCAGAAAGCTTGAGCGCATCCAGCGCAAGTTTGTGTTTCTTTGTCATCGTCGTTTTTTTAGTCACTTACCCTACAGTTATGCTAATGCTTTAAATTACTTGGACTTACATACTTTAAGTGATCGTCGGTGCTACTTAGACGCCCTTTTTTTACTTAATGTTTATAATGGTTTAAAAATTTGCCCTACTCTTTTGGAAACTGTTGGCATTCGTGTGCCGAATCGAAATTTTAGAGATTTTAAACTGTTTTATGTTAAATAAAATAATAAAACCAACGAATGCACTATATTGACCACTTTTATTATGGCCTATTTCCCCTCACCCTACACGTGTTTCGGAACTTTAAAGTTCCATCCTCAGGGGTTTGTCGTGTGCTACCAATTATTCACATATTAAAACAAATGTACAATATTTACAATAGTCTGTTAAAGTCTTAAAACCATAGGTAAATGAATATTCAGAATAATTAACAGAAGAATTATGAATAATTGGTAGCACACGACAAACCCCTGAGGATGGAACTTTAAAGTTCCGAAACACGTGTAGGGTGAGGGGAAATAGGCCATAATAAAAGTGGTCAATATAGTGCATTCGTTGGTTTTATTATTTGATTAAAAAATGCACGGTGGTAATACTGTGAAATGTTTTATGTTAATTTAAACTGCCGAAATTGCCCATCCGCAAGATGCTCTTCCGCGGCTAATGCCATCAGTGGGGATATTTGTATATTCAATGATAGGCCTGTTTTGATTAATGACTTGTTATCAATGTAAATATTGAATTAGACGCTGTAGTTTCGGTCCATGCGACATTTTTATAACAAGTCAGCTATGTTCGGTCTGTTATTGGATCCAGTACTTCTTTTGCATGGTTTTGCTTTATATTTTTTTGTTACCTTAATGTTTGTCTTGTGTATTTGTACTGTTTTGTGTTGTGCTTTAGTGCTGGCTTTCTTATTGGCTCTTGTTGCTGTTAAGTCTGCACGTTAATAAATACCCATTGAATTGAATTGAATTAGTAATAAATCAAGTCATCTATGTTCTGTCAGGGTATTGGATTTCTGCCCCAGTACTTATTTACATTGTTTTATTACATATTTATTTTGTTCCTTTAGTGTTTTGTCTTGTGTATTTGTACTGTTTTGTGTTTTATTAGTGCTTTTGTGCTGGCTTTGTAATTGGCACTTGTGCTGTTAAGTCTGCACGTTAATAAATACCCATTGAATTAAATTTAATTGAATTGAATTATTATTATTATTATTATTATTATTATTTTGATACCACTTTTATGTAGGGTATTTACAATTATATACTTGAAAGAAACCGCGTTTCTAGGATACATAATTTTGCAGCTATGCTGTGGTTACATTAATAATAATAATAATAATATTATTATTATTATTATTATTATTATTATTATTATTATTTCGATGACGGAAATCTATACGCCGTATAACAAGTGGAAATGGTGGACAAAGAAAATTTAAGAGGCTTAGCTTACTAGACGATGGATAAATTTCAGAAATCTAGTAACGTATGCAGGATAAAATTCACTACTGCGTTTTGCTCCTTCGAAAGACAATGCCCGACGAGTCGATAGTAACGCTCTAACCGACAATGTTGCAGATTGCTTTTGTTTAGTATCCATCCACGAATTTCAAGAGAATTTAAAGTTGTAAAGCTCAGTGGTAACTGCACGTGCCACACGCTGCAACATGAAAAAAGTCTGCATTTTGCCCGTAAAGCATATTTACGTGTTTCCTACGATTTCCACAATAAATATCGATTATTTCCCTAAACAACGTAATGAATATACACTGTGTTTTCTGTGAGGTACAAGTTGAAGCTTATGTGCGATTTAGTAGAACGTCAGTCCACAGACTACTAGCCTACTTATTTTGAGAGTACTTTATACAATGTTAGCTCTGTTGATAGAATGGGCCTAAGCATATTGATTCTTGGACGTGGTAGCAATTAAAGTACACTGCGTCATTTCTCTTGACAACTTAAATGTTCTTATGCACGGAATACAGACTTTAATAATTAAAGTTGGTTGACCTCAGCTGACGTCCATCACAAAAGTCTATAAAATACCACATAAAACCAGCAATAAAAAAACAACAGGGTGCCGTGCGTTCAATACACATGCAGATGTAGTGACGCATTGAATCATTCATGCGATGAAGGAGTAGGCGTGATATTTATTGCGTTCTTATCGATCTGTTGTGCAGTTAGTTTGCACGCTGTTGCGAATGTAAACTATTCAGAACTAAAAATTATATATTAAATTTGAGCATAAAATTTATCTATATATTTGTGACAACTATGATTTCATTTCATTTATGGCTTATGTTACAAATGTCAACATTAATAAGAGTAGCGGTTCTACGAAAGATGTCCGAGTGTTTGCATATTGATAAATGGAAGGAATCCATGCGGCCTTGGTACACTGAAGCTATTCTTTCTAAATGTCGGTGTCAGACAGATAACGTTTGTCAAAAGAAAAAGTAGCGAGCCGAAGGAATTGCAAATAAAAGTTATAAATAAGAACTGCTTCATCAGGAATAATAAAATTAATTCTACAATATGTTCCATAACTCATACGTAATATTTCATTGCGCCAGTGCATGATTGTTTTATTCATCGTGGTTACTTCAGTGTTAAAATTATAATAACCCCTTCATGCAACCTAGTTTACTAAACCTTCCAAGCCCGCAACTAAAGCCTATACACCCACAACACTTTATGTAATGTAAGAGTCTACGACTCTTTTGTTTTTTACAAAAACCTTACTAATCTGGTATGAGAAATAGGAAATGGCTACTGCTGAAGTGCACAAGTCCCGCGCGACTGAATTTTGGACAGTGGAGCCTAATATTTTCAGCATAATTATTTCAGTTTTTCTCCTTACGTAAAAAAGTGTATGTTGATGTCCACAGGTTACTCTAGAATTGTGGGTCTTCAGTATGGAACTAGAATTTGGAGGAGGCTCCTAGATATTTGGAAAATTCGTGGCATCCTGGGCTACAGGACTTTCGGGACATAGTGTAGAATACACAGCACTCCACGCAGTAGCTCCGATCGGGACAATGTGTGCCTTACAGGTCGATAAACAACGTATCAAATTGCTTTAACGTGTTACTGCATGTACCACCTACGCTAACATTCGAACCCCCCACATTTTGCCCAGAGTGTGCTATTATGTTCCATAAGATTCACAGAATAAATGGGATTACTTTCCTGAACAGCATTAACCGTGTGTTTTTGTAAAGAAGGCATACTCTGTTTCCTCTTCTATAAAAAGCGAGAAGTTAAATACTGCTAAGGCGAATTTCACCATTCAGGGCATTAACGGTAAAAGGTATAACATAAGAATACTGTTCATTATGCAGACATTTCAAGGATGGGTATTGATTGCCTCCTGCAGTAAGATGCTTTAGAAATCGGCCTTGTGAAATTCTGGCAAAATGCCATTTGGGAGACCTAAGCTTAGACGGGAAGGCAATATGTAAATGCATCTCAAAGTATAGGTGTGAGGGTGTGTACTGGACTGAATTGATTCAGGCAAGTACAATGACGGATTCTTTGTAATGAACCTTCGGCTTTTTATAAGGGCGTGGATTTTTGTGACCATCTGAGCAATTCAGCATCTCACGCAGAACATTTCCGTTAAGTTAAGATGTTCTTGGATGTTACACCTTGTCGACTGGTAAATACTTACTGGCGTTCCGAAGGATTTTAGTGTTTTCTTTTGGAAGTGCTTTATCGTGAATCTGAAGGCAATACGATTATCCGAAAGGTCAGTACCAGCCGACACGTTGTGACATCCCAAACTTTCAGCAACCTCGCTGTAAGAACCTCGAATACTGCAATGTTGTTTTAAGCACTGCGAATTATTTTCGTGTGGCAATCCCTTTCGGTCGACATATTCTGGCAAGTGTGTTTAGTACAGAACTACCTCCATAAAAGTCAAAATTAATGACTCCCAAAAACTAGAATGTGTTCTGGAGTTGGACTGAATGGTACATTTCCATGGAATACAGGGTTGTCGCTCTTCTTAATCAATCCACTCTACTCCTTCCGAGTCACATGGGAACATGACTTTTAAAAATCAGCAAAGCGGGATAAAATAATTGCACTCCTTAAGACGAATGACTGGGTTAGGCATTTTATTAACGCCAGAGATTAAAACAAGTTTTTTTTTTCATGTGACCACATTTACTTCATTTATAATTGAATGTACCTGCCCACAAATTCATTAATATGGAGGAGAAATGTGCCACCGATTTACATTTCTGTGTTTCATATTAGGAGATACTTGCCACGTTATTTAATTTAATGGTTCACTGCCTCTAGTGTATGACGCACAACACAGACTGACCACAGACGTGTTCTGTCATGGAGTTACAGCCGTCCTAAATGTCGTTAAAAGCCTTTAAAATATTCCTACATTTATACTTAATTACGATCCACGTTCAGAGGGTTTTGTGCATAAAATGGACAATTTTATCTTAGAAGCAGGACGGATTATTTCATTTGATGTTTCTTCTAAATATGTAGTTAATGTTACGAGTTAATTTTAACAGGTTCATTTATGTTAATTTATTCAAGCAGTTTTTCGACATGGCCTATAACAATCAGAACATAAACATTTAGCCTTTCAGTAACACTATTTACAAATTACTTGTACGTTCTCGGCACTCATCTAATAACAATAGGGCTAATATTATTATTATTATTATTTCCATAAACATATGCGTATTGTTAATACTTGTTACTAATATACGTCAAGTCAAAAATACTATATTAGTATAAACTGATTTAATGTTGTGTTTAAAATGCAAGTAGACTTACAATGGAAGACATATTTACCAGCAACAGGATACTGAGAAAATAATAGATGTAACAAGAGATGGAAATCGGGGATTGAATATATATTCCCCAATATATATACAAAAATCCAATCCGAAATGGCCGAATCTTAAATCGGTTTTCGCTTGTTAAATCTTTTATACATGTTAAGTATTCAGTTCTCCTGGGATGTGATGCTGTGTAAATGGTTTAGTTGTTCTCGACTTTGGAAACGAAAGTCAAGGAGTCAAAGAAGCACCTTTGACATCCCAGAAGACCTCAGGCCTCAACAGCACTTCTGTGGCAACCTCACAATTCGCAAAGGTGCTTTATAGTTAACTGCAAAAGTTAGATACATACAAGAGCGTTGGTCTTAATAGCTACTCCGAACGGTACCCGGAAAGGTATAGAAACAATGGCCCTGTGTGCATAGCAATGCTCGTTAGCCTGATAAGTTCAAACAAAGGCACTTCCTGACATCAGCCCTTCAAAGTCTACGTCCCTCTTAACCTGTGTCATCCTACCAACGCAGTGTCAAACTTCAGGTTCGTACAACACGCATCAGACGTGCAGTGTTGGCGGACGCATCGGTTGTTCCCATCCGAGATAAGAGCTGCTCTGTAGCGGAACTCGTTTTAAAACAATGTCAATGACTTCCGCCGAAAGTGATAATCGCTACACACTACAGATTACGTAAATTTCCATAAACACGATTCAGCATGCGTGTTCTAAGAGGAAATTCCAATATTGGAAAGTACACGTATGCGTATAAGGTCGTCTTATTTCGAACCGGAATGCGGCCAAACAGAGAAGCGGATTAGTTCCATCCTGCTGTGTAAATTTCTTCTAAATTTGCTTGCATAAAATAGTCAACCTACAGTGCTTGTCGTTTATATACGACAGATAAACTTCATTTTCCAATATTATGAAAGAGGACATTTTTGTTCTAAAGCTGACTGGTTCCATCTTGCTGTTGTGATTAGTCGCCTAATCTTGCGTTCTCATGACTTGTAAGTTTCAGCGGCGCTGTTAATAAAACATCCATAACTAGCATGATGTTTGCTTAGTGCCTAGATGAGTTCCTCGCCTTTTCTGGAACATGAAATTTCATTAACGTGTTCCTGCACTCGAAGAATCAACTTGACGCCGTTACACCGTATTTCCCTAGGGTGCATTTTAATATTACCCTCCCATCTATGCAATTAATATTCTACCACAATGCTCATCCTCTTGTCTGGTGGATGATAAGGACAAAGCTGAACACAAGCGTTAGGTTGCTTACTGCCTGACCTCAGAAACGAAGTTCGAAGTTCGTTTAATGAACGCGACAGAATGTTCCGTTTCTTTGATTCTAAAGTACTCTGAATGAGAGAAACGTAGGAGAGAATTGCTGATAACATCTGAAGCGTAAATATGGTATGGATGGAAGAGAGAAATGAGAAGGCTCTGTAATAAACGACACGCTAGAAAGGCGGGGTGTTAAGCCCACGTTTGCTGCATGAAGCCAAGGAGATCCTGTTTATTTTAGCCTTTACGGAGGTATTCGTAAGCATTTGAGATGCTTGAGAAAGACGGAGACAAGAACAGAAGGCGTTTACAGCCAGTCTCGAGCTGTGTTATTTAGGATGGAGCATTGTAGTTAAATTTGTACTTGTGCACGCCATGAAGGCATATGGATAAGTGAAGTTATAGCTCCACTCATTCTTAACCTCAGCACTAGATGGAGGTGAGTGGTCACCTTTACGCCCCGGCAGCTTTACGCCCTGGGAAAGAGCCCCAGCTGTCCTTTGAATAAGAGGCTGGGTGGGACCCAGAACCGGTCTAGTCGCTTTGGACAACAGATAAATCTCTTGCACCAGCCGAGAATCAAAACACGGTTCTTCGGACGTCCAGTCTGTAGCATAGTCGCTATACCGACTACTCCATCCAGACTCACAGGGTGGATAGACCTGGATGCATTCTGGAACCATATTTCTTTCTTTGTTTTCAGCCGTGCTTAGCTAAAGCGGTCAGAAGCTGACTTATATTGGCGGAAGTCCCAGATCAGTTCCAACGTACTGAATGTAATATTTCGGCAGGTTATATTACTTTAATTAATTATACTGTCAATAGCCAGAGATTAAAATATAACGAGCTCTGGATTCTGTCATTTATTCTAGTATCCATGTTTTGAAACACAGCAGTAAATAACGCATCTTCAATTTCCGTTTAAAATATCTCAATCTGCATGATATTTTCTTATCGAAACAGAGCTCAGGGCTTTTGTTCAGGTGTAAAAGTAGTAAAAGTTCTTCGTTATTAGTTTTTAAATTGATAAATAATAATATAATTTGTTAGAATATTTCACATTGTTATTTATACCGTACATTTTATTAATATGTTATTGTCTAAAAATGGCCAAAAGTATGCACAATAGAATTAATGATTTCTAAAAAGTTACTACAAAATCACTCTATATTCCGACATGTTTCGGTAGCAGCCATCACCATCTTCAGAGAAATTTCACCTCATAAGCAGGAACACCGCCTTTATAAAACACTGTTTATCTTGTTACGCACTAGCAGTAAAATCCACTTCACAACGTTCACCAACGTAAAATATTGATAAATAGCGGTGCTGAAATTGTTGAACACTAACACATAACACACAGTAATAGTAAATGGATGTCTTCCAGGATGTACAAGTTCTGGCAGCAGTTGGCACTATAGCAGCCAAATAACTAGGATATATTCTAAACCTGTAGTCTCAGTGAAACACTCAAGATCAGGATTAGTCCTGTAACAAATTCAATTTTTTGGTTGACAATGTGTGAAAACCTAAACAAGTATTACACATATTGTATGCTTCATGTGTGTTGATACTCACTATGTATTAATATATTTATGTTTATGTGATGCCAACTACGTGCGTACTTACGCACTTAGTTGGCACGTAATTGACAACAATATTAAGTTACGTTTTTGCAAACCAAAATTCTGTAGAATTTTTATGGTACTTGAGCTTAATTATTTATAATTTTCGACAGGTTTTTATCTCTCGTATAAAATTCCAGTCAGCAGAGAGAAAGAAAAAAAAATTATGACAAAATATAAGCAGAAGCCAACAAATATCCAAGCTAATAATTTTCCGCTGAAAACTTGTTCCTGATTTTCGTCTGCAGGGTAAACACACTCCGTTTATTCGAGGAAGTTTTACATTGGTTTTAACTGTATATTGTTGGGAGTAGAGAAGAATTTCGATATCTGCCCTTCTGTTTATATTTCGTTCAGAAATGTTATGACAACTAAAAAAAAAAAGACTCGTACAAGTAACATTCTATTCCGCAAATTGAGGTAGCAGGTTGCTCCGAAACGTTGGTACCTATTTACCAAATTACAGGGTGTCACACTCCTCAAAACAGTAATGGTAATTTTATAGGACCACTATTCCTTCATTTTGTAATTTTCTCAGTCCGTAGCACACATAACTAGCGGACCATCGAAGCTAATGCGCAACACAATACGAAACGATTCGAGGAAGGACAGGAAGTTATCGACTCCATTACACCAGTGGATTCCCCGTCATTACACAACAGCTTCTCTTAAACAGGTCGTTTAGCGGGTAATGCTATACAGACACTGTCAGTGACGCAAGGCTTTGTCGTCTAGTTGCGCTTGCAGTGGGATTAAAAAGTGAATAATGGTGAAAAGTACACTACAATGTTATGACAAGAATTGTCGTGGCAAAATTCAGCGAATTGACGTTGAAATGTTGTAGAACGTGTTCAGACGCATATGACAGTTATATACGTCCAGTATTAACTATTTATTTACATGATAATGAGTGGCAGTTTCGTTTTCTTAATCTGCCGTAGTGTTAACATTTTAAACATGCCCATAAATATTACCATTTTTCACGAGGAATATGTAGGTGTAAACTTAAACGCCCTCTTCAGTATCGTTTGTCATTCAAGTTTACGGATGAAATACCAAAATAAAACAGAAACAATAATGATTTCTTGAAATGATTCCAACTGTCTGTAAAACATAGGCCGGTGTGTATGGCTGCAATAACACAGCTGATGATTTCACTTGAAATGAATACAGAAGGAACTGTGTCCAGTGGAATGTCACGTCACTTCGACTGTTAGGGCCACAATTAATATTCGTTTCTAGACCCATATTACTGATGATTCCGTTACTCTTATTCTTTTTGCGACATAGGGAAGGTTGTATTTCAATAAAAGTAAACACTTTATTTTAGTACAGTGTTTCCCAAAGAGGGTTACACAGAACATCGTTTGGGTTTCTGCAAGAAATCGTGGAATAAATACATAACTATTTTTAAATACCCAAAAGTTACAAATATACCTCGAAATATTACGAGAATTTTTGTCCGGTAATTGGCAATACTGGAGTAATCTCCCTGCGCTAACAACTGCCTCTTTATTTTGTTTTCGTTTTCATAGGCAGGTGTTTCTCGGGATATAAACAATTACTTTAGGGGTTCCTCCACGGAAAAAGTTTGGGAAACGCTGTTCTAGTAATTTTAGGCGAGTTCGCAGAATAACTAAAAAAAAGCGACTATTAATTTCTCACATCTAGCCGTCTGTCCGCATCAACAGAGCTACTCCCAACGGAAGGATTTTCGTGAAATTTCATATTCTTTATGAGCTTAAAATAGATGAAACAATTTGGCGTCGAGCATCGAGCGTGATAGAGTAAGAGATAGGAGATTGTAAATCTCCCCTCTTGCGATATATCGATGATGATAAGTTCTGAATCTTTTCCTATCATAAGGGTAAATATTGTAGTGTGTGTTAAATATTCGAGTGTTTTTCTAACAAGTATGCACGAATTTAACACCTGTGCCAGAAATGTTACGTTCCGCGGACCTTTCTCACGTGGTTAATTGGTTCTAATTATTAGTGGAGTAAAGACCTCTCTCACTCATTATCAGCAATCATAACTTAATGAAATACCAATTACACATTGCTAACTAACGGAATATTTTAATATACCATTGACCTAATTTTGCCTGCATAAACTTACACCGTAACATAGAAGCGTCAGTTTCATTTTACAGTACCGTAAAAGCACAATTCCGTAACAAATTCTCTGTCAAGTGTGTCACTTGCAGTGATTGTATTCCGACCTCTATGTCCAATGGCGAAACACATTTGAATCCTATTTGCACTTTTTTCCCTGTTACACTTACTGCACTGATCTACAAGACCGTGTCACCCTTGAATGACTAGAAAATTAACCAGAATTACCCGCATTTTATTAAACAAATGGCATAGTTAATGAAACCAAGGTTGTCAGATGTTATTGTTAAGTGAACGAGAATTGAGATTTAGTATGTGGGCACGTGGCAACGTGGATTTCCGCCCCTATTTGGCCGGAAGTGGTTCACTGTGGGACATGTTCATCACGCACCGGTGGCAACCGGGCCGTAACATGCTGGTGGAAGAGGAAGAACCTTGCGCACTCTGCTGCGTTCCACCGCTTGAATTTGTGGCTTGGTGTTTGTGTGACTTTACTCGGTTTCGCAGAAGATGTAGGTGACTGATCAACCGTGTGTTTGACATCAGTTTAATAATACTGTTCATATTTATCCTTGTGTTGTTAGTTCCTAGGTAATGAGCCTTTGGTGTGTCGTATATAAATTCGAGGACCCACTACCATTTCAGGTTATGACGGCACAGTTCATTCATTTCGTGCTCTCTCTTACAACAGGTCCTTAGCCTCTTCCAAAACGAGTTCTCTACAGAGTGCAACCCAGTGCTTCCTCTCTCAATTTCCAGTATCATCTCATTTCCTTAAGGTCATCCAGTAGCTGCTTACATCTTTTTCCTCTTCTTCTTGTCACTTCCTTTAATAACGTGTTTTAGAAGGCAGTTCCTACATAAGATGTGACCAATCCAGTTACCCTTCCTCTTTATTGTGTGTAGGATATTCACATTTTAAAACTTTCCAGTTTTGCTGATTTTTCTTCTCAGTCGATTGGTAATTTATTTCATGAATTCTCTACATTCCTATCTCTGCACTATCAGATAATTTTTCACTAGTGTGGTCATTAAACACACATTCCACTAAAGCATAATACAGCATGTATGTGAGCGCCTGCATGGCGGCCGTCACGATCGAAAAATCCGGATAAAAGATTTTACGAACGGCGCACAGTAAGGTATTGTATTTACACTTCGGAGAGCTGTCTAAGTGCGTAATTCAGGATCCAAAAATATATATTATTGTGGCGATACAATCACTGTGAACTGCGTTGTAGCTACATTCAGTGTGTCTCGCTTTCCGTAACGCGGAGTAGCAAATTACAGCAAGAGCTCAAAGAAAAAGATACACATAATTCTTTTTACTCAGTTTCTGCTAATGCCGCATAGCTTAAAAATTTTAGCGAGTTCTCTTGGTACTCAGTTATGGAGGTTCAAAATTTCCTTCTCTTCGCCGTGTGGTTTTCTTACAGCAGCATTTTTTTAACCCCACGGTAACTGAAACAAAAACAGTGTGAATGTAATTTTCTTTCCATTGCTAGCTATATGTGAAAAATTATTGCTTTGCACGAAGGTTTCCAGGCTTCGCCCCTTTGTTCTTCTAATAACAGTACTATTAAGGTGAAGGTGGGTATAGAGCATTGGTGGAGTGACACACAAAGAAAAACCAAAGTGCTCGGAGAGAACCCTGTATCAAATCCCTCGTGAACTGACCCGAGATCTAACCCAGGAGTCTGCGGTGAGAAGCCGGCGATCGACTGCCTGAGCCATGCCGTGGCCAGAAGCCTGAAATTAATCTGCATTATGGAATACACAATTCTTACATCACAGAATGTGCATCCAATAGAAAGACCAGTCTGTGAATGCTGTATGGGGAGATAACGGATTGGAAACGTTTCTTACTTTTTCCATCATACTTGTATATTGAAATATAATACACTGCGTTTCGAGGACAGGATCGACCTCCGTCTTCAGCCTTGCTTCTTCCAAAACAACTGTCACTAAATGATAATTATTTACACTGTAATTAAACCCGGATTAACATCACATTTGTAAATAACTGGCAGGTAGTGACAGTTGTTTTGGAAGAAGCAAGTCTGAAGACTGTGATCGAAAGTGTCCCAAAAGTAGTGTGTTATATTTCAATACATGTGATGAAAAATGTTTAAAAAGTCTGTGAGTTCAAACGTCATACAGTATCACCAGAATCCTATAGAATATAAATAATGGGTGTCTGTTGTGAGAATCATACAGAGCGCACAAATAGATTAGGCGAACAAAGTGCAGAGTTGTTAACGTTAAACCTGGCAGTACGTACACTAACCGCCGATCCCATAGGCCGCGCAGTCTAAGGCTTTGGTCTGCGGCCGTTCGCTTACTGGGATTGTGGGTTCGAATCCCACCGGGAATACGGATGTCTGTCTCTTGTGAGTGTTGTGTGTTGTCAGGTAGTAGTCTGTGCGTCGGGTTGGTCACTCGTCCGGAGGAGTCCTACCGAGTGTGGTGTGTCTGAGGTGTGATTGTGAAGCCTCGACAATGAGGAGGCCTAGGTCCACTAGGGCTCTCGAGCCATTGGAAGAAGAAGAACATACACTATCCACTAAGCTTTAGAGGGTTAATTTAGCAGACAGCTTTTGTGTCAACTGCGGAAATGGAAAGATGACTATGCGTACTCCGTTAAAAGGAAAGATTAATTAAATTAATGCACTCTATACCTATAAAAGACAGAAAATCCCTGTAACTCAGGAACTAATTAGCGGCGTAGGACTGAGAGCTGCATCTAGCGCTTTGTTAAATACAGCTCCTGGAAGCCTGTTACAAAGCGTATCTCCTGAACTCCGCTGTTCATACAAACAATGAAATATATTCGTAGTTTGACTTTCCCGCCGTATGGTAGCAGACTACTTTTATATTGTTTGGAAAATGGATGGTAAAAAAGCATGACAATACGCAAGTTATGAAAACAAAGTAATGATCCAGTGACATGGACTGTAACCATATTTGTTGTTGTTGTGCTGCGAGTGTTTCCTTTCACGTGTTGGCCCGCTTCCTGTCACAACCTGCCGCGTAGTGCGAAGTTAGTAAGAGTAGGTTTGTGTCAGCGCCCTGTCGACAGAGTATCGTGACCCTGTGTGCGATGCACTACAGTCAGACAAACACCGGAGCATTTCCCAAACTATTTCACACTTGGGCGGTTCCAACGTCTTCCTTCCTGTGGTAACTTCCCACTTTATTGTGGAATGATGACACCGTGTGAAATACAAAACTTAGCGGTTAATACGCTAGACAGAAAAATTAATAATTCCGTCGTTTTTTATCGGATTGTTTTCCCCTGGAAGATACCACATTGTAATGGTAAATGTAAAGTCGTCCCTGTGAAGGCCGTGAAGGTCAGAAGGAAAAGAGGCGGATTCTATTTCCAGTCATTCTTGACTTCTTGACCTCGGCAATACGTAGTGGTGAGTGGTCAGCTTCACCCCCCCCCCCACTTTACCCTCGAGAAAGAACCCCGGAAAATTCAGTAAACGGTTCTGTGTCCCCAGAACCGATCTGGACCTATTGAAGACAAGAATTTTGCCGCTGCCGGGCATTGATCTCCGGATCGACCAGCCCATAGCCTAGTCCCTATACCGACTGTGCTATCCAAGCTCCTTACCTGGTTATAATTCCGCCACACATTGGCACGATGCTGGCAAAATTACCAAGAAGCTTGGCTCAAGCGGTAAATACTCCGACTACAATTCTGGAAGTAACTAACTCGAATCACAATCTCGACACAGACTACTCTGACTGAGAGGTTACGTGGCTTTACTCAATCCTCCCAAGCGAAATCCGGGATAGCGAATAGTTCAAGACTATTGTTGAATAGTTGATTCAGTTTCTTACATTTTATCTCTTCTGCCTTGATCCCTAGAAGTAACAACATTAGCAGAACTTGCAGGAGGCAAACATCTGTTTTATTTCCTGTCCGATTGTCAGAATTACAATACAGATGATACTAACATACGCTGTGAAGAATGTTACTACGTTACCGGGCAGCAAGTGTTAAAATATCACTTCCTAGTTAGATCACATATTGTGGCAGATGTCAATTCTCAGCCATATTTCGAAAGTTTTCACTCATAAGGTAGCATTGACATCTGCATCCTAGAGCTTGGAATGTACAGGTACATTAGACATTAAATGACTAAATACTGTTGTAGCAGATAAGTTCGTTTATCATTTAGCGACCTTGTATTAAATTCCAACATTAAGAACAACTGAAAGATGAGAGGACAATTGTTAACGGTGAGTGGGGAATGGGACAAAAAGCAATTTTCGTGACGCTGAATAGGAGAACACGAGGAAACGACAGAATTTATCTGAACGTCTGATCCTGAGTAGCAGTAGGGTCTAGTTCTTCAGAACACGAAGCATGGATTTGTTAAGAACTGAGTCCCATGCAAGCAAATATGAGCTTCCTAACTAGGACCACCGGCTTCAGAATCTGGTGACAGGATCCCGCTTCTTCCGTTGGCTTTCAAAAATTCCAGACACTTGGCGAAAGAAAAAGTGGAATTTTCTTTATTTCAGGACATGATTAAACCGAAATAAACCACTAGGTGTTTACTAATCGATACCCTATTTTACGGGGACGAGGTTAAATATAGGCCCGCTTGTATTTGGTGGCAATACATATCCAAGTCCAAATGTACTTCTTGTAACAGGCCGTACAACTATGCTTGCTGTGCCCACACGCTTGTACAAGTTTCAGGACTCTAACCAACTCAACTTCTGCCTGCCATTCTGCATGCAGGAACACAAGTATAGGTTTATATTGTAGACTTTGTATTGTATGACCTTGTTCTGGAGAGGTTTATTATCTTCGAAAACCCGCTGCTGGTAGAGCGGGCATTGTCCTGGCCAAGCAGCGACCTCGGTCGGGCGCTAAGTCAGATGCAGGTGCCGGCTAGTGGCTACTGGGATTTAGCCCTCGGTGGTCGTGCGCGGACTGGCCACGCCAGCACCTGCATATGGCTGTGGCCCCAAAGAAGATGCCGCGTGCCTCACATCACTGTCGTGATTTCTGACTTGTGTTCCTCAGACTGCGACAAGTCCGTACTATGCTAACAGTCGCTCAGTAGTCATAAAATTCACCGCCTTGTATAAAACCCCAAGGAAGTGCTCACCAGAGCCCGCCACTGGACTCCGTCTTGAGCCGCTTGTTTAGTCCGCATCTATGTCTTTAACGTCCACTTTAATACGTCCTCATGTAACTGATATTACTTTGTCTTAGGACCCCTCTTTTTTTAAAGGTGTGCGCTAGGTACTGGTTGTTCTGCCTCTTCTAAACAACGCCAAAAACGAAGTGACACTGGAAACAAATTCCGATTCTTGAAAATCATGGAACACTTCGAAACGAAATAAATTTCAATACAAGAAGCGTAAGACTCATCATTGCCAGCAACAGAGAAGACTTAGATATCTTGAAGTAATGTTTCAAGGATACGGAAATGATTAAATATTTGCCCTTTTGGAATTATGCGCTTATGAATATTTATAGAACGCAAATGCTCTTCGTCAGAAGTGTTTTCCTTACAGCTTCTAAAAAAACTGCATCACAGCGAACCGTCTTTTGAGGAACTTTCTCCTGATATTCCCACATTTTGTACATCCATATCCGCGTTCTGGTTATAATTTTCTATTGAATTAAGTTTCAACAACACGAAGACAATATTTCATTTACGTAAAAATTATAGGATTTTCAGTCTACTTATATTGATATTTGTGTGTTCAATCCTGTTGATTCCACATATTTATTTTGGTCTATGGCAAATGCAACCTACGTGCCTGAAACCATTTTAAGTCGCAAGACATATATGCCGTGTTCTTGTGTTGAATTGCGCTGCTATACTCTGAAATAAATTCAATATATTATGACAAGAGGACATTCTTTGTGCCACCGAGGGACTGACACCAGGAGATTCTTGGATGTTCTAGAACATCCAGAAAACCCCTGGTGCCGTGCCGCGTCTTAGATTGATCTTATTACGTGTTCCACTCTATTCGAACACCATCTGCTTTTTATGTACCGCCATAGGCACTGGCATGCAAAATGTTTATTAAAGTGTTTGCAAACATTCTGAGATTCACTTCTGCTAACACAGGCCTACTCATAGACTGTGAATGCGATATGGGGGGGGGGGGGGGACTATATATATATACTTCATTTTCTTTTAATGCTCTTTTTCTGATATTAGAATTGCATGACGTGGCCTAATGCAACTTTCATCTTGCTGAAGTAAGAATATGTCTAGGGGTTTGTGACGATGGTGTATTACTGAAGTGACACTTGTGTTTGACTTTTTCCATGGCTTTTTTTTTTTTTTTTTACAGGAAACACACGCTGGATGGAGCTAGCTTCAGAAAGAGACCTTTGTACGTTCCTGTTATTTTCCTTACCACTTCGTCCTCAGAAACTTCAATGTGTATTGTTCTTTCGGAGTATATCCAATCCGTATAAAGCACATATCAAACAACAGTTAATGCTGTATATTGAAGATAAAAACCAACTTATAATCCAATAACTTTTCCCATTGTCATAAAATGGTCAACGCACTATGTTTTGGAAGTGAAAACTTCTTCCTTATACAGGTGAAACCACTAATCTTAAAACACAATTGCCCAAAAATATAAAACACATATCAACATAATTCACACGTGAGAAACAAAAAACCAATACATGCAAAAATATAAATTACAAATATCACTTTAAGATATCAAATATTTGCCCTGCATACATGTTATTTATGTAAGTTTTTAACATCTGAAACCATAATGCATATCATGTTAGGTACCTGGCACAGACAGATTTGTAATTTTTGGTTGTGTTCAGACACAGGTCTGCAAAGTAGATAGTGATTAGCTTTGTCCCTTAAAATCCATATAGAACATCAATTTTCCATTTTATTCGATATCAGAGTCTCTTTTCTCCTGCGCCGAATGAGAGCATGGTAATGACTTAATTTTTCTGCTGGTTAATATTTGAAACGTTCCATTCCGTGCGTAAGTGCCTTGCCTAGCATCACTCTTAGTCAGTCTCACAGCTATTCCACTAATGAAACAGGCCACGACGGGCAGGTGTAGGCTAACAACCTTCGGCTTTCAGAATTGGAAAACGATCATGATATATAACAATAAAACGGAGAAGGGAAGGTATAAAAGATCAAAAAGAATCTTGTATGGCTCTCTACATCAAGGCCGTGACGGTACAGGCCAGTTGGGACTTGATACTTGATTTAACTTGCTTTCATTCTACTTTCGTTCAATGCAGTTCAAGGTTCCTCGTACTTAACAGGATGCCATGACGCTCGGCGTAATTATTATGTTGCATGGAACAGAAAGAACATTAGGATGACAACATCGTGACCAAAACAGGTATATAAGCCTACCACCCAGAAATCGTTTGGTGTGGGATGGGCAGTGTCAGTCATTGTAACACAGACGAATGATTTAGTGTAATTAGCATAGGAGATGATGGATGTATTGAGAATCTTTAGGTATGGTTGAAAATCATTGTACTTCGAAATCGCTCTGTAGGAACGTAACAGAAAAGTGTTTGTAATGGAGACAGTTTTATTTAATGTAAGGTAAAAAGTAATATTTTGTATATTATTTGGATGACCTTCATGCTTAACAGGGTTAAATGACTTTTCTACTTGTAAAAACTTGTGCTACCTGTTTGGCTTTCTTTCTCACGATTACTCAACAATTCATTCGGCCACTGACACTGCTGTGTTTTCGTCAGCATCATCATGCAGGACTGGAGAACTGTTTCTTTGTGGAATTTTTTATGTAGCTTACATGTACGTTTTCTTCTATCTAATTCTATGTTTATTTATAGTTACACACTTACACGTAAGGCCCATTGTATGAATGTATACTCTATCATAGAAAGATGGGTAGGAAATGTTTTTTCTATTTGTTGCTTTGGCTTATGGTCTAAAACGTTTAGTTGCAGTTCAGAACCTTTCAAAAGAATTTAAGATTTGTTTATTAGTTTCATACAACAATTACTTATACAGACGACCCGGTACATCTCAGCCACTAAGTAGAGTTAGAGATAGGGGACAGATTCATTTTTCTTTTGGTTACCTAGACCGATTCTGGAGCCCACTCACACTTTGATTCAATGGGTGCAGAGAATTGGTAACTCTGGGTAAAGCAGCCGGAGTGTAAAGCTGGTCACTCATTTCCATGTCTGTCTGAGGTATACACTTACTTAAAGAAACTACAATATTGGCAGCCAATTACATGGCACAGGCCTAAAAAGTTTTAAAATAAATTCTGGTAAAAAGCGACCATATTGTGGGATGAATTTTGCATCACGCCAAAGTTTTAAAAAGAACTGTAATGACTGACTTCCGTACACACTTTTAAAATACCTCTCTTAGAGGCTGTATATTACGTGAGAATGTGAGGATATGATATTTTATTGCATAATAAATTTTATTCCCATATAAATAGCGAGTAAACTTTTATTATCATTTAAATAAGGTCATTATTTCAAACTACAAAGTGTGTGGTACCTACGTTCATAGGTCTTGTATATAAACAAGAATAGAGGATTAAATAAGAAGTTGTGCGTGTTACAGTTTTTACTCTCATTTGTAATTGTTTGTCAAAAGCAGCTTATTTTGTAAACATTATCGAGAAAACGTGAAAATTTATGTGCTGTGATTATTTTCTGCTCCAAACAAACATGTAATAGGGTTGTGATAAATGAGTTTGTGTGCTGTGAGAAGTGGAAATTAGCCGGTAGAAGTGGTTCTGGCCAGAACAAGCTTTTAAATTTGAGAAACTCGTTTTGGTTACGACTGGAAATAACAGATTTGAATGAAGTAAAAGGTGAAATCTACTTCAGAACTAGAAAATAAAAAGAAACACTATTAAGTACGAAATTTAAGATGACTTATCATACTTGCAACTTTCACGACCCCGAAGAAAATATAAGAGTGAAGGAGATAAGCTAGTGTAATTTTAAGTCTATTAATAATTTTAACTTAGACAAAAATGAAGGCACTTTTCACGTTTACTGATTTGGAACTGCTTCAAAATAAAGCAGTCGTTTTCATTAGCGAGTTCTTGACGGCGTGATTTGGAAAGGATCCTATAACGCGGAGTTCTGGACAAAGAAAAAGCCACTTCATTCTAGCTTATAAATACTGTATTTCATCTTCTAAATGTTAGTTTCTTCTGGGTACGACGTAACTCTTACGTAAACGTTCGGAGTACTGGTGGACAAAGTAGCACCCGGACGGCTTCTAGGAGTACTTCCGCTTTCCCCCGTCAGTATTATTTTACCACTTCTGCATACTCACATTCATTTACCTAGCATCGACGCTGTGTAAGCTTTGGAATTAACAGCGTCATTAAATAAAATTATTAGGACTTGAGGTTCTCATGAAGATAATCTTCTGTGATGTGACGACGCGTACTTTCGTTGGTAAGCGCCCAGATTTCGGGCAAAAGTGGTGCCTCCATCTTTCAACATGAAGATTAAGACAGGACATTCTTCTGAAAACTTGGTAGCTATCTATGAAATTACATGGAGTCAAATGCCAGAAGACTGCCGATCCCAGTGTCCGCGCAGTCTAAGGTGTTGGGTCTACGGCCGTTCGCTTGCTGGAATTGCGGGTTCGAATTCCACAGGGGGCATGGATGTCTGTCTCTATTGAGTGTTATGTTTTGTCAGGTAGAGAACCCTGCGACGTGCCGATCACTCGGCTAGAGGAGTCCTACTGAGCGTGGTGTGTTTGGGTGTGATCCCGAAACCTCAAAAATGAGGAGGCCTAGGCCCACTAGGGCTGTCCAGCCATAAAAAAATATATGCCATAAGTTTAGTCTTCGGTCAGAATAACTGACAGTTTTATTACTCTATAGAACTTTCAACCGAAAGTATGGTCATAAAAACTGGGCAAAATACGAATTTATCTTCCTGATTTTATACCACGAACTGAGGTTATGTCTCCCGGAATCGAGGACAGATTCTGTTTAATGAGCAGATGCATTTACCTGTAGCATGAAAATTTTTTTTCGCGTGCACCTTTACAGTTTTGGGCGTAACAGTGTGTGCCCTGAAGAAGAGTGCTTCACTCGGAGACTGTTGTGTGGCAACCGGTTTCTAAGCTGCCGCTCGGTTACACCCAGGGGCCAGCAAGTTTCAATTATTACCGAGAAATGAATGATGGAGTCCTTATTTATGTGGCAGCAACTGCCGACATTCTAGCACTGCTGTCACAGACTGGAGCGCTCATGTGTTCCAGCGTTGTTTTATAATTAATGTCCTTTTGTGTTTAACACCTTGAACATGACCGTCATCTGAACAATACTGAAGAAATCATTTCCTGTTTCATAACAACGTCCAGGCGGGTAATTTTGTTTATGGAAATGGTCGAATATTTATTCTGAGAATCATATAAAGTCCGTAAATATACTTGTGGGAAATATGCGAAAGCAGGTTGTAAATATTTTGTTGCTGTGCTTAAGGTTTAAAAATATTCGATTTTATAGGCAATAGGGTTTATGTAATAATTTTTTTTCCAATATATACCCGAAAGAATTGTTATTAATTTCTCGTTACTTTGAGCCAGAATGTTTTAATGTCTCATATACAAAAAAGTCAGTGCTGAAGTGTATAATTAACCTAAAATAAGAAGTACTTTTGTCAAGTTAATATAAGACTCCCCTCAAAGAGCGAGGAAGAAAATCTAAGCGTGAGTCACTAGGCTCCATCTTCCATGGAAAGGCGTCGGAGATGACAGCATGACGTAGACTTACATTTGACAGTGACAGTGATGTTTGAATCTTCAGGTACAATGTTAACATTCCAGGTGTTTCACTCTAAACAGATTACACATTCGTATTTCGAGATCTGAATATTGTGAAAAACAAATGTATGGACTTATTCATATGTTAAAGCTTTTCTACAAAAGAGGATTATCAACCAGTTTCTAGTTCTGCTGGGGGAAAATTATTTCACTTTTCCCGTTCAATCAAGTTGGGTTTTTATGTGTATATAAAACAAACAGGGAAGTAGTGATGATTACGTAATGAAACATCCCACAAAGACTGCTACAGGGTATGTATAGTTAAATGAATCTCATAGGCGCCTTCCGCCATTGCTTTCAATATAACTTATTGGCCTGAAGCCATACAATTTATTGAGCAATCAAACTGAATGGCAAATTAAGTACTATTTTACAGGTCGTGATATTCATCTAAATATAACAGAAAGGATACCGACTTAAGAAAGAGAGCATATCCAAAGTAGGATCACTACAAATGCTGATGTGCACATCATATATGTAACACGCATTTTGCTGCTTTGAATACCCTTAGGCCAAAGGAAGGCCTTCTAATTAATACCGGCTAACAGCTGGTTGACTGTTCTGAGTTTTCAGTGGCGGCAGCAGCAGCAGCAGTAACATCTAGATTTCAGGGTTGGCCAACAAGCGGCCAGTTTCCTATTCCTTTAATCAACTAATATCATAAAGAACTGGGAAATTATAACTAATCTGGAGTTAAAATTGTAACAGTTACAAGTTCGGATTTTCTACGGAATCCTGAGGCAAGCTCTTTTTCTATGAATGCGCGTTAACTCTCCCATCAAGCGAAATTAATTCTTTTAATTCCCTATAAATCTCACACAACTTTTTCGCATATGAACAAATAAAAAGAAGGCGAAAATAAACTGCGGATTTCTTTTATGAACTAATTAAATGCAGATTCAAGTCTTCTGGGATGTTATGTCGTGTCAACTGGTCATTAGTTACCGACGTTTCAAAGGATCGTACACCCTTCGTCTTCAGGGTAAAACAGTATAAGAAGGGTGGACTTTGACTGTTTGACCCTGAATAAAAGGGCAATAGGTCTTTCGAATAGTAAGGCAACTATTTATCACGACATATCAGAAGACAAATAGCTTCAGGAACTATTTACAATCGACACGATATGACATATCAGAAGACAAATAGCTTCAGGAACTACTTACAATCAACACGATATGATATACCAGAAGACAAATAGCTTCAGGAACTATTTACAATCGACACGATATGACATATCAGAGGACAAATAACTTCAGGAACTATTTACAATCGACACGATATGACATATCAGAAGACAAATAGCTTCAGGAACTATTTACAATCGACACGATATGACATATCAGAGGACAAATAGCTTCAGGAACTATTTACAATCAACACGATATGACATATCAGAGGACAAATAACTTCAGCTTTTGGGGGTTTGTCATGTCAATATAGCATTCCAGCAGCTATATTTATACACACCGCAACAACATAATTATAAATTTACTCGTACATTCTGAAAAAAAGAATATAAATTTTATTTGTACCTTATAATGTGTCATATGTGTACGTAAAATATTTTATTTGTTCTTAACACATGTTTTATTTTGGATTGATTCATTCAATGTTTGCAGCTTGTTTGAGAATTATTTTCCGAATTCCTACCCAACGTCATGCCTATTCTTTGTATAGCTCTGCGCCTGTCATGCTCTATAAAACTTTCTTCTGAGAAAGTTCTTAATTTTAAAAACGTCTGTACCAATCCTTTACGTTCTTTTTACTTTCATAGGTAACTGAGGAAACACAAGTAATAACACATTTGGCAAATAAGTAATGGACATAATACGTTTGTATCATGTTTACAAAAATCTTGTCCTTTTTGTTTATTAATTACTTGATTATTCATTATCATTTAACAATCACAAATTCTTTATCGTCTGAGTGGAAAAAGGAAAAAAAAATGGTTTGTAAATTTCCCAAAAGTCGCCGAATTCGCAGCCGATTGGACAGCACTCATGTTTCGTGTTAAGAGTTCCCAGTTTCAAACCTCAGCCCGGACACCGGCTATCCTGTCGGAGATTTACACTAGTTGTCCCAGTTCCTGTAGGCAGTTGGCACTCAGCAATTCAGTTTAGATCACGGTGGCTTCGTTCGAAATTATTTGCACCTCTCCGTTAAATAATCATTCTATCAATCAATAGTATATGAGGCTGGAAAATTTCTTAAATAAACAAAGAATATCGAAAACTGCACTGCGGTAATCGTTCTTGCACTGCTGCTGATTTCATTCTCCCATAACCATGGAGACTCTTACATTGAGCGTTGTTAAGCAGTCGGGTCATGTCTGGCCGGAAGATGTAAGATTTTTCATCGCCAGTTTCGCTGCAGCTGCCCTCGACTCCAGCTGCAACCCAGCTCCAGCAACTGCGTGACGTCACATAACCACTCTCACTTTGTTGTAACACACCCGCACGCCTTCTTCATCTACAGTTCGATCTTACCTATCGGGTGGAACCACAAGTTCCAGTGCCTGACGTGAGGGCTGGACAACCATCTTTGTCAAGAGAATGAACAAACACTTTCTTGTTTTAGTTGTAGCTTGCATAAAAAGCGCCATCGTTTGTAGAAATTGTTTTGAAATTATCATATATCTGGTTACAGAAACTGCAGAAACATTCTCCAAAATAGTGTTTAAAACGGATGTGGCTATAATGTGTAACCTGAAAATATCCCAGGAACGTCTGCAGAAAGTGACATTCCTTTCAGTAGTATTAACACATATAATTTTCATACAGCCAGTTTCAAAACCCTCCCTTAAGTAAGGCCGACAAAAATTAAAATAAACGGTTTATATTAAGCGTAATTAATAGCAAAATGTTATCACGGAATGTTTATTGCGCTTACGTACTCAGTTGGTATCTGTAATCCAATTTCCTAAATTCTGACTAACGTAGGTCCCTCATTAGGAAAAAACGAATGGAGGATATTCCTTGCACTGGTCTCTTATTGATTATTTCTTATGGGGTGAGGAGTGAATAACTCCCTTCTTTTGTACTAAAGGTTAATTTCAATCACTTTTCCAGTTGTTTTGAGCGCAGGCCTGAACTATAATAAATTAAACATTAAATCAATTAGAAATACCTAAATGTTAAGCGAGTTTCTATGCCTAACCCCTCTACATCGGGCAGACACACTTCGTAAATGGATGATAAATCATGGAAATACTACAAAGGAACACAATGTACAGATATGAAGTACTGATTCGTTGCTTGCTAGGATTTTTAAATTTAAAATTGTTCTTGTTCCGTGCACTAAGGCAAATCACCATATACATTCCAATAACTGCACTATAATTAGATACTGTAATATTCAAACATGTGGTAATCCTCCAAACTGTTTCGGCCTTTTTCGGCCATCTTCAGGGAGGTGTGCACAAAGAAAAGTACAATAATGGCTAGTTATATCATAGATGTGCAATAATGAAGTTAAAATACAAATATTAAAATGGTTAAAAAGATTAAAAAGCACAGTACAATGTATCATAATAGTTATTATTTGACTGCAAACAAACATCTGTTGAAGAAATACATCTTCGTTTTCAGGGATGTTTCTATTTTAACTTTATATTGCATATATATGGCATAACTAGACATTATTATATTTTTCTTTGTTGAATACCTACCTGAAGATGGCCAAAGAAGGCCGAAACGTGCAGGATGGTTACAACATGTTTGTATATTATTGTATCTAGTTATAGTGCAGTAATTGGAATATACATGAAGCTAGGATCTCTTTCTGAAATTTGTTCAGCCCTGCGTTGCACAAAAATATTAGATCCTCGAGCGTCACTGAAAGAGCGGTTAGCGACACGGAACGTTGGCAGACGTGATCAGTTCAACATCAGCCGATCTGACGACCATCACGACCGCTAAGAAATGAGGCTTAGGATCTTATGAGTTGCCGAGTTAAAAAGCATGTTGCCACAGACCTGCCTGAATCATGATATATATAGTGTACACAATTCTGCGATGGCAAGCGTACCTCAACACAGATATACTAACCATTGAAAGACAAGTTACCACTTTATATATCACCACGTTTAGCATTGAAAAATTCTACATTCTGCCCACAGAATGCATTTATGTGTTCTGTATGGTTCTCAGAACAAAATTATTTCCTTATATCATACAACATTAACTGATTGTTTTTAATAACCGGGACGGAATGTGTTTACTGCGCGGTACGAAGGGATCGGAGCTTCAAGTTGATCACTCACCTCCATCTAATGCAGAGGTTTAGAATGAACAGAGCTATATATCTCCTCACCCTATATGCCTCCATGGCGTGGACAGGGAAGATTTTACCTTTTACATAAGAGATATAGGCCTTGAAGGTGCTGGCTACTGAACTGGCGAATGGTAGTGTCTTACTACAAGGTTCTGTGAAGAGTGTGATATTGTTGCATTCTTTAAAATCAGAGAATTCTACAAATAAAATAAAATTAATTTACCGTTCAAGTATATCATTGGTAACAACCAGTACTCTTTGATTAAGCGAGATGATATTGAATGCTATATTCGGAATAGCTATTTATAAAACACTGCACCACTTGGAAGGAGGTTTCTTAAGTATCAGAAACTCCGGATTGAAGATTGTAAGGACACGCATATTGTTCAACAAAAAAAAAAACGGAAAAATGTTTGAACAAAATAATAACCTAAGAGTGACGCCACTTGCATGAAGTGTGCATTTTAGCGCAGTGAATTAGCTTCAGATTACTGTATTGTTAACACCTTCATAGAGTGAAATATTAAACATTTCCTGTATATTTCGGATTGTGTGACATGTGGCCTTATTTGCATTCTGTATTCAATACAGAATTGTAATAAATAGTTTTGTTTGTAAACAGTTTTGTTCACGGACCTGTTGTAAGACAGACTACAGAATTAATGAACCAGGTGTAACAAAGTTTCTTATGGTAGTCTTCAAATAAAAATGAAAGTTGCGAATTTTTTGGAGTCATTCTTAACTACTCGACAGAAAGATTCAAATAAGCACATTTAACAAGTATAGAGCGAAATAAATATTTAAAATTTCCTTGCGTTAATTTACGGCAGTTACTGTCTTAAAACTCTCGTGAGGTCAGCAGACGTGACTTTGTGACTACTTCTGTTGTGTACACAAGACCAGTGCTTCATAGTTTTATTACATTTTACGAAGAGTCCTTTTTTGTTTTGTTTCATATCTACAGTCGTAAATTTTGCAGCAGCAGGATTATGAGCGAGGGATTGCATTGCACTATATGGGCTATGGAGGCAGCATTTTTACCCCGAAAAGTTGAAATTCACCTACTAGTCTACATAGAATCGTAACTTTAAAGAACAAAATCTTAATTTTTACCGCCGTAAAAACCTCAAATCTCACGCTGTTACATGTCAAAATGCCAAGACAAAACTGAGAACAATGACCTTAAACACGAGTTTGGTCGACATGCACAGGGTTATTGATTGTTAAATACATGTTAAATTTATTGTCCAATACCATGCATGATTAATCCAGAGAGGCTAGAAGCGGCAAGTGGCACTGTAAAGGATGATTGACCCTAAACGTGAAATTCTCTCTGTGAGCTACACAACAGCTGACCTTAGCTATCATTAAAGTCTAGTGGATGTGGGGCTTCAATAGGAGCTTTCGTTTGGAATTCTGACTTGCAGTTCAAGGGCAACGAAACAATGGAGCCTTCTGATTAACTAGGCCCGACTAAAGAGCATGTATTTTGTGTACGTCAGACTGCTATCTTAAGTTCCATCGAGATTCACAACGCTTATAACATTTTGAAAGCCGATCCCAGTGGCCGCGCTGTCTAAGGCGTGGGTCTTCCGGTGCTCTGTTGCTGGGATTGCGGGTACGAATCCCTTCGAGGGCATGGATGTCTCTTGTGCGGTCTCTGCGTCGGGCTGATCACTCGTGCAGAGGAGTCGTACTGAGTGTGGTGCGTATAACTGAGTGTGATCGTAAAGCCTGGATAATGAGGAGGCCCTGCCCCACTAGGGGCTGTTGCGCCATGGAAAAAAAATAACATTTTGAAATGCATAATGATCTCAGACCCTCCTGGTTTGCTTGGACCTTCCGCTAGCAATATCCAAGCAAACCAGGAGGGACTGAAATTGAATGGGGCACATCATTTCTGGTTTACGCTGACTGCGTTAGTTCACTGGGCGAAAACATAAGTACTACGATAAAGTACTCGTATAAAGTAAAACCCAGAGGCTTTTCTACTCGTCAGTAAGGAGCTTGGTCTAGAGGTAAATACTGAAAAACTAAGTATATATTCATGTCTTGTAAACAGAATTCAGGAAAAAATATCAGCTTAATGACAGCTAATAAATTCTTTGGAAAAGCTGCAAATTCAAATATTTGGAAACGCATCTAACGTATGAAAGTAGCACGTATGATTACATTAATAGCAGATTAAATAAAAAAATATTTGCTATGTTTTGTCTCCCCATTTGCTCTCTAAGAGTAAAGAGATTAAAAGTATAAGGAATGATAATTTTGCCTTTTGTTTTATATAGGTGTGAAACTTGGTCGCTCATATTAAAGGTAGAACATAGGCTGAGGATATGCGAGAATAGGGTGCTAAGGAAGATATTTGGGCCTAAGAGGGTGGAAGTAAAAGGTCGGATTAAATAGCGTTGTCATGATTGTGATGATTTGAACTTCTCACCAAATGTTACTTTAATGGTGAAATCAATAACGATGAGATGGGCGGAGCTTGTCGCACTTATGGGGGAGAAAAGAATGTATACAGGCTTTTGGTGGGGAAATCGAAAGGAAAGAGACCACTTGGAAGACACAGGTACAGGTGGAAAAATAATAATATTTCAGTGGTACATAAAAAAATAGGATGACAGATTTTGCGTTGGATGAGTATGATTCAGGTTAGGGATAGATGGCAGGGTAGGTTCTTGTGGACACGGTAATGAAATTTGGGGTTGAATAAAATGCGGGGAAATTCATTTCCTCTGGAGCTATTAGCTTGTCAGGTAGGACTCTGCTCCGTGGAGGTTAATATGAGGCAGGTTAACACTTAAGTGAATACTGTACATGCCATCTGCTATAACATTAAGAATTTCTACTTTCTTCTCACAGGACCCTGAGTAGCGCAGTATTATAGCGAATAGCCTACGGGCTGGACGATCCGAATATGTAGATAAAGGTAAAATTTTCTCTGTCTACGCTATGTAGGTATACGGGGAGTATAGGGGGAGTAGTTATAGCTCCACTCATTCTTAAACTCGGAGCTAGATGGAGGCGAGTGGTCAACATCGCACCCTGGCCGCTTAACCCCTGAGAAAGAATACCGTTATCCTTTGACCTCAGAACCAGTGTTGACATTTTGGGAAAGAGAAAAACCTCTTGCTCCTAGCCGCGGTTTTTTCGAACCCTGGACCATCCAGACCGTAGCCTAGTCGCTATACCGACTACGCTATCCTGAACGTGAAGAAAAGTAGAAACTACTGGACCGTCACATTCTGTCTGATTGTAAATAGCACACACAAAATACACAACGCTGCTGGAAGCCCTTAAAATGTGTCTGATGCCATGAATTACTGGTTCTCGAAGTATCGGGCGTGCTCCGAATTCGGGCGCGTCACTGATGAAAGGGAGGCGTGAGAATGAAAAATGAAAAGTCGTGTTGCATAAGATTCGTGACTTTCACAATACTTTATTTGTTATGGACGTAACCAGTTCTTCCGACATCATTACAAACTCTTGTTTGAAATAACAATATAATAACGTATACTGAAATTATCTGGGTCCCTTCACCTTAACACAATCATCCAACAGTTACTGGCCTACTCTCAACAGAATCATACCATTTTATTGTCTATTTAAGGACTGCATACTCGTACATAGAATATAGGGCATCCTTCTCAGAAGTCTCGGGTATGATTTTCGGAATGTATGCGAGATGTATGGCAAAGCTGAATGTCTTGCAGCCACGAAACATATGTCTGTATGCCAGCTGTTTACTACAATATAATCGAGACATTTTTCTTTGGACTAGAATCTAGCCCAGCATTTTAGAAGCGTCACTATTTTTGTCACCAGGATGTGTAGATGATGTACGCAGATTGATCTGCAGCTTCTAATGAGCACACGGCCTAATGGAATTGCAAACAAAAATCCATCAAAGATTTACTGTAAACTATATGATCCATAATAACAGCTGCATAA
Organism: Reticulitermes speratus; assembly: GCA_021186555.1. Classification (NCBI taxonomy): domain Eukaryota; kingdom Metazoa; phylum Arthropoda; class Insecta; order Blattodea; family Rhinotermitidae; genus Reticulitermes; species Reticulitermes speratus. The sequence goes on along the minus strand of JAJKFL010000014.1, from coordinate 25,902,294 downwards.
AAACTGACCTTCAGATATTTCACTACCGGAAATTAATAGTAGTGTGGCGCAGTCGTTTTTCCGCAGGTATTTAAAAAAACCATAAAGAGACAAATTTTGAAAACACTGCACACCACGACAAAAGGGTTAAGCGCGATGGCGACCTGGTTTCCGGGATTTGTCCAACCATGTTATAAGAGACTAGTTATGCTTCTGTGATTCTGTTCCGTCCTTGAACCCAATTTGTGTTGAGTCGTATAGATGGACAGAAAGTATTCAGAACAAATTGTTTACAGCTATCGAATTTGGAAGATCTGTATATGGTCTTAAGCTTATTCATCATTTACCATGTACTCAACATGATTATAATTCAACAGAAGGCTTTAACAGAACACAGCTGCATACTGTGGTAGTCTGTAATTGCAATGTAGCATACTCGTATGGTACATAAAGTAATCTGTGATCCTGTAGTTAAAAAATACAAGTTTTCAGTGGTTTAAAATACACAGTGAATGATGTTGAAGGAAGTCAACTTATAATTTTACAACGGAAAAAAAAGTGAATGATTTGTTTCGAGCTGAAGGTCATAGTTGGAAGATTTTTAGTGCAAAATTTAAAAAAGAATATGTGTATAAAAATTCTCCCGAAACCGTTGAATGACGATCAAAAATTTAAGTGGAAGAAAAATTGTTCCAATCTTGAAATCAGAATTTTGCTACATGACAGTTTCGTCAATGACATCATGCCTCTAGATTGAATGATGGAATCTATTATCCTAACCGCTTCGTGCTGAATGGGAGAGTCACATGGAACCCGCAAAACCCTTTTATCCATGTACTTTCTTTTACTTGTCTTTCTGACTACATAAGCTCTCTCACGAAAGGGTAGTGCCGTCTTTGCCTGTCACCAGCTTCAATACAATGTCGAGATCGAAAAGCTTAAAAAAATACACAGAATTCTTCCTCCGATAGACAAAACAAAGCTGAAGGAAGCTAACGATATATTCAGCTTGTCCATTATACCTAAGTGATTAAGAATCCTTGAAAGCCAACCACCATGTTATCCTATGGACCTTAAATTATGTCATTCTTAATCATGAAAAAATATTGAACTTGCATGTGGTTAAGCGAATGGATTGTATTATTAACAAGCGAAGTGAGAGGTGCCTGGATCGAAACTCGCCCGGAACACCTCCTATCCTGATAGAAGTTTGTCTAGTTCCATTAGTCCCTCCAGATAACTGACGAGGTAGTGCCTCACATAGAATACGACTGTGTCCCTCCACATCCTTTCCAATTCAGTGTTCACTGACTGACGTAATATTCGAAGCTATACACTCTGCTTTAGTGACAGCGTTGCTAGATAAACCGTAAATAAATCAATAAGGGCCCGTGCCATGGCTCAGGCGGTTAGTCGCCGGCCTCTCATGCGGAGGCCCGGGTTCGATCCCGGGTCAGTCCATGTGGGATTTGTGGTGGACAAAGTGGTACTGGGACAGGTTTTTCCCCTGTCACTTCCATTCCACCGGTGTTCCATTATACGGAAAAACAAAAAAAAAACTAATCATCTTCATCGCGGGGTTGCACAATAAGCCTTAAGGCTGAGGTGCGTCCGTAGCATCTGCTGCGGGGCCCTTCACAAAAAAAAAAAAAAAGAATAAAACAAGCAAGGGAACTGTTAAATTGCAGACTAGGTAGGGTATTCTGAACATGGGGACAAAAATAGATCTCGGAACGCCCTTGCATTCTCTGGAGATTGACGTGCAGTCTGGCGTTAACACGACTGCTCAGATCGGCTCTTCTTTAAGTCGAGTGAAATGGGCGCTAATTTTAGCGCTTTACGGTGACAAGGTCTAAAAAGAAATTTCCACGTTTTTCACACTTTTCTCCATGTAGTAATCCAAACTCTAATGACTGTAGTAGTATCCCCCCCCCCACACAAATCCAAATCAAAAGCCACTTGACACATAACCAGTAATCAGCTGATGCTCTGCCCTTCACACAAAGGGATTTTCTTACCCTTCTCGGCTCTTCTGAGTTCAATAAACTTGAGAGTGCTTCTTATAACAATTTAGCTCCTAACATGTTCCATGACACCCCCCATTTGCACGTGTAATCCATGTACTGAGTGGATAGGGATGATATTCCTCGTGCAAATAACTCGGAATACGTGGGAGGGACATAAGAATTATGCTCTTTCTTAGCAAGTTAACTGCTCATTGGTGTCCCCCTGGTTTGGTCTCGGCATAGATCTCTACAAGATAATTTCAACACTCACATTTCCTGTTCTGTCTCTCTCGTTCTCTCTTCGCTTTCTCTTTTTATTTAAGTGTCTCTTCTAACAGTCTAGTCACAGGTCTCAAACTCATATCGTACACGGGCCAAACGGGTAATTTTGAAATATAAGGGCGGGCAACACCTCGCTTTAAACAGAAAAGATGGTAATATTTGTATTGAAGTTAAACATAATGTTAAGAATGCTTCATACGTTTTATAACAAAATCAAAATATATGTTAATTATTGAATTTAAATATCTACAGCATTTTTATCTTTGCTGACGTATGTTAAACGTTAGCATCTAGGCGTAGAAAATCTTTTTTAAAACTTAGAACTGTGAGGAAATATATTTTGAATAAAAAAATATTCTTCGACAAAGAACCGGGCCACAGTCTAACAATAAGCTTAGGGAGAGAGCTCCAGAAAATCAACTGGGAGCCAGGTGTTTAGAGATCCCTGGTCTGGAATAACGACTGTTCATAATTCAACTAATTTTAGGCCTATTTCCAATTATAATTATAATAATAGCTACCTACGACTGTCCCACCTAATGTCACTGGATGTTTTACCGAAGCTGCAGTTCTAAAACCACCGTGTCAATTTTCACAACATGGTGTCTGTGCGAAGGTATCGCTCAGTAATATGATCCATCCATCCAATTTAGGGTAACCTGAAAATGGAAGCAACAGGTTCGTCCGAAACTTTTAAATCGATCTACCAAACTACAGGGGGTCACATCTCAGATGACAGTGGTCTCCAGCTTCACTTTCTCTTTGTTTGTCCTTGTGGTAATTATGTACATACATTTTGCCAGTTCACACAAAACACTCATTCAGCCAGTGGAGTTTCTGTATAAGGAAATCCTACATTTTTGTATCAGACCTGTATATAACAGTCTGACGGATAACTATGTCAGTGCAGTGACTAAGATAAGAGCTGAACGACCGATGAATCGGGGTTCGATTTCCAGGAGGAGAAGAAATGGGGTTCGATTTCCAGGAGGAGAAGAAATACTTCTTTACCGTGTCCTCACCAGTTCAGGCCCCATCCAGGCTCCTGTGGTCATTTCCTCTGGAGTAAAGCGTCCAGGGTATGAAGCGTACCACTCTCATACAATGTCGAAGTCAATCCGAGACATTATACATGTATCTTCATTGCGTCGTGCTTGAAATACTGGGAGAACTGTAGCTTTCCTTGTGTGCTACGTAAACACAGTCTACTTAGTGTACTGTGCAGAACTAGTGGTTGCCGCTGGTATATAAGGAACGTGTTATCTTCGACATCTAAACTGTATACGTATAAACAGCCGTGTGGACGTATGCAACCACGCCATGGTACCAGCTGGCAAGCACATTAATGGACCTCTCAAAACTAAACACTGCTGGTATACGAAAACACACACACACACATATTCAAGGGGGAAAAATTCTCGGTTACGGATGGATGAAACGAGATCCTGTCTGAATCCCACAGCTTCGGACGTGCACCAGCTGAACATCCGGCTTCTTATTTTAGTTTTCTAGCCCAAAGTGAACTGTTGCTTATCCCACCAACATATCTGATCACATCGGTCATCATTGTGAGCTTTCGTATTGTCATGTCGAACCGAAACAAACTTTTAATTTACAATCCGGCTTAACGAAGTGCCCTTATTTGCATCATTCTTTTCGATTTTGACTTTCTATAAATAGTGCTACACCTTTCATCACTTCTGTTACTATTAGCACGAAAAAGAGAAGACTGTCACTTTGCTAACGACTTGTGAAGAAATAAAGAGATATCTTTCCCTTTTCACCCTTTATTAGGTACTGTTACAGAGAGGGCACTATCGGTATGTGGAAGGAATAAGGAAGTCCCTCAGTCCATGAGCAACCGGTTTACGAGTTTTGGCTTACACGAGGTGCATGAAATAATAAATGCTTTCCAGTTCGCGAACCAATTTTCCCTCATGCAAGCTCTTTCCTCTGGCAAAGCGGTAGTTTTTCACATCGCCTCTTCTCGGCTGTCGTGGTTCTCCAAACTTCTTGAACGCGCAGAACGCCGCGGCATCCCTGAGTACCAGCATCGCAGTGTCTGTCGTTATTCTCAGTTTTTTTTTTTTTTTTTTTTAAATTTTACCCTTCTCGGTGTTAGTCATTATGCATCAATTAAATCTTAATGAATTTTTTCCTCGTATTTGTAATAAGGTTATTACCTAATTTTTATTCATTATTCATATAACTTTGATAATACAGCTATTGTTTGTGCATAGGTTAATGGCTAACAATATTTTTGAAACATAATAATTGTCCCTTAATTTTTTGCTTTCATATTTAGGCACCGTTCTGTATTATATTAGGGTAAAAACTGTATGTGTGGGAAGAAATGTTTGACATGAGGGACCAATTAAAATTTATAACGAGGGAAATAATGAGAAACTGATCTTCGCTTTCAGAGTTTTCACCTTTAGAGCAGTTTTGAGGAAAAAATTAGGTACCTAAACTGAGGGATTACTTTATTCTGATTCACAAGTTTTAATATAGGTTCCGTCAGTTCAGTACAGTCAATGAAAAACAACGAGATTCACATTCTGCACGACACAATTCTAGAGAAAGTTAAAACCTCCCCCTACAATAAAATGTGATTGTTTTCTGTTTCATGACTCCTAATCTAACAAAATAATTTGGACTTTGTAACGTTTCGAAATTTATAAACTTGTCCCTTTGGGACATAAATCTGAAACCCTAACAGTTCGGTGCACCAGATTAGCGGTAACATGCTCGACTAACAGTTGAAAGGCCCTTAGCTCAAATTACAGGAGAGAGTGTCACGAATATTGTGTCTTCGATTTTACTGAGATGAATAACGCTCCATCTAAGATAACTCAGTCTTTATTGATGAGCTGATAGTTACGCTGGCATTCAGTATGTTTTATGGGGCCAGCAGGTTCATAATTCTGGTCATGAGAGACTGCCGGTAATCCTTTTTGTGAACTAGCTAAATTCTCTCAACAATACCAAATCCATTGGACTGGAATTCTGAAAAAAAACACCAACATTTTATCACGCCCGGTCGTTTGTAATCGTTCTAACACCACTGATAGCATACGAATTAAATGAAATGTGACAGTTGTACCTGGGCCTAAACACGACAATCTGAGAGAGGATTGAGGAGTTGTGATAAAGCTTCACAAATTCTTAACCTGGATATTAAATAGAGATGAGTCGTTAGCTTCTCGCTTCGGGCGTTTTGCTTCGTGATAAGGAGTCCATCCTACCAGTTAGAGAAGACGATGCTTCCAAGTCTTGACATGGTGGCGCTTGTTCGAAAAGGAACCAAATAGTGGAAAGGCAAGTATGTTTGCTTTTGTGAATGCGGGATTCGTCTTGAGTACTGTTCATTAAGACAGTGGAAACGTAAATGTCTCCCCGTAACATGCCAGGTAGGCACAGAGCGGGAATAGAGGTGTAGCTCTACTCATTGCTAACCTTGGCGCTAGATAGGGGTTGGTGGTCAATGCCACGTCGCGACCGCTTTAACAAAGGGCCCCGGTAACCATTGTGTAGGAGGATGTGTGGGACCCAGGGCCCGTCTGGACGGGTGTGGAGAAAGGAAAGTTTCTTGCACCTACCGGGGCTCCAACCCCAAATCCTTCAGCCGTAACGAGTTGCCCATGAAGATAGACTGCACAACCAGAGCCGGTCCTGTCACCTTGCTTGGTATGAGTCCAAAGTCCTAGTGGATTAGTACAGTGTAATTATGTTATGTAAGAACAAGATTTTGTTACCGGAGGGGATGAAGTGGTTAGAATTATAATAGTCTATTTCTTTAGGTTCAGACCGTTGCCCACTCATTAGTACTGCATCTCATGCGCTTTTCATCAGTGATACTCAAAAAATTAGGCCGAGGTTTGGGACCAAACGTGATTGTATAAAACAGTAAATATTCACAAAAGCATCCAGTGATTTTTGTTTCATGTCTGACTTAGAGCAATTGTGCATTAACACACGTACATTTTGTTTCATGTCTGACTTAGAGCAGTTGTGCATTAACACACATACATTTTGTTTCATGTCTGACTTAGAGCAGTTGTGCATTAACACACAATACATTGTTGTTTCATGTCTGACTTAGAGCAGTTGTGCATTAACACACGTACACTTTGTTACCTTCGACCTAACGCCTACCAAGACCTACAGAATAATAATTAAATTATATTTCACAATAATTCCGATTATAAAATAATTCTTGTTCGAAATTTCTTTGCATCGATTACGTTGGTGGAATCGTGAGAATACAGAAATTATTATAGGAAAAGGAAGGCCAACGACGTAAAATTTCTCGAGGATGATGGACTATTTAAATGTAATGCAAAAGGACTCTTCTTTTTCCGAAGTGCCTCTGTATGTGTCATGACCGTGGCTCGATCTTCGAAAATGTCATTTTGTAAATGTTTTCATTCCCTACATCATCGTGGACACATGTGGGCCTGAATGAGTATTAGGACACACGGCATAATCATAATTCAAATATATCTTTTACCGAAGTTGTGGAATGCATGGTGCTTTACCTCCGTGGCTGAGGCACTCTTTCTTTCTGCTCCTTCATCTCTAGCTTCAAATGAACACAATTGCATAAGGTGAGGTTCGCACAAACGGACACATCAAGGACAGTCCGAAGAACGTAACAAGAAAAGAGACAAGTGCAAATAACACATGAAACACTCGCAAACTAATACGAGGTGTTAAATGAAAGAAAAGTTGGCATAAAGTGTAACATGTTTCTAGCTAGAATTTAAGTCTAAATTGTTTTTGTTGCGTGTGGAGAACAAGATTGTACAGCACAAGACAGGTTTTTAAGACATCTAATTATTTTCTGAACGTACTCTAATATTTTTATTTATCTCTTTCTACAACAAAAAGCCATAAACACGCAAATTTCGTGAATGAAAGGGAGGCTTCTTGAAGCTATCTGCCCTCAGGAGGCAGTTGTAGCAAGCTGTGCGCTTTATCCATAATGATATAACAAGATGCTGATGACTTCCAAGCAACTAAGGTACGAACTAGACCATAAGATATTCGTATTTTATATTCTACACGGGGAAACATTTTGTTTTTGTAGGAGAAACATATTTTGATTTTGTCATTGCTCGAAATTAAAAGATATGTTTCGGGAATGTGCAACCACTATATTTTACAAAAAAAAAAAAAGCGAAAGTTTTTTGACTGGCCAGTGTTTGTGGCTTATGAAACAATGTGTGCAGTGGTAACAATAGGATCAGTAGTAGCAGTAGTAGTAGTAGTAGTAGTAGTAGTGGTGGTGGTCGTAGTAATAGCAGATGTATAGTATATGTGGTGTGTAGTAATAGCAGATGTAGTAGTATGTAGTAGTCGTAGTAATAGCAGATGTAGTAGTATTATAGTAGTCGTAGTAATAGCAGATGTAGTAGATTAGTAGTAGTCGTAGTAATAGCAGTGTAGTAGTATTAGTAGTAGTCGTAGTAAGCAGATGTAGTAGTATAGTAGTAGTCGTAGTAATAGCAGATTGTTATTATATAGTCGTGTAATGCGATGTAGTAGTATTAGTAGTCGTAGTATAGCAGATTAGTGTATTAGTAGTAGTCGTAGTAATAGCGATGTAGTAGTATTAGTAGTAGTCGTAGTAATAGCAGATGTAGTAGTATTAGTAGTAGTCGTAGTAATAGCAGATGTAGTAGTATTAGTAGTAGTCGTAGTAATAGCAGATGTAGTAGTATTAGTAGTAGTCGTAGTAATAGCAGATGTAGTAGTAGTAGTAGTAGTAGTAGCATTAATAAAACACCTGTAAATAAATAATTATGAAATATATATATACTCACACATACATTGGTGTGTATATATAATTCGCGACGGAACGGTCACAATCTCCCTTGACGGAACGTAAAAGTCATTGTACGAAGTGATTCTGCATGACACCCTGTTTATCAGAGAACGAGACCTCATATCAAAACCGAGTCGGTAACTTGTAGATTATTTACTGATACTCTCAGTAGCAAGACCAAATAGCGTCGAATAATTTTACGATACTGAAACATGGATCGGAAGAGATGTGGAAGGAAGTCGGTGGTACTATCCCGGCCTTTTGTGGGACAGACATAGGAGAACCATAAAAATATCAGCGACGGCGGCCGGTGTCCCGGCCGATATTCGAACCGGGAACTTCCAAAAACGTTACTGCTCGATCCAACTTGCTCGGTCTTGAAAACATCAGTACCCAGATCCAATACAAGTAACCTGGACCAAAAGCAGCCATATTCAGCAGAAACAGATTTTTGTGCAACAGCGACAGGCAAAAGGGACCTAAACGTGACGCTGACCACGAACTGCTCTCTGTCCCGAGTTGCGTCCTCAAGAATATGCACCTTGTGTGACCATTACAGAATGCAAAATATCCTAGATCTTGTGATTGTACCGCACCCCTTTCAGCATGACTACACAAATAAAATAAGTTTTTGAGGCTTTCACCGCGATGTATATTAGAATCTGACGCTTCTGGGTTATTGCGTGGTGTTAAATGCTTAAAATTTACAGACATTTCAGGGCGTCTTGTCTGTCCATCATACGGGTTTCAGAAGAATGGCTGGTACAAATTATTTGGGCGAATATATAGGGCGAGGCGTGTGAGGGCAGCGCCAGAGTATAAAAGTTTAAAGAATATGAACATAATCTCATATCAGGATTGATTAACCAATTTAATTTCAGAGACAGGCAGCTAATCATATATTTGAGTAACAGAGGGACAGATAACAGCTTCAGTCGGTACGTTCGTTCACTTGGCAATGGGCTAGACAACGGAAGAACTGTGGCTCGATTTTTAGGTGGGGCAAGAGATTTTCTGTTCTCTACTGCTACCAGACTGGCTATAGGACCCATACAATCTCCTATTCATTGTGTACCAGGGCTTTTTCTCAGGACACAAAGCGGTCGGAGCGTGAATCTAACCACTCACCTCCATCTAGTGCCGAGCTTATTCATGCATGGAGTTATAATGACCTCCACACTCCCTATGCCTTCATGGCGTGGTGTTCAATTGAGTACAGGGCCAACTTCACCTTTACCTGTTAGGGAAATATGTTCCCACGTCGCAAAAGAACAGTCGACCAACTTCGAAGTTGCCATACCTAGCGTCTCACATTAGACACATATGTGTAAAGCGAAAAGGTCAGCTTACACTAAAGCTTTACAAGTCGGATAGAAACTGCTCACGACATCTAATTGCACAGTCAGTGAGAAAGGAGTCGTAGCAGTTGAAATCCTGACAATGCTGCAGGTTCCAGACTTGCTGATATAACAATAAATGCCAACTGCTATGATATATCATGTTACTACAAAGAAAGGAGTTGAAGACCATTCCTCCACGAAAGTTTATTTTTCCATGTTTGAAGATGGATGTTTACAAAACTATAAAGGAACCTCACACAGTGCTTCTTCAGGTAACGTTACTAAGGTGGCCTCGACTAGACCCCAGCTCCTTTGTCTGATTGTTAGTTCTAGTTGCTACAGTAGGTCGGTCTGACTCGCACACAGCATCACTTGGTTTATGTGAAAGACAGAGTTTCTTTCATGTACACCTGGATAAGTAGTGCTGCCTGCACTCTGAAAGTACCTTAATTTCTTAACCCTTTTTCCCGTCGTATGATTGTCACAATAAACAGTATAGCATTTCCCTTTACAGCATTACGAGATTAGTCTTTATAATAGACACGTACTATGAAATAAATTGTTATATACAATTTAGATTAACTACAGAATCAGACGGTTAGTCGTCGGTCTCTCACCACGGAGGCGTAGGTTCGATCTCGGGTCAGTCCTTGTGAGATTTTTGGTGGACAGAGTGGCAGTGGGACAGGTTTTTCTCGTAGTACTTCAGGTTTCATCTACACGTTTTTAGCAGAAGGACAAACGGGCGAAGCGTGGGAACCTACCAAAGAGCAACGTTTTGTTCGGAAATCGGGGAGCATTGGTAAGAAAAGTACTTCCACTTAGTCTTTACAGTTTTCGTGATGTTCCTCCTTCTCTCTAATAAATCCGGTCCATGACCTTGAATTTGGCGTTTTACGTTAAGTATACTGAGCCAATTGTATTTCTCCAATATACATGCTGTCACTTCCACATTATTTCCTTACACTTTGCACACCCAGAACGCGACGTCTGAAGTCCCTCTCGTTTCGACCTAGGTGCTGCCGCGTAACGTAATGATTGTAATGAAAGAGGCCAGTGGACCCCGTTGTCTGCTTGCCTCACACTTGTTACATTGCATTAGGTAAGCGAACAGCAGTGGAGGAGAAAGTGACGAGATGCTTATATTGGGTATGATCGTAAACCAATATGAGTATCATCAGCATGGCAAGGTGAATGCTGGGAAGTACACGTGTCTTTTCATCCGTCTCTCTGCGCGAGAGGAGCGATAATTTCAGTTACCGTTTCTTTCCGTAACAACACTTGCTTAGTCTTTACGTACTGAAATTCAATGCAAGGAATTGCTCGCATAAGAATAGTCGTTGAAACCATCAGGTATCCCACAGGTATCTTGTGTTCAGCATAAGTGTAATGTATGAGGCATTTTCAATAAATACGCTTCCCTAACCCGCAGGGGCGTAGCTAGGTTTTCTGGCGCATCGAGCGAGTAATCACAATGGCCGCCCCATAAGAGAAATTATGAACCTTAAAAAATTCACAATTGTTTATTGGACTGGATTCGGCTGAGTAATTTAAAATTTGTGGAGTGCTGAAAATATATTTTTTCCATTTAAAATATTTGTTTTGCCCCAGATTTGCTGCCCCTTCGACTCTGCTGCCCTTGGCGGCCGCATCACGCCGCTACGCCCCTGCCAACTAGCGATTTTGTGTTAATGAAGCACTTTATTCTTCAGTAGCAAGTATTACTTGTAGGGGTAAAATGCACGAGATGTCTCACGAGTTAGGCCGTCAGATGCTGTTCAGTGTAAAATTTCATGTGCAATGGCAACGACATTGAAAACTTAGTCCCCCGAAGAAGTGCGTAGAGTGATTCGATTTTACCCCCGAAATATTTCCTGCATCGAAATTCACCGCCAATTTTAGAGACGTATGGTAATGGTGTAAGGCGAGTGCAGCTTGTCAGAAAGTAGTCGAATAGACGTCCATGATGATGATCGGCCCAGCACATCAGGGACGGTTGTGAGCACAGCACGCGTGGAAGAACTGATTTTGGAAAATCGAGGAATCACAATTCCAGATTTATTCGGTGCACTGGGCGGAACACAGCACTGCCCTCGAAAGCAAAAGCTCGATTTATTCCGCGTCAAAATGTTTGAACTCGTGCTCAAATGGGACAATCGCATCACTGTCTTCCCGGAATAAATGAAAAATGATGATACTTCAGTGGAACATACACAGCTACATTTAACATTGGAGTGACTGCGCATTTTATTTTGATGTCCTAGGAGATATTATTTATTGCACGTCGTTCGAAGTAACGAGTTCATCATCAGTTGACAAACAACTACTTCAGTGCCGGTATGCTCCCCGTAGACACGTTTCAGTTCTGATGAACCATCACCAGTGTATTACCAGGCAAAGAATTTGTTGCCCTGAAACTGGGAATGGAATTTCATAATCACGCGTTATTAGTCTATGCGCAATGTGTCCTGACTACCAAGTAGACGTCTTTTTCTCAAATTAGTTTGTTAGCTACGCGAATACGAGCCAACTACTCGAGAAAAATAAAGCGTCACTTTGCAGAATTAATTTAAGGTAATAACTGTCCATTCCTCTTGTTAAATGTATTGTGTCCGTGTACACCCCGTGAAGGCACAAACTTATAGGATAAGTAGAGCTATACTTTCATTCATTCTTAACTGCGGCACTAGATGGAAGGTGAGAAGTCAGCTTCAATCCCTGCAGCTCGAACTCTGGAAAACAAAACTCCCGGTACCAAGTTAATAGGAGGCTTATTGCGGAAACTCTTATAAAAGCAAAATATTTAGCTTCTGCAAATTTATTGTTCTTGTGACGCAGGTAGGCATGTGAGATGCTTCTGAAGCCGGTGAATAAGAATAAGTACCAACATTTTGGAGAACTTTCTGCCTCCATCTTCAGGATACACACTCTTATATGCTGAAGGTGGAGGCAGTGGATTCCTTCACGACGCTTCTGCCTACCGAACTACAAAGATTTACATACCAGAAGCTGTAATCTTCATGATGCAAGAAGCTTATCAGTGACAACGAATGCCTGTCCAGGCTTCCAGATCACAATCACTGAGGATGACGTCAACAAATTACCCTTTCCAATACTGTATCATTCAGTTTCGTTCGATCACTCCCAAGTTGAACCACCGATGAGTTCACGAAAGGAATCCTGGTAACTGTAGCATCATTAATAGAAGGCAGTCGTAATTAACATTCGAATGAATGTATTAACCTGTAATTCACGAAAGAAATTCCAGTGAAGCAAGAAAAAAGTAAAATCCTGCCGACAATAACTTGGTGCTTCGCTCTGTGCCTACGATTCATTAAGTTTTTGTGCGTTCAGTTTCAGTCAGTTGAAGCATTCTTTGTTGCCCACGGTAACGACACAATAAAAGTAACAAAAACAAATTCGAATCGCATGGACGAACGAGTTAACAATACCTCAACTACAAATTCGCTTTGTCAGAATATCCTAATTTGCAGCAACAAACACGATTCTGATGTGCTTCAGTACCTAATGATAAGGGATGGCTTTAACTAACGGACCCTTCACAGGAGGTATGTACATCGAAACTGAATTGGACAGTCAATCTCTGAAAGGCAGGTCCGAAATAAGGCGTGCTAAGACGTCACTAGAATAATCGGAAATATGGCGCTAGTGAACTCAGGTTTCCACACGCGAAATAATTTCTCCGAAAATTATCCGCAATTTGGGCACGGGCCCTCAAAAATTTTCGCCAGCGCTGTCTTAAACCGAAAATTTTAAAGAATATATGTTTGAAGGGGCGCCAACATGTCTCGAGCCGGCCTTGTTAAAATGTCGTTTATATTTTTGACCAGACAATGTTCAACGTCCAAATAATCGTCCCTCTCTGTGGTGCATTGGTCTTAGGGTTGGTATTTAGCTATTTAATATATATATATATTATATATATATATATATATACTAATTCACGCAGCATGGTCCAATAACATTTGATAGCTTCCGAATTAACCTGTAGAGCAGATTTTAAATAAAATGTATAAACACTTCTACTTAAATGAGTTTTCCGGTCTTCATGGAGGTGAAAATTTAGACTGTGTTCTTCTGGGATATGATACGTGTAGTCTTGTGGTTACCAACTTTGGATGAACTTGTCCCCATATTTCTACCCTTCTACACTCCTACGCCAAAATATACGGCAACAAACTCCTTCGAAACGTTGGTGACCGCGATGTGTCATAATCCGAAAGATCACAATTTAAAACACCAATTTATAAATGGACTCCATATTAGCAAAACTTCAGTTCTTATTTTCTGGAATGACTCCTAGATTTATGATACGTTGAGACCCTATCACATAAAACGAATAAAGCAAGGCTGTGAGAGAAAGCGGGACGAATTATTTGAAAATATCACTGTGAAAGATAAGTCAATCCTTAACATTTCGGAATTGTATTCGGAAGGTGCCCGGTTAGCTCTATTGAGACAAACCTGTCTTCACTGAGGTTTCTGTGGCTTTTCTCTCTTCCTCCCCTTACGAGTATTATTTAGTATTTAGAAGCGTCTAACTTACTATACTGTTATTATCACAGTCTCAGACTCGTCACTTCGAAATAGCCCCATCCTACCCCAGAGTGCTTATAACCGCACACCCCTCTCAAAGACCTTATGAACCTTAGACTACTCGGCCACAGTAGTCGACATAAGACAGCACCGTCCGTAATAGCTTTAACTTTAACAAGTGAAAATTTCATACGGAAAATGTAAATCATCCTGTGACAGAACACCGCACCTTAAAAGCATATAGGAGAGTAAGCAAATTTTAACATCTGTATGGCATAAGATATTACGAACACATACGTGCACTCTGTTAGTCTCTCTGTCTGTCTGTCTCTCTCTCTCTCTCTGTCCAAGGAAAGAGACCCAGTACGTACTTGTTAAGAGGGTGGGTGGGACCCAGAGTCGGTATGGCCTGATAAGAAAGAAAAGAGTCAAGCCTTGCCGGCAGTCTAACCATGGTCCATCCCGTAACCAACATTTTACTATACGAATTATCCCAGCTGAAAATGTATTAAAAGCTATACACTTTTAAGTTCTGACGTTACAAAATTTTCCAGAAGTCTTTCTGTGGAAAATTAAAGATAGTGCAGTTTCCGAAACATTATACAGATATTCTTTCCTTTAAAGTGAAAAGTTTAATATACTTAATTCAATTCATTTAAAATACGAGACTCAAATAAACAAATTTAATTAGTTACATGTATAATGTTATTTACATTTGGGAGTTGCTTATTTTATGTTACGGAACAAAAAACGTATCCTACTTTTTTGTTTTGCTGTATCAGCCCAGACAGAATGAAATAGAATGTAGCAGCTGCTGATAGAACCCTAATTAAAATAACAACACTCCTTCTCATTAGCGTTCACAATTCAACTCTAGCTCACTAATTATGAATGCTGCACCTTAGCAAGCTACTCTACCAAACGTGAATGTCAAATTAGACTTCATTCTTGTGCTGGTATCAACCCAAACACACGAAAGGGGTCTTCGACACACTAACCACCACTTGGTTACAGAATACTGTTTCTTAAATATTTTTCTTATACCTTCTACATCCCTCGTATTCACTTTTCTGGTAAAAGGAACAGATGTGTAATATAGCACTACGGATACATATTTGATAATTAAAAAAGAAAGAAATGTTACCGATATAACCCACCTCTCGCAATGTCTGGACATCTATGAAGTAAAACTAAATTTAATTAAGATAAAAAATAGTGTGTTTATATCCAAAAGATAAATGTATCCCTGTACACACCATTAAAGTATGTGTGGGAACGGCGGTCTAACTCCACTCATTCTTAACCTCGGCACTAGATGGAGGTAAGTAGTCAGCTTCACGCCCCTGCCGCTTTACCCCAGGGAAGGACCCTGGTACCCATTGAATACAAGGGCTGGGTGGGCTCCACAGCCGGTATGAACACTTTGAAGTGGAAAAAAATTTCTTACCCGTTCCAGGCATTGAACCACGATTTCTTGGTTGTCCAAACCGTAGCGCGATCACTGTACCGGCTATACTGTCCTTTAGTGTAACTAAAGTAGTGTTAAAATTCATGACTAGCTATTAAATCTGTACTTCATTTCAGTGATTTTAACACATACCCTATTGCCACCATTGCACGAAATTCTGGATATGGAGCACGTAATTTTATAAACAAAGCACCAATCTTTGTAACACACATTGGCCTGCCTTTCCGGGGTAAAGGAAGCAAAGAATAGCGGTATAATGCGTTAGAAATAAATCAAAAGTAATGATAGGTGAATAAAATTAATTACAGTGAAAGATTACGAAGATTTGCTTAATTTATTTAAGAAAGGATGGGACATGTGTTGTAGATACGATATCAGGATAAGAATAAAGTGTTTCATGTCACGTATTTGTCACAAGAAAAAGAGAAGTTCTAAATGGCATGTTGCCAGATACAAGCAGGTAGTTAAGGAGAGTATGTCAATGAGACATCAGTACTCGTACTATGAATTCATATTTTACATAACTTTCGTGTTTGCAAAAGGTTCGATATTCCTTGTACGTTTGGCTGTTTAAACTCGGGGGAGATCTAATAGAAGGCATTATACATTACAGGGGTTTATGAGGCGGATCATCTGTGAGAAACAAAGAATGAGTTCAAGTTTAGTGATTCCATGGTTATTTAATGACGCTTTTCCGATGAAAGGGCTATATTCTGTTGAATGGTAAAATGATTATGTACGATTAGTTGAAAAGAATGTGGAAGTAAGAGGTTGGTGCTATTTGAAAGAACCTGTATACCACATTATCCCAGCAGTTTTCTGGTATGACTGAAGAGAACCACAAAATTCAGTCAGAATAGCTGATTTCCGGGCTAAGGTTTGAGACCTCCCGATTGTAAAGGACTTCTAAGAACTTGATGGCGGAGTTCTTTAAAAGGTGATTTCAGAACTGCTTTCTAAATAGGTAACAATGTATGCCACTTGAAGAGGTAACTTTCTGGGATGTTACGTTTTGTCGACTGATTTTTACCATTGAATCGGAGGCAGCAAACACCTACAAAAGTCTGTAGTTATTTATCAGTCGACACGGTATAATACCCCTCAATAAAGCTTTATCAGCATCTCAGTAATACCAGTTCTTTCAAATGTAGCGTACTTTTAAGTACGTTTCACTAAATACTGTGCAACTTTACAAATTACGAGATTGTAAAGCTATTGCATCTAGATTTATCAAATGTGACACCCTGATTTCGTAAATTACAAATACTCTGACGTCTTGAAATATTCTCGTTTTAAAATTCAGACCGCCCAGAAAAGCCTGGAAGAATTCAGAGAAGTTATCTGATCAAATTTAATTGTGAGAGTATGTTGTAAAGTGTGCTTTACTTTACTCTCAAAAATAGAGCCGCGAGTAAAGCTGATTTAGAACATGGGCACACTACATACACTCTTGTTGACAAAAGTGAAAGCAATTAGCCCCTTTATCGTGCCACTTTTTTGCAATTGAGGGATAGGTGTAGTATTTAATGAAATCTGCATAACTCAAAATATGTATTTACATACATGTTTTCGGTTTCCTTAAGCTGTGCTGGTGATTTTGCGATTTAGAGCATGAAACCGACCAAAGTGGCTCAAATTGGTTTCTGACATTTAGGCGGGATGTGTTTGTTTCCAGTGTTGGCCAGGGCATCAAATATCCTTTCGTCTTTCGTGATTTTACTCAGATCCTCCAGGCAAGTACCGGGATAGTATGTCAATTAGTCTTTAACTTGTCCCTCCACGTCCTTTCCATTTCGCTAACCATCACATCATTTGGTGCTACATTGAGAGGCTGAGAGTTTCCTTAAATAAACCACATACAAATAAATAAGGTAATCGTCGCCCCCTAGCAAGCCATTGGAGGCACAGAGAGGAGGTAGAGGTATAAAGCTAACCCATGCTTAACCTCGGCGCTAAATGGGGGGGGGGGGAGGTTAATGCCACGCCCCGGCCGTTTTACCCGCGGGAAAGAGATTCGTACAGGAGGCTGGGTGGGACCAGGGCTAGCCTGGACGGGTGTGGAGAATAGAAAATCTCTTGCGCCTATCGGGTTTCGAACCCCGAACCGTCTAGCCCGAAACGAGTCGCTCTTCTTGCCCCCAATTTAGTATATTGCGTTCTACTGCCTTATGGGCATCGTCGAGTTACTCTTTTGTCGCCTTAGAGAAGGTCAACTGGTGCATTCTCATTTGTTACAGATTTTACACAACACTGGACTTAGGAATGTTATAAATACATAGGTAACTACGGAGCATCTAATGTGCTTGCACTGTGTTTCGTGTTCCAGAATCCGCAGTTTGGAATACCGCGTAGTCTCCGTAGTTCCTTCAGTCCTTCCGTACAAATGCTGAGATACTGCCTCAGTATAAGCAACCATCGATTTCCTTGCACATTAGTATCACTTTATCATTCACTATCTTCTTGTCAATCGACCCTTGTATATTCTGTGACTTTGTCGAAACGTTAACAAATAAACCAGGACCGTCAGGATCAGTACAATTACAACAAAGGACACTTTTAACGTCTGGTACTTCAGGTGGTTCCCAGAAATAGTTTACTCATTATGTTGAGTCCAGTTCGAATATAGGCCACGCAGACTAAACTTGTTTTCAAATGACGTGTTTTATCTTTCTCAAATCAATATTCGGGTGCATAAAATATTTACACAGTTTCACTTAGGTTCTTATCAGACAAGGTCAGCGAATGATTTTCTATCAGTAATATGTGTATATATTCAATTTATCGTTTTGTTAAGAGCTCTAAAGCAATTGGTAAGGTCCTGTCTAAACGTGTAATACCACCAGTCCCGTGCATATATGTTCTTGTGGTCCTTGAACTCCAGACAAATCAAGCAAGTAGCAGCTTGTGCACAATGTGGTACAGTCTATGTCATTCTCAAACCGAACCCTGCTGTCCTTCAGGAAAGGGGGCAAACATGACCGACATAAATAAAGACAATAAATATAAGACTAGGAAATTTGTATAATTTACGCCACAATTTTAAAAAATGAACCATCAGAAGTTGGAAAATTTCCAAACGACGCCGCCACCAAACATCTGCAAATAAAATGCTGTTTGTAACAAACGCTGTAATATATTAATGCCAACTTAACTTCTAAATGGCTTACATATATTTTTTGGACTATAAACCAAGTTCCAAGCATCCATTAATGTACTGTACTTACTGGCACTTACCGATAAAACATTTTTATAGAAATCGCCTCAAATGCCTTCCAGTATTTGATTTTCAAGTTGTAAATTAAAAGAAGGGCCTAGTGTTATAAATCAGTATGTGACCATATTGATCAATTATAAAGTAGGCAACCACCAAACATTTTACATCAAATTGTGACACAAATTTAATGGTGCATTTTCTATGCAACAGCATGCAAAGAAGGTCACAAATGCGCGATTGTTGCTACACTCAGCCCACGAAGCAGACATAGTAACTTAAAAGGAAAAATTACACGTATCCATGTGCAAGAAATGAAGGCATATTGGAGAGAGGAGTTATAGCTCCACACATTATTAACCCCGGCGATAGATGGGGTGAGTGGTCAGTTTCACGCCGCGATCGCTTTTCCTCTAGCAAGAGCCACCGATACCCATTGTATATGAAGGTGGGTTGGCTCCAGAGCCGGTTTGGAGACAATGAACATCTCTTGACTCTGCCGGGAATCGAACCACATTCCTCGGTTTTTTCAGCTCGCAGCCTAGTTGCTATACCGACTGAGCTCTCCTGGTCCCCATCTAATTTGAATGCAAAGAAAACAAGCCTAAGTTTTATGCAGAGACAATAACTGCCTCTCAGTACCTTACCTTCCTTAACCGCCCTGATAAAGTAACGGTACTTGTTTTAAAGCAACATTCGGTTGATTTTCACGCAATTATGAGTGCAGTACATAACATTATCTTTTACCTTCAATGTGTCGAGAAAAGGATTGTAATTAACAACACTGTCGATCAGGAGGTAATATTTATTCCAAACACTACAAAATTTAAATGTCAGCGTGAATGTAAAAAGTGGGGATGGTACACAGGGGAATTGATGACGTGTCAGTAAATAATTGCGGAGACTGTGTAGGGGAGAATGTTAGTAGTATTCTTCGAAACGTCGGTTCAGTTCTGTACGTCATTCTGTTTGTTTGAAGTGAGTCCAGAGACTGAGCGAGTGTGCCAAAGTTGCACCAGCTTGCATCCAACGCCACCACATATCTTTCTTTAGTCAACACAAGGGAAGAAAACTACATCCCAGTTGTCTTCACAGCTAAGAAATGCATGGCTATACGGACATCAACACCATCCCCCGTAAAGGAAATATAAACAATAAGCCATAGAAAAAATACAAAGAACAAAAGTTTGAAAGCAAGAGTTTACAGAAGAAACAAACAGTTATTAACAGATCCTCACCATGCAGCACGATGCTAGAAGCCGCAAGGAGCAACAGGGAGGGTTTCTCTGGGTCTTCAGACAAGATGACTCTTGCACTGCTGTCACCAATACATACTGTGTTTCTTACACGGACACCATTAACATTTTGTATCTGTTTACTAACAATAAAACCAGACACAAACACGTTTCACTTTTAAGAGAGGCTTCTTCTTGTAACTAAAAAATAACAAAACACTTTGCACGGCACGAAGCAACAACACCTGGTGCAATGACACTATCACAAACAACACTAAGAGCTCTCCACACGTGTTGCCAATACGACCACAACCAGTCCAGAGCACCGACTCTGGTCCTGCCACGGCAGCCCACCCACACCAACAGGCAAGACAACAAAGAATAGTTCTGTATGCGCGCGCAAGTTTCGGCACAAGAAAAGAACGGAGACTCAGCTGAAGTTTCTGCAGGAGGGGTGAGAGGAACAGAGTTTTTCCAGTTGAGGCAATGGTTGGCAGACGGCACAAATAATACTGCACTAAGCAACTCAAGACCGCAACACCAGAGGTACGTCGGCTTGTTTTCCTGTCGGTCCGACCCGAATATTACCGGACACAACCGATACTAGAGCGACAGAGATAGAAATGCTCTTTAGAGAGTGAAAGAGACAGATAACATCCCTGAGGGAGGAACAACTGGAAGACTAGCTGAAAAGCTGCATGTCTTGTTTATCTTCTTTGTGGTGCACGCTGGTGTCCCGAGTCGCTCTTACCTGGCAACTAAACTGACAATGATCAAGTTACATTTCTTTTAGTGTGGATAAAAAAAGGGTCTAAGAATTGGGGGTTGAACCCCAACTTGCTCTTCCGTTCTCCTCGAGTTCAATTCCAGTATACCTACCTGGATTTACAAGGCTCTAAAACAGGGGTCTAAAATACCCATCCCTCCAATTCAGTTTGTATGGCACTCTCACTTATCATTTTACTAATTACAGAATAATGGCCCAACTCTATTTCGAAGGTTTTTAAAATTTAATATTCCTGGATGATAACGTACATCATACGTCAGCTAAAAGATAATGCAATGAAGTTTTAAATTCAGCATGAATAACATGTGATTTTGTTGTTGAAAGTATGAAGTGTTCTTAATGGCGTGTTTTTTTCTGCTGTTGTGGCAAATGACGGTATACTGCTGGGTGAGTATTACACGCCCAATCTCCCCGTCTGGCTACTCTTCTTGGACTGTTTGACCATGCAGATGAAGGCACTACGATACTTCTAAACTTCTGGAAATATTACCCGACACGGCGTCTCATCTCAGAAGACTTGAAACTTCAACGACACAGCTGTGAGAACCTTTGATCTAGTATAAAAGTTACCTCCTTTGTTGCTTAAAATGGCATGCGGCCCGCCTTAAGTTTCAAAATTATTTCTTTCACGCACCCTCTATTTGAGTTTTCAGATCCATGCCCTAGAAGAAGGAACTCGTCAAACGTCGGTGGAATTATGAGTGCCCCAGCAAGCAGGGCTGTTCTCTCGGAGTCCCAGCTGACAAGAAAATCGAGTTACTCGTAAACTTTGTATAATCACGTTCTGACGTCTGTAGCTAATCTTCCTTGTAGTGAAAAAGGAATACTCAACACTGCCTCATCGTTAAATGTTCATTCATAATGAAGACACGCGCAAGGCATATTAAAAAAAGCGCCTTCTTAGTAAAGGTGTCGGGTTTCTTTTAAAACATATTGGAGGCATATATAATAGTGTTCGTCTTCATTATTTACAGCTTGCTAATAGGCCTACTCTACAAGATTTTCAAAATTTGACACAGCGAAAATGAATGTAAACAAGACAGGCGATGTACGTATAAACATAACACTGAGGCGCGTTCGTGTAACCATTGTTGCCGTGGAAAAGCAATAAGTATTACATATTCTGAGTGTGTGTCTGTAGCCTTAGTTATCCAGCATGCAAAGTGCACGCGCCGTATTATATTGGCATCTGTGGCCTGTCTGGCTCTACCATATTTTTCTACATTATCTCATAACTGGCACTATTTTAGGTAAAAAGGTTTTTACATAAAATATGGCTTTGATTTTCTCTAAACATTTTGTCTGAAACATTTTTCATTCTAAGAAGATTTCAGCGAGATACTATCATAAATGTACACATATCTTCATGTAAAGTACCCGTTATTCTTGTCAGATTTTAATTAAACTGGTAATTTCTCGACAGATTTTAGAAAAATAGCCAATATTAAATTTAATGAGAATCCGTCTAGTGGGAGCCGAGTTGTTCCATGCGAACTTACGGACGGACAGACAGACAGATGGACAAACAGACAGAGAGACA
This sequence comes from Reticulitermes speratus, assembly GCA_021186555.1. Taxonomy (NCBI): domain Eukaryota; kingdom Metazoa; phylum Arthropoda; class Insecta; order Blattodea; family Rhinotermitidae; genus Reticulitermes; species Reticulitermes speratus. The sequence goes on along the minus strand of JAJKFL010000014.1, from coordinate 25,880,062 downwards.
TGACGAAGTTAATAGTCGCTTTTCGAAATTTTGCGAACGCGCCTAAAAGTGAGACGGCCAAGACTATTTCAGTGCAAGCATTGAATGTCGTGCTTTCTTCCGGCGAATCACAAGATATCGCAAACCAGTTCAATAACACGATACAAGAAATCGTACGATATGCATTATGTCTAATCGCATCTGTCACATTTAATGTGATAAATATAAACGAGTTTTTGCGTGCAGAGTAACTGAGAAACTAATGGTCACTCAGTCGGTCAAGAAATTCCGTATTTTTATCTGACCCAAACGTTTATTACAGTTTTCAAAAGATCCTGCAACTTGACCATACCCTGAGCCAGGTACATTGAGTTCACTTCTTTAAGATACGTTTTAATATTGGTGTCCCATCTTAGCCTGAGTGGTCTGAGTGTTCCCATTTCCTGAGTAAAATTCTGTCTGCATTTTTCAGCTCTCCCATGCGGGGATAGCGTAGTCGGTATAGCGACTCGCTACGAGCTGGACGGTCCGGGGATCGAACCCCGGTGGTGGCGAGATTTTCAGCACCCGTCCAGACCGGTCCTAAGGCCTACCCAACCTAGCCTCCCGTACAATGGGTACCGGGTCATTCCCCGGGGTAAAGCGGCCGGGGCGTGGCGCTGACCACCAACCCCCATCTATTGCCGAGGTTAAAGAAAGAGTAGAGCTATACCTCTACTCCCCCCTCTGGGCCTTCGTGGCCTGTTCTAGGGTGAACTTTACCTTTTACCATGCGTACAACAAGCCTCACCCATTTCATTTTTCTTAATTTTATCACCCTAACAATATTCTGTAAAGCCTACAAATTATGAAGTTCATCTATGTGTAATTTTCTCCAAACTCCTGTTACTTCCTTCTTCTTACTCTTCCTTTTACTTGCATCCAAGTATTATCTTCCTTTAATTAATTTCAACGAAAAATATTTCTTTCTCTGTGCCATAACTGTACTGTGATTAGCTTTAAACATTTCGTTTGGATGTGAAGTACATTAATTACATCAACATCAGTGACATATGCAAAATTGAAAAGAGCCCTCTCTAGAAATCATTTTCTTTTGTCACCACTAAAAAAACTTGAATTTGCTTCAATTTTCTGGATTTTTTACGGCGCTTGTTAAGTGGACCCTGTTACGGGAAACAGTCAAACCAATGAATGAAAGAACAATGCTCTGCAGGAGTCTACTTTCTCTACATGAGTAAGTTCATGGGTTGGATATGTATATAGACATATCGGATTTATTGGTGAAAGGTTCTAGAAATGAGGAAGAACAAGGAGGGCAAGGAATGAACTGTGACAGAGCAACTGCACTCTAGATCGCTCACAAGTGTCTTCATTTAGAGTAATGCTTTTTAAGCTAAGAAACCCTTACTGATCCACATAAATTAACATAGGATGAAAGCACAATAGCAATCCAGGTCATTACAACTATTTAATCACAAGAAATGCTTGTTTAAAATACAGATTCGTGTTTCAGCTTATAATAAAGCTATCATATGGTTTCTTTTGTAAAAAAGCAATAGAGAAAATATTTTATAGTTTTTTCTTTCTGAAGGGTACTAAGATCGCAGAAGTTACAAAGAAACTTTAAAATCAATAAGTCAATGTTGTAATAAGTAAAATATCTTAGCATAAAGGAAATCAGACCGTGAGCCACAGTAACGACAAGTTTGCCACAGTGTCGCTTGCTGAATTATATTTTCAGTGGAACCTTAGATATATATATATGTAAAGAACCTACTATTTCCTTTAAAGCAAGAGAAATTTAGTGAAAGACTAGAAGAGACACTGAACAGACGTGCCATGAGATATTAACGCTTGCTGAGTACACAATTCTACAAAGGTTTAGAAACCATCCGCTTGCACAGTATGAAGCATGATTAAATCAACTGACAGCTGTTGGGATGGAGGCTGCAAGAAGAACGTTTAAACATATTTTTATAACAGTCACACTCTTTCTTCTTGTTTATCTTTTTTTAGTTCATTCGTCTACACTTAGTATCACTGGCCATTTACAGCCAAAATTGAAGGTGGTTACGGAGGACGAATTTAATATGGAAGGAAGCGATCGTGGCCACTTTATCGTAATTTTTCTTGATTGGATGGACAGAGGAGAATGTCAGTTGAGATAACAAGCTTTTTGACTGAGATTTCTAACGTGAGAACTGAATACGAAGCAGAAATTCTGATCACTGGATAAAGATGCCCACTGAAATGTTTCCGAGCATACTACTCGTACTACAACAAATAAAAATCCGCATCACGAAAGAATTGGTTGAATCTTATGAATTAAAGTGTAAAATTCACATCAAGCCAGCAGATATTAATAGAATCTTGCACTGCCAGGGAAGTAGCCGTTAGGAATACCTCTAATGAGATTAAAGTGAGATCATTGGCCGTGGCACATAAAGGAGGACAATTGATCTGATGTGATAAATGGGGATTCAGTTGAGGCAGGTATTATGAAACCCCGGCAGGCAGTGGCCGGTTGTGTTCAGCTTGCATTGCAATGGAACACAAGACAGTAGTAGAAACGCCTGCTCTGAAGAAATAAGAAGGGTTTCGGTTGTCTTTGGTTTCGGTTGGCGATGAAAACACATGCCTGTTATCTCTCTCCACTATGAACTGAAGGGCCCAGTTACAAGAAGTTCGTAAGGCAGTGGTTATACTCGTCAAGGCTGAAACGGAGATCTTGAGCCTCCAGTAGTAGGAAAGACGTATCAGATCATTTAAAATTCACTAAACAACGTACATTGACGAGTTTTTAAGAAGGAAATGAAATTGTAGTGCAATATATAAAATAATGAGGGAATTATTAGGCGGACTATTGAAGCCTTGTTTCATTTGACATAGACTTACCCTCTTGCAAATCATTACTGTGACAATTTTTATTTGATTTTGTCTTTGTAAGATAAATTATTTAAGTACAGATTCTCTCTACATTAAATTTGTCATATAATTTATAGTCGCAAATGTTCACACCCATCATATTTGTAATGATTGATTTGCTGGCGCTATGTCCCACAACGAATATTATCCAAAATAAATTACACGACTGTTTGAAACTGCTCAATGTTCGCCCTTCTCTATCTATTCTAATGCAAAAAGCAGTAATACTTAATACAGGCCGTGCAGTTCGAAAGTTTTTAGCAGAATAATGAATAAGAAGTGCTTGGTCATTGACCCGTAAGGTAAAGTTCTCCATAGAACAGGCCATGAAGGCCCAGAGGGGGAGTAGAGGTATAGCTCTACTCTTTCTTTAACCCTGGCACTAGATGGGGGTGGGTGGTCAACTCCACGCCCCGGCCGCTTTATCCCCGGGAAAGAGATCCAGTATCAATTGTATAGAAGGCTGGGTAGGACCCAGGGTCGGTCTGGACGGCTGCGAAAAATCTCGCCCTCACCGGGATTCGATTCCCGGACTGTCCAGCCCGTAGCGTTTCGCTATACCGACTACACTATCCCACGGTCATTGACCCGTACTCTTTGAAAACCAGCTAAACCACTGTGACTTAATAATAATAATAGGTTTAAAGAAAATTTGGAAGCCATACCAGGAAAACATTCAATAGATTCACTGCAAAAGACAGCTACACTTGGAACATCATACATAATGCGGAAAAGTACTGCAGTCTTGAGTCTTGAAGCCTGAGCGGTGGGGATCACCGTTGATTGAAGCGGAGAAGTGTCAGGAAGAAAAGGCCTATGACATAAAAAATAAATAATAATAATAATAATAATAAGTTGGAAGAAAGAGGACATTCTCTGCCGTTGGATGTTACATTTTACAATTCAATCTCGTCGTTCGCCAGGCATGTATACATCAATTATGTGCACACTATAACGCGAGCACGGGCTCCGAACGCCAGACGAAGTATGGCGTCAGAATGCTCATCTCAGTATTCATTATACTAACCCTTACTGTGTAAGAAGATACTGTATATATATGTGTGTGTGTGTGATTATTAACTAAGCGTGTTAACCGTCTTATATGCTTGTCGAGTGTCTTTTAAACGTGTAATTGGATATACTACCTGTGCGGCCAGCTACAAATTAACATTATTGAAGCTCTTGAAAGGGCGTCATGATTCTGGTAGATGAATACAAAATGACTGATGAGGTAGATGAAGTGATATACAGGTTTTGTGGATAGGGAAAAGGGAAGAGGATGCAGTGGGAAGAATCGAAATAGAAACAGACAATGTCAAGTAAAGAAAGGAATGCAACGTGTTGTCTAGGAGTGAGCTGACATTTCGAGCGGGCGTGTAAGAGATGTATGCAGATGACCTCTGTAGTCTTTGAGTTCTTCAGTGAAGGGCAACTGCATCAGCAAGGGCAATGTCCCTGTTAGTGAAGGGAATGAAGGCGAGGAGATAAGAGGCAGCCTGTTTATCTTGTCTCAATACGTTAGACGTAGGATGCCGTGTGCTGCGTTGGGTCAGTAATTCACAAACCGAGCGCCTTCAAGGCATCATTCACAGAACTTATTTTATTGAATTTAAACTTTCCTAGTTTTGTATACTACGTGACTCATACACACCGTAGGTGTTCGGGAGAATCTATCCTCCTGTATCCTCCAGTGATCTCTTTCTCCGATCAGGTTGTATTCTTACAATTAACGTATCAAACTTCTTATATTAAGTTGCTTAAAGCTTAAGAATTCATACTCAGACAAAATTTATCCCACAGCCAACTTAACCAAACGCTGTATACAGTATAGGCTAATCTGGATAATTTGAGATGAGCGGGACCGAAGATGCCTCGAATTACCGAAAACTCGAATTACACTGATTACGACAATAGGAACATATTTTCTCTTGCCTCAGCATGCATTGTTAAAGTACATACTTAAATCGCGTAATAATACAGAAGATTACACAAAGAAAAAAGGCAGTACAGTAATGCCTGACACACAGATACACTGGAACTCGATTATAACGTCAAGAAAGGGACTGTATATTTTGTGTCGTTATAACCGAGGAGTGTAATGTTATGGATAATAGTGACGAATTAATTGGTACCACAGAGTATCTAACTCTATAAGCGAGGTGTCGTATAAATTGATGTCGATATAACCGGGGTTCGAGTCCAGTTGAATCGTGTTCCGTCCTTCCTCTTCTCTCCTTTTTTTCCTATGTGGAACATAGGGCCTTCGTGAAGCTCTTCCATTTGGTTCTATCTAAAGCTAGTCCTTTTGCCACTTTCCAACTTATTCCGACCTTCTGGCTTTCCCTTTCTATTGTTCTTTTCCAGGTTGTTCTTGGTCTACCCCTCTTCCTGGTGCCCTGAGGGTTCCAGTCCAGTGCGTGTCTTTCTATTGCATCTTGTGGTCTACGCAATGTATGGTCAATCCAAAGTAATTTTCTTTCCTTTATTTGTTGTTCGATAGGTGTTGATTTCGTTCGGTGCCATAATGCCTCATATGGAATTTTGCCCAGCCATGTGACGGTGTTCCGTTCTGCAAGACGTAACCACGGCAAGACACCGCAGTAACAGACTTACATCTCTGGAACTTATTTACAAACTTTCAACAGGCAAGAAAAGCAGTAGGTCGAGACGGGGGTTATTTATATAGGCTAAACCAGTACCCCATAAAGGATGACTCAGTTTCCAGTTTTTCCACACCGTTCAAGGTTAAAGGTTTGGCCGGGATGTCAAACAAAGCTTAGGGTCTTCTGCGAAGTGACGCCTTGTAGAGTGGTAGATTGGTGACCTTCAGTCTTCGTCTTCAGAGTAAGCCTAACCATGCACTGAAACAGGAGTCAATAGTTTTCTCCGAAACGTTGGTGCACATCCATTATATCTATACCTTGTCAATACCAACTTACCGCAGTTTTGACAATCACGACCAGAGAATCTCAAGTTCATAGGGATATTGAATACTTCTGTGACTTAAATATATATAAATTAGGAATTTGTTCGTCAAATGACGGACCTAACGTAGTATTCACACCCTAATCTCAACATGGGTGTGACCTGACTCACAAACCACCTATCGGAAACTGCAAGCAAACCAATGTTAATTACATCTATCGGATTGTTTTCACTTGGTCGTGTTACAGTAACACAGATTGTAATTTGTTTCCAATGGAAACTCCGTAAACATGGCAACTTGGGTGTGGATTCAGTTACACCAAGATGGACTAGAATGTAGACTAAAAATTGCATGTCGAGGCATAGTGGTTAGTCCTGTAAGGAAATATGTGCATTAAAATCGGCTGTCCTATCTGGGGTTTTTGTGCATTTACTAGGACTAAAAAAGCACACTTGTACATCCAACCGAAACTAATTAACAAAGTCGATATGGTGACTAGGCTACGGGGTGGAGAACCGAGCAATCTTGGTTCGATTTCCTGTAGCGGGTAGAACTTCTTTTCCTCTCCCAAGCGTCCAGACCGGCCCTGTGGCCACACAACAGGTTCCGGGGGTCTTTCTCTTGGGTAAAGCGTCCGGCGCGTGACGCTGATCCTCACCTCTATCTAGCGACAAGGTTATGAATGAGTGGAGCTATACATCTACTTCTCCTCTATATCTTCATGTGGTGCACCTTCGCCTTTATCCAGCCGAATATATCATACCCCATTCGATGCTATAAATTCAAACAACTGATAAAGGTCGTCAAATAAATAAATAAACAAATAAATACCTAACAATAAATAAATACCTAACCAGCTATGATCGACTGAATATATGCTGACTTTTCCGATGTGACATAAGGTAATCTGGTAGACAGAAACCAATGCATTGACGGAACCTACTGCCTCCACTGTTACCTGCAGATGGAGCGAGTACATATTTCCAAGACGTTGGTGTCTATTTACCTTACTACACGGCGTCATATCCTCGAAGAGAGTAATATTTTTATTCCCAACAGTAATAATCTCACATCTCATAAGGCAGTGCACTGTAAAGTACTAAAAGTTAGTACTATTTTGTTTGACTTTCGACGGAGGAACGTTTCTTACTTGCTTCTTTATCATAAACATGTAGGAATATGGTCCCCGTGTGGTGACCGGGGAAAGAATAGTCCCACTGCTGCCCATGCAGGTCGTAAAAGGCGACCAAAATGGGTACCCAGTGCCTGGGGGTAGAGCTGGGCCACCCTGTCCCGGCGGACTGGCCCTCCAGGTTGGGGGTTGGGCGACAGGCTGACAACTTGTCACTGTAAAAAAACTGATTGTTAGGAAACCTAAAATGTGGCCTCGGAACAGTCAGATAGAGTGGAATCGACCTAGGCAATGGAGAAGAATTAATGAGATGAGAATAGCAACGTGGAATGTACGTACATTGTACAGAGCAGGAACAATGAGAATAAAAAAACAGTAAGTCAAGTATTTAATAATAATCCCCAAGGAAGTCGACCAAGAAGACGACCAAGAAACAGATGGTGGAATTGTGTACAAACAGACATTAAGAAGTGTAAAATTAACAACTGGAAAGAAAGGTCAAAAAACAGAGCTGACTGGGAAAGGGCCATTAAGGAGGCGAAGGTCCGCATTGGACTGTAGTGCCACCGAAGAAGAAGAAGTAGGCATATGGACAAAATATTATTGCGCGGCCGTCCGCGCCAATTTGAATTCCTAGGCACAGGCGGTACCGAGCTTCAACACCTACACATTTCAAAGCCAACAGCCAACATTTCAGAAACCCGTACCTCCATTAGTAACAAAGCAGATTTTATTGCTTACTGTTGCCGTGAAATGTTATATGTAGGCCTGTTATTCGCCGATAAGGTGCTGATAATTCATACTGATAACTCGCTCTTTCTAATTTTCGAGGTTTTTAATGCTAATATTGGGTCTTTGTGATTAAACACATACGAGTATGTCTTTATTATTTTTTTTATCAGCGACACTGTATCTACGGCAAAGGACGTTATTTACTCGTAATATCAAAGAAATAAGAGGATGAAATAGAAGTTCTTGAAGGAAAGGCTGTTGTGGCTTATTCATTTTGCCATAATTTTCCCGGAAGGTCTGAAGGAGAACCACAAAACTAAGTAAATAGCCTGACAAGTGATTCACCTCAGCACAAATTAATGCGGAGTTCGTTGAGTTTTCCAGGCTCTAATAAACTGCTATTTAAACACAATAGATCATAGGATATTATTGCAGCATTTTCCTTTCACAAAATATCAAAAACAGTGACTGTATTAAAGGGCGGACAGAAACAAAGCCAGTGACGCGCTTGATGGCGTATCTGAGACAAGCTGAAGGTTGAGCATTCCACTGGAATTGCATCAAGGGAAGGAACTATGACAATTCTGCGTGCTGCTGCTGTTGAAAGTTGTGGTAGATTTCAGGGACGGAAACTACTGGTAGTGTTAAGCGGAGCTGCAGAAATGTTTATAACTGTCGTGCCATGGCTCAGGCATTTAGTCGCCAGCCTTCCACCGTGGAGGCCCAGGTTCGATCCCGGGTCAGTCCATGTGGGATTTGTGGTGGACAAAGTGGCACTTGGCAGGTTTTTCCCCGAGTACTTCGGTTTCCACCTGTAAATTCCATTCCACCGGTGCTCCATTACTTGGAAAAATGAAAAAACTAATCATCTTTCTCTTCATCTTTATCATAGGGTTGCACAATAAGCCTCAAGGCTACTTTGCGTCCGTAGCATCTGCTCCGGGGCCCTTCTCAAAAAAAAAAAATTATCACATAAGCTCTCTTCTTACCCTGACTCAGAGCGTTGGTTCATCTTGGAAAATTTCTTGTTGTTCAGTACAAATATAATGGCGATATTAGCTCACTGACTCTATATTTTTATAACATTTCGGGAACTTTTCAAAATCACTGCACTGTTGTTTTAAAACTGTGTTCAAAATATTTTCATAAAATAATTCACACGCTTCAAAACAAACGTGTCACTGTCACAAAAAGACTTCCATTTTGTGTTAACTCTACGTGTTTTCAAATAACTAAATTATTTCGACTTTCTTCGGGTGATGTTTTACAGCCGATAAAGGAGCTAAAGTAATTCGTAAACCACTTCATAGCCGTTAAAATGTTTCATTGTTTTTAACAAATAAAACACAGTTGTATGTTATGATATTTTCATAATTTATGTAACCTAATTATACATTCAACTTTGACCAGCCTGTCTTGAACTTATAAAGGATGGGCTTCTGAAGACCCTAGAAATATTACTTAGATCTGTCTGAGATATGAGGTTCTCAGTGAAGTCAATATGAAGTTTACTGTCTTCTGCGATGTTTACGCTCTGTAACATAACAGATACGTGACATTTCCGATGAAAATTTGCCTTCTTTTTCGGCGTAGAGGAGACAATTGTCTAACCAGAAGACTGACACAAGGTACCTCCAAACCATTGGCACCTATGTACTCAGCTCCCTGAAAACAACGATCCTTACTAAAATGGACTTCTCCATAAAAACTCACTAAATGTGTGGCTAAGCAAAAAGGGCATTTCCACCTTTATATTCAAGGAAACTTATTATTGTAAATGCTTGTGATTTTGTCCATAGGTGTATTCCACCAAAGTGCTAGTAATGGATAATTGAATGTAAGTATTAAAACCTGGCTTTATATTTCTCTTATATATATGAGGGAGAGAAACAAGGAACGCATGATGGATTTGTTAGAAAAGTGTGTAAAAAAGTGACTTGGAACATGAATATGTGTAAGGGAACCAAGGCATCAAATATCCACATGATATGGCTTGAATTCAGCTGGATAAAGTTTGGGTCTCATGGCTGGCTTTATGTGCTAGTGATAAGTGCTCTGCTTTGATATACGACTAGAAAGCCTTCGTTAATTATATAGTTACTTGTTTTTAATACTTTATTTAGATATTTCTTGTTGGGTGAAATGTAAATTTGTCTTCGTGCTTAAGCACTAAGCTGTGAAGGTTCATGAAACAGTGGAGGTATAAATCCATAAGCTCTTAATCTGGGTGCTACTGTCCTCGACTGACCAAAAAGGCTTTGACATTGACAGCGCGTATAGGGTCCATTATCTCCGTTGTAACCTTGAAAAGACAAAGCATATTTTCTGTCAGAAACTTAAGTTCGTATCGCTGCATCTGTCACAGTCTTACTGATCGCAATTTGTTAGGAGTTATTACAAAAAGCGTAAAGTAAAAGTTATGCGCAGCTCTAACTGAACAGAACAGAAGAATAATACTATTACCTCTCATGCACAAGAAATAACTGGAATCCAACTCGTTGTATCTTTAAATTGGAGCACATCGGGTACTGCTCATAAACAGCTAAAGGTCTGATTTCCCCTTACGCCAACACTGCCAAGGTCAAAGTTATTGTCTTGAGTCGACACTAGTAGATTGTTGCGAGTGGACAACTTCATTTCCCTAACAATTTACCTCCGCGAATTCTTGGTTCTCACAGAAGAGAAATCTGGGTTGAACCTAGCGCCGGTTTTAGGCTGTGTAACAGAGTAGTTTATCTGGTCTTGCCGTGAATCGAACCTTGATTTCTCGGTAGTCCAGCCCTTAGCCTAGTCCCTATTCTGACTGACTATCCCGGATTCCCATGTTTAGATTGTGTGAGATGTAAAGCACCACCTAATAAATTTCTCAATCTCTACGCTGATCCTCCCAAACTTCTGCATGTGGGATGTGGTGAAATTAGGACAAGAGGACGCTGCAGAGATGACATTGCTGATATTGCATTCTAGTAGTAGAGAGACAAGCGTAATGTTAATTTGCACAGTACATTGTTATGTGAAACTGGTACACAGCCCTGAGTTCGTGGTCCTTGGCACTCTGACAGGATATACTGCTGCGAGTTTGGGTTGTACCCGGCTGGATTCCATTCATTTCACACAGAGTCCTTATAGAAGCCAATGTACAGTTGTCTTCTGCAGAAGAAAATTCTTTATACGCAATTAATTGGAACACTGGGGACTTCAAAATCTGGCATATATACTTACCATATTACGGTAAGTTCGTCGAATTGACAAAAAATAACGAAAATTATTACATGACATTACATTTGGATCGCTGACGGTGAAATAATAAATCAGTAGTAGAGAAAATTCGGGCGGCCGGGATGGCGTAGTCGGTATAACGACTCGCTATGGGCTGGATGGTCCGGGGATCGAATCCCGGTGGAGGTGAGACTTTCCGTGCCCATTCAGATCGGCCCTGGGACCCACCCAGTCTTATGTACAATGGGTACGTGGTCTCTTTCTCGGAGGTAAAGCGCCTGGGGCGTGGCGTTGACCACCCACCCCATCTAGCGCCGAGGCTGCGAATGGGTTGGAGCTTTACCTCCGCCTTCCCTCTGTGCCTTCACAGGCATGACATGGGGTAGCCTTTACCTGGAACAGACAATTCGGAATTTATTAAGCTCATATAAAAAAAGATTCCACTTAATTGATTACTTAACTGACTGCCGAGTATGAGTCGTGTAGCTGGACAGTTGCTGAATCGGCCCTCGATTCCAAAACCGGAAGCAGATTTTTTGCTTGGCCACTTCTTCAGACCGGCTCTGGGCCACAAATAGCCTCCGGTCCAATGGGTACAGGGGGCTTTCCTTGGGTGTAAAATTGTCAGGGCGTGCAGGTAAATCGTTTCCATCTAGAGCCGAAAGTTGCCAAAGACTGAGCGTATGTTTCCATTCCCCTACACTTCGTTCATGACGTGGCGCCTGATAGATTGGGCACAGAGCACGTTGAAGCTTCGGTTCTATGGAAATCACATTTGATAAGTTTATTAGACCACTTTTTTCTTTTGTAATTTTCTGTTTATCAATAGCTTCAGAAGAGGGATGATTGTCATTACTACAGCATTATACAGTGAAACCTGCCTATAACGAAACAGCAAGAGGCCGAAAATTTTTCTTTGGAGGCAGGTTCCGTTTTATACAGGTATTTGAAATTTGGATCCTTGGGACTGGAAACGTTTCCGCTAAAGATAGATTTCCTTTATGTACAGGTCCCGTTCAAGACAGGTTTATGTGTGCTATAGAGTGGTGAACACCGATCCCAGGGCCACGCGGTCTAAGGTGTGGGTCTGCGGTAGTTCGCTTGCTGGGATTTTGGGTTCGAATCCCGCCGGGGGCATGTATGTCTGTCTCTTGTGAGCGTTATGTGTTGTCAATTAGAGGTCTCTGCGTCGGGCTGGTCACTTGTCCAGAGAAGTCCTACCGAGTGTGGTGTGTCTGAGTGTCATCGTGAAGCCTCGATAATGAGGAGGTCCTCGCCCACTAGGGCTCTTGCGCTGGTATACCTACTGTATTACAAGCGTGACTATTTGAATATGTCATATTTATCTCACGGCCCTTACTTTGACAGGTCAGACCATTTAATTCGCATCCCATAATTTTAAAATTTAATCTGATACGCACCAGTTTCGTGAAATCTTTTACAAAGCGGTGGTTGTTGTCTTATCGGAACTCTTAACGTAGGGGAGGAAAGAAGCTATTAACGGCATCCTTCCTGCTCGTTAGCATCGGATAATGACGTCACGCTTCAATAACAGACAATGTCTGTACTGCAGCTGTCGCTGCCCTATCCACACATCTGACCGTTACGGAAAAATATCTCCATTGTTTACATTATAAACATCATTCCGTGAACTGCTCTTCGTGCCAGGATTCAAAGTATTTTCCTCTCGCCTACAACCACACGTTTTACTGAGTTAATCTAAATTAAAGGACATATGAGTATCGAGGAAATTGATGTAAATGAAACGACTTGGACTTATATTTCTGAGGTACACGTTTGATATCTCAGCAATGTTACCGGCTATATTGAGATTTTTTGTTTTTGTGCCTATCCTGTCAAACGCCTGCATTGCACGGTGAAATGGGCGACTACAGTCTCATTACAAGTCCGTTTTCCTCGTCATTTATATATCTTATATATCTTGCTTCCGTTTCAACAATACAAAACCTCTTCAATTAAAACAGCCTCCTTAAGTGGTCTAAGAGTAAATTACTTAGTCACTGCTGTTCCATAAGTGTGTTTTGTTATGTTTTCTTTTAAAAGCAAGGAATTTCTCGGTAAATAATTACATTTTTTACTTCTTGTTTACCCACAGAATAAGAAGGTACGTTTATTATACAGAGATATTCTTCATTACATTATGCATAGAAACAACGAAGCAGGATTAATCAGACCATTAAAATGAGGTCTAATTTAATCCATACACGCACATATTTTTTTGGTTCGTACCACATGCCCGGTGTAGCTGCACGTGTGTGTATGTGGGTGCTATGCTACGATAAGTGAACACTGTACCTACCGTTACGCGCTCTTCATTCCTTGAACATTGAGGTCACTTTCCCCTGCTGTGTATTTTCCGCAGTGACACTCACCATAACATCATGCTTAATGATCATTACAAGAACGAGAGTCTCCGGTTTAGTACAGCAGGAGGCATTGCATGTTTTATCTAAGCCACGTAATTATCGGTAGGGAATCTTCAACAATCGACGTAATTCCTTTTGCTGTTGCGTGCGGAAGGCTATGAAAACCGTAGTCAGCTCTTCGTAAATGCCTACCTGATTTCCTCATGTGACAGGTCGACAGATTATGCATTGCCTTCATTGTTGCTCATTAAGTAAAGGCACACGCAATTAACTTCGGCCGCTTTCTGCTCTCTTATTATTAGTTTTGGGTACCAGCCGTTACATAAAAAAGACTACAATAAATCTCTTAAAAATCGATTTTTTGTGAAAGTGAATTTAGATAAGTGGAGCTATGTCACATCAGATCTATTTTATAACGTCCTTTTAGATAGTGGTTAAGTTATTACGTTATTTTATAGCACAATTATTTAAAGCCCGGTGATGACTATATCTATCACATAGTAAAATGTTGAGAAATTCTATTTTTCTACACATTGCACTTAGGTGTTCTTTGCGATTACTAACAGAAATTGCGATTCTTTTCCCTAAAGAGCAGTATCTGATTTGTCTTCATAAAGAAAACACTATATTCTCTCTGAGATACGATCTGAATCTTTATGTGCAAGTATAATTTATAACAAGAGATGTAATGTACGTATAACGTAAAAATGAGGCGCGCTCATGTAACCATTTTTGCCGTGGTAAAGCAATAATTCTTACATATTCCGAGTGTGTGTCTGTAGCTTATTTAGCCAGCACGTAAAGTGCATGCGCCGTATTGTATTGTGATCTGTGGCCTGTCTGGCTCTACCACATTTTTTCACATTATCTCATAAACGGCACGTCATTCGGAAAAAGTTATTGGACAGAAAATGTGTGTTTGATTTTCTCTACGACTTTTCTCTGAAACATTTCTCATTCTAAGAAGCATTCAGCGAGATATGGCCTTAAATGTACATAGGTCTTCACGTAAAGTACCCTTTATTCCTGTCAGATTTTAATGAAAGTTTTACTTCCTCGACAGATTTTCGAAAAATACTCAAATATCAAATTTCATGAAAACCCGCCCAGGGCGAGCCGAGTTGTTCCGTGTGAACAGACAGACAGACATGACGAAGGTGATAGTCGCTTTTCGCCATTTTGCAAACGCACCTAAAAATGCAGGTCAGACCTCACAGATACATACATTGTTTACAACGCAAATAGCAGCCCTTTAATGCTGTTTACAGAAATAGTTGCTGCGTATTGTGAGTATCATACGGAACATAAGATGCAGACTTTCTTAATGCCACATGGAGACGTATAAATCCTGTATTAAAGCAACTGCACACACGGACTGGAGGAATCGTAGAAAACTGCAATAAAAAACTCTGGAATTAACTCATCTCGTGCAAGCTGGAAGTCATGGGCATGCTGGTCAGGCTGTTCAATGTGGGTGTGGCTTGCTCAGCTTTTCTGTTAGGAAATCGATACTATACCTTTAATACGCGGCAGTACGTGCAATGGACATTAAATATTTGAAACTGCCACTTGAAAGGAGATCACATAACTTACTACTGCTTAAATTTTCATACAACTTGTGAAATAATATGTTATTAGGCGTCTGTAAGGAAACCATTATTTGGAAGAATATGCAAGGAAGTTTTCATGGGGTATTTGAATGTAACAATTGTCGAAATTGACTAAAGAAAACTATGAAACTTCAGTCAATATATCACACATCTGTAGTGAGAAGTGAACCCAAGACCGGTTGATCACCATAAATTGCTGAAGAATAAAGATCCTGTACCATCAGGTTACTTCGATTAATTCATGAAACTTATCGGTTGACTTGTTATGTCTCAGGTTCCACCGTCGGTCCGAACGTTTATATTATTTCCGACCAGCAAGATTCTACTATAGTATTTTGAAATCGACTACGACCACTTCCACGTTGTTCCGAGTTCTGCATGCACACATATCCTTCCATTTCACTTTACGAAACGTATGTTGAGCTGAGAAACCTCATTAAACGAAAGGAAAGCTATTTATTTCAGCATTAATGCAGCTTCTCAGGTTGAAATACGCTGTTAAGACGGACCAACTTCATTTCTGTGCTTAAACTTTTAAGACTGGCGGTTACTCTATGTACCACCAGGTGTAACACTCAAGGGTTCTACGTCCTGACCACAGAGTGTGTTTATGTATTCTGCATGTATCTCAAAACACATCGACTTTTTCCCTATACAGCATTAACTGATTGATTTTCATAACTGAGCTGAAGAGTGTTTACTGCGCTGTACGAACTGGATCTTTAAATACAACTGATTACGTTTCGTCCTTAAGGGGTTAATTAATGAAGCAATATATCATGAAGGCGTATAGGGGAGTGGTGCTAGAGCTTCACGAATTCTCTCGGCACTTGGTGGAGAAGGGTGGTCAGCTTCAGGTTCCGGCCGCTCTGCATCCCCTATTCGTATGCTAGGAAGCTAGATATCTATCAGACCGCTCGGAACGTGTTGGTGAAGAGAAGGTTTTCTCCTGAATTCGCCGATAAATCAAACACCGATTCTTTGGTCCTCAAAGGTGTAGCCTAGTCACCATAATTGGGCTTCTATTTTCAATTAGATTTATGCGCGGCTTTCATCTTATACCCGATTTTAGGACTAACCATATGGCTTTTGAATGATTTAGGGTAGCACGACGTCCTTGCAATTCCAGGAAATTCTCTTTCACTTTTAAGTCGGCACCAGAAAAGCATAGAGATACAGGGATGCAACCGCAAGGTGTTCTTGGTATTTGACGTTACAAGATGCTTCCTATCTGACTAATAGATGTAAGTGAAGCCACCTAACATCGCCGTCGAGTAAGCAGAACTCTTACGTACTTCAATATAGTCTTCTCGGGCGCACAGCCGCGTCAACTCTTTTAAATACAACGTTTCGGGGACTAGCTCCGTCCCCATCCTCAGGCAAAACTGATTTTGCCTGAGGATGGGGACGGAGCTAGTCCCCGAAACGTTGTATTTAAACGAGTTTACGCGGCTGTTCTCCCGAGAAGACTATATTGAATCATGTCGCCGCGAAAGTTTTAAAACTTATATAGAACTCTTACATCCTATCCAATTCAAATCACTTCCGGAAGTAGGCTAAAGTTACTGAGGTTTCTTGCTGTCTTCTTTAGTCCGCCAATTAAGTTCCTCGATAGGGTCTTAAATTAGTCTGTGACCGCTTTCTTCCACACCATTTCTAATAAACTTTATCTAATAATTTTATCATTCGACGTGTTATGTTCTGAGCCGCTTACAGTGTCGTTAAATAAGTAGATAAATAAGCAACAGACAGACGGGGTCAGAAGGTAAAAAAGCCATCTTGAGGTTTATAATATAAAAGTATGGGTTGTAATTATTTTTGCTATATAGGTGTATCTTCTTTTTCCTTAAGTATATGTTACCACAATCTGTAATTTATTCGTCGGAAATCTTCAATGAATAGTCTGTGGTCACGGGGATAAACTTGGTGGTTCCTGTCAGGCAGGTGCCATGGTTGCTGTTAACTTGTGCTAGAGGCGAAAGTGTGGGGTAAATCTGAGGGAAGATTCGGGAAGGCTTTGAAGACATTGATCGTCACATGTGGTACTAATTACATGAAAGGATGACGATTGTTTTGGACCCGAAGAATGAGGTGGAAAAATGTTCATGATTGGTCAGTAAGTATGGATTTAGAAGGTGTCCCTGGACCCATTTAAAGAATTTCTTAAGTTATTCGTCCTTAAATTGTCTCGTTCTTTGTCTAACATACAGCTTTGGATGTTGGAGTTTTTCTTCGACATAACATGCAACTAAACCCTAAGCATACGTTGCACAACATTAAAAACATTAGTCTGCAGAGCCTCAGCCTACGAGATTCTAACTGATGTTCTCAGAAATGGAAGCCTAGAAGCTTTCTGCTACAACGATCTACTCATTATTATGTTACAACGAACAGGGAACGTTTTGAAGACACCTCATTTCTTATAAGAATTTGACCTGATATCGCCTTCCTGGCATTCATGTCTGTTAGAGGCTAAGTAGACCCCAGGGCCATAGTGGGGACGGAAGGATTGTGTCAATGAAAAATTCCAATGACAGCATCGGGAATCGAACCCGCGACCTTCCGGCTTGTAGCGCAGTGCCTCAACCAAACTTAGTTTAATTATATACGTCTTTTGCTAATAAGCCATATCTTAGCTTAAGCAGCCAGTTAGTCCCCAGAATAACTGTTTCATAAATTAAGACTGCTTGAGAGGCCGGAGTGTTGGAACATAAATAACAATGTAGGTGAGAGAAGTACCTAATCGTAGAGGAGTGCAGTGATTATAGTGTGTGTAGCTCGCAGGACGCAGTGTGTTGCAGCTTAGTAATTCTCTGTCTCACTGTGTTGCCCTAGGCGTGAAGGAAATTATGTTCTGTTCTGTGGTATACGTGCCGCTTCCAGTCATTGTAAGTTTTGTGCTCGTTTGTGTATACTTTATGAAGAACTTTATGAATAATACAAAACTAGCAACTCGCGGTATCCAAACTTAATGTTATCATTCATTTTACACTTTTGGGAGTGAGGGAAATGGGTATGGACCGGATGAGAAACCGGTTCTGTAGTATGAAATAACAGGTGATTATTTCTTTTTTGTGACATCAGACTTCTTATTTTAAAATTTAAGAACTTCTTACACCCATTTTTCGGCTAACCTAGGCCACTAATATTCAATGACAGCACATAGGATTGTGGGTCCTACTAGGACAGTTGATACTCTCCCTCTCCTAATAGTGGTCTGATGAGACATATAAGGTTCTTGAGGAAAATAACTAAGCGCTTTGTGAAGAGTCCTGGCAGCGAATGGTATCCTACAGGTTCATTGCCTGTTCAAAATGTACGCCTCTCTTATCGAACCTGCTCCACTTAGTCTAATCCACACCCTCGCACACTATTTCTATAATAACTCTTTTAATATCTCTAGCTACGTCTAAGTCTTTCAATTACTATCTTCCTTTCAGGTTCACTGTATAATAAAACATCATCCCCCATGATTTTTATTACACGTCACATATCTTATTCTACCAGGCATGAGCATCCAAATATATTTTGCGAATAGTATAAGTTACGTTTTAATTTATATTACGTGCAGGAGGTAAACAAACTAAATTTATCTTAAATGTTCGTTTAAATGAAACCGACTATTCTGTATCCTAATATATGTAAACTATGGTTTTTTTTCGCGTGTAATTTTGCGCTGTGTGGAGCCGCTGTTTTTATATAAAGCCAAATGGACTTACACAGTTCTATGGAACTAGAGAACACATATTTCTATGGAAATGTGGGAGAAACTTTTTAAATTTTTATATGGTAATATCCTTGTCTGTGCACTTACATGGGCCCGAAAGTGAGAATTTAAATAAAAAAACAAATGAGAAGAATAGAATAGAATATTTATTAGCTGTTTCAGTATTAGAGCCTTCCGCAGTATAAAACAGAAAACATTATACAGAGGAGTGCGCCCGCTAACACCAGTTCTTAAATGAGGAGAACAGAGACGGCAGGAATGAGGTAGAGACACAAAATGGCAGATCGTAGATATAAAGGTAAAATTTATGGTTTTATAAAACAATAGTAAACTACGAGGAATAGGCCTACCTTTAAAACATTTGGAAGTAATGCCTCAAAACCACTTTGGTCACTGCTATTAATATAATGGCCGATCATAGACGTAACACAGAAATGGAGATAAGAGAGTATGACAAAATAATAATAATAATAATAATAATAATAATAATAATAATAATGAAATACGAGAGAAACCTTTAGAATATTCGAAAATAATTCCTCAAAACCGAATTGCAATTCATAGGAGTGGAGAAGTTTTACAGCCCTTCAGTTACTTGCAATTAGTCCGAAATACCTTCGAAATTTTTGCCTTATTGTGTGTGAGATACCGTGTAGTCTGGTAGAAATTTAAAACTTTCAGAGGGACCTGTAGATATGACACATGAACTATTGAAGCTTCCTATTACTATTCTATTACATTTTCTCCGTGTACAGCCCGCGTGCTCATTTCTTTTCACTATTTCGTCATTCCGAGAGCTGTGTAGTAATACTCGTAGTATGATAATCTTGCGTTAAAGAACTCATTCTGGTTATACTCACGATATTCAACAATTAGTTACGTCGCACAATAGCATCACATTTAAATACTTAATGTGGGCATTTAGCTGACACACACAACTCACTCACCCATTAGAAAATGTATATATTTATATATCTTAGCTAAAGGGTCCCTGTGGCCCACCCAGCCTCCTATAAAATGGGTACCGCTTCTCTTTCCCGGGGGTAAAGCGGCCGGGGCGTGGAGTTGACCACCCACCCTCATCTAGTGCCAGGGTTAAAGAAAGAGTAGAGCTATACCTCTGCTTCCCCTCTGGGCCTTCGTGGCCTGTTGTAGGGAGAACTTTACCTTTTACCTTGCTAAAGGGTAGTTGGGGATATTTCTGGTTAGTGCTTGGGTTTGCAGGAGTTTGTTTCACATATTTTCACTTATCCATCTTCATTGCTGCTTGCGAAAGACTAGCCATTAGAAATTTACAATCTCTCATTTATTTGTAAGAAGCAATATTGTAACAAAGTTTCCAAATGTAGGCCCTAACATAGAAGAAAACAACAGGCTGGAACCTGTGAGAAGAATGGAGAAAGCTGCATAAAGACGAGTTTCGTATTTTGAAATTTGTATTTAATATTTTAGAGTTATTAAACCGAGGAGGATATATGAACGTGTATAATGTTTTGGAATGTAATAAGCTGAAGTTTCCCCTATACACGCGAGGAAGACTTATAGAGACAGTGGAGGTGTAGCTCCACTCATTATTATCATCGGCACTAGATGGAGGTGAATGGTCAGCCTCACGACCCGACCGCTTTAACTCCGGAGAAAGAGCTCGCTTTACCCATTGTGTAGGAGGTTGGGTGGACCACACAGCCAGTCTGGACATTTTGGAGAAGGGATTCCTATCCCGGATCGTTCAGCCCGTATCCTAGACACTATACTGACTACGCTGTACGTTGCTGGGAGAAGCATATTAAAATATGTCGTCAAGGATAGGATGTAAGAGAGTGGGGTGTACTCAACTGGCTCAAGGCTGACTGTTGTAGAAAGTGTAATAAATCCTATCGTTCCCAAAAGGCGGAAAAAGTTTTGACCGACTGAGATATTATCAGCTTAACTATTAATGGAGTCCACCCCATGCATTTAGCCATAGAGTTTGATTCCCCTGCTGTGTCGTGCCTTCTTTTGATCTTATCACTTTAAACTTCGCACACATGCTCCACTAATACATTCATACACCATTCACTAATTCTGAATTTTAACTTTCCTAACAACGTGAATGTAAGTTGTACCAGAATACACGTTCTGCCAATGGGCTACTATTAACTCTGTCCGGCACAAGCTAATGTATTTAACTGACTTAAAACAAGCACGATTTACGCTAACGACAACCTCTGTCAAGATTACGCAGCCGTTAAACATATCACCTGAAATTTCAGGGCGGCTTCGTTGTTTATTGACCTTTCCCATTATTGACTTCAAGGAACGCTTGCAGCATCCAAAAACAAGGAGAAACAACTGATGAAATATAGCCTGTAAATGCACTGAATATTACATCACCTAATGGAACAAAAAAAATGAGCTATTATAAGTATGCCAAACTGCTCTATAGAACTTCTTCATTGTACAGCAAAATATTTCGGGCAAACACCACACCACAAGGGAGTTCTTCCGTTTAATAAAGAATGTTCGTAGGTCTTTCTTTCTTAGAATATATGATAGAAATTTACATTAGGAAAAAAACGTTTTATGTTCTTTATAAAAATAAGTGAAAAATTTACCAAAAATGTTGAGGTCTTCATTTCCGTACACTTGTTTTGGCACTGGGAAGTCTACTGAAGGCTGGCAGGAGCTTCTAATTTTGATGTATATCATTTCGGTGTGACCCAAAATTTAGAGTATTTCAAAGAGGACTTGATACAATTTCTCAAAAGTTGTTCTTCTTTCGAAAGTCAGCTTTTGACTTTGGATACCAAGTAGCCTAGGTTTCAAACTTTTTATTGCAAAAATTTTCGTTATTGCGAAAATTTAAATAAATGCAGGAAAAATAAATTAGTCTATGTGCGTGAATTTTTATGTAGTAAAATTCTATCTGCAATGAGATATCTTTATCCGTAGTAAGTAGACAGAGGCTAATGATTCATGAATTTTCAAAAGAATTTATTTTGAAGATCCGTATTCCCGATTGGAGTAAACCATCCGACCCTTGCTGTAAGCAATTAGATATTCTAACATAAAACATTTGCATAACGTTGCAGTATACCTTCTAAACAAATACTCAGTATCGGTCCAAGATCACATACACGCTAGAAGCATTTGTTTTCGTGGTTAAGATTCACATTTGTCGGAATCATGTCATCCATACAGTTCATGAGCATTACGCTGTGCTGATATTTCGAAACGACTGTCTTTTCAGTGAAGCTGATATTAATATATCTGTTGCAGGAAGATGTTCTTGTAAAGACCGCTACAACGTCGGGCAGTGTCCATGATGGTGATGTAAGAAAGTGAGTAACATGAAACCTGTAACAATTAATATTATAGGCTACGTGACTTCTAATAAGAAACCCCAAAATAAAGATGAGAAACTTCATTTATAATCTTAGCAAGGGAAAAGACTACATGGGAAGACTAGGCGTAGATGGAAGAACAATATTAAAATGGGTCCTAACATTTTGAAATCTGAATACCTTCTTGACATTTTTAAAAACCGATTCTTTCTTCTCAGAAGACACACTGTATTTTCATTGGAGAAACCAAGAGTTAATGCTGTTTGGGGGAAATAAATAGTCAATGTTTTTGCTAATAATCATTTGAAACACAGAAATGGAATCTACAGGCGAAGTGCAGAATTGTTAAATGTTAAAATAGGTGATAACCGGTGTACTTTAAACTTTTAAATAAATGGATTATGAGGATCGTAGTTAGACGCATCTAACACAGGACAAGGTCCAATAGTGAGTACTTTGAACGTCGAATTCCACAAAAGGCGGAGATTTTCGTGACTAGTTATGGGTTCTCGGTTTCTCAAGAAAAATGTTTCTGTGTTTAGATATTTATGAAAAGCTGAGAACACGTTTTCGCTTGTATTATTAAACGTGTAGCAACAAAATTCATATGTGTTTATAAACTAAATATTTTATATCATGTGCACTGTTTATAACAGAACTGCATTTCAGTTTAGAAAGAAAAAATAAAATAAAATAAAATGGGGTAAACTATGTGAAGTTTATTCATATATATGTTATTATAAAATACAAATTTTTTAACATATCTTATACTCATTTTATTTTTATTGTGAAATATTTGAAGGACAAATGTTAACTTTTTTCCTTCATGATCTTACAGAGTAGATATTTGATTAACTGTCGAAGCAGCTGCAAACAATTTTTAGATTTTCTCTGCATTATGTTTAGCTGAGCCTCTATTTTTACTTATCCTTGTGTGGTCGTTCACCCACAAGATATTTCCTTTGAGTGAATCTGCTAACCATATTTGTTCCAGATGAAATAATTTTTATGGTTGTACTTTTAGTGGTCAAGTTCTTTTATGATGTTTTTTTTATTGTTCAGCATCCTGCGTGGTCTGATTTTGTTGTCCTGAATCATCTTGTAGTTGCAGACGGTTGCGTGTTACCGTTATTCTTTCGCTTCTACAATCTCAGACCTTATCACAACTAGCATACATGTAACAAACAAACTAACTAGTCAACCAACCAGCTCCATGAAACAAGGCATTTCTTGAAAAGGTGACAGTCGCTCAGATGGGCAAGAAATTCGTGTCTTGTTTACCAGAATCAGCCACTGCCCCATTTTTTGGCCCAGATGAAGTCAGTCCATAGCATAAAAAAATTTTTATTTTAACGCCGTTTTAAAATCGTGCTCTCGAGTAAGCCTATGTCTCACAGGTGGTTTCTTGCCTTCGTACTTCCCGAATAAAATGTTATGGCCACTCTCACACAGGACATTACTGCGATGCGATTTTAGTTATATAGCGATGCGATGACGATAGATTCATACGACAAGATACGGGCCTCGCCCTCTGGAAGCGATCCACTCAGACAAAATGCATTTTTTATTCTGAAGATGTCATCAGACAAAGAGGTCATATTTGTTATCTGGCGGATGACAGGCAGTTAAAAGAAGAAGAAAGTAACGAGAATGAAGTACTGGGTTCACCCATCTTTCAACAAAAGTAGTGATACCGACAGTTTTGTTGTGGCCAGAGTACTAGACAGGATTCTGAAGGATTTAGATCATTTCACAGAATGTCACCAGAAGTTCTAAATTTATTCTTTTCTTGAATAACCAGGGTTTTTGCAATCATACAAATTGTGTGTTTCCCAACAAGCTCCACACGTTTAATATTTGCTTTCTCACGCATAATTACATAAAGCAGTAAAGTACTGTAAAAGCCCGTGAGATTCCGGCCTCTGGCGATATGTTTACGTCTGAGCAACACACGACACAACATTCTGAGTATCGTATCGGCCCGTCGTGAATATGTTTTTCGTGTCGCCTTCAGTGTGCGAGGTTCCCTTTGAAACGAAGAGCAGAGTCTTATCGTAAGCTAATAGTATCGACATCGTAGTCTAAGTAGTATCCAATGTGAGAACTTCCTATGCTGATTTCACGTCCTGTCAATCCAACCGTTTTGATTTGTGATTTGATAACCCAAAGAATACGAACTGGTGACGAATGCAGTTAATGAAGCTTCTCGTTATATAATTTTCACCATTCTCTTGTTATATTCTCTCCCATATGTCCAAATATTTTTCTGGGTTCTCTGTTCGCAAGCACTCGTAACTAATACTCTTCCTGTAGGGAGACACACCAACTTGCACACAAATACGTAACGAGATAAACATTATAGCTCTGTGCATTTATATTTGCGCTGTTAGAAGGGGAACCTAAATGCGTTGAGAAACACAAAATGTAAAGTTGTCCATGTAAAAGCTAGGAAAGCATATGGGGATGTAGACATATAGCTCCACTTATTCTCAACCTTGGTACTAGATAAAGAGAAGTTGTCAGCCTTATGATCCAGCCGTTTTTCTTTACCGTCCGGGAAAGAGTCCTCGCTAATTATTCAGTAGGAGGCTGGGTGAGCACCAGAGCATTTTTGGAAAATCAAACAATCTTTAACACCTACCGGTTTCAAACACCGAAACGTCCAATCGGTACAACGAAATATTAATTTGGAAAAGTTATTCAGCTATGAACATTCTACACCCACGGTAACTGTAGCTTCTGATTTCATATGCTCTAAGAATTTTCCTTCTGAATGGATTAAGGCTAGTTTGGAGACGTGATTCTAGTGTGGAAGAGGCTTTATCTGCTAATATTTATCCATTCTAAATGTACACTATAATTCTTAGACAATGGTGTAACATGCAAAATATCACTGATGTGTATTTGGACTTTCTCCGTTGTCACTGATTATACAAACACGACTTTTCAAAAACAAACTACAGACTAAAATACTTAGTTTACCTGAAAACGAAAGCAGTCTGCTTTTGAAACGTCGTGTTTGTATAATCAATGACGATGGAAAAAGTCCAAACACACATCAGTGATATTTCGCTTTTATCTATTCTAGTTTCTTAAATCTGTGACCATTAAGTTAATATAGTACTTGTTACTGTTTGTTTGAATATATTTAAAGCGACCTTTGTGCATTTGTACAGAGACAACGTTACTCTTTATGTGTCCCAAATTTGAGTTGTCACAACTGAGAGCAAAATAATTCTTTAGGTAAATTTGTAAATCTTTAATCAACTTTAATTTTTTTCCATAAAATGAAAGTGTGGTTGCCCGTCACTTAATAAAATTATAATTCACGATAGAACATACTTAAATTTACTAAAGACGGTAGTCAAATACAGCCACTACCTGTGTGTGTTATTTATGCCACGAATTCACTATATGTTTAGGCAATGCATGCCATCATCAGGCGAGTATCCTCTTACAAGCTACCATAGTAGCACGCATGACTTTCCTTAAAGTGAATATAATATATAAATACAACGTAAGTGATATATGTCCCATTTTTGTGTGCAATCTTCGTTGTCTTTGTCACATAATGTAGACAAAACACAGTTTGTTGTCCTTTCTGAGGCTGTCCACACGATTACAGCGCTGTTAAAGATTTTTGATGACCAAAATATTCGTTACTATACTGAGCTTGTGTGTGTTGGAAGGGCGGCACTGCTATTGTTTTGGATTTGATATAGTGTCTTGTTTTTATGAATTATGTTACAGTACTCTTTGATAGGTGTGATAGTTTTGTTTGTACTTAAGATTAGCCGTTCCGTAAAAGTAATAATTCACGTACGTACATTAAGATATGTATATCCAGCACTCACGTATTCAAGTCGTGTTGCTGTTTGCGTCTGTTGTATCGGAGTGACCAATTTTAAGTTGTATAGTTTATGTTTTTCGGATAACCCTTTCCCTCGCTGTACTTATGTATGTATATATATATGTATTTGTATGTATGTATATATGCATGCTGTTACTAGTATTGTGTATGCAGGATCAACACTGCGCAAATCACCTTGTATCAGTTTACGAGTACATAGGATTTAATTTAAGTGAGTTTTTTTCTTAACTGCCTCCTATGTGTGAAACCCCAGTACAATAGTCATAACGATCCTTTCTTTCTGTTCTGCAATATTTCATATATTTTTTATCTTTTAGAATTTTGTGTGATAGTTTTTGAATAGTATTATTCGTATTCAAGGCTACTTTTATACTGGGGACTTTCAAGATGCTTTTTATGAATCTCGTCTCTTTATCTTTACAGGCACCAACACAGAAGTACACTTTAGCACGCAATACTATCTAAAACTGCCACATCAAATCATAAAAATCAAACAAATATGAACACAGTGTCACCCACAAATTAAAACGCTTAAGATTCTCCCTACAATATACATGCCAAAGAGACAGATCGGGATTAAACCCAAGTCTTCACGATGAAAGGCCGGCGACTAGCGGCCTGAGCCATAACACAGCCTTGAAGAACAAACTCATCAACGTTATACACATACTTCCTACGCGACAGAGGCGGTCGGCATGGCATAGTCGGTATAGCGACTCGCTACGTGCTGGACTGTCCGGGGTTCACTACCCTGTGGGGGCAAGAGATTTTTTCTTTGCCAGAACCCTTCCAGACCGGCCCTGGAGCCCACCCAGACTCCTTCAATGGCTACCGGGTAAAACGGCAGGGGCGGGGGTGGCTTTGACTACCTACCCCATCTAGCGCCTAGATTAGCACAGAGTAGAGCTACATCTGTACTTCTCCTCTGTGCCATCATGGTACTTTGCAGGGAGAACTTTACCTTATACTGATCTGAAAGATCATAGAGTGATTTCTTTAGAAAGACTAATCGGTGAATGCTCTTTACCGCAAGAATCATATGAAACATGTAAATATCGTGGGCAAAATGCGGAGTTACAAAAGCCAAGTCTGGCGGTACATAGAGTATCGACTGGACTTTGAAGGGTTAAACATTGTTTTTAAGTACTGCAGATTAACAAACCTTATTAATCTAGTTAAAGTACGTAAATTTGTTGATTATGAAGTTTTAATTCACTGTACTAAATTATTATGTAATTTTGGTCTCGGGGGCAATTTAGTCTGTCTTTCCATACATTCTGGCATTTTTAAAGGAAAGATGTGATTGTGTTGATTTGTATCATAAAGGGGCTTGTTACTGATTTTTATCAGGTCTGACGTAGCACATGCTCTTGTCTTCTCAGCCCTCTACTTTCAAATTAGAACAACTGCTTTTCATTTATTTGTCTTTCTATGAAAAAATTCAAATAAAAGTACTGGAACGGGCATTGAGCTGAGACTACTCACAATGGCTTATTCTTCTGGAAGCCAGGGTTACGCTTGAATGTCTGTCTGTAGTTTGAAAAGCATCAGATTATTTGATCCCTTGGGGCAAAGTCCGCGAGTGATCCCAAAGCATGTTACGGTAACTCATCTGTCCTCAGAAACCTCCATTTCTTCATTCTGAAATGTGAAGTTAGCGCTGTGATGAAGGCATACAGGGGAGTGGAGTAATGATTTTAATATTCAATTCTAACCTCGGCACTACATGAGTGGTCATTTTCACGTGCCGGCCTCTTTTCGCCGGAAAAGATACCCAATTACCCACTGACTATGAGGCTGTGTGGTGCCGAGAGTCGGTCTTGATGCTTTGGCAAAAGATAAAATACATTCCTCCTACAGGAAATATAATCACGATTCCCCAAACTCCAGCCTTTACTCTACGCACTTTCTTCCTTCTTGAAGTCGCAATAAAAAGGTGTTTTCGTTCTTTTTCACATTTCATGAAATGTTATCATGGTGACAATAGTGACATTAAGTATTATTTGTTGTTTAGTCTCGTTATTTATCCAAATTCTTTCCGATCTGTAGGGTTTAGAACAGAAGGACAGTAATCCTGTGTATGATTTTCACATATATGTAAATAACAGGAAGGAAAATATAGAATTGGACACATAATAAATAGGCTGTGTAATATCCAAAGTACTATAATTATTTTGTTTTTAGTGCAGTAATTTTTAATATTTAAAATATGATCTTTAGAATAACATGAGGAATTTTTGTGCCTCCTAAAAGGCGGGGAATTTTGTGACAAGCTAAAAGACTATCAGCATTTCAAGAAGAAATTCGTAATTAAATACGATCAGCATTTGTAGTAACCGCTTGCTCAGCAGTTAACTTTCATGCAACCAGCCTCTGGAAATCTGATGAGGATAGAATACTGTAGTAACAGTAAAGAGAGGACATATGAGAGAAGAAAATGAAGCCAGCTATTCAGCAAGTTGTTAACTTCTCAAGCTTAGAGAGAATGGCACTATGGTGGAAAATGTGGAAGTTAATAAGCTTAATATGAAAAGAAATGGATTATTCAGATGGAGGCGAATGTGTATTTTTTGTCATCGATACTACGCCAGTATTCTCCTGGAATAGTGTTGCTGAGTTAAATATTATACAGCTTAAAATACAGCGTAGCCTTGTCAGTAAAAGATTAGCAAAAAAAGGGTCTAAAAGAATTTGGTGCTTTTAAAATGATGTGCTAAAAAGAAAAGGGGTTTGAGAAGACTGGTATCATTGACCTGAAAAGAACATAAAACATATCGATATGAATAACAGGCTTCTATAATCGACGTAACGTATAATGAAAGTGTGCATTTCCTGTGTGGGAGCTATCGAGTTCAATGACCAATAACGACTTCCTCCTAGAGCATCTACATTGTCACACGAAGAGACGTCCTCTGCTGGAGAGGGAGCGTCATTATCTACGTTTTTTGACCTGGTCAAGATTAGCATTAGTTGCTGAAACTAAGGAACTGCTGAATAGACTGTGATGGCTCAACTATCCACAGTCAGAAGGAAGTCAACATGCCAAGACTGGCCGACTAACTTACTGAGGAAGGTAAAATTCACGGGAACATGTAACGATGCAATAAACAAAAAAATAATTGAACGAGGTATGCTACGTAATCTGCTGTTTCTAAAATGTAGAGTTCCATGTAATCTTTACTGGGCTGGACGATCCGGTACTCGGATCCCGGCATGGGCAAGAGATATTTCTCTTCTCCGAAACTTCCAGACTGGTTCTGAGGCCCACTCAGTCTCTATTCAATGGGTGAAGTCAGTTCTTTCTCCAGGTTAAAGCAGCCTGGGCGTGAAGTTGACACCTCAAATCCATCTAGTAGTGAGCCTAAGAATGAATGGAGCTGTAATTTTACCCCCCTCCCCATGCCTTTATTGCGTGCACAGGGACAGTTTTACCTTTTGATGTTCTTTACTAGGTTTTCTGAGACATAGCTAACATGCTCTTGTAACTAGCATGGATTGGGAATGTAGCGGTAAGGATTTGTGTTAAAATGTTCAACAATCTTGTATGCATTTTTCAGAATGTAGGTGGTTATAGCATAAGAGATGGTTTTCCAGGTGGAAGAATTTATTTTATATACTCATACCTTGAGGTTACAAATAGTCGATTTTAATTAAACTTTTAAGATTACATTTATTAGAGAAATTACGAAAAATGAATAGGGCAGAGAGGGTTGAGAAAATCATAAAAAATTTCAGTGGAAAAACCTCAAGGAATGAGATCACTAGAGAAAAGCGCGGAGATGAAGTTTAATGTTAAAAATAATCTGAACAGAAATGGTACTGGATCTGGACTGTTTCAGAACACGATTCAAGAGCGGCGGACTGTTTTGAACAGAATCATGAGACTTCATGGTCCATAAAAGGCGAGAAATTTCTTGGCTAGTTGAGCATCAAGAATTTGCTGCTCCATGCAGTTAAATAGGCTATGTTATTCACGTCTTAACTAGTCTTCTTTTTTTCTTTGACGATTATTTCAATGAGTTTCAACTTGTCGCAGAACGTATCGGAAAAGTGTGCTATTCACATCTCGGCAATGACACCTGTTATAATGTGTGACGGCATGTGTGGTTTTCCTCGGTTCACCAAGTGAATACCAGAATATGACCTTGACATTGACCATGATGTTTTTTTCTCACATACTTTATTCGCCGAACTTGATCAACATTTTTATCACCCAACAATAAATGACAAATGCAACTGAAACAGCGTTGTTAAATACTCTTCGACTTTTAAATTTTATTAGTGTAAATACATGACAGAATCTCACTAAATCTTTTGGCACTGACTTTTCTATGTATAGTGAAAATCTTTACTTACTACACGTTATAATTGAAGATGGAGGGTGCAACGTTTTGTTGCATTCGGTCACAAACACGAATTTATTAAAAGAAAAAATTTGCGCGTCTGACGTAAAGCTTCTGACTTGTATTCTGGAGGCACTCGCCTCGAATCTTGGTCAGGACCCCGGCTATTCTGAAAGAAGTTTCGTTGTTTTCGTCATTTCCTCCAGGCCCTTGCAGGAATGCAGCACTTAAAGAGGCCAAGACCGTTTTCCTTCACATTCTTTTCTACTCGTATTAACCAGTCATTAGTCGTCTTACTGTTCGGCGCTTTACGTTCTTAGATATAGACAGCGTCGCTAAACAAGTCAGAAGAAAACGGAGATGAAACACATACAGTTTGTTAAGATTATTGTAGGGAAATCGCAGTTACGAATGAGTAAATAGTGTTGCACGTGACATATATTTTTATTCACGTATGCTGTTCCCAAAACAGATTTGAGAAGTTCTTGAGAGGTTGAAGCTGCAATACTACAAAGTGCTGTTTCGTGTTCGGCTTAAGGAATTTTTCAGTTTGCCTTTTCCGTACGTCGTCTGCGGTATCATTACTTAGCTTTTATACAAAGCAGTTCTTGAATATCAGCTGATTGAAAGTTTATGTAGGTTGCGTTGTAAAGATATATCGAAAGTGTAAAAGGAAACACATTTACTGATTAACTTGTAGTTTATTTAACGACACTTAACCATCATCGTCGTCATACATTCTCTGGGTTATATGCTTAAGGCCTTTTCCCATGAATTCCAAAATAGACTTGGTCTTCCGTCGTGGTTTTTGCCATCCCAATTCTTGTCGCCCCCGTGGCTGGTGTTCAACTCTATGTAATTTTGTTGGTCTCTGATGTCGAAATTTCTCTGATGGTCTAATTAAGGGAAGCTGCTAAAACAAAAGAAACGCGTTTGTGCTACCTCTTCCTTTCAGGAACGCCTTTGGACTTTAAACTTCATTGTCGTATTTATTATGCTCATGATATGATGGTTTTCTATACGCGCAATTTGGTACCAATCGATATGTTTGTGTCGAATTTTTTTGATATTAGTATATAACTCCTTATAATGTACGTAGTATAGCTGATTAGGTATGATAATTATACTACGGGCTGGAGGCAGCATTATCGGGATTCGATTTTCAGCAGTAACAAGAGATTGTTTGTTCTCCAAAGCGCCCATACAGGCTGTTGGTCCTTCCTAGTTTCCTATTCAATAGGAACCAGCAACTCTTTTCGAAGGGGATAAAGCGACCGGAGTGTGAAGCTGAACAATTACGTCTACATAGTGTCAAGGTTAAAGATGCCCAACCGCTAAGTGTGCGTGATAAATAGGAAAGAATTCGGATGGAATATGCCGTGGCTGACTTTAATGTACTATTCCAGCGTTTGTTTTGGAGGGACTGATGAAAACCAGGAACTCTAGAGTCAGGTAGTTATCCCAAGAACCGAGGTTTAAACCACCAGAACATAAAATAGGAAATCAAAACAACTACATCGCGTCTTTCGGTAATATGTCTAATAATTAAAGTTGTACAAATTGGACTACTTAAATCTTTCTTCTGTTTTGTGGTTGTAAAGGTATGGTTAAGTACTGTCTATTGTACGGAAGCGAAGTCATTAATGTGTAGATGATCAATTATTTTGTGCCAGGTTCGAAGAGGTACTGACGGAGCTTCCATTAAAGGAACCCAACAGAATAAAAATTGTTTATACCGTGTCAAATCTGAATGTTACTTTGTTCGGTCTGAGCTCCATACTAAATGGCATATCAAACTGCGGCTGCAGGAGGCTGTTTCACAACGGAAAGGCTATTCTTTTATTTTCATAAGAGTGAAGGCGGAATTTGTTAACAATACCCACAAATGCCTAAGCTTGGATCTTAGAGTAACACTAAAAGAACCGTGTTCAGTTTGTCAGATATAAGAAATGACGGTTTGATGAACATTCTTATCAGTATACAAACACACAATGCGACTAGCACTGTGTTAACAAATTCCGAAATCTCAACGGAGCTAATACCAAAGTACTGTGTACTTTTGTGTGCCACTTCCATTCGTTACCCATCCTTGCAAATAAGTGCATGTTAATAATAAATTCCTATCCACTTCTGTGTCTTCTATGTGAATGTTTTCCACCAGGTTTACCCACCAATATTTTGTAAGCCTTCCTCTTTTCCTGATCTTAGCCATAAATGTACCATTTACGTCAGCATATTTCCGAATATGTTTGTGCAGCAGAAACACTTTAGATGTGTGTTTGGGAGAGACACTTTCAAATTTTAGCCTATAAGATGTCTGACTGATATTTTCGTGCTTTTATCATTTTCTCCAGGCAAATTCTGAGGCATTCTATTACCTTAAAATGGGCCTCTCGTAACCAATCCATAATTCATGATGTTCTTTCTATTTCATTCGACGCTATGTAGCTTACGTTTAAAAGAGCGTTCTACGTAATCTGAGAATAGAACAGTGGGCGGAAGGAAAAGGTGAATATACTGGAACATGCAGGTGTAATAAAATTGGTTCAGTGTAGGCCACGCTATAAGATTGCGATTTGACAGTGAATGGAAGGTGAAGCTAACAAAATCTATTCGATAATTCTTGCGCAAATTTCACCTGAGAAACTCAGGAAATCACAGAAATCTGAGTCAGATTTGTTGGTTCCGGAGTTCGAAGAAAATATTTTTCGGATGCAAAACATACGCTTTAGCATGGGAATAACTTGAGGGCACCTTAAAAATCAGTGGATAAATGTTGTGAGTAGTAATATAATTTCCTATATTCGGAGAGCATATACAAAAATTAAATAATATTAATCTATTTATGTTAATGTGGTTTGACATTTCTCTTGACTGGTATTTGTAGCTTTGATAGGCTTGTTTTACCAGGCAGATTCGTAGGCACACGCTGCAATACACAGGATAATTCTAAGTGCTTGAAACGTTTCCATTGTGTTTTCTGCCTGGATATCTCGTGAAAGTAAAAGCGAGTTTTCGGCAAAATAATTGCCACTGAAACTAAAATTTACATTAATTCGAATGTAGCTCCTTTAGCTTCTTAGTATTTTGGTATTTAACAAGTAACTTATCATTGCTAATGGGGTTTTTAATACAAGGAAATAATATGGAAGGTAAATGTGTCAACAGAAGGATGGAGAAAGTGTGGTGACCTTGTCCAAAGTACAAGTCTGGCAATCTCCAGATGAGTGAGTAAAAGTGCGAGAGGTGTTAGGACAGCCAACACAACGGGATATTAAGAAAAAATCACGCTGCTTTAACAGTAAAGTTTCAGAAGCTAAAGATTCAAGTCTCTTGGGACATGACGCATTGTTGATTTGTAAATATTTACCGACTTTTTGAAGGAGTTTGCTGCCTCCATTTTAAGGGTTCTGAGTAGCCTAAAAATAGTGCGCATATGAGATTTAGTGTATTTTACGAGAAAGAACAGCAAAAAAAAATACTGCAGAACGTAGGTTAAATTTGAGACAACGTGTAAGTAGGATGCAAAGGAGTTGACCACTAAAATTAGCATACTTTTATAATTCCAACGAAAACGAGGCATTGCAAAAACCCAGATATGTTTGGCAATTTGAAGCTTCTAAATATCAAAATGGCTCGTAGCATCAAGCCCTTGAAATGGAAGAACAGCAATAGATAAATCTAACATAACAGCACAGTTACTAAAATAACTGTCTGGGCTTGCTTATTTGATAACCGGATTTGTTACGCGGAAAGGGGAGAATTTCCCGTCTGCTACCATATTCAGAAAATGTACATATAACCTAACGTGGCATATTCGCGTAATATTTAAAACTCCTCGGCTACTCTAACAGTCAAATACCATTTCACTCGAAGAGAGCGCTGTTGTGGCGATATAATGCCGCCGGCAATAATAAAACGTAATTAGAAGTCTTCATGTAAATTGCCCGATACTTTTGTCCGATTTTAACCGAATTTGGAGTTCCTCGACAGATGTTCGTAAAAGTCACCAGTTTCAAATATAAGGGAAATCCTCCAGTGGGGCCGCACTGATACCTACGGACAGACGGGCCGACGGATAGATATGGCGAAGCAAATAGGTGCTTTTTGCGACTATGCAAACGCGCCTGAAAACGGGGATTCAGTATTGCTAATCTGAGTAAACTGCGATGAGTGACAGCCTGTGTTGTTAATTCTAGGCTGTGGAAAAGTGGAGTGATGTGTCCGGTTATAAGTGCACAGCCTGCATAAGGCGATGCCTGTACATGTTACGGCAGGTCCCACCTCAAGTAAATGAAGATTCGGCTTCTTTCGGCACTTGAGAAATAAGAAGTTTAAAAGCGTCGATGAGTGACGTAAAATTTTTTTTACACTTCGTAATTTTAACATAAATTTTATCATTATTTAATATTACAGAATTTAATAACTTTTCGTACCGTAAACAGTCTCTGTAAGGTTGGATTTAACCTGACTCTTTTATAATCTGCAGCGAATGTATGTATCGAATTTCAAAGCGAGTATCTGTGACGTCAAATCCATTACGGCCAATAATGAAGTACTTGAAATACAGCGTTTCAGAGTAATTTGTTCTTGTCAGCCCATGTTGTAATTAGATGACAGTTGATGAAGTGTGTATGACGCTGTGATTTAATCACTCTCATGAATAATTTGTGCAGATAACCAGGAACTTGATATTTCACTGAGTGTAGAATTGTTTCGTGATTTGTTACACCTCACATTGTCGGTATAATACCATGCAATTAAGGAAGCAGGCTGTAAATTGTATGCAAAAGTGGAAACATTAAAATTTTAAAGTAACTGATTTTTCTTTTGCGAGATTGGAGATTCTAACAAAGGTGATCATGAAGAATCAAGTGATCTGGGATGTTAAGCGGTGTCGACTAGTCACTAGGCCTACTTACCGAAGTTTAGAAGAAGCGTAAGGTCTTCCTCTTCAGGGTCAAGCATTCCGAAAAGTGTGGACAACTTGATTGAAAATGGAGGCACTACGCTTATCAGAAATGTCGGTAATTATTTACCAGTCTGTACGGCGTTATATCCAGGAGATTTAATCTTCAATTTTTCGCTTTTTTCCTGCAACAAGGCGCTGAAGGTTTTGCGTTAAACGTGACATTTTGTATTGTCAAAGCGATGATTAGGCGTGTTGTTTCATTCTGCGGTGTGAATTCGAAACTTTGGTGATGTGTGTCAACGTTTCTGAGGAATGCGCTGCCTCCATTTTATAGCCTGAAGGTGAAGGCAGCATTTTCCGCCGAACCGTCTTCATAATACCTGTTTCCCTGAGTACATGTTGTCACATTCCAAAATAGAATACCCTTCAGTCTGTGTTTAACTATGCTACATTCTGCGTGCGAATGCTGTGATCTAGAACAGTGTTTCCCACACTGAAGTCAGGGGACACTTAGTGTGCCACAGGGGTTGTTCGAAGGGAACTGAGGAAAAACGGTTTACTTTTAATTTAAAAAGGAAAAACTGTCAGACAATGGAATGCAAATCATTTCGCACTGGTTAACAATTTTGTGTTACATAATCTACATAATTCCATTGATCCTCACGTAAGAAATCAGGTACATCCACTGATACTTCTAATGTTTACCAATCCCAACGTGTTACAATGTTACTTAAATATGGGACAACGCCACCACTCCTATCTTTTCCAACTCACGCTTTTATCGCCTTGCCGTTACTTATTCTCATCTGCAATTCTGATACGAAGGAACTTAAGAATTATTCCTGTAATTCGTGGATTCAAGAGGTAATGGGAGTCTGTTTCAGGAAGAAAAGCGGTCGGGGCTTAAAGCTGACCACTCCCTCGCATGCCTTCATGGCGTACACAGGGACAACTTTACCTTTACCACTGTACATTGGCTTTAAGCCTGATAGGCTAATCACAATGTAGCGAGATATATGCCCAGTCAGACATCGAAATAAAATTGACACACATTAACGTAACTGTGCTGCAAAATAATGGGCGGGTGCTCATCCTAGAGGCTGTTATTCCTTACCTGTTAATTATTTATATAAAATAACACATTCGGGAAAATATTGGAAAATAAATTCTATAATTTCAGTCGTTAATGTCGTACGCATGAACAGATACATTCCTGCTTGCTTGCAACATCACACACAGGTTGCTTCCTTGAGCATAGAAGTACCAAACTTCGCCTTCTTTTGCTCACAAAAAGATGAAATGACAAAGACTTCTGCTTCGGAGTTAATGGCTAAGCATGAATCAAACTATGAAAAAATATCTCTAGATGTAATTTTGTATGGAGAAGCAGGACATTTTTCGTGGTTACTGCGCAACACTCTGAAACACAGTGCCAAGTTTGTAATGTTTACGCTGGAAGGGAAAACTAGCGATTCGCATTGCGGAAAGTTATAAATCGACTGCTTCTTTGGAAAGAATGAAACACATTTCCCAGATACGGAAAGTGGCAACTTGGTAGGATGTCATAGCTGCAAAATTAACAGAAAAAGATATAGAAAGTTCTCAGCAGAATGTTGATACTTTTGGTAAAGCATGTGATAACAGAAATTCTCAGCAGCAGCCTTCCTTGTGATGAGCTTTTAAAAACTTGTTTTTTTTTCTGGTATTTGAAACGGATATGCTGTTATCACGACGTCTTCACAATCACTGGAAGTCAATACGTGCAATGATTAGAAGCTGGTCTTTTCTCCTTTCCGGAAAATGAGTTTTTTACTTTTCATAAAACATGTAGTTTATCCATACTGACATTATTGAAACAATGTCTCTTCCTTTATGATAATTTATTCTATGAAAAAGCAACCAGCTTTGTTGTGGTTGTTCGTTTCTGGTGTCTCCCACCCTATTGGGGGGGGGGGGGGAGCGGGTACACTTGTGATCTCAAGCATACTAAATGAATGATATTGACAAGAATGTTAACAAATAAAGGTAATTTTCGTTATGTAAGGCAACTATTTTCTGAAAATGTCAAAATGTATAAAAAACGTGCTCGATATCCATCTTATATGACTCAGGTGAGGCAGGTGAAGGCGCCAAGCAGGAAGACGCCATTTTACCTACATGAAGTCGATTTACTCCAGTCCATATAATCTCAGAGCCAATTTTTGTGACATATATTTTGTATTCTACATTCGTATATTCCTACTTTCCTCAAACGGACACTTCTCTTTAGAGTTTACGACCAAAATTTCGTACCCATCTCTCATTGCCACCCTTATTCGTGCATGTCCGCCCAGTGGCATTATACCATAGATGTCATCTTATGCTATCATGATCGTCATAGTTATCATCACAATGTTAGTGAAATTCATTAGTTCAGAGTCAGTAATTGTTCAGGAAACATCTCACATCTTATGCCAAATATGTTAAGGACTCTATTATGTTGGTAAGGTGACGGCTCACCTCACTCTAATACTAAGGCTTAGAATGAGGTGCCCTTTAGCGGTCTAAGACGTGGGTCCACGGCCGCTCGCTTGCTGGGATCGTGGGTTCAAATCCCGCCGGGGGCATGGATGTCTGTCTCTCGTGAGTGTTGTGTGTTGTCAGGTAGAGGTCTCTGCGACGGGCTGGTCACTCGTCCAGAAGAGTCCTACCGAGTGTGGTGTGTCTGCAGTGTGTAATCGCGAAACCTCCAAAAATGAGGCGGCCTAGGCCCCCTAGGGGCTGTCGAGCCATAGGAAAAAAATGAAGTGACCTTTACCTCTACATTACTTAATATATAGTCATGGTCTGCGGCTTAATCACAAGAACAAGTTTAACTTAATTGTTATTATATAGTTTTATTGAAGTATTAGTTTGTTATAATAAGGCAACTGAATAACCGTATCATTAGGCTTTATGATTTCTGATAAGCAGCTATTTAATATAACTTCTTAATTAACTTCATTTTATATTACAGTAATTAATAACTCACATCGCTAGACAAAGCATAAAATTATGTCTAACATAAGACTATCAGTAGGCCGTGCCATGGCTCAGGCGGTTAGTCGCTGGCCTCCCACCTCGGAGGCCCGGGTTCGATCACGGGTCGTTCCATGTGGGTTTTATGGTGGACAAAGTGGCACTGGGACAGGTTTTTCTCCGAGTACTTCGGTTTTCCCCTGTAAGTTTCATTCCATAGGTGCTCCATTAAAATGGAAAAGCAGAAAAACCCTCATCATCCTCATCACGGGGCTGCACAATAAGCCTTCAAGGCTGCGGTGCGTCCGTAGCATCTGCTGCGGGGCCCTTCACAAAAAAGAACTCCGTAACGTAGTGGTCATTGTGCTTATGGATTTATAGGCATATGTACGGAAAGAAAGCTGTGTGATACTAGCAGTTGCGTGTTGCAAGTAGACAGTCGTTCGCTTCTCGGTAGTGGTGGCAGCAAGTGGCGTGCGCCACGAACACTACCTCGCACCGCTAGCTGCCTTTGTAGCACAGCAGTTTTGAAAAAATAAAAGCACTTTTCTTCCCAATACTCTCGAATTCCGAAGACTAGTTCTTTATTTGAAGGTTCCCAGGCTCCGCTCATTTGTCGGTCTGATAAGAGCAGCATGAAGATGAAGATGAGTATGGAGCATTAGTGAAAAGTTACTGACAGGGAAAACCAAACTACTCGGAGGGTAACCTGCTTCAGTACCACTTTGTCCACTACAAATTTCACATAAACTGGCCCGGGACTCAGTCCGGATCTCCGCGGTAAGAGGTCTACATTTATTACATGAGGGGGGGGGGGGGGGGGCAAAACTTACTGCTCTGAAGCTCCCGTGGCTGTGCCCGCTCATCCTTCTGGTAAAGATAGGCTGAAAGCAGGGCAGGGCTTTCAGAATTTGGAGAAGCAATTGTGATGGGAAGTGAAGTATGCAGACGAGCAAAGAGGCCGTGCTTTTGGGCTGAAATTTAATTTGATTGAGGGCTGCATTGTGACGATATTTTGATGCCGAGAACAAATTACTTCTCCAGTAGAAATACTAATAAGTTCGCGCTCTTCAGGGAAATAATCGATGTTGATTGTGAAATATTAGGAAACAAATGTCTTCTATGGGGAAATACAGAGTTTTTAAACGTTATATTTGGTGGCATATGTAGTTACTGTTAGCCTTTAAACTACATACATTATTAATCTAATATATATGGTGTATATGGATGACTGTACATACATTACACTCGTTACTTATTTTGCGGCGGTATCGTTAGAGCAGAACAAGCCTGAATGCGTCAGTGGATATCTGGCTGGCATTACTTTCTGATAGCTCTACTGTTCGCACATTAGACAGAAAAATCCACACTTGCACTGAATAGCCGTAAACAATGTACCATATATTTAGGACGGAAAGGGTGAGTGGTCTGAAGACATCATTCTTCAGTCACTTAACATCGCCACCATAAGCTGACTCACTCGAAGCTCCATTATCTTGAAGGCGTGTAACGGACTGTTATGCTAAGCGAGCTTCTGTCCCACCTTGGGTGTCCTCGTGTAATAGGACTTAGGACAAAGCCCTTCTTCGCGGCGCCAGAAAGCATTTCCTAGTCGATATTTCCTTGGTAATAAGTTCTGTGTTTCACCTTGAAACCTCTCCTTCAGTACCTACACGCTGTACAAGTTGTGTGATTTACTTTGATTACTGTGCAGCAGGGCTGCCCAACATGCGGCCCTCGGTCACCTGAATGGTTTCAGTAATACAGTTTAAAAAACAAAATAGAGTAGGTCAACACAACAGCATATGGCAACATTATTAACGCAGAAAATGTTTACAAAATACTCATCACTTTTAAGACAGCACACAGTAAACCAATCATTCTCTGTGTTTTACCGAGTTCAGTACGGCCTGCTACCTTGCCATTCAAATG
The DNA here is from genome assembly GCA_021186555.1 of Reticulitermes speratus. Lineage (NCBI taxonomy): Eukaryota > Metazoa > Arthropoda > Insecta > Blattodea > Rhinotermitidae > Reticulitermes > Reticulitermes speratus. The sequence goes on along the minus strand of JAJKFL010000014.1, from coordinate 25,840,047 downwards.
CACTCTTAGCGTAACTTATTTTTTGTAAATAACGGCTTTTTAATTATTTCAGTCCCCCCTCCCCCCCCCCCCCCCCGCTTCGATACATGTACACTCACATGCGGACCTCAGGCGAGTCCTTAAAGAAATGTGGGACCCTCCTGTGTGATGAAGTTGGCCAGCCCTGATATAGAGTATTAGATCGACTTTTAGGAAGCCAGTAACATATATATTGCTGTGATATGTGATTAGAGTTTAATGAATTAAAATAACATTTAGGTCTATTCTACTGAACTACAATATCGATAAATTAAGTTTGTGTAAAGAACTTTACGTTACTTAGGAAACTGTACAATCATGCAACACATAAAGTTTTCTTGTGATTATTGTAATTTAGAAAATATAATTCGAGTTATACTTCACCGTACATAATTGTTTATTTAGACAAACAATAACCAAGATAACATCTCTTAACTCATTCCAAAGACAACTGTCCTGTTTAAGATTCGTTGGCCTATTGTGCCAGCTTTTATAGACATAGATTTGGAGCGGAACTAATGCAACACAGTTTCGTAAATGCATGAAAAGTTTAAGATTCTAAACTCCTGAAACAAAGATAATATTAATTTTTATTATTTAATTTATGAAACTATAATGAATACAGCAGTAAAGTAGTAGAAATAATCAGGAGTGCGAACTGTTAATACTAGAGCAAAAATCAATTCTTCTAGAGTCAGGTTTTTAGTTGAGTGAGTCATAGAACCAGACGTTGGTGAAGAGGAAGTATTCGGCCCTTTTTGGTGATTAAAGCCTGGTCGTCCAGCCCATAGCTACTCTCGTCTTTACTGACTCTCTTTCATCTTAATGGAGAAGCCTAGGCGAATAAAATGTTCTTTTCTGTCGTTATATGTACGTTCTTATGGGCAACTTAATGCTGAAATAAGTACACAGACAGGTAGAAATATGTTCAATTTCTTTTTCCTTTCAGTGCGCAAGAAACACCTAGATGATATATTTGTTGAGGTTAGGAAGGTACGTTTTAGTACCATAAATAAGATTAAGGAAATAGAAAAGAACTTGGGTCTATATCAAGAAAAACAGTTAAAAGGACATTATCTGACACCTAGTTATTGTTATTATTAAACTTGTTGTTGTTGTTGTCGTCGTCGTCGTTTTGTTTACGTCTTAGGTCAAAGTGCTGTTAGGATATTTGGTTCTAAGAACAAAGAAGTAAATTCAAACTGAGAAAAGTAAAGTAAAATTTGCGTATTTTTATTATTATTATTATTATTTTTTTTTTGTATTGTACTTTTCTTATTTTATTTCTGTATGTGCACTATTTATGGTTGTTTTGCATACTAGTATAGTCAGTATTGTAACTACTCTACGGACTGAAAGATTCTAGGTTCGAATCCCGGCATGATAAAAGGATTTATCTCTCTCAAAACGTCCAGACCGACTCCGCGGCCCACCCAGCCTCCTATTCAATGGGTCTCGTGGGCCTCTTCCGAGGTAAAATGGCCGGGACCTGAGGCTTAGCACTCACCTCTATCTATTGCTGAGGTTACGAATGGGAGGAGCTATATTCCTCTCCATCTACATGTCTTCATAGCTTCCATAATGACAAATTTAACATTTAACATTACCTTGTATTGGCCCTGATTATTTAATTGGCCATTAAGCCTTTGTGTCAGTACGTAAATAAACAAAGAATTGAATTGAAAAATTTATTTATGGCAACTAAATCAAATATGGAACGAATTTATCTCGAAATGTAACACGCATGGGAGAAACAATAAATGCTACAAATTGTTTATCCAAAAATTTTAAGGACATAGACCATATGGCAGACCTCTGCATCGATTAGAGTTTAATGTCAATATGGAGCTTCTATGAGAGGACTAGATTGTGAAATTGTTGATTTTCTTCAGCTGGCTTAGGTTGTGGTTAATTTTCGGGCCCTTAGGGTAGTTTATGAATATTATCATCGCCTAAAAGAAGATAATTCCTTGACCAGATGTGTAATCTCAGGTTTTACGGAAGTCCCTTGTCATGTAGATTGCCATTACCGTTGCTATGACCATAATATAGCCTAATTGTAGCACCTTCATTTTGTTCTGTGTTTTTAGGAGGCAGTATTTTCCACCATGGATGACAAACAGTTAAAGTGGAGCAAGCAAGGTTGGTTTCCTTTCTTGTAAAGCAAAGTTTGATGCGCGGTAGTATTCACTAACATGCTAGGTCACTCAGGGCTCAGAAGGCATTAAGACCTTATAAATGTTATGTGAAACGCAGCCCTTCCCGAATGTAAGAAGAAAGGTTACCGAGATCTGGAGCGATTTCTTTAATTCTTTTGGCAAAAATATTTTGCCTCTAAGACTCTGTCTCTTTTATTATTTCTGGAACTCCAAACTTCTTAGTGGTTTCAGGAAGTCTGTGCTTATAACCTGATGTCATGTTATTATTATCCTATCATTTATTGTAAAAGAGAATTTCATAATTTTTGTAATTGACAATTAAAAGCATTTGAAAATATACATAAACCTATGTTAGGTTTAGAGCCTGAAATCGGGTTGTGTTGACATTGATGGCCATAAGTCTCAGGCAGTGTGGGGAATGGCTGGTCATTTTCAAGAATGCGGAAATTTCTGTATCATTGTCAAAGAGAATGACAGTGCGACGACGTATACCCGTCATCGCCAGTGGCTCCCAATCGGGCATTAAGAGCACTGTAGAATAAGCGTCCGAAATAATTCGCTATACGGGGATCGGGCATAAAATACCTTTACATTGCACACAAAATTTGTCCACTTTATAAAGTCCCTGCAGGGAAGGTGTCACATGAGCTTTATCGCGTAAAAAGCCCGCAAACTCCGAAAATTCAGATTTCGATTTTACTCTAAAGTTCATCTTACATTATTTCATAGAAATGCTTTAATTCCCGGCGTGTGCAAGCTTCCTTACAGATAAAGATTCCGTGCCTGTGGACACAAAGATAAAATGGGGGGGGGGGGGGCACTGTATTTTGGGGTTTATTTCCAAATCTAATAAGGACAGTTCAGTTTCAATTGTACTTGGGCACTGACTCTACCGTGGGTCGAACTTCCTATCGTCCTGTTGATACAAGTCAGTGTCATTCCTTACAGAGCAGCATGTCACAGCTGCTTCAGTTTCGCATTTGTCCTTACATATGTGGCCAGCTAGACTTTATTTCAGCCTTGGAAACAGATTATAAGAGCTCTGTGGCGAATTCCTCTGATATAATTACATTCAGTGCAGATTCTTAGGTATGAAACTTTACGCCATGTAGGCTTATTTTCTGGCCGACTGTCGTAATATTACGAAAGAAACGTTGCTCAAAAGCGGGCGGCTTTGCTGATAATGCCCAGTCAATATTGACAGTGCCAAAGGGAGAGGTCCTTTTTGAGAGTGGCCGGGCGTTCTGCAATATTGCCAGATTGCAGTGTTTGACTGTACCATATACACATGCATTACAATAATTGGGCAATCAGATACGCAGTGAGGAACATGTTGTATGGTTGTGTTTATTTAGCAGTTCTGTGAACTATACTGCGTGCGGATGCATGTGCGACTTTATTTGATGCAGAAAATTGTATTAATGTCCATTTTAAATCTAACATATACATATACAGGTGCGTAGGGCTGACAACCTTGCCATCTTCATGTGCCGATTGTCTAGAAATTCTGGGAGCCTCAACTTTCTGGAGTCCTAAGGTCATGTTCAGGCCTGTATGGGGATTGCTTTTTACCTTGCTTTACATATACAAGGAAAATATATGTTATATTTTTCCGTTCATATCAGTATTTATGATACTCCAACTACGAGTGCGTGCCAATTAAAACGACCGGCATGCAAGTTTCTGTACTAATTCTTAACGAGTTGAATGAAACGTGATATAAAGATGCGGTTCCATGCCTCGTAATTTAGTCGTTGTTTCATGCTCTGCATGTTACAGAGCTACCATAGAATTATTTCATTTGGTCGTGGTGTAAAAAAGAAACTTGGCGGTATCTGTTAAGAGTGGCTTATAATTTACTTTGTAACAAAAAAAAAAAACAATACATCCTGTTAAATGATTGAAGCTGAAAGAGATTTTACAGGACCCCTAGTGACCAAAAATTAACTTAAGATCTACAGCTCGGTTAATATAGTAAGAAAATCGAAATAAATATACCGTGAATTAATTTTTAAATTAAAGTAACATAAAAATATATATCTAGTAAGAAAAGAAAGAAGGGAGTTGATTAGTGTGTACATGTAAACGGAGCTGATTAGGTCCTTTGTAATTCTTATCGTTTATTGAGATGAAATATTTCAAACTATCCTGAAGGCTTTTTGTCAGTTGTGATGTAGATTTTGTAACATGTTCTAATAGGATAAAATAAAAAGAACTTCTAACAGACGTCGGCACACCGTAACATCAATGGCAAGTTGTTTTCAAAACCATGATATTATTTCGGCACGTATAAAAGGTTCTTTCATACACGTTTTAAAAAATTAAAAAAAGTTCAAGGTTTAGTTCGTATAGGAAAGCATGTATTTTGGAGGAGGTTATTGACCAAATAATATAAGGAGTTATGTTTAATTTTCCTTAAAATTATATAATTATCCTTAACAACGTGGTGTTTTGTTAACCCGACATACCGATTCATTACCACGTTTTTTAAAATTAGATACGAGAGCAATGATGTGGCGGGGATTCATGTCATGTGGATGGTGGCGATTTTACTGGAGGAAAGGAAGGGCATCTTATTACATTCCCTGGGTTAGAACAGCCCAGTTTTTATTCTAATTCGGTTTTCCCCGTAAATTGTCTTACAGCCGCTGTAGGGTGTCATTACCTTCACGGATTCCGAAACGATTATGAATTTAACAGTTCTGACCTTGAATGTCACATGTGCCGACTACATCTAAACGGAAATTATTTTTGACACAAACATATATATTTCTTCAAGCAGTCATGTACTTCAGAAGGCATTGATGGCCTATTCATTTACATAATTAGTCTCGTTTGAGTATTAATTGTCTTAAAGCCGGAAGAATCAATCTGGTATTTGCTTAGGGACTCCGAACTGGATTAGAGGCATTAATTCATTACTTAGAAAATCCTCGTGGCCATCTTGTCCATGAAAAGTAAATAAACACATACAGTAAAAAAAATGCATTACAATTATTGAATAGACACCAACCAATTTAATTTCCCTAACGGAGATTCGAGGACAACCTCACATTTATTTGTCGTCTCTAAAATTAAAGCATACCGATCATCATGATTGAGCGGTTTGAAGTTCTGATTCGTCTCCTGGTGTTCCTAAGCCGTCTAATCTGACAGACTTTCATAAGTCCTGTAGGGTAAATTCTGGACAATAAATTAAAATAAGGCCATTCCCACGATCATAAGACGGTTCACATTTACACAAAAGCTAAACGTTGCTAACAGTGTCCCTGTAAAGGAACATCTATATAATGCATTCTACGATGAATTAAAAAATGTGTTTTGAAGGAATGTTTAGTCTAAGAAACCAAAAAAAAATATGACTCTGAACCTTCATTCTTTATCATCTGCGGAGCGGAATAGAGTACCCAACAAATTAATGGTTTAATCTTGGTTTACATTTATTTCGTGTTTAATAATGCAGACATCTGGCTGCAAATTATGACATGAATCTGCTTCACCTGACTAGTATTTTTACAAAGCGAAAATAAAGTACTAAACTCTGGATTACTGCTAAAAATTTATTAATTGCGAAACCACCAGAATAGAGCCTGTTTTAAGTAACTTTGTGATTTTGTGCCATTGTATTTCCTCAGCATGATACACTCTTAGTGATAAAGACTGTTAAAGTCAATATTTATGATCCAGAATATGAAGTAGTGTTTTGGTATAAACTATTTACATATTTTCTTTATCTGATATTATACATTTCAAATCGAGTGCAAATCTAACTATGCTTCTCATTTCTCATTTACACCGCGTCCCGATTTGACTCCTGACATCCTATAACAGTAGAAGTTTTATAAATCTGGTACAAGGAAAAAATAAATTCTTAGGTAAACGTTTAGCCGATAGACTGCTATCGTCACGGAGAAAAGCAGAGAGAGCTCCGAACATTATTCTATCTTCTACATGACGTAAGATATGAGACCATTAACACTGGAGCGTTTAATTAGAATGTTCAAAATTTTTTTTAAAATTTGCCCCTCTCCTTAACAGGCAGGATGACAGCGAATTGCAGGCTAATTGTGTAAAACTGCCACCCCTATTTCGTGTATATTCATGACAGCGATACGTCAGAATCTCGTCTGTGTTTGAAATCATGAACAGGACAGCAACCAACTGTACTGCGTATTTTTCAATGCAAAATCCATTACATTTAGTTTGGAAGTATATCCCGTGTGGCGCATCTAATCGCAGAGCAGTAATTCTGAGTTTGGAATGGTGGAATGGAAAGTAGAAGTATAATTGTTGCACCAATATGCATTCTTTTTGCCTGTAGATATAATGCACATTTTCGTGTTTACCATAGCTCTTCCTTATGTTAGCCCAAAATTTTCTCGTATTGAAATGCATCTTCGTGATACACAGTCGAACCCGGCTATAACGACATCGGTTTATACGACACCTCACCTATAGAGTCAGATATTCTGTGGTAAGAATTAATTCGTCACTGTTAACCATAAGATTATACTCCTCGGTTTAAAACGACACTCCTTTACAACGACATAAAATATTCGGTCACTTTCATGACGTTGTAACTGGGTTCGACTGTAGTTAGCTGTTTTACATAGGCCTATATACATAAATTGTTCTTGTAACTACTAGGTAAGTTTCATTCAAGACGTTACACATGCATAAACCTGCATGTAGAAAGGTACGAGCAGAGCTATGTCGTTCGCTCTTTGCATACATTCGAAAGTCTAATCACTGTCGGAAATACGGGAAGACACTTCCATTTTATTTGAAACAAATATAGATCTGATTTTATTGTCAACATTATGCCAACTGGGGAAGGAATGGACTTGATAGCCGGGATTTCAGTATTATGTCATTCGGTCTCGGGCTGGAGCAAGAATACGAGTATGTGTATATTTTCATAATTGCTGTTATTATTCCTATATTTCGAAATTTATGTCATTAGCTTGTCCCTCATTATAAATACAATTGTTTGACACTTTCTCTCTTTCACTACCCACTGATCATCCTTCTTGCGGCGCTACGTAATGTGTACTGTTGACAGCGTCAAAAGTGTCATCCTTAATTGTATGCTCAGTATGTATTTTAAAAGTAGTTATAAATAGGACCAGAAAAATGAGGATAAGAAATGTATGCTTGGGTGGAAGAAATTTTCTGTACGTAGGCATAATACTTTGTGAGTAATGTTATTCTGCCAAGTTTAGTGCAGCTGTTTGTCCAGAGCTGTCAAGTTATTCGGGTTAGGTGTTGTTGTGAAGTATATATTTAACAATTTCACATCAAAATATCAATGAACTTTATAACATAAATTCTAATAAATACTAAAGAATATATGAAAGCCATGATGTTATATTTAGGAGTATTTTCCGTGATTGGCACGCACTTGTGACGTTATAGGCTACAGTGCGGTGAAATTGAATTTGTATTTTATATGTCTAGGAATTAAAATTATGTAAGGTACCCGTTTTGGATACTGTACTTACCTGAATATCTGAAAGCTTTTTGTAATTTCAATTTCTGTTGTGGACACACAACTCTGTATCATTCTCTCTCAGTTTCAACACTTACCTGGAAAGAAAAATAAACGTATGTAGATCTACATTAAACTTAAATATCTTACATATACAAATCATCTCGTGGCACGTCTGTTGATTTTTATTGATGAGTGAACTAATTTCTTACAAGTTAAACATTCAATTGTTTTAAGTTTTTCACACAAGGCTAATTTTAACATGTCGTGAGATTCATCCGTAGCTTTTCAGGTATCTACCCTGTAACAATGTGTTATTCGGCTTAAACCTTTAAAGCATTAGATTTATGTAAATGATATACACATATTTAATTTATACTACACATGACACACAGTACTTCTCCAATACAAGAATAATATATTTATGCTGCTTAGTGAAATAATTATGGATTGTACTGAGAAAAACACGGAAGTAATAAATATACTCTGCGGGAAAAAATTAGAGATAATTTTTGTTAAAGTAAGTTGTACGTGCAGTAACCACTGTCCCTTACAGGGCTTAGAAATAACGTCAGTGATGCTGGCTTCAGTTGCATTTAACAGAAGATCGTTATACGTCACGATCAACTGGATTACTAATCCTTCTTTGTAGCCTATATCAGGTTTCGAGGTCGATACTCGGTTGACTAAGATTTTATCCGTTTTACCCATCTATTCATTAAAATCCTGCAATAATAGGTTGAATTAAGTAGTGTGACCTTTTCCTTCCGCTTCCCCTTTATAATCATACGAACAGTCTGCGCTCTGTCACTTATAAGTCACAGTTAAGAAGATGTTATCAAGTTATACAGGAATTAAATTCAGCAACAGATCATTTTTTTTTCCAATGGCTCGACAGCCCCTTGGGGGCCTAGGCCGCCTCATTTTTCGAAGCTTCACAATCACACAGTTTAGACACACCACACTCCGTAGGACTCCTCTGGACGAGGGACCAGCACGTCGCAGAGACCTCTACCTGACAACACACAACACTCACAAGAGATAGACATCCATGCCCTAGGCGGGATTCGAACCCACAATCCCAGTAAGCGAACGGCCGTAGACCCACGCTTTAGACTGCGCGGACACTGGGATCGGCAAACAGACCATTTACCTCAGCAAATCTTGTTGTCGAGGTTTTAAATCATATCATACGACAACGTATTGTGCTCAATTTATTGTGCCATGACCACTGACACACGCCGTATTTCTGTCTCTGGAAATACAGTACTGTCTTTAGACGTGTACTTGACTGTCCTTGTTTGTAACTGACATGCATCTCCGGACGACATCAACAAACGGAACTGTCCAGTCTTTCCACTTAACGGAAACCTAATCCGTTGGTATGTAATTCGTTAGCAGCGACCTATTCGCGACGCCGTGCTAAGCTCCCAGTTCACACGAAGCCCATTTTCGCTCTAAGCTATATGATTTCGCCTGATTTCAGATTGTGCACGAGAGGCATCTATGTTGCATGTTATGATGAGCAGCCTGCTAATTAGTTCACGTGATAACCAGACTTTGCGTAGCGTCGCGTGTAGCGCAGGCCCTGCAGCTTTATGTGTCGAAATTGGGTCCTTGTAATGGATGTAATTATCTCGCCATATCATGACATGCCAGAAAAAAAGACCGAACAATTTTCCTGCGAGATTACGAGATTTGACGTCCCACGATTTTTTAATATAAAGTTTTCCAGGACTGGATGAATACAAAGTTTAAGATTTCAGCAACCTGGAGCACAGCCTCATTGCAGTAATAACATTCGTGATATATTCTATAATAGATTTGTAGGCACTGGTCGGTAATTTTAAGAGTGATTACTTGGCCCCCGCGATTTGACACCCTAGAAAGTTTTCTTGCAACTATACTTGATAAGCATCCTACAGACGGCCAGATTGAGTAAAATTAAAAAGCGGATCACTGCATTTGTTGAAGCAGTTATCTCCAGGGATTCTGAGGTAAGTATAGCCTAGTTATCTGTCGTGCCACGAAAGGTACACATGTGGAAATGTTTTGACACAATCCTTTTGATTTACCCTTAATTTAGTGTTGAGCTTGTTCAAAGTGTACAGGGTTTAAGAAAATACAGTCTACCAAAATCCAGGAGTGATTATTTGAACAAGGATTAGTCTATGCGATATGAATTTTAGGCTGTGTGATCTCTGTTCAGAACTCGTTTTCACAACACAGTATTTTTAAGTTAAGCCTTCGTCTTATGCACTACGCCGGTAGGGTATATTACTGAAGGCAGGAAGTAACTTTACTGACGAACTGTGTGTGCGTATACATCATATGATCGATTCATGCAATGTCCCATTTCCTTGTCAATTGCTAAAAATCAGGAAGTTGTTTTTTCAAACTAACTTTAAAATGCTGGAGACAGAATAGATTAATTAACTCATTTTAGCCACTAACGCTAAACGAGTCAAATTTTGTGGTGTTCGAGTATATAGGAAATTACAATTTCCTTCTTCGATTCAGTTACGCAAATTCTATATTTGCTTCTTTTCGTTCCGGACTTTGATCTGAGGAAGTTGTAGGAAAATGTTAGAAATTTTAAATTTTAGCAGAATTCTGTAATCTGTAAATGTGAAGTTAAAGGTTATGAGAGTTAAAGTGCACTAGTTTCGTTGCCATTTACAGAAAGAACTTGACACGTAGATTACGAGAGAAGGAATAAGCACCAACCAGTTCTTTTACAGCACGACCCACAGGCCTATGCCAGAATATGCCTATGTTTCAAAAGGTAGGCAATATTCTCCCAAGTCTGTAAAAAGGAAAATTGTAGTTTGATTAAATGAAGAAAGGGCCTCTTCTTACAAGTAGGGCAAGTCTCTGATAATCCTAGTTCTTTGTGTTAGTTTTAATTTTCCAGTGCACGAACACCACATTAGAATAGATCTTTGAATAATGAAGGAAATTTAAAATAGTTAGGATTTTTACTTAATCTGGACGGCGAAATTTTAATTTTTTTTATTAACGTAAGATCAAATTCACGAATCATGTGTGCGAGACGTCAGAAGCATTTCTCTGAATTCCATTCTTCCCTCTATACATTAGATATCATTAAAGCCTTTCACAACACAGCAAAAACTATCAAGTAATGCCCTTGTAGAGACTTTTCATTCTACACGCCCAAAACAATCATTACGCCTTGTTTTAAAAGTAAATTCGCCCTGTAATGTCAACTAGACAGGTCAGCTTTACAACATAACTCCGATGAAAGTGTACGGGCTAGTTAGGGTCGAGAAATAAATTTTATTCTCTCCTTCTGGAATTCAGACTGTTTAAGACGGTCTGCACGACGGACATTTAATTTCCATTAGGGCAAGAATTTTTCTCTTTTCCATGACTATGTTCACAGTGGCTCTGGGACCCACCCCTGCTTGCTATATAGTGCATATGGGGGCTGTTTCCCCAGGGGCCAAACGTCCGGAGCGTAATGCTCTCCACGACATACCCAATGTTAACGCATAGAGCTGTGCCTGCATTTAGAGTACGTCTTGTTGTGTTGGTGCATAATTATGTAAAGTACTAACATGCTGATCACAGTGGCTGCACGGTTTGGGACGTTCACTGTCTTGTCTCTCGAAACCTGCGATCGGGCTTACTGGTCCGAGTCGGGTTGTGGATTTATATCTCTGCTTCTTTCTGTGTTACTGTTCTGCTGTGTTAATGGAGACCTTGAGGTTTGCTGATCCTCCGTGTAAGGAATACCACAAAATATCTATAACCAGTTTTCGCAAAACAGAACAAGACAGGCAATGTACATACTCGTATATACGTACCATTGTGGCGCATTCGGGTAACAATTTTTGCCGTGGAAATGTTACGTATTCTGAGTGTGTATCTGTAGCCTCAGTTATCCACATACAATGCGCATGTGCCGTATTTTATTGTCATCTGTGGCCTCTCTGGCTGTATTATATTTTTCCACATTATGTCATACATGACACTATTTTCGGGAAAAAGTTATTGAATATAAGAACTGTGTTTTGATTTTCTCTACAACTTGTGTCTTAAACATTCCTCATTCTAAGAAGACTTGAGCAGTATATTATCATAAATGTACATAGGTCTTCATGCAAAGTACCCGTTATTCATGCCAGATTTTAATGTAACTGGTATGTTCTCATCACATTTCCGAAGAATACTCAGATATTAATTTCCATGAACATGCGTCCAGTGGGAGCTGAGTTGTTCCATGTGGACGGACGGACGGATAGACAGGCAGACAGACAGACAGACAGACATGACAAACCTAGTAGTTGCTTTTCGCAATTTTGCAAACGCACCTAAAAACGGGAGGCTCTATGTCGCTCTTGCTCTTAGAGCCATGAGAAAAAGCAACACTTTTGCATTTTTTATGTTGACATATACACGAATGTAAGTTACAGGAAATCGGTTTGGGTTTTGTGTTGTTCAGAATTATTCAGAGGAGGGTCCTCAAATTTGAGACATTACCAATCTACACTGCGTCACATTTTGGAAGATTGTAATCGTAATAACAACTGCTGCCACTACCTGAAATGTTATTAATTTAATTTTCTTCTTTAATGTGCATGCCTCACTATCCTGACTCATAATTCACGTTCCGTTACGTGAGCGACATAACATGACTCACTGCATAAATAACTACGCATAATTCTGCCCGAGAGAAAGAGCGTTGTAGCGCTACGAGTGTAAAGATAAAAGAATGGTGGCAGCAATGCGAAGTCCCTTATAAATTTATAAAGCAAAATTCTTACCATCAGAGAAGTGTACGAGGTAGATAATAATGAAAACATGACAGTAGCAGTTGGGTTTCTGGTTACGATTTTCATTTGTGTAGAAGTAACCGGATGGACAGTTTGATGTCTCTTGTTCCAGAACTTGTTCTGTCTCCCTCAGTTTTATGTCTTTTGTAAAATGTAGTTGCTCCACCAATTAACTTTAATGAGGAGAAAAATTCTTTAAAGCTAGTGACGCACGTTTGAACTTACTACTATGGCGGTAAGAATAATGACAATCATAAAGACGACGATGACCATGATGATCAGTGCCTGGTTCCTGAGGTTCATTATCACCGACATCAAAGCTCACCACTGGAGATATTCCGGGCTAGTTGTACTCACTTCACATCACCTAAACCTATCTCCCTGACACCCATCTTAATGTTATTTTCCAATACCCTTCTTGTTCTTCCTACCAAAGTCCTATATCCCTTCCCTGTCGCTCCCATTCTAAGTACAAGTTTAATTTTATATACATGTCATTTACTGCCTAGTGTGTCTTGCGATAGGTCCACAGCCTCTTTCAAAGCAAGTTGTCCACGGAGTGCGATCTACTGTTTCCTCTTTCGAATTCCAATAACTTCTCATTTCCTTAAGGTCATCCAGTAACTGCTTACGTCTTCTTCCGTGTCTTCTCTTTCGTACATGTAACAAGTTCAGTCAAAGCAGAATATAGTGATCGGTTGGTTAGCCATTCTGCTTCGTTTTTGAAAGGTTGTGGGTTCAAATATCAGCCCGGAGATCGGATGGGGTTTCTGTTTCCTCACTTCCTTCACGCAAGGACTGTCATAGTTCATTAAATTGGGACAAGACTGCTGTCTTCCCTACCACACTGAATTCACTATTCATTAATAATTTAACGTTATGTAATATGACCAATTGAAACGTCTATAAATAAATCAAGAATGAATGAATGATTGAATAAATAAATAAATACAGATTTTTTATCTATGCGTCATATCGTATCCCATTGTGTTGCAGTTGCATTACTTAGTACAATTAATGCAAAGAGGCAAGCAAACAACTGGTCTCTATTTTGGTTTTTGCAGGATAAAGGGCCATTTTAGAACAGTTATGTAAATAATTCTTCTGTCTCATAATTCGTTTGAACATCAAAGTAGTATTCTAATAAACTTTGAGGTCCAAAAGAAAGGCACATGTGGGATAAGCTATTTCTTACAAAGAGAAAGTTTCTCACTCTTGTGACTTTTTAAATATCCTACAGTGAACAAAACACGTTTTTTAGTCAGGATACACGTGTGACATCCCGCCATATCTTTAAGCGCCGCAACTAATGTGGTTCCTTAGAGAAAGAAAAGAATGTGCGCGCATGTCAGAAGTGACATGTGGAACTGATTTGTCATGGCACCTGGCCTGTCTTAACCTTAGCTACAATAAATTTAACTATTTATGTAACAGCAGGGGATAGAAGTAAACGCATAAAATATATTTAATGCATCTTAAGAAATGTTATTCTAAAATTTGTTAATATCAATTCTGAGCCTGTTACATCATAGCTAAGGTGTGTGAACTCTGACAACTGAAATCGGACCGTCCCTATTGGTCCTACAAGAGCTGCCAGTCAGTGATTCTGAAACAGATAGATCTTTTGGAGATTGTGGAAAGCACACGTATTCGGGGAAGGGACGACGACGACGGAATTTTTAATGCTGTGACAGGATGTAGAAATTTAACACTTTAATTTTTAATTCGTGGTCTGTCTAATAATGTTCTAAAATCGCAGCGTTTTATTGTACTGGCCATGCACTGCTTAAATCTCTTGACCTTGTTATACGAATCACCTCATCCCACTCGATACAAACCCTAAACTTAAGATTAGCCAACAGCTCTATTACTAGCTAGAGCTTGTACACGCAAAGCTCATGCAAGGGAATGTCAACATTTTGAAAATAAATCGCGTAGCTTTCGTGTAGGAATATTCAATCCATCTTTGTTTATTAGATTGCAGGTTTAGGGCTGACATCAATATACTGGCAAAGTTGGTAACATTAATTGTTACATTTGGGTTGACAAAGCAGAATGCCTACTCCGAAACCTAGGCATGACTGCGCCTCCGCTCTTCGCTACCGAAAAATCTAGTAATTATGGAAGTAATGCGTTTTTAGAAGGGACCTATGACAATTAACGTGACGCAGTGCTCAAGGATGGAGGTGTTTTATTTTAAGTATTCTGGAATTTAATTATTTGAAACTTGTTCAGTATATTAAGTTACATAAAAACTCAGTATCTACAGCAGAAGAATACACTGAAGAGACCTCTAATGAGTGAGTGACCTAGGTTACTATACGGAAATGGAGACAATGTACTTTATATTTGGGAAACTGTCATGTTTAGTGTTTTGTTTAGAGGATATCTAATGATAGTGTAACAGCAGCATGACAACACCGTAAAGATATTGGAATTTTTAACAATGTTATAGAAATTTGTTTAATATTTGAGTCACATATTTAAGATATACAGGCTATTTAATGTCATAAAACTTGAGAGGATTAAGAAACGTAAACTAAATTAAATGGGTCAGGAAGCGGCCCTGAAGTATTGTGAATGTAGTCGTACGAGTTAATCTATACGCATGCGGGTTGTTTTTCCTACGTTTCATCACATTTCCATTTCATCAAGTACAGTGAGTTAGCCATCTGGCTGACTGCCATATTTATCTACAAAAACAGCTCCGGATGCAATGGCAGAGGTTCAAATAAGCGTCTGTCCTTAATCCGCTAAGTAATCGTACTATAAGGAAGAAGAATACGTATAGCCTAAGCTTTGCTCTCCGCTGCTAATACGATTGTAAGACACTCATCACCTGCTAACCTAGAATACTTTCCACGGTCTTGGTCATCTCAAGGTAGTAATTACCAGTAACTCTTACAATTCTACTTCTGTTTTACTGCTGTCTGTTGGCGAGAATTTTACTTTGTAGTCACAGGGTAATTTATTGAAAGTTAGGTGAACGAAGAAAAGTTGGAAGACGAAGAGAGTAAAGTTTAATTTTACTACACGCTAGTGCACGTGTCAGTCAGAACTCTGTCACTTCTACATCACGAGCACGCACACGTACAAACAAACAACCAGAAATTGTACATTTTTTCCATTTAGTACACAGGCCATCTTTTATCTGACAAGTATCTTTTGTCACATCGTGCCAAAACTGAGCCCAGCGAGTGGATTACTTTAATATACGTACGATAAACAAGCCGACAGGAATTGGCAGCTGATATTTATCAGACAAAATAATGAATGGCCCTATGTATGAAAATAGAAAGACAAGTTCCTTCCCTTGCTTCCTTCAAATTGTGTTTGAATAAGGATTTTAGTTGACACTGCACTACGAATTTCCTCAAATATTTTCATTGACGTCATCATCACATGACTTTTGTGTTATTAATTAATAAACAATGGAATGTATACCTTATTTCTTAGAGTGAGACGATTCATTATGAATTTGTGTTTCTTGCTCAAGAATCGATTTTGCAGATAACATTGTTAATGTAAAGACAGAAATAATGATAGATATAACGTAGGAAGATCTATGAAAAAGACTGGCTTAGCTGGCCTGACCTGCCTAATTTGATTTACAGACTGTCAGGACGGACGGAGAATTAAGGGAAATTGATATGAAAGAAAGGAGGAGCAATGTCTGACTTTTTAGTCAGGAAGCTGGTGGAATCCTTCATCGTTCGAAGCTGAAAAACATTAATCACTAAGTCTGACATCGGAACAATTGGGACTACAATTCAGTTTCCTTCCTACCGACATTGTAATAATTGCACTGCTGTCTGGGTGCGCAGACTGTTTACAAACGTCGTGAAGACCAGATGGCCTACATATTTCGCAAAGTTCGAGACCCATACTCGTTCTGTCGATTAGAAAAGCCATTTGCACTTCGTTACGAATGAGTGAAGGGAAACGTTGTGAATTTTTTTCATATAAAGACCTAAGGAAGGCCGTGCCATGGCACAGGCGGTTATTCGCCGGCCTCTCACGGCTGAGGCTCAGGTTCGATCCCGGTTCGGTCAATGTGGGATTTGTGGTGGACAAAGTAACACTGGGACAGGTTTTTATCAGAGTACTTCGGTTTTCCCCTGTCAATTCATTCCACACGTGCTCCATTAACATGTAAAAGCAAAAAAAAACTTTAACTTCATCACAGGGTTGCACAGTAAGCCTTCAAGGCTGCGGTGTGTCCGTAGCATCTGCTGCGGGGCCCTTCAATGAAACAAATACCTAAAGATATAACACGTAAAGTATATATCCCATTAGTAAGTAAAAGTTGTGTTATGATGTCAGTAACAATCAATAACCTGAACTTTAAAACACAGAACTACGGCATTTAATAAATCTTAACTTTAACCTTTATTATATTTTCCAGCAACCTTCCACATATTTCTTGCCTATTGTATATCGATATAGGGCTTTCGATTCTTACAACACCACTTGAGTGCATTATTAAGTACGCATAATGTCTGAAAATCATAGAGCTTACATCATTTGGGTATTAAAATGTTAAAGAGTCATAATTGCCCATCCTATTACCTATTTAAAAATAAATTCAATAAATTAAAATTGCTCTTTATTACTTAATTTAATACATATTGCAAAGTTAAATGAATTTTTGAATAATGCTTCACAATCATTTATTTATTGCAGTAATGATTTAATTTCACCTTACTGAAAAGGTAATATTTAATAAATCTCCTACGTCTTTCCAATGAATAACCCAATCCTATTTCCAGGACAGCCATTGCACCACTTTGTTGCTTTGTGTGTAACACGGAAACAACTGATTTCTCTGACATGTGTACAGTAGCGTGGATGCAGTAGCATTCAGCTGTGTCATACATAAAGATGGCCCGTGCATTAAAATATTTACAAAGCTTGACGCCATCGAAAAGCGAGATCTGGTACGAGACTCCAGGTCCCTGAAAGCCTGACTGTTGTTGGTTCAGAAAATACAAGATTTAATTCACAGACATACAGAAATACTGAAGCATGAGGTGTACAGAGAATGCACGTTTCCTCCTCTTTATAGCATAAATATATCAGGATTTAAAAAAAAACGAGACCCTAGGCTTGTAACATCCTATGACCTGTAGCTCCGCAGAGCATAATAACTGTATAATGACAAAAAAACTTTATTTTTGCGGAGTATCTAAGTTTTCCTATTCCTAAAATACTTGATTTCTGTAATGGAGAAAGAATTTTTTCTTTGTGAGGCATGCATTTAAAGTTTAAGTAATGTTAGATGAATTTCAGACTCCAACGGTTTAAGATTTTTTATGATTTTTCAACATAAGCTCCCTTGTAGACTTAAATTACTACATGACATACGAGGAAAATTTAGCTGTACTATGCTAAGCTTCCCCAATATTGTGGGATTTAATTTACTACATAGTTTTTGCGTTATGACCCTAGTCTTGCAATACATTGACAGTTTTCAGCCTTCTGTGTTTCGGTCTGCTTAATGAAACGCGTTTTTATTATTCTTACTCTTTGAATATGGTATATGGAGTGTTTTAAAAACCTGAGGTCTACTTGCTTGCTATGTAAGAGTGTGTCTGAATTTCATGTTTCAATTTTAAATACAATTTACGCCTTGGCAGCAAAGCATTTTTGTTCTTCAATTTGAAATGCTATGGACGTCTCTGTTAGAGATTTATGGATTGTTGTGGTTCTAATGTCGTTTCTCCTCAGTTCAAGGAATTGTAGTGGTTCTTCAAAAGTAAGATTCTTCACTGTTAATAACACAATGTTTGGTCTTTTTTTTTCTTTTCTTTTTTGTGAAGGACCCCGCAGCAGATGCTACGGACGCACCACAGCTTTGAGGCTTATTGTGCAACTCTGTGATGATGATTAATTTTTTCCGTTTTAGTGTAATGGAGCACCGGTGCAATGATATTGACAGCGGAAACCCGAAGTACTCGGGGAGAAACCTGTCCCAGTGCCACTTTGTCCACCACAAATTCCACATGGACTGACCCGGGATTGAACCCGGGCTTCCGCAGTGAGAGGCCGGCGACTAACCGCCTGTGCCATGGCACGGCCGCATGTTTTGGTCTTAGAAATACACATCTATTCCACAGTCGTTAGTTTGTGGATTTCTAGACCCATAGGTCCTCTTGGTCATTTCAATTTGAATTATTTTAGCATGTTTACCTGTATATTCTTATAACTGAAAGAAGAAGCAATGTTTGTAACATTTTGAAGAATGAACTTCATCGGAATTGTGTAGATGAACTCAGTTCCTACTTCACAGCGAGCAAATTTTCTTTCTAATACGAAGACCAATCAGTGAATGCTGTTTGAGGAAATGAAAGTGAATGATTGTGAATATAGTACAGAAATAAAAATACCGTGTGGACAAAATGCGATGGTTTTATGTGTTACTGCTGGTGATACATATATTTCTCGCTGGACTTTAAACCGTTAGTCACGGGCACTGAAATTTCTGTGTTTGACATAAGATACGTAAGCATGGCGTGATTAGTGCTGGAAAGCGTTAGTCAGAAAGAAGCAATTCTTGTTGTCTACTGACGCTGTAAAGCAACTGCAAATTGAATGAGTAGCAGCGTTTTGTTCTGTGATTGCAGCAGAATTAATTGATAGAACACAAGTTAGCCGTGTGTCTGCGTAAGACATCTTGTTTTTTCCACGTAAGGGACTGTGCACCTTGCTGTTCTAAATCAGCTGGTAACAAGATCTTGAGTTTTCAAACTCTCAGAAATCCTGCGCTATTTTTAACACTGTGCAGTTTATGTAACGATAGACTAAATGTATAGTGACGATTACGAATCTTATCTGGATACATCATAGGTTATTTAACAAGACTTTTATCAAGTGTGGCTGTTATTTATGTGTCCAATGATACGAGAAGAAAATTACTGTCGATAAAGTAACAAATGATGGGGCGGAAGCTGTTGTGTCGTGCTAATGGAATTGGCCATGAAAAATGTTCCCGTCCAAGACTCGAACCAGGCATCTCGATTATTTATATCTGTTGACAAAATGTTTTTACTTTATCTTCGCTGTAATTTGCGTAGTCTTTTCTCTCGTCCATTTAAATCCCAGTGATATTTCTCATTAAGCAGTTTCTGCCTTTATCTTTGCAACTAATTTCAAGTGTTTCCTATTCTAAATGTCTCTATCGTTCCCAGTAGCAACCGTAATCCCTTAGCCGATATTTATTTTTTCGTCAAATAAATTTGTTTTGTAGCCATGTAAGGGTGCCCATCATAACTGAACTATGAAGGCCGTTATGGGAGTGGAAAATGAATTATATTGTTACGTGTCATGTGGAACAATAATCTCGTGAGATGTAATCTACACTACGTATATAGGACTGTGAATATTCCGATGTCCATTGTACTGTAACTGGTTGACCCAGATGCGATGTCATTAAGGGCAGAACATCGAGGAGGGATAACTGGATTACCGATATGTCAGTTTGAAATGCAGTTTAAAATGAACTACACATCTTACGTTTCATATAAATAATAAAGAACACACGTGCTAACTATCACACAAAATTTTGTGTTTTAATAAATATAATTAAAACGTACGTCAGGTTTTATATGTTAGTCTTTACAAACTAGCCAAAGGAAAAGAAAATTTGGAAAATATCTAAGTGTAAATATTAGCGAAAATTTATTCTGAATCTTTACGTATAGGGTGTGACGAAAACTGAATTAGAGTGATCTGGACGGGGGTTCAACTGGTGGCCACTTTGAACAATCTTGTGAATCTGCGGGTCCGGTAAAAGCACGAAATTTCTTGAGATCTGCGCTCTTCTGGGATATTACGCAGAGTTGAATGGTAGTTCTGTACCGACATTTCAGAACTACCCCTCAAAGCTGCGTAATATCCCAGAAGAGTGCAGATCTCATATACATCGCGGCGGAAGTCTGAAACATATCCTACTTTTGAATTTATAGTAATAGTACCCGGTTCTATTGCGTGTGTTTCTTTGTTGCATTCACACAGCCGCCATGTTATTGACGGAGACTGTGAGAGCAGGGACCTGTATGATAGCACCTCTTCCCTCGACCTATGACCTTTTCTCGTACAATTTTTATTGTCTTCTTTCTTAAATATAGAGGAATACTTTTTTTTTACTTATAAGGGTTATGGGTGGCCCATTTTCAGTGTTGAGTCACTTTGTTTCTTAAATAAAATTATTTAATTTTCGTTTATTTCCTTTACTTCCTGTGTCAGTTACAAGTAGCACATTCTTGAGGCAAAACAGCTCATATTAATTAATTCATTATTTTTAATCATTTTTATTACTATTATCATCATTATCAGTGATTTTTAATGGCTTTCGAGCTGCTGAGTACGCAAATTGATAAACAAAAATTGATTTGAATTACTATAATCATCATCAGCAGCATTATAATCATCTTAGTTTTTGCCAAATTACAAATAATACCTTCTGACCGTGCGCGTTAAAGAAAATGGAGCTGCGTTGGACACATGTCCCGGAAATTCTGGGAGAGTCTTTTATTTGTACAAAACTTCACATTGTCCGGAGATCTGCGCTCTTCTGGGATATTACGAGAGGGAAGCCTAAAATCAAGTTCACGTTGTCCTGATAAAATACTTTGAGACAGCTACTTGACTCACGTTTTATGCTTCGATGATTTTAACGCGACATAGGAAGTTATCAGCTTAAATGTCTCTTTTCACTAAATTGTATCGTAAATTAGAATCCATTTAAGTCACCTTTGCATTTAAAAATTTCCACTGCTTGAATTTAGCCGTATGAAAGAGGAATTTAGTTCAAATTACATTAACAAATTCAGTTTCTGTTTCAGTGTACACACATTCTCTAAACAAATACCAAACCGTTCATATTTGTCGAAAGTGATGCTCTTAGTATTTCTAATTGTAATATGCATGATTGTCTGGCCCATCTCCAGTACCCAAATCTCTTTGTTTCCCTTGGCAGGTAACCGAGATATAACTGTGGACAAAAGGCGTGATGCAACTTTGTGAAACGGCCTGAAACAGCCTTTAAGGAAACTTAGGAAAAGTTGACGCTAGCCGCAACATGACACAAGGAGAGAGCTGCGAAGCGCGGCGGCATTCTAACAATACCTTTCGGCTTTTCTGGTACAATTTATGTCCTTTCAGATTAAAGGAAATGTCTTTATATTCTACAGCACCAGATACGACCAGCTGCGTAATTAACGTCCTTTCTGTTTAGTCATTTTCATTGTCTTATTTTATGTAAAATATCCGCATAAGGCAGTCGCGATCTCTCTTTGTTTGTATAATTATCTTTTCACTCAAAGCCGTGTACCTGCAAGTAGTGTATAAAGATGATTCATAATAATAATCTTGTGCTAATGTGTTTGAAGAATACCGTCTTTAGAGGCTTGTGTATGACTGTTTACAGTGAAATGTACAGAGTAATGACTGAATGAGTCGCTGCATTAAACATAAACTCAATTTTGTGTCTGCAGATCATAAGCATACCTGCAGGAACACGAACTGGATATATATCCACTTGTGCTGTAGAAAGTTCTAAAGACGGGCAAACAAGAACTGGTATGTTTCGTTAATGAATGTATTTAAAGTCAAGAAGCCTGTCGCATCCAGAGGCAGAAATGCGCGTACGGCTGAGATCAAGCTTCGGTATATATAAGCATGTGTTAAAACCACTGACTTCTTGGCGCAGTTTTCTATTGAAAATATAATATTCGCTTATCTGGTCGAGATGTTACCGCCTTGTTGAAGCCGAAAGTCCGTTGCTGTTCACAGCAGTCAGTGTCACAGTCTTGAGAGGGTTGAATCTAATGTAAAACTTCACACCTTAGTTCTTTCAGATAACACTTTATGTGTTCTTTCCATAATTATAAACAAAGGCATTTATTTCGATTTAATATTTCTGTTTAGTATTTTGATAAAAACTTTGTGTAAACTTGTCCGCTCATTTACATCACATATCTCATCTTCTCAGCCTTCGTAATTTGATCCCCGCAGAGAGAGCAAATCGTGAAACCACTAATTAAGCAGTTGTGTCCATCTTCTTGTGACGTCTTCTGCCTTATTTCAAAATATTGTCCTGAAAGCTCTGTTCTCAGTCACTCTAAAGCTGTATCTTACTTATGTATTCTGTTTCAGTGCAAACAATGATATATACCTGTAGGCCTATTTATATAAGACCGTCAACGTACAGTCCGCTGGGTCGTAACAAGTAAATGACGAGTCCATATAGCCTGAATTGCTTGTCATGTTTTCCACTTTATTATTATTATTTCTCAACGCAACCCCAGAACACATTGATGCGTTTGTTTCAGCGTGCAACGAGTTCAAATATTCCATCGCCGTAGAGATTGGTCTCTTGCATTTGAAACCATTCACGAAGAGCTAACGCAGTACAGCGTACACATCTCAACTACTGACTTCGTCTACTCGTGCTGCTTTCACATCCGTCGTTATGTGTTGCGCGACTGCTGCCACTGTCGTCATGCAAGTGCATTCAACACATTTCGAATCGTCTGCACCATTTCCTGACATGCTCCAATTTCGTCACTCCATCATCATCTGTTAACTGACGGTAAATTATGATGGGAGAAAATTTTTTTTTTCGTAAGAATCGAATCGCACAACGAACTTCACGGAACCAAGTTTCCATTTTTCCTCTGAACAGCGTCTGGCTGACTGACTCTTGCGTCATAAGTTGCCTGTTACCCTTATTACAATCCTAACCTCCTACCCAGAAATAAAATGCTTCATTAACAAAACATTTTCAGGCTAGCGAAACTAACCTACTTAATATGTTTCGTATGTACTGCTTATGGACTGCTGTGTACGCAGTGTTTACAAAGGCAGTTGTAATAAAATTACATGCTGCATGTAAGATTTGAGATTCTCACTGCTGTGTCTGTGAAGACTGCTGCCTTCTGGGGTGTCACGTCATGTCCTAAGGTAGAAATTCGAATTAACGGAGGACACCGCTGCTTCTGTCCGTAAGATGGAGATAGCAGACTGTTCTGAAAGATTTGTACTAGACCACGTGACGTCATATCTCAGAACTGAGTAACCTACACACTGCTATTGTTTGACTGCGCCAGTCACTTCACTGGCTCATACCTGAATTTGGAGTTGCACAAGATGTTACGATATATGTCCTTTGCTCATGTTTCTCTTAACCAATAAAGGAGTTCAAGAGTTCTGAAGCCTGTTTCATTATGATTGTCAACAAAACGTACGAGGCTCGACTCATATACGAGCAGTTGCTGTCCCGACTGACAGGCTTTTGAGTACTTTACTTGACTTCATCAAGCGAGGGTCGGAATAGGGCTTCTTTACCTCAGGAAAGCCTTTTCCCACACAGGTCCTGGTATATCATTCATAATAAATTGACTACAGGGCTATGTAATTCTACCCTACGCAGTCTGTAGACTTGTTACAGTGCACTGCATTTTATTTTTTTAACACTAGAAATGTGAAGCTTGTGTTAATCGTGTTAGCCGCGTTCGCACACGAGCGTTCCACCACTGCTGGAACGGAGTTTGAACACTCGCTTATAAAATGAAACAATTTTTCATATTGCAACGCTAAAATACGGAAACTCGACCAGTTTTATGAGTATGTGCAAGCTCGTTTTACAGCGTAATCATGTGGTCGAACTCTGCTCCATTCACTGGCTGAGCGATCGTGTTAGCCGCGTGAACAGGGTTAAGATGAAGGCTCCGAACCTGCAAACAAATTTACGTTAACCCAAACTCGTAGCAATCATAGTATATTTATTCATAAACTTTCCAATAAGGTGAGATTTGTAGATTTTCAATGTAATAGTATTAACTACTTAGCTAACTCTGTGGAACAGGATGTTTCTTCAGAAGCCGATTACCTCACCAAATATTCAAGATATACCTAACTTCGTGTACAACCTGAAGGCCGTCATCACCTTTTAACAGGACCCACTATTGGACCGTATTGTGATACAGATTGATTCCAATGGTCCAATGTATACCTTCCCATCTTATATCCTGAAGGTTCATTTCAACACTTACCACGTAGCCTAAAAGGTATAATTTCTTTAGCTTTTCTGACTAAATTTTTTAAGCTTGAGTAAGCCTATGATCATAGAAACCAGAAAATTATATAATTAGGGATTATCAGACTAATACGTGCCCTACTTTCACAGCTATTTCTACTACTCTATATAGTAACAATGACAACCTAAGCAAATGTAGACAGAGTTTTGTCATCTTTGTTGCCATCCACGCCATGTCAGACTGGTAGGATACGAGACATGTAAATTCTTACATATTGTGCATTGTATAATATTCTGTAATAAGTGCATGAAAGCGTGAGAAATCCGCTAACAAGTTGAGGACTGCTCTCACATGGATAAAACTATATTGTTCTACATACACTTTCGTATCTTCAGGATCTTTATCATTATACTTAACGAAGCTGGTGTCGCCAACTGCCACCAATTCTCCACAGTTCTTGCATTCTTGATTACATAAATTTACTGCTAACACAATTCAGCATCTTCTGCTTTATTGCTCTGTCGTGAAAGTTTTGAATTTGATGCTAGAAAGGATTAAAGGAATGATGTGTGGTTCGTTTCCTTTATTTGCTTTGTGTATGTTAAACCTTATTGTCTAAGTGACATGCTTCGGAACATATTCTGAACATGACAAATTAGACAAATATTTATTTTCCTTTTTTTACTCTTCACTTTCATTGGCTTGACGCCATTTCCTTCCCTTGCAAACGAGTGTATTGTTTCTGTTGTATCTCTTAGTGATAGAATCTTTGATCGAACACTTTTAGCGAAATGAATACTCGACAGCAAGCAATAAAAGCAATTTTTATTACTGCAATAAAAAGCCTCTGACATTACTGACCTTCATTCAACATTGCGAACATGACGATATAAGTTACTCTGTTGGCCATACTCTACTCTTACACGTGCTGTACGTTTATGATCAATATAACGAACTAGAAATGATCCCGTCATATGAAATTTTAATATAAAAGTCACTCGCTTTACCCATTCCGTCTTTCGTCAGGCGTTTCTTCATTCATGTATATTGACGAAGTCATTACAATAATAGTTATAGGATTGTTATTCTTTTTGTAAACATAGCCGAAACCTTCTATTTTACATAGGGGAAAGTGAAACATATCTCATGAAGCAAACTTAGTCTTTCTGTAATTCATGTGTTACATATTTTTCGCAAGTCTTCCATCATATAAAAAGCTTTTTTGTTAAGATGTACCGTGAAGGCAAACCTTAACATTTGCATGATTCCTGCGTCGAATAAGCTAGTGTAAATGAGACTCACACAGAATTATGAAAAACTTTGTCAGCACTGGAATGAAATATTTTGTTTAATCAGTAATTTGTGGAATAAAATGTTACGGCCGATTTTTAACATTGTATAATACGGAATTCTGAATGGATGATAGATGGTATTGATAGTTCATATATAGATAATAATCGATTGTACATAATAACACATCTCATGAAACAAAAAGTCATATTTAACTTTACGTTTTCACTCTCCCTTTCATCCCAAAATCTCTTATAAATGTTCCATCATGTGACGTTCAAAATAATTATTATGTGAAATAAATTTAAAAAATCGGATTACGTATAATTTACTACGCGTAAACGGGCGACGCATTATCACTTCTCATTCACAGAAAATGCAATTGTTTATCATGTGCGTTTCCAAATTTTTACACAACACAAAATAACAAAGCCCTATAAAAATGAAAACCAGTTAACCATGGAAACAACGTAAGCGTTAATTCAGTCTGTTAGAAGGTTGTCGTCTCTTCGTGCAAAAACCCGGTGTCCGTGTCAACAAAGTATGAAGTTACTTCACTCACTCACATAATTTACTCACATATTACAAACCAAGTGCATTATGAAAGGTATAAAATTATTATCCCACATTTCCACTCTGTGTTCGATACTGAACGCCGCAAGGCAAACAAATATTTGTAAGTAATATCATAAGTAGTTCGTGTACAATATTTCAGTTTTTAGGCTTTCTTTACTAAGTACACTATGTAGAGAACACGTCCGTCCTGCCTGCTGTGACCTAGTATCAGAAAATATTGTCTGTTGGATTTTCATGAAATTCGGTACAGGAGTTCACTACAAAAACTTGTTGAGAAAGCATTTTTCTTTTTCTTTTTTCCCGCATATGTCGGTGCAGTGACAGTCTTACTTTACTGATGGGCGTACATAATTTTCTGCCCCTCACTTCCATCCTTTCGACCGATGTACACGCAATCCGGCACACAAGCCCTTTACGCAATGCAGTTAACTATGAACTTCATGGACATCGGTACAATAAAGGCTAATTTTTTTGTGATGAAGGTCCCCGCAGCAGATGCTACGGTCGCACCGCAGCCTTGAGGCTTATTGTGCAACCCTGTGATAAAGATGATTATTTTTTTCATTTTTTCTTGTAATGGAGCACCGGTGGGACAGGAGAAAACCGAAATACTCGGGAAAAACCTGTCTCAGTTCCACTTCGTCCACCACAAATTCCATATGGACTGACCCGGGATCGAACCCGAGCCTCCGCGGTGGGAGGGAGGCAACTAACAGCCTGAGCCATGGCACGGCCAAGGCGTAATTTACTTAGGAGACAATTTAAGAATTGCCTCTAACTTCTACACTTTTTAATCCGATTTAGATAAAGTTCCGTACAGGAAGTGTCCACAAAGTTATTGAGTGATTATGAGTTTTCTGAAAATTAACTCAATGAAAGTCACACGTTACTTACGATCGTAAACAATCTTCAATCCGTATTTTCCATATTTAGCGTAAAATTTGGGTGAAATTCTGTATACGAGAGCTGCACGTAGTGCTCTTGGGCATTTGTGAGTTTCGTGAACATTAGAGCAGGGAACGCCGTGCTTTCCTTGCGATCGTAGAAGAAATGGCGCTTATGCGTGTACCATGAAATCTTATGGTATTTGTAAAGTAAAGGGAGCCTTGGTAAAATCTGTATACTAAGTCAAGGAACACCCCACGTGCTGGCTTCCGAATGTAATGAGTATTAGTTTGTAGGGGGCGTGTGTTTAACCTATAAGTTTCATTAAGTGCAGTGAAGTGGGCTACGTTGTTTTCCGGCTAAGGTTAAAAACTCACTGCTTAAAGTTTTGAAACAAAGCAGCGGTAGAAAAATTTTACGATGCGAGTGTAAACGTTCTGTTCTACATATGATCCTCAAATATTTGTACGATAAGATGCTGTAAAATATACAAAACTTATTTAGGTCACTGGTTTAAATTAAAAAGTACCGGTACGATGTATTTTGGATTTGATGATGATAATTAATGAATAATTTTACGTGAAGTTCCTATGATATGAGATTGGAAGGGTACTTTATAATTTTTATGCATGTTTTATATGAGTAAAATAATGGATGCTGTGACAGTTTAGGTTATTGTTTAAGAAAATGGACTCCATAGTTTACTGGCAAATTTCAGACCAATATGTTTGCTCATAATAATCGTGAGCCCTGCAGCGCACGTGGGACACATGAGAAATGGGTATGAAATTTTCGTCGAAAAATCTGTAGAAAACCTAGTGCTAGGGGGCACATCGCTCAGGATAGGGACAGGTGGCGGGCTCTTGTGAGTGCGGTAATGAACCTTCGGATTCCACAAAACGCGGGGAATTTCTTGACTAGCTGAAGACCTGCTAGCTTCTCAAGAAGGACTCTGCTCCATGGAGTTAGTTAGTTAGTTAGTTAGGAGGCACATCAGTGCAAATATTTGCCGGAGTCTCAAATAGTAATAATAATAATAATAATAATATCTTCAACATTATACTCCCTAGAAAGATGGTTTGGTTCAGTTATACAATTGTAAATACTTGGTATAAAGGTGATAAATAACAACAACAATAATAATAATTTCATAGTTTAACTTATGCTCCATATGAAAATTAAAGGGAGCAACTTATGTAATGACAAAAGACTGGTACTCATATACTCCTATTTAGCTCTTGATAATAATTGCATAATAACGACGACACAATCTAACATACTTCCTTACATCCTTCAATGGCAAGGCGTTGGCAGGTGCTTCAAGCATCTTGTTGTCCTGGGTGCTTCTTTGTGTTTGGAATAATGAAAGAAATTCTACGGATTGTATACATCTCTGTAATCCGTGGAGCCAACCCAGCTGTAAACAATTCTGCAGTCTGAATATCACAGGTTGTACACACTTCCTATTTTAGGACAGATCGCTGCAGAATTGGGCAAAACCATCCGGCATATTATTACTGGTTTTGACTTACGTAGCACACAACAACCGTGAACAAGCAAGAATTAAGGTGGTTTTGAGTGATATGGTAAGCTGAACACCCACATACAAAAAGAAAGCGGTCAAAAAGTTGTAACACGCACAAGTTTTTGTCTCCTCTCTTTTCATATTTATGTCAGACTATGAACATTCATACCAGTCAGATATTACGCGATTTAAAATACTGAATATTTAAGTGGGAATAAACGTTCATTTATTAACAAAGCACTATAGATCAATACTCTTGTATGATATATAGCCTTTACCCATAAGCTATGCCTAAATTCGCTAACCATAAACGACGATTACTTCATAACAGGCAACATGTTAGAATGGCCATTTTAACATGTTGCCCTGTAATGAGTCATTACAGTTTCTTCAAAATTTGATTTGATGCAAAATTTTGTGTCCAGATTTGGAAATCAGCACCCCAGAGTAAATTTTAAAAACTTAAATTTCTTTTGTTGCTATAAATTGATCAGGCGTAATGTGAACACAATCTGAGTTGCATCGAAATGCACTAAAGAGCGAGAGGTATTTATGCTTCGTATTCGGGAATTCCCGGGTGCAATTCTCGGTCAGCAGACCACTACACTTAGCGACTTTTTAAATTGCGCTTTTGCATAGTTGTGAAAAGCACCTACTTGTTTCGTCACGTCTGTCCGTCCGCCCGCCCGCCTTTCCGTCTGTCCGCATATGTCAGCCGCGGCTTCCACTGGACAGATTTCCGTAAAATTTGATATTGTTGAGAAAATCTAAATTCGGTTAAAATCTGTCAAATAATTGGGCACTTTATATGGAGATCTAAGTATGGTTTGTTGTTGCCGGCGACGTTAAATCAACATAAAAGCACTCTCTTCGAGTGAAATGGTATCAGGCTGGTAGGATAGCCGAGGAGGTAAAAAACATTAAGCGAATGCGCCACCGTGGTCACATTCTACTTACATCGCCTGTCTTTTCGTGATTCCACTGAACCTCCAGGCAAGCGCAGGGATATCGCCCCAAATTAGGCCACGATCTCTTCCTTCCTCGTCCCAGCAATTAATTATTTACTAATCACCTTATCATTAGACGCTGTATAACTTTAGATGTTGCAATAGTCATTAAACGTAACAAGACTAAGAAAGTAGGTGTTGTTAAATTTGTAAAATGTTGTCATGGTTTGTTACGACGTTTCCAGTTTCGGCTTACGTTAAGGTAATTTCTAGTTTGTGGGACTACCATGAAGATGGGTTCAACAAGCTTCTCCGAAACGTACCAGCAACATCTCCAGTTTGCAACATAAAGCACTTGTTTGGATCATCTATACACCCTGGGGAACTATGTATTCCAATCTGTCTTACCTGCTCACATCCATTCCTCCCACCGCCCCACCAAAAAAATCAAACATGCATGTGACGTACAGCGGGTCTGCCTGCTATCGTCCTGCAGCATGCTTATATATACACGAGGTATGTAATTTTACTGTGTGGATGGTGCATCAACACAGTAAAATTAAGTTGTGAGGAGTACATTGACGGAACATGTAATGTGTAAGGGGAGAATGGGGAATTCATAAAATAATTTGTCGGAATCCCTGAAATATAATGAATATTGGAATATTAAATACAGATGGAGGTGAATTTTAATATCGATATTGAAGAAAAAAAAGTTGAGACTGTGGATGACA
Source organism: Reticulitermes speratus (assembly GCA_021186555.1). NCBI lineage: Eukaryota > Metazoa > Arthropoda > Insecta > Blattodea > Rhinotermitidae > Reticulitermes > Reticulitermes speratus. The sequence goes on along the minus strand of JAJKFL010000014.1, from coordinate 25,809,591 downwards.
CAGGGATGATTTAGGCAGGGAGACAAGATAAGTCAACTCTAGTAGTGAAGCAGCAGGTTCCTCTGATTGCCGGTAAATATGTACCAGATTGCACGGTGTCACATTTCTGTAGACGGTTATTGTTATAACACGTCATTTTCCTTATCAGGCAAGGGATTTATTGACCGGGTTAAAAACTACCAGTTTTTCAATAATCTGTGTTCGCCATTAATTTAGAAACCCGCGGAGAGAGTGAGTACCATCTAACTAACGAACTCCATGAATCTGTTAGAAAAATTCCCATAGAATTCAATAGAATAGGCCTATTGATACTTTACTGTCGGCAAAATTGTGACAGCAAGTGCCGCGATCTTATGCTTGTAAGAATTGCAAATACTTAATTATCAAAAGAGAAAGACAATCTTTTAAAACAGAAAAAACAGGCCATATCTTTGAACTATATTTACGAATATACACGGCTACAAATATCGACGTCAAAAGTTTTGGCATGTTTATTGAAGAATACATTGTTTGCTATCCTAGAATCTGTTACAATTAATGTCAGTCAATATGCAGTAAATATAAAAGCATAAACGTTTTAAACTCTCAGTTATTTTACGATTTGCAAGTTATAAAATCGTGTATTTCTAGCCTTACGACTTTATCCGTAGAGGTATAAATTAAACGTGTATTAGAAACATTGTCAGTACTCTTTTAAACCAGCCGCTACCTGAGTTTTTCTAAAACCATTGACTCTGAAGACACAGAATATTCTTTCTTTATTAGCACATTTTCTTTTCCATTTAATTTTTCGCATTTTTGTTAAGACATTTTTTTATTTGTAATTTAGGAGCACTGCCAGCAACTAAAAATATAGCATTAAATGACTACGTTATTATGAATTACAAATTAAAATGGATGTAGAAAGAAACGAATCTTGTCAGATTTAAGTTATTATGCCGGAACTTGTCTGAAAAGAAACTAAGCAAAGCTACGGAAGACCTCAGTCAGCTAAATCTGTGTCCTGAACGAAATTCGATAAGGACAGCTCTCGAATACAATTCAGAAGCTTTACCGCATGAACCAACTTGCTAATTTTATCATATAAAACTTTCCCCTGTTCAAATCAGATCTGACACCTTCGCAAGTAGTGAATCGCGTAATATTTCATTGCAGATGGAATCATGTATGTTTATGCGTGACAACAGTTTGCTTACATTCCCTTCTTAGTAAATAATAGTCATGCTATTTTCTCCTTCCACGCTACCGATTATCAACTTCAGCACGACAGGGGCGAATGCTGACCCGGAGGTAAGGTCTAGCGGAAGAATACACAAAGCGGCATTATTCTCTTATGCTAGATACGATCTCCGGATCAGGATCCGCCACTGCCTTATGCCTTACCACGCTGCTGCTGACAGTTGAGGCGGATCCACACCTCCAGAGGAAAGGGCACACCTTACTGCTAGAGCCACCACCACCATCACCACCAGCAGCAGCAGCTCTCGGAGAAGCCGATACTGCTGTTCTGGTTACTGCCGCCGAGCCAGATGCAGATCCTAGCGAACAATGTCGCTGGTCCGAGTTGTTGCCACAGTTTCTTGGTGTCGGATTGGTTACAATAATGATTGCCATGAAACTTTACAGCTTATCGCCTGGATTTTCCTTAAAACACGGTCTTATTCTTTAACATTTTAAATAGGTCCATGAACGACGAAAGAAGATCGCAGCTATTGTCTTTTGTTTTAAAAAGTGCCTGAATATAGTAAAGTGTCACGTGATTCTGAACTGTTACAGATGTAATAACTTAATTTCACAAGAAAGCATGTCTTTTCCCGCCTTTATCTATAGGTACACACGAGGCGTTTGTCACACACAACTCACAAAGGAAAAGACAAAAATCACAATGTATATTTACAACCACCTACCAGGAAGCTTTGTAAATGCACATTACAGGTAGTGCTGTAATGCTGCTACATGCGCCGACACTGCCCAGAGTCATCGCCAAAAAGCTTTTCGCGTGTATTGCATTGGATACAAGCTGTAGCCGGTCTAGTGGCTCGTGCTTGCCCCTAGTTGGTAGGCAACATACACGGCGCGTGCGCCATCACCTTTTCGCTTGCATCTACGGGCCAGAAATGCCAACAAACTTGTATGAAATAAGGCTTTACTAGTGTCATTCTTACGTTGCAACACTGGTGTTAAATGTGCGACACCGCACTGAAGGCGGAAGAAGATTTAAATATTCATTGCGATTAACAGCCGTTTTATGAATATTAATACATTTACTAATGAGAAATCCCCCCTTTTCTGTTATCTATATTTTCAGCGTGTTACGTAAAGAGCATGGACCTCCTATACTCGTATTTGTTTTGTTTTGAACGTATATTGTAGCCCGGGGTATGTCATTGATCGGCATAAAATCAATCTTTATTTCATTGTTTTTATCTTTGGCTTAGAGCATTATATCATTTCAATGCCAAACAAAGGTATGTGAAAGAGTCTGTTACATATCGTATATTGTACGCACATGCTCTAATTATTTATACGCCTCTTGCCAGTTTATGTCTGTGCATTAATGTGACACGAGATAAAAACCAGTATCACGAGTTTTATATTTTGTACGTCCAATTTTAATAGTATAAATGTTCATTGTTTTTGCCTACACTTCCACAATAATACGTTAGGCCAATTGGATAGGAGAAAGTGGCGAATTTAGGGTATGAGTGGTTTATGGTATTATCCCAACGTTTACCCAGAGGGACCAGAAACCCCATACTAGATTAGTCGGGATACGGACTCCGCTTTCAGCCTTGTAATCTCCCATATTACACTTTAAAAAGGTCTCGTCTTTTCGACTTGCTCAACATCGCTTTGAACGTACAGGATATAAAATACGAGTCTTTATTCAATGCCGTTGTATTAGTTTGCGTATTTGAAATGGTTTTATTTCTGTTACTGCTTGCTATCTAAAAACTTAAAGATTAAAATATGCAGACCTAAACTTTTGACCTTTTTCTTTTATGGGTGTGAAACGTGGTCTCTCATATTAAGGGAAGAACACAGGCTGAGAATATTCGAGAATAGGATGACGTGGAAGATATTTACAGGTACGAAGGAGGAAATAAATGGTCGATGGAGAAAAATGCCTGATGAGTTGCGTCTTGTTTTTTACTCTTCACCAAAAGTTACGAGGGTGATGAAATCTAGGAGAACGAGATGGGTGAGGAATGCGTTACGAATGTGAGGAAGAGAAGTACAGAAAGAGACCACCTGGAAGTTTTAGGCTTACATTGAGAATAACATTAAAAATGATATGAAAGGAGCATTATGGGATACCGTGAATCTAGATTCGTCTGGCTCAGAATAGTGACAAGTAGTTGGATCTTGCGAAGGCGGTAATAAAATTGGGGTCCCATACAATGTCAGGGATTTTTTATAATCTAAGAAACTATTAACTTCTCAGGAAAAACTCTGCTCCTCTGTTTGTTTGCGGATGCTGTGCATCGTTGATATATATGAAAGTTAGAACAGAGGAGTACAATAATGAGGGAAGGGGATCTTGGAAAAAATGTCTTCTAGGTTAGGAAGGACGGATCTTGGCATAAACAATAGAATTGTCAGTACTGGGCCCTAATCGTCATTTATAATTACGGCATAACATGCATTTGCAAATTTCCTGTCTCATAGACTGTCTTTCAACTTAATGGCATGCAGTATTATTTATTAAATGTCTCTACGCGAAACTTTAAGAAAGTGTTACAGTACCAGAACCTGTTCAGATATTTAATAGGTCATACTCATACATATTCACGTATGCAGTGTTAAAAGATGAATTGATTACTTTAGAATGTGCTGTAAAATATCTCTTATTTTAATATCTCTACAATTGCTCAATGAGGCTCTTCATTCATGTTTTGATATTTACTCGGATATTGTAGTAGATAAGGGAGTATTTTACGGGATCAAGATTGTATTATAAAAGAAAAGGCCAGAAATTTTGTATGTAATATTTAGAACTTCGATTTTATACTCTGATATATTTTGCAAACACATACACTCAGAATAATAGGAACTACATATATCTGAATTATTCTTGTCCATTTTATCTTTAAGAATTATTCTTGCAGCTTTGCCTTCTTTATTATTCTTTTAATATCAAATACTTTATATTGTTTTAATTTCTAGTACGACTTTATGTTGATGTATATTGAGTTGATTTGTCCGTGTTTATTCAATTATATACCTAACCAAAAGCGAAATGCTGTGTGGTTTCCGTTAATATGTTCTTGTTATAACAAACTTCGTGAAATAAAGTCAAAGGCAAAAGTAAATTTGTCTTTGCGCTTAAACAAGCATTACGTCATGACATTAGGAAACTCACCACCTTCATGTGCCGTTTCTCTATAAATCATGGAAGCCTCGACCTCCTGGAGTCGTAAGAGCCTGTCCAGGCCTGTAATGGTATTACTTTGCTTTAACCATGACATTAGGGAAGCGGAGCTATCATACAAATATTTCTCTTATACGAGGTTTACCTGAAAAAAACGGTTTAGATCTCAATTGCTGAAAAGGATTACTAATGAATAGAATCTACTGCTGGCGACTAATCAGTAATCGGAAGTTCGTAATTTTGAACTCTACGATTATTATGTCTCTCAATGCCTCTTTATAGAATATATTACAAAGTAACTGAATTAAGTGTTTATAATTTATTGTATTTTGGGAGAAACAATGAATTTTGTTACCAAAATATGCACAATTTTTATATTCGGACTTAGCCTTCCTAAAAATACATTTGTTGTTTATTTAAAGATAATGCTGCTAGTTCGGATGGTGTAACATCCAACGGATCCTCAGGAAACTACAGTTATATAATACAATGCATTTAACATTTAAATCGGTATATTTAGATGTCATAGACTTTAAAGAAACACTTTATTTTGGATAAAGAATGGTGACTAACAGTGTACAAGCATGCGAAATATCAGGCACCTGCTTATTAATTAGTGAATAAAAATTAGTGACATTTACCACGCAGTAATTAATTCATTTTTACTCTTTTCCTTTCCACATGATATTGTTATATCTGTATGGCATTATGACGTCCATGTGTACTCCCATGTATTTGTCCCTTCGAATAATTTTGTAAGGAATTGAGCGATATTTACTAAATTTGTATGAATATTATGCTATCGGAGGCCTGGACACAGCACTACTTAATTGTCTCACATGAGTAACAACATAGCAATCATGCGAACTTGGAAGGTGCGAAAGACTTAAATGTAAAGAATTTAGGTGTTCTGATTTTGTTAATGCAAACTTTTTTGTGACAATCATAACAAGACTACGGTGGCCACCCAAATTCTGCATTAGGTTTTGGTTAGACGGGTATAACTGCTAGGTACAGTAATGCAAATCTTGTATAGGAATAGGCTATAAACCTACCTACAAATTGTGTACTAAGCACTTGTTTATGTGAGACTGGAAATTCTCACTGTAATGAATATTGACACTGCGATCTTGTAATTTGGTAGTGGTCACAAAGCTGTCGTAAGAACGTACTGCCTTTACCTTCTTCCTTGAATATGGAGGTAGAAGTTCTGCCCGGAACATTAGTAATCACCTACCAGACTACCCAGCGCTCGCTAGATACAAGAGGACCGCTCTTTTAAGTACTTTAACGTTTACAAATATTAATATAGCGTGGAATTTTTAAGTTTATGTGAAAAATGAACACAGTAATCTTATGAAGCGCAGAGCGAATTTACGGTAAATAGTTAAATTATAGATCATTTAAATCCCAATACATATGCGTCACCTGCTGCAAAATTAACAATTTGCCACAGAGTGTAGTAGGCCTGTTTATGTGTTTTATATGATTTTATAAATAAACAGTAACTAGTTCCCTAAATACCATTAACCGGTTAGCCTTTCTAATGGAGAACAACTGTATTCTCTGTGAGGTATGAACTCAAGTTGTCTCTGTAATCTAGATGACTGTTAGTCCAAGTGATTAAGCTGTTTTTATTTCTAGTATAAGCTAAACAATACAAGGCATAATGTTTTAATAATACACATGTATTGTTTTCGTATAACTTGTGTGTTTTTGCAAATTGTATTTCTTTTGCCTAGTCCTCTCAAAGTTTACGGATCTAAACATATAGACTTCACAGTGACTAAGACGCCGGACGTAAGAACAGAGAGGACGCCTGAAGACGGTTATGACTGTATCGGCCACACTCAGTACTTGATAATATCTGGTCCCGAGCACCAGGGGGATCTCGAAGCCAAGACGGACAGACTGAGTGTCTGTTGAGAGTGACTTAAAATTGATCACATTCTTCAAAAGATAAATCATTATTTTTTCTTTGCTAGCCAGACAGAATAAAACACTTGAAGAAAACAGACATTGTAAATTGTTCCTAAAAGTGACATAGGGTGTTCGATCGGTCCTCTAGAATCCATAAGCTAGAATGCGTAACAAGAAGTGTAATAATTTCCGGCGTTGCAAGTACAAATGTCCACGTCCTTGGCAGATCCCACTCACGCGACCATAAGCGGCACAACCGAACGGGTGTATATACATTCTCCCGCAATGGCCAGTTTGCTGCAGTATCCTAGGCGAGTTCCTGTGCGCTTGCTCTGCCTGTTCCGAGACAATACGCGAATTCCATCGTAACCTACGTACAGAGCTGCATACAAGGAGCAGCCTGCCGTAACGGTAACATATTTCCTAGTATTCTCTCTTCTCTCTCAGCCGGCGTGCCAGACAGGGGTTTGCCATTATTTTGCGGCATCACTAAGGTAATGGACAGCAGTGTATAAAACAGGTAATGTGGTCGACTCAGGGTTACGACTTTGACCTTGGCAGTGGTTTCGCAGAGGGAAGTCGGAGCGTTAGATCTTTATGACAACCAACCCGTGTTACATTTAGAAACATATGTGGCTGAAGAGCAGTTGTTTCGTGTACGTGTGAGTTGGTACTGTTATTTCATGTTATATTCTATCCAGTTAGACTTCTACATAAATTTGACTTTAGGATTGTTGTAAACTGAACACCTAACGAATAGCGACCAGCAGAAAGTGAAGGATGCAGCGATAGGAACTTACCTATTTGACAGGGCCTACACGTTTTTTCTGCAAGGCTAGCGAGGAGACTGCACGCTACCCACGCCCTCGATGTCAGAGTTATTCTCCAAATTCGAACATAATATAGGTAGTTTCTCTAAGAATATTCGCATGCCTTGCCGGGTTGCCTTCCCAGCATGTTGCAAAGGTTGTCACCTACTCACTGTAAACCAAGCAGCTTAATACAGACTTACCTATTGCTAGGTAAAGTTACTTCCGCGGAGTGCGCTTTTGCTTGTGAAATAACAGTCTTTGAATTAGGCTTCGTCTGTAGTGTTGAAAATGGAATTCTATCGAAGCCAGTGCCAGGTCTTGCACACAAAGTCCCGTCTGGATCTGATTATTCCTGTTATCAGCGCTCATACCGTCCGCCTCAAAACAACACTGCCCAAGTGTCCCGTGTTGGCCAGTCTCATTACCAGTTGTAATGCTTTTTTTTGATGAAGATGAAGAGAAAGATTATCAGTTTTTTCATTTTTCCAATTAATGGAGCACCGGTTGATTGAAATTGACAGGGGAAAACCGAAGTACTCGGGGAAAAAACATGTCCCAGTGCCACTTTGTACACCACAAATTCCACGTGGACTGACCTGGGATCGAACTCAGGCCTCCGCAGTGAGAGGCCGACGAATAACTGCCTGAGCCATGGCACGGCCCGTTGTAATGCTTTACTTGCGACTTATGCACTGTACCACAAAGGTTCAATCCATAATGTGACCACTTGATGTTGCAGTCGCACATAAGATGTTGAGGTGAAGATTTGACAGCAGCGCTTTAATCTTCCCTCTGCATGCGGGTTCGCTAAGTTTCATATAGCTATAGGGACGTGAGTAGCGCAGACTGTTACGTAGTGCCGATTGTAGGGCGATTGTATGATTCATGAATTGTAAAACAAGAAGAATGAAATGGTCATGGCCTAATTAGAGCATATCTAACGCCTTTGCCTTTATGCATTGTGGAAAACTACGAAAATCATAAGTCAGTGTATTCGGTGTCTCGGCCAAGATTCGAAATGGGATACTCCTTGACAGAAGTCAGAAGAGTCACCAACTGAGTCAGTTTGTTCAGTGATATTATATAGCTTCAAGTATTAAGACGCCTGTGGGCCATTATTTAGGAAGGCAGTAGGAAGAAAGTAGGGAGCTGCAGTAGTGCAGTCGGTATAGCTCTTCAAATCCCGGCAGTAGCAAGAGATTTACCTCTTCTCCAAAACGTTCACACTGGATCTGTGGCCTACCTAGCCCCATAATCAATGGGTAACGTGGGCTCTTTCCCAGGGGATAAAGCACTCGGCCTGTGCTTGAAGCTGACTCCATCTCGTGCAGACTAAGAATAAGTGAAGCTATATCACCAATTCCACTTTTTGACTTCATGGCATGTGTAGGAAAAATTTATTTACCTTTATCTTTTTGAAAGAGAGTGTTGTGGTTTATTTTAAGGTAGTTTCTGAGAAATTGCTTCGAAGAAATGCAGAAGTTCACGATAAGCGTCAGGCAGGAGACACGATTTCTGACTCTGGATTAGAACACAGGACGCCACAAATCTAAGAGGAAACACTAACCACACGCCCTCGAGATTGTGTAGTAGGCTACACACACTGCAATTACAGTCATGTAGACACGTGAAAGAGATCTTCTACTCTGTCTACACGCCATGAAGGCATACATAGGGAGTGCAAGTACGGGGCCACTCATTCTTAATCTGGGCACTGGATGAAGGTCAGTTGAAAACTTCACGCCCCGGCTGCATTACGCCCGGGCAGAAAACGTCGGTATCTATTGACTAGAGTGCTGGGTGGGTCCCGGGCTTGTCTGGACGTTTGGAGAAGAGAAAATTACCCCTAACAAGAATCGAAGCACGGATCGTCTAGCCCGTAGCCTAGTCACTATACCGACTGCGCTACCCCGACGCCCAAGGGAACTGTAAGTTCTTACAATTATGTAATTATATTTCAGTGTAGCCGAGCACAGCAATTATTTTTTTCTCATAAATTTGGAAGATGGGCAAAGTCTTTCAGCTTGTGTAGACAGTGTGGAGACGTAGACGGAAACTTGTAAAAATTAACTACTTCATGGAGCAGAATCCTTCGTAAGAAAGCCCGCCATTTGTCAACATTCCTTTACGAACCACTTTAATATTTTCCTGCCATCTATGCGTAGGTCATCCAAGTGGCCTCTTTCCATCAGGGTTCCTCGCCAAAACCCTGTATGCATCTCCCTTCTATTTCAAACGTGCCATATCTCCCCATCCATCTCGCCCTACTGGATTTAATCACGTTAATGTATGATGAGGAGTGCAAAACACTTTTTTTAAGAAGTGTAAATTAATAGTTAATTTAGTATATGCGTTCGTAAATTACTTCAAAATTTTAAGATGTGGAGCTCTCGTGTTAACAGCTTTTTGAAAGTTTTATTCACAGAGAAACTGTGAAAAGTCTTGATATATCTCATACATTCAGCGATGGCGTTTTTTTATGAATGTAGAAGTCGATACGCGAGTTCTTGGAACTGTGTTCAATTGAAAGCTGCTTTCAGACGGCGCATATTGAGCTAGAACCAGCGGCCATACAAAGAAGCACTTAGTGGATAATGAGATAGGCAATGTACGTATAACGTAACATTGTGGCGCGTGGGAGTAACCATTAACGCAATGGAAACAAACAATGTAATCTGTGTGTTCTTGAGATACGTGTCACTGTCAATTATATGAAAATATTGAGTGTTGCAAAACATTGACTTGTGGCCAATTTATGTCGCCAGCAACATTAAAATGTACGTAGGTCTTCATGTAAAGTGCCCGACGCTGCGTTGAAACGAAGTAATATTCGTCTGCTCATGGCCTTCTTCAGGCGTAGAATTTGGCTAAACAGGTCCTAATGACATATAGTCGTTGCGAAGTTTCTCAGTTTTTGTAAGTTTTGCCGTAAAATATTTTAAGATATCAGACGGAATTAATTAATTATGAAGCAATAAGTATTAAGTGTTATGAGTGTATGTATTATTGCCTTAGTTGTCCGGCATGCAAATCGCATCTTTTCTGCGCCTTATTGTATTGTCACCTGTGGTCTGTCTGGCTCTACCATATTTATACCACATTACATTACAAACGGCACGATGATCGGGAGAACATTTATTGAACATTAAATGTGTGTTTTGATATTCTCCACAAATTTTTTTCTGAAAAATTTCTCGTTCTAAGAATAATTAAGCAAGATATTACCATGAATTTACGTAGGTGTTCATGTAAAGTACCCATATTTCTGGTCAGATTTTAATTTCACTTGAATTTTCTCGACAACTTTTTGAAAAATACTCAAATATAATATTTCATGAAAATCCGTCCAGTGTAAGCCAAGCTGTTCCATGCGGACAGACAGACAGGCAGATGGACGGACGGATAGATATCACGAAGCTAATAATTGCTATTCTCAAATTTGCGGACTTGTCTAAAAGCCACTTTAAATTTACATTTACCAAAGACTTCTATCTGCGAAAGTAAAAAGTGCATTTTCTTCTTACATTATGGACCGCCCTGCAACGAACTAGAATTTCTGATCCTGATCTGATTTAAGAATGTGTTATAAATATTTACGTCAAGTTGTTTTTGTTTCTGAACTGTAACGTGCCACACACTTAGGAAGATCTACTGCGGTACCATCTCGAGGCCACATTCGGAACTGTGGAAGTCCTTCTTACATAATCAACTTGACATTTCTCTTTTGATCTTTTAAAGCCGTAGTGGACATTATCTCTACCACCTGTATTAATATTAAAGACGACAAAGCATTTTGCTCACACCGTTTGTCAATGTGCTTCATATCACTCATATAAACATCCATTATTTTCCTAAAGACTTACAGAACATTAAGCCGGCCTTGCAATGGAGAAGCACCCTGTTCGCTGTGTAGTAGGAAGAAAGTATTTAAATATTCTTGCCATAATCGAGACGGCGAAGAAACAAAGGGACAAACAATATGAAATGTCAACAAAATAAATCTCACACCTCGTAATTGAATGTACAAAAATCCTTTCAAACATAACAAAATCATATTTAAAAACTACAAAATTCTTATCTTTTAGCCTCCGCTATTATCTTCCAATTAAACGGTCTGTTACTCATGCAAATGATCAGAAATGAAAATTAGTGTAAAAAATGTACTTTGTTAAAACTAAAGCACCCGCACAACGCTAGATATTGCGTACTTGAAGGCCGGATTAATGTCTTGAAAGCAATGCTAATCTGGAAGTTTCTATGACCGGCCAATTGATCAAGTTTATCTTTGGTTTCTCTCGGTTCTAGAGCAAATGCACAGCTGGTAGCCCTACTCCAAGTTGCGTTGTATGCTTCTTGTGCAGCCTTCCAAACATTGTCAAAATCTGATCGTAACGCGGTCCTCTAAACACGAATTTCAAAATTCATCCCAAAAGCCTAACTCTTTCCCCTGCGACACATCCAAACTGCCGACTTCCATCACTTACATTATTAACTTCCCAACGTTCTGTCTCACCTTCAGCCTGCGTCACCCAAAGGACAAGCACGTACTGTCTGGAAAAATTCGATGCAATAAATTTCCTTTCATCCTTCCCCGCAATAAGTGTATTGTCTCTGAATACACCTCTGCTCCTGTTTTCTTCTTTTTCTTCCCTTTATCTTTTTCAATCATGCGTAGGGGACTTTTTTTTTTTTGCATTTTGCTGGACAAAGCACCAATCCTTTGCACAAATGGAAGAAAACTTGACGAGTTCTGAATCAACAACTGACATCCAATTTGATACATTTTTTAAAATACCGTATGTAATTGTTAAGTAAAAAATCCTCCTTAAACATTCACGTAGATGAATTTACCATTTTTTTGTGCCTATCTCCTAAAGGATTCATTTTTAACTCGAATGAATTTTAGTGTGTTTTCTAGGATGTTTGATTCTTAATTTAGTTCAAGGACACTTCTTCAGTTACACAGGTACTATAACGTCGAATGAACGTTGGCTATAAATAAAAGATTGGTTAGCATGTGCAGTACAGTGATCGTGGATTATTTTAAGATGATCTCCCAGCGATCTCTGTAAAAGACTGATGGAAACCTTCAGAATAAGGAAAGGTAATGCTAACATTTGAGTACTCGACTTTCAGGGAAAAGGAACGTTCGTAAAGTCGACATTTCTTCTCTGACATTCAGATGACGGTCATGTGTCATTTAGGCATAAACCGAAGAAGAGTCACGTATTTTTTGTGACCTGCCCGATATGTTGCCGCCTTCCCAAGAGTAGCCTCATATATGCACAAGCCGGGGGTATTGATCAGGCTTACAGCTATGTGAGAGGGAACTGCTCGCTCCCGTTGTCTCGCTGCCACGTCATCATTTGTAGACCTACATAAACCACATTGTATACGTTGCATTGATTATACGAGTGCATCCACCAGCATGTGGAAGGCCATACAGTGGATGATACTAGCGCCGCTTTATTCTAAATATTTTATATACAGTTTGAACGTGCCTAATTTCGCCCCGCCCCTTCGAACTAGGTCTAGTATTAATCCAGCATGTATTTATTGGGTTTTGTGTAGCATAAGTAAACAAAAGTTGCCCCTGCGCACACCATGAAGCTATATGGGGGAATGGAAAAGGTCTACAGCTTTCCTCATTATTAACCTCGGCATTAAATGAAAGTGAGTGGTCAGCTTCACGTCCCGGCCGCTCTGCCCCGGGAAAGATCCCCCGGTGGCCATTGAGTAGGTGATTGGGTGGATCCGAAAGGCAGTTTAAACGATTTGCAGAAGAGAAAAATCTCTGGGGTTCTTCACTCTTGTGGGATGTTACGCAGGTTGGTACTTGGTTACCGACGTTTCGGGACAAAGTATCGGTCCCATCTCCAAGGATCAGTCTGTCCAAGAAAAATACGCTCTACCGAAAAGTCAGTAGTAAGCTACGAACCAACGCCGTGCAGCATCCCAGAACAGCGAAGACCTCAACTACACCGCGACAGAAGCCTGAATCTCGGAGAAAAATCTCCTGCCTCTGAAGAGACTCGAACCACAATTTCTCGGTTTTACAGCCTGTAATCTGCTTACTGATTGCGTTGTCCCCACTCCCCGATGGAGTATAATGAGCAGAAATAATAATAATACATCATTTTTGTTATTACTGTTATTTCGTATCACTAGCGCTATTATTAGGATCAATACTATCACTATTATATACGCCTCCGCGGTGCGTGGTGGCGCATTTTTTTGATGCACTGCGCCACAAGCCGGAAGGTCGCGGGTTCGATTCCCGATGGGGTTATTGGGATTTCTCATTGACTTCTTTTCGGCCGTAATAAGGCCCTCTGACAGACAGAAATGAGTACCAGGAGAATCTCCTGGGGGGTACAAGCGGCTTTTGCGTAGGGCTGACAACCTTACCACCTTCATGTGCTTATTGTCTAGAAATTCTGGGATCCTCAACCTACTGAAGCCCTAATGGCCTATCAAGGTCTGTAATGGGATAGTTTTGTATAGGCCCGCAGTGCGAGTAGCCTACTACCTCATCGTACCGAATATCTCGGGACAGTAACTAGCACTCCGTTTCCAAATTCATCATTTCGGAGGTTTTCGAGGTTTTCCTCAAGACCCCACACCATTTGTAGCTTACTTCTTTGCTTACTAATTATCTTTTAGTCGGAGAAATTGAAATAATTCTGATATAAAATGCCAATAAAATGTAATTATAGCTGTTCATGGATTTTGGGTCTTCTGGAATCTTACACCGTGCGGCAGGTAATATAACATCCGCTACAGAGCGTAATACCCTAGAAGACCAGCATAATAAACCCCAACGCCGTGGAACTCTCTTATCTCGCATTACGCTTGTTTACCTCTGAAAGCAAAACTTGTGTATTTATTGTGGACATTTTGCAGAGGAGCCTTTTTGAATCGCGAGAGTTACAAAGCGGCACTGCGGGGTCTAGGACTGGCATGGGAAAGGTGTGGGCTGAGCAACGCGGTCTGTAACCAACGAAGAAACCAGCACTCAGAACTAGGGCAAGGTAGGTAATATAATCATGTATTTATGTCTATTAATAAGACGCTGAAAGCTTTATAGAGGGATTACATGCTCATTGACGTGTTGATTTCTTGTCACTGGAATTAGCCGGCCTTGCCAAACCTGATTTTTTACTTTGAACATCTCGCCTGGATTATTCTAACAAAGCTTTCTTGTAGACCTATGCTTAGAAGGATTCACAACACTCACACACCCATACACCCCATGCCCCCCAACACACACACGCAAACACAGGTCTGTATACGTGTATGATGGCTTATACGGAATGCATGAAACACCTAGCCACTCTATCGGTCTACTGACAGAGCATCAGGAACTTGTATGGTTGTAGAAAAAGACCGCGCAGGAGTTACACCCTTCTTTATATCATTTTTTTAAATATTAATTTTTTCTTTGACATGTTTACATATAACTAGCTCATGCGTCTGAAAACCCTTGAATTAAAGTTACATATCTTCTCCTTCAACCTCAAGAATATATTATACCTCACTGACAGTGCCCGCTTGATCGTGTCCCTGCACGGCGGGCGTCACGGCAGTTTATCGCATAGGAAGCCTGCATCTACCGGGATGTACAATTTGCTCTTACTCTGTTGTGTGCCGGTGATAGCGTAGTCGGTATACCGAGTCGTTATGGGATGGACGGTCCGGGGATCGAAATCCGGTGGGGGTGAAATTTTACGCACCCGTCCACACCGGCCCTGGCGCCCGCCAGGCCCCCTACACAATGGGTACCGGGCCATTCACGCGGGTAAAACGGCGGGGGCATGGCGTTGACCACACACCCCCATCTAGCGCCGAGGTTAAAGAAAGAGTAAAGCTATACCTCTACTTCACCTCCGTGCCTTCATAGCAGGTATAGGTTAAAGTGTACATCTACTCTGTTCAACTTGCTCTAGTTCATAGAAGAGTCCCGAAGCGATCTCAATTCCCCTTCGGACGCAGACTTCCTATGCGATACAGCTCCCGTAATTCAGGGTACGTTAGAATGGACAGCCTGTACAGGAGGTATGGCGTATATTTTTGACTTAATTCTTTCACACCAGAAAATGTCTTTGAAAACAGACGATTTTATATGTTCAATATTATTCAATGAATGTGGCTTATTTTTTCTCTGATGTCAGTGTCATACGTCTCTCTTAATTTTAAGCAAAAGTGTGTTGCATTGCACGTGGACAATTTGGATAGTCGCGTGGGTCATAATTATATGTGGACTAATAGTAGTCAATACAGTAATTATAAATGTACATGCCAATGCATATTTAGGATCTGACAATTCAGATGTTTTAGGGTGAACTGTAGGAGGCAGTTCAGCGTGTAGTTTGTTACTTCTTATTGTTCCTATTACTGGCGGCAATCACTGGTGTGCGTGGTGTGAATGCATTTAAGCTGGAAACGGTGCTTATTGTGAAGCAGTAAAGAAACTCTTTATAACCTCAGTGAAGTGTGTGACAGCTGTAGCCAAATCTGTTACGTTAACAAATTAAAGTCAGACCGAAGCGGAACTCTAAATTTCAAATAGGCTCGAATATGGAAGTACTAAAATTTGACAACTAAGAAAACATAAAAATGCTAATGAAGACAATTCGGATGCTGGCACTGCTTTTACATAGGCCTATTCATTGACTTTGTCATGTTAATAACATACAGTACAACTGTACTAGAAAAGAGATAAAATTATTTTTCATGTGATTTGAACATTTCAGCACCAGAAATGCGATGAAGTCTTGATAAAATTTCATTCTGTATTTGTCTAAATTTGAATGAAATAATGCAAATCATGTTACGCTACAAATATCCAATCTGAATATCGTAATTATTGATTGGGTATGTCACCGAATATCTTAAGTAAACCTGCAGATAAATACAGGCGTACATTACGTTGATAAAGCTGCTTGTAATTGTGTTGTGTTAAAACCGTTCGGCGCCGTAATTCAGAAGTTTAAAACGTCTGAACAACAGGTGTGTAGTTTCTGAAAGGTATATGCCAGCCCATGGAGAAGACAGGCACTGTATTTCAGTTCTACAAACCCCATTACATTTTATTTCGTTATTAGTCTTACCCTTCAAAAATCCATATTTGCAAATAAATGGTAGAAAACATATATCTTTCGTAATGAAACAAAAGTATTGAACAGTCATAGATTAAACCGCAAAAAGACATGTAGAACTTGACCTCTATATGTGAGAAGACTGTATTTTTATCATGAAAATTTTCAGGGTAAACAGTAGTCTGAGTAATAACTCTGCCATACTCTAAAATCAATTCTAGTCTTGCTGTTTTTAATAAAAATTTTAATATTTATATAATTTCTGGCACATGAAATGACAACATACAATTATCCTTGAGAGAAAGAACAGGCTTTGCAAGGTAACTGTGAAAAGTTATTGCTCTCTTCGGACAATTTACTTGAACAAATGAAAAATTATGAACCACACTACTTTTGAGCGTACACTGTTGTTTAATTCATGTTTGTCCGGTTTAATATTATAATATAAAAATGTTAATACTCCATATTTATTCTTTTACGCATCACAACTCTAGAAACAGTATTACTCGGATATCATATTTTGCATGCGATTGATTTTTGCAATCACTGTTTTAATTCATAATCACATTTATACTCGGTAATGTCCGTATATGTTAACAGGGAGTCAGTGGGAGTAGATTATGGAAAGAGGAACAATTCTCTATCATAATAGTAACTGAACCATGAAGAGATTTAAAAGTCACGTGCAGACAGAATTTGGCTTGCCTTTCTTGCTGTAGCAGATAAAATAGGGACTGTCCTGTACGTACTTGCATATGCAGCACAAACAACATTCCGCAATTTGCTCTAGAATAATGTGGGCTACTCTATCATTATTAAATGAATGTATTAACATATATTATTTATAATAATGTTCTTTTATTAAGCAACGGGTACTTGCTGCTGGATTGTGTATATGATGAATTATATGATGTATGGAAGGGGGAATTTGGCAGCGTGACGTGTTATAACGTCTATGGGATTTAAAGAAGAAGAATTTTTATAAACTGAATTGAAATTATGTTATTCTGTTTGTATAATTCATTACCGCGCCACATGGCTGTAACTAAAACTGCGCCTTTTGTAGGATGAAGGATACTCAAGAATGACGTTCTAAGCATTGCTGCTTCTTCTTTTACTATAAAAAGTGTTAAACATATGTTGGCTGTGGTCAATTAAGACATGAGGGGAGATGACTGTTCCTTCAAATGGAGGAACTGTATTAGCTAGAGGGCTGCAAGTGTACTTTCCAGTATAAAAACCGTTACTCTGTGCTTCTTTTGGAGGGAAACTTTAGTAGCAAATTTTTGTAACCTAGCTTAAAATGTTAGTTACTCACAATTTTGTTGCCAGAATTTTCGCATCCATTAGCATGGACCTTAAAACATTATTCCTTTAAAGGCTATTGCCTGTTGACCTAATTTACTACACGAGTATTTCATTCTGGCTTATTTGGGCGAAGAAACATTGTATTTAATAAAGTGTATTCCGTGCTTCATATCACATGAGTCTCTTTGGATGTTAAGAAAAATACAGCATATTTCATTACGAAAATTGTGAGAGACATTTTATGATATCAGCTTTAAATTCTATAGCTTAACAGATCAAATGTTTAGACAATATAGGATAAACAGCTTCTCTTGGTTTTCCTTCTCTTTGCTTCAACAGGAAAACATCATGGTTTTAATATTTATCCTTTTACCCTTACATTTATTAATGCAATACTCATCGATAAACGGTCGAAGACAGTTTTTATTTCTTATGCTACTTAGTGTTTCAACGTATGACCGCACGCACTGGTGATACAAAGCTAAATTTCCTGCGAGTTAGTGATTCAAAACTGATTGTCTTTAAGGAGTTTTATGGTGGAAAATTCGTGTTTGTTGTGTGAATATCCGTATGTCTGATCCGATGAACAAATTGCTTAAAATTCACCTACGATTAAAATATTTGTTTTGAAATCTTGCATATTTAATAAAAGTAAATACTGTCCTTTTCTTAAAATTTTTGAGAATACTCATTATAAAATATTAGAGCCATCAAATAAAGAGGTTTTGATGGGTGTAGAATGGGAGGAAGGATGAATATAAACATACTATTAGTCGGAAAACATGAAGCAAAATCACTTGAAAGGATAGGTAGGCTATAGGATAATATTAATATGGATAGTAAAAGGGCGTGTGGTGTCGAATAGATTCACCTTTCTCAGGATAAGGACCAGTGGCAGATTGTTGCGAACACAGTTGACATTTTATAAAAGGAGGAAACTTTCTAAATTACTTGTAACTGTGACACCTCTAACTTTGCAATATGACTTTTCTCCAAGGGGTTACGCTAAATAACTAATTAACCAAGTAAGTGACGAAGTAATTCAATTTAGTAAAGTTATACTGGATAAGTTTATTGTCGCTCAGCTACTCGAGAAATTCCCTGCTTATATGGAACACTCATTTGCATGGTCGTGGTCTCAGACTGTTCCAGTATACTGACAAAAATGATTCATTCCACTTTGGGAAAGCTCGTTTGTTGTATGCTGATCATTACAGCGCCTTTACAGCGATAAAATATTCTGCTTGCCAGTTACATCACGAGTTTCAATAATTTTTCAACCCTCGCTTACATTACAATAGAGCATTTCTGAAACACGCGTAGTTGATACCCCTCTGTTTCTGAGTGAAATTTCACGCACGCCTCTTCAGGGAAGACTTAATTCTTTTTCTGTTATCATGAAGTAAGTGTTGTAGTGCATTTTAAAAGCAACGAAATGAAGATTTTTCATTTTCAAGAAACTACACGTATTTTCACGAACAGAAGCAAAATTCGTGGAAGTGGTTAAGAAGTTTTAGTATCTTTAGACTCCTATTTGGATGTGTACGAAATATATGTCACGTACTCTCTTGGGGTTCATGTACCACCACCGTTACAGAACTGCAGGGCTAGCACATTACACTGTATTCCTGTCATCTTAAGCTGAGATTACTTCAGAGGCTGAAGCAGTGAATGGTGATTCCTGCCACAAATACCTAATCCCTCCCCAAACCCTGTAAAAGCAGAGCGTGTTGCAGCAAAGAGGTAGTAGCTCCAGTTATGTAAATGCAGGTACATCGTTATTAACTTACTTATATTTGACTTCTTTACTTATCCACTGTCTGTCTGTAGGTATTACTCAATTCAATTTCGGACACCCCTTTTTTAGACACTAACTACAAGGGTAAAATCCATTTGAAGGGGATCCTACTGGGTAGATCTCTAATGTGATACATTTTAAACTCTGAGATCAGCGTGGGATGAGCAATAATATGGGTCTGACTCGACCCTAGAATGTATCATGGTTTTCTTACCGGATAAATTCTTCAATGAAAAGAAAAAAAACATGGCGACCTCACAAAGAAGTTCATGTCGATGAACCATTTTTCCTTGACGATAAAGACTCCACGTTTGTAGCCAAGCTTGTAATACGTCATCAATACGACATTAGGCCTATGAAGTTTATTTGATATAATCTTATAATTTGGTAAAAAGAACACTGCAAGATGGTTATGGTTAGTGAACTTAGGTCTGAGTATCCCGTTATGATGTGATATATAAATTATGGTAAAAGAATCCCTCAGGCTCAACTCAACGTCAAGAAAATTATTTCATGTCGAAGTGAACTTCATGTTTTGGTTTATGTTTCCATCATCAGCTGCTCGTTCTTTATAAAAATATTGGAAAAATTAATTTTACAGGAATAACGTTCTATGATGCTGTGGACATAAAGCTAGAAGAAACCTCTTCGTTAAAAAAGTGAAATGTCAGGAATCGTGAGCTAGTAGTTGAAGTACCAGTCTTTGTACTGGTTTTACTTCAAATAAACAATACGGAAATAATGCCATGGCTTATTTCTTATAGCACATGTCTGTAATAAACCTGTCCATGATGCTTGTTGAAGTAACAGATGAATGTTCTACTTATAACTCCGGTGAACTTCATAAAAAATGTAAACGACATTCAGCTGTGGGCATAGCCTTATGCTATGTAGGATTCCTTAATAATAACAGGCAGACAGGGTGGCAAGATGTAGGGGAAAAAGATTTTATATTTAGATAATCCCAAATATTGTTGTTGTTGCTGCTGCTCTTCTGCTGCTGCTGCTGCTGCTGCAGCTGTTATTTTTAAGTATCGTAAAGATAATTCTTGATATGGAAGCAGCTATCGTGACACGGAAGAGCTTGCTGTAGCGATAGGCTGCAGTCTTGTATTCAAGAGGTGTCGGGTTCGAGTCTGGGACGACACACCGGCCATCTTTATGGAGGTTTTTCGTTCTATCCGTCAGTTCCTAGCAAGTGCGGGCGAGTATATCGATTAGGTCACAAATGCTTTCTTTTAAATCCTTTCCAAGTCTTTAGTAAGCACATCGTTTGACGCTGGATAGTTATCGATGCTGAGAGTCTCGGTAAATATCCCACAAATACCTGATCAGTATATTATGAACATCTTACACCAAGAGCGTTTCAGAGGAAACGTCACACTGTCCGATTTAAACAACCGTCTCCTACTTCAGTCCCAAGTGTTGGATACCTCCAATTTTAAATTTCCATCCCTTTCTATTTGGTAAATCACTGCAATTCTAAATAAATTGATTCTATCACAGCTAAAACAACTTCTTTGTTGTATATGTTACAAAGTTCGCCTTTTCTTAGAGGACACATGAAAATGCTAAAAGAATTATTTTGTATATTCATTTTTTTGTTCATGAACTGTCCCGATTTCGTGATTAATTACATTTAAGTTGTTTGAAAACATATTGTTATTTTGAGAACGAAAACACTGACTAACATTACTGGTAAAATTCTGAGGTTTTTAAAATGAAAGTAAATGGTGAAAATCATTACAACTGCCGTATAAGAAGTTAAAGTTTATTTACATTTTTTTAAATTAATTTTTTTGATTAACTCCGTCTACACAGTAGCGGTGGTAGAATAATTCGCGAAGTCTGAATTTGAAAGATCTGGAAGGAGTCTGTGTGGCTAAATTGATGCATTATCCTGGTAACTGCCTGAAGGAACTGAAGAAAACCACAAAAATATTTAGTTACTGTAGCTGGTGTCCCAGCCACAATTCGAACCTGGTACTTGCAAACACAAGTCTAAGAGACGTGGTGCTACATCATCCTTCTCGGTTTGGAATCAATTACACAGTATTTTACATAAGTTCTTTACTTTCATAGCTGTGTCTAGACTAATACTACATTCATTTTTTATTTACTGACTTTAGAATGTGGTTTCGTTTTGTAATCTTAGTTAGTATATGCTATAGAACTTTTTCTCGTGGT
Source organism: Reticulitermes speratus (assembly GCA_021186555.1). Classification (NCBI taxonomy): domain Eukaryota; kingdom Metazoa; phylum Arthropoda; class Insecta; order Blattodea; family Rhinotermitidae; genus Reticulitermes; species Reticulitermes speratus. Next base: position 25,788,096 of record JAJKFL010000014.1, on the reverse strand, counting down.
TGTTGTCTGAACCGGCATTGTTGTTCGCAGTATTTATCCTATTGTTATCTAGTAAAAGGAAGGGAATGTTCTAAATGTGTAGGCCTATAGTTGGGCAACATATTCCGCAACACCGTTGTTCCTACATCACAGACTGGCCCTATTCAACACAGTGGCTTTCAGGGTCTATAATACAGCGAGAGTGTTGTAGCAGTAATGAAGAAATTGAAAAGCTAACACACCAGCCTAGTGGCTGTTACGTCGCCTTCATTCTTCTCGAATTGAAAGGAGTTACTATGCTTACTTCTGCACTGCAGCAAACTTAATTCAAAGGATACGCCCCGTAAGGGTACAAGTACACATTTCATCAAGAAGAAGTAAGTAGGGTATAAATGTGATAATAAGTACCCTGCATTACAGTGTCATTTTCTTCTATTAAAGAGTGGGTTTCTATTGGTGGTGAGATACATAATCTGACAAGAATTGTGACGTCAGCGTAATAACCCATTTTAAATTCCGTCCTTGCTTTCCTCTTCTTCAATAAATCTACAGAGAATCTTGGTAATGAGACCCCGAAATAGATATCAAATGGCGTGGCAGGCTTGCTTCAACATGTTTCTTCAGAATATCCAGCTAGTACCCTAAATACTCTGCCACCGCTTGCTTCAACACGTCTCTTCAGAATATCCAGCTAGTAAATTAAACTCTCTGCCACTGCTTACTTTAACACGTTTCTTCAGAATATCCAGCTGGTACCTTAAATACTCTGCCACCGCTTGCTTCAACACGTCTCTTCAGAATATCCAGCTAGTAACTTAAATTCTCTGCCACTGTTTGCTTCAACACGTCTCTTCAGAATATCCAGCTAGTAACTTAAATTCTCTGCCACTGTTTGCTTCAACACGTCTCTTCAGAATATCCAGCTAGTAAATTAAATTCTCTGCCACTGTTTGCTTCAACACGTTTCTTCAGGAATATCCAGCTAGTACCTTAAATACTCTGCCACGCTTTGCTTCAACACGTTTCTTCAGATATCCAGCTAGTAACTTAAATTCTTGCCACTGTTTGCTTCAACACGTCTCTTCAGAATATCCAGCTAGTAACTTAAATTCTCTGCCACTGTTTGCTTCAACACGTCTCTTCAGTAATATCAAGCTAGTAACTTAAATTCTCTGCCACTGTTTGCTTCAACACGTTTCTTCAGAATATCCAGCTAGTAACCTTAAATTACTCTGCCACCGCTTGCTTCAACACGTCTCTTCAGAATATTCAGCTAGTAACTTAAATTCTCTGCCACTGTTTGCTTCAACACGCTCTTCAGAATATCCAGCTAGTAACTTAAATTCTCTACCACTGTTTGCTTCAACACGTCTCTTCAGAATATCCAGCTAGTAAATTAAATTCTCTGCCACTGTTTGCTTGAACACGTTTCTTCAGAATATCCAGCTAGTACCTTAAATACTCTGCCACTGTTTGCTTCAACACGTTTCTTCAGAATATCCAGCTGTACCTTAAATACTCTGCCACTGTTTGCTTCAACACGTTTCTTCAGAATATCCAGCTAGTACCTTAAATACTCTGCCACCGCTTGATTCCACATGTTTCTTTGGTCTATCCAACTAGTATTTTAAATACTCTGCAATTGCTTGCTTCAACGTTTTTCCATTTCATCCGACTGCTCTGCGCTACGTTGCCTGGGAAGATTTATTATGTAATTAAAAATCCATAATCAATTAGCAGAAAATGGAAACAAAAATAAGATGACAATGTTCGAAAAAAATTTTGATATGTATTCCTCAATCTGTCATTTCCTTCAAATCAGAAAATTAATAATGATTATTCCTCTATACCTTTGTTCTAGAACGTTTTGAATGGACGCAATAAAGTGAAGGTGAAGTTGTTGTTATTGTAGGGGTGTCTGAAATAGACGAAACCTTTCCCTTCCGTCATTCTGGCTTTTAAATTTCCGGCAGGGATCAATAAAAGAATTGTCATTTTATTTATGCTGCGGAGTGAGTTTTTCTGCATGGGGATGTTTTCTGTGACTTCTTCATTTTCTCTAACGATATATTTATGTTTGTAAAATTTTACATTTTTAAAAGCCGAATTGTTATAAAAATTCTTCTAAGAAGAAACCTTATTCTGGCTGCAATCAAAATGACTTGTAAAACCGAGTTTGACTTAACTTTTTGTTGTGTGTCTTTTTGTCGACATTACCATTCATTCCTCTGGGACTGTTGTAAGGAACGTGGCTGGTCTACATTTTTTATATAAAATCTAAGTATGATTTAATTGTGTACCCGAAAGAATTTATTCCGTTTCCTACCTGCCTTCTTGGGAATGTAACATTTAAAGTACTCGAGGCGGTGGAAGCCATGAAAGGATATAATGATGTTATTCTTCTTTCTTTATATGAATTGTATAGATTGTTTTAAATGTTTTAATGAATGACATTCCTGTCGAAGTGCACAGTCGTCTTCCACACGTTGCCGCTAGGTCAGATGGGAACCGAAATCTGTACTCAGCCTGTACCCTTTACATCTGACACTTGTACAGTCTGGTGAAGGGAAAGGCTATGCCCAAAACTTTCACTTCATTTTAAAGCCTACGGTATCTTAGGGGCTATTTGTCGGTCAAGAGCTTTTTGATTTTTGGTTTTGTAATTTGTTGATAACTGTCGCTTTAAACGTGTCCAACATTCCCCTAAACGTGAAACACATTTAACTGCCCGTGAGATTAAGTTTACTCTGTCAGTACCCCGGAGGCCATTCGAGCCCGAGTCTGAGCTGAGTAATTGGGTGTAAAGCTTGGGTCCTTCTGTAATTACTAAGAAGAGACAAAAAATGGAGCAACACACCGCTTGCTATTAGCCGTCACCAAGGTTGTACTGTGATTTCATCCGTACATAAAGAGGCCTGTATACTTCTTCAATTATATCTTCCTCTGAAATGATTAGTAACAAAATATATACATACGCAATTTATTTAACAATTTAAAGAAGTGTTGGTTCTGCTAGAGATCGTGGAATAAGAAAATAAAACTTGTAAAACACTGCAAAAAATTTTAATATCACTGTAAATACCGTGAGAGCTTTGCTCGGAAATTGGCTGCTTTTGACTATCTCTTGCCTGTTAGTTTGTGGTCATTTCGTACTCCAAGTCATGTTCAGCTGTGCTGTGTCTGTGTCCGTTTCGTGTTGTTACACAGCCGCCCCACCGGTGGCGACAGAAAGGCTCCCCGATATCAACATTTTCTGACCGTACACGTTTTCATAGATGGGGGGTTCTGGGGATATTAAAATAATTTAGGGGTTTCTCAATGGAAGAAAGGTTGAACAACACTGGCTTAAAGCCTAGTGGTTACATTATGTTCCATCAGATTTCACGCTCGAAATTCTGTATTTTATTCACAGAGTGTATTTACATGTTCTGTGTAATGTCGTTTAGATTAGTATCTGGTTTCAAACGTTTCTTGATCCTCCTCTTCTTCTATAGCAAAGATTTGGTCAAAGTCTCATTCCAAACCTAATCGAACTACTCCTTTTATCTCTTTCTTGATCAGCCCAAGTTGTCTTCCTATGGGCTTGTAATATTACACATTCGACAATATGTTTTGCCTTATTTATTGGCCTTCACAGGCCGAAAGGTGTTTTCTACTGAATTGCTTATACAACAATCCATTTTTTGTTTTTACTGTGAAAAGCCTTTCTTGGTACAAATCACAGTAATGGAAAGCACAACGGGTATACTACTCCACACTTACGTCATAATGTGCTTAACATGGCAAAATTTTAGGGATCTGCTTTGCTACATATTCCTTCCAATTGCTTTGGTTCTAACCCGTCTTGTCACACTTTTATTTGTCTAGCAGTTTTCATGTACTTTCACTTTTTATTTTGCCTCTCATGTAACTACTAACTCTGATATAAGGAGCCGCATTCAGAAGCTCCATGCCCATATACCACAGAGGATATGTAATTCTAGTAAGTCGTTAAATAATACACCTAAAGAAAATTTGTATCGATATTGCAGTTGCAGAACCTTCAGGATACCGATGTTTTGAGTCCTAAATTCATCTAAACAATATTTAATCCTTCATTTCTACCTCATGGAAAACGTCGCTTCTCCATTGCAAGGGCAAACCTTTAAAAGCTCTTGAGGGAAGCAATTTATATTTAATAAAGCATTGAAGAAATCGCATAAAAACAATTTGTAGGCAGAATGTAAAATTCTTAAATGTTAAATAAGGTGGCATATCTAGGAACCAATATGCCTTAAAGGCTTAAGAATCTGGCAGGATGCTAGCTGATCCACATATTCGACTGCGGGGATAAGTTTCTTCTAAGAAATACATATAGGGAAGATGACATATAGTTTTCAACTTAACATAAATGTTCAACCCAGCTGTAGCTGCGATTTCGTTTGGAGACGCGTACTCTTTTTTGAAGGTATAAGGAAAATATTTTGTAAATAAGACATGAGGGCAGAAGTGGAAGAATTCAAGAGGGAAGGAGTTTGACTTCCCTGAAGCTCAGCAATGATTTCAGTAGATGGATATCAAAGTGGAAACACAGTTTCTTAAGGAAATTGAAACATAGAGAGATTGAATTCGTAAAATGGAAGACAATATACAAAGTAAATAAGTACATTCCTAGACTTGAATAACGTAGAGGCCTGCTTGGCAAAAGGTGGAATTGCATTGGGAAGCAATGCACTGAAAGAACAACATAAAAATTCGTAGAACATTTACAATTTTTATTTTGAACTACAACATATTTTTGTTTGTTTCAAACAGTTGTTGTGAAAAAAGAGCATTTTTAATAATAAACTTATATCAACTTACGGAAATTTTTATTTGTACTAAATGTCTCGCGTATTTTCCTAAAATATTGTTTTTCTTCTTCTCCTGAAAAATGTAAGGGATGTAAGCAGGCACTTATAACATGAAACAAGAACATTATCTATAACGTAAGTACTAATTTATCTGAGCATTTTAGCGATTGTGTTTGGTATTCGAAGTTAAGACTTACAAATTACAAAAACATGGTTTCAAGATAAAAGAGAAGCCCTTCTGGTTCCTGTGAGATATAGGGTTCTCACAGCCGTGTTACTGAAGTTTCAGGTTTTCTGAAGCGTGACTTTGTTTCGTTGGGCCTGTAGTTTCCGAAGTGTCCGGAAATTCTTCTTGGAATGCTTCACCCTGAAGATGAAGAAATTATTATCCTTCGAAATTTCGGGAAAGACTTGCAAACAGACACAACGTCACATCCTAGAAGACTTGAAACTTCTAAGTGCTTTCTTTATTTCATCTGAATTTTTACCGACAAGGTTTTGATTCTTATACTCGTAGGTTACTTGAGCTTATTTTGCTGTCAAATTAATTTTTGTTAGAAAGCTTTACAGCAAGATGGAGTCAGCATATGAAAAAATCAGTGTTTATAATTATCACCTCAGTTGCAGTTTTTGTATTGATAGTAGTCAGGGAATTTGGCCTATCATACAATGTAGGCTCTTCACCAAGTTCTGATCTCGTATATATTTCTTATCATAAAGTGTTGGGAATATGATTCACAGCTTGAATTTTCCATTTTATATAAAAAAATTTGGCTACTTGGAGGATTTCATGATTGCGTTTTGGAGATATGACATGCATTATTTTAAATCATTCAGACAAAGAGGCTCATTTAAAATCCACATTAAATTTAGGTTTTAATAATCTCGCAATAGACCGCAATGTGCTGCCCCATATTAACAGGAACATGAACTTCTGCTGACAATAAGAACGATGTGTTGGTGAAGCAAGTACTAAGTGGATATTCACATATTTGTATAATAAATTCGACATTAAGTTTTGTACTGAAGACAAATAAACTTTTCTTTTAATAACTGCTGCAGTAATGCAAAGATTGTACGAAGAAATGATGCATTGAACTTCATAATACATATCAAGCAAACTTTTGCTTCTCAAATATCGCAGGTTGGTGATTAAATTCTGTTCTCAAAAGAAGCATGTCCTGGCTAGAAAGATATATTAAACAGTCCATAAGTCTGTTCTTTGTCGGTCATTGACTCATGGGTTTTCAAGTATGACGTTTTCTAATTCCGTTTTTGCTCTTTCGCAATATTATAAAAGACGTTACACACTGCAACTCGTAAGAGTAGGCAATTTCTTATTTGCTTCGTTTAAAAATTTATATTCATCTTCAGTCTATAAACGTTTTAAAGCAAGAAGTTTGATGTCTTTCCTCTAGTACGGGATCATGTACATGTAATATTTTGTATTTTTCTAAAAATGTTTTAAGCAACACAGCTCTAGAAACTGTGTACATAGTTATGTGCATGCGATCTGTGCATTTGCCATCGTATAGTAATGTCAATAAAATGCTCACAGAGTGCAGGTTAAAATTTCGTGGGTGGTACTCGGCTTTCGTCTTCATAAAGCGGGATGTTTGTGTAGGATACACTAATAAAGAGGTAAATAGGCGCTTTCTGGGAAGGAAGTTAGGGAAGACGATGTAGCATATATATATATATTATATATGCACACTCACACTGACATTTGTTTTACAGACGTGAAAATTTATAAAATTTTTTATTTCAAACACACTGAAGTCTAACATAAAAACATTTTCCTAAATTCGGTGAATAGGGATGTTTGCAAAGTCATTATACTCTAGTGGAATTTCTGAGTTTGTGTGTCCCTCGCTTATTAGCGAATATGTTCTATGAAACATGAAGGAGAAGTACGTCACGTAGCGTACAGTGTTAAACAGTAAGCCAGAAACAAAACTGTGTTTTAAAATGTCCTTGACCGGAGAAGCTTTTCGCAGCTGTACGTGTTGCCAAATGTTGTTAGGGGTTTTCTTATTCACTACAGTTTGGTAGTGTTTAAATTTGCAGTTAGGCTCCCATACAGCTGCTGTGTGCGTGTATTTCCATCGATGATAGCCAGTGGCGTAGATAAAACCTCCTCAGACCCTGCGATGTAGGAGTCGCAGTAGGTGAGGGAGAGAAAAAACGTAAGGAATACTGAAATTTGTTGTGGGTTCATTCGGACGGGATTTTGTTCTTCTGACAGAAGGCAGTACTAAGGATCCCTCTCATGAGATCTGGAAGTAACTCCGCTAAGAATAATTATCGAGTTGATGGGGAGGGGGGTTGGGACCGGTTATTTACGACCCTGGTGACAGCGCCATAAGTGTCATTATTTTGTAATGTGTTTATCTACATTTGTATCTGCACTGGAACCTGAACAATGCCAATGGTAAAAGGATTTTAGAATACTTGTAATTCTTTTTTCCTCTTGTGTAGATATTCGAATCTTGAAGAAAGTTTATTTTGTAACTGGTGAGTGATGCCAAAGAACATGTCCTTCAGTGGCTGCTAATCTCCTGGGGAGGTGGAAGAGTCTAAACGTGTTTCGCAGTAAGGAAAGTGGCTAAGATGTTTATCGCTGATGTATTTGTGCTGAAGGATAATTTCGCTTCAAAGTCCTTCACACTAGAAAGCATTTCACTTAGTAATTTATATTTCCCATAAAGTTTCGTATTGAGCTTTGTAAGATAAGTTATGTCCAAGTAACCCATTTCTCATCAGGTAGCTGTCCTGCGTGTCCCGTCGTTAATACCTATGTTCCATTTCACAAAAGAAAAGTTCTACTTAGCACCATAACTCTACTCAGCCAGCTCGCTGTCACTCAGTATAAAGGATTGTCATATTCTGTACCGATTTCTTCTAGAAATGTTGAAACTTACTGTTGTTCAAAACGTTACGTCGAGTATAATGCACTATTAAAATTACAGTGTCCATAACTTCTTTTGTCGCCGCTAATGAAATAATATTGCAAAACAGTGCTCCTTGACAAATAATTCAGTGAAACGCAATCAGATTTTCAGAGTTCATGTGCATAGCTTCCTCGCTGATAGTCATACCGCGTCGGTCTTAAAGCTATCTTAAAGCCATAAATCTTGCTGAAACCATCCATTGTCACCCTTGTTATTTTTTTCCAGCCCAGTTACAAAGACGCAAGTGTTTCCTTCATTTTCACGAAGAGATCTTCCCCAGTCGTGGTGCGTTTCAGGCCGCATGAAATGTACCATAAATACGTGAATTTTTGGCATAAACTAATAATCTTTTCATGAAAATGGAAGGTACCATTACTGTTCATGTCAGGAATAAATACCATTAAATGCGCAGTGCCTGTGATATTACTTTCATCCATTTCGAGTGCACGAAAATTCATTAGCTTTGCTTGTAATTTAAGTTGTGGCATTCTGGAGAGTTGATTACACATAACTTCTTTGTTTATATTTGTTTGCTTAGAGTTCCGTGTAGACAATACCACGGTTTCTTGTATCCCTAAGAAAGGCTGCTTATGTATTTCTTAATTCAACATTAACGGACTGTTTACTTGTTATTCAACGTATTGCCACTTTTTCAGTAACTCACACTTGTGAATTGCTAAAAATTATGTCACGAACTTTCGTAACGTTAACATGAATGAAGTCCGTTCCCTTGTTACAAACCAGTTGCAGATCTGATAATTTATTTTTAAATTTGGCAATGTTTTTGTTTAAGTAATGTCTAAAACCGAGCTGTATTATATCTGTACACTAACCACTGGCTTACAGTATTGTTTTCTTCTGTACTCTTTAATTATTAACAAAATTCACAGTTTCAAATTCTCAGTACTTGAAATAGTGTATGCTTTGTATCATGTAATTATCAAAAAATGGTTCACTTTTTAATAAATGTTTCTTCTGTTTCTTACTTTATTTCTAATTTGAAATGAGTGCTGAAGGGAATATAGAGTAACATTTAAACATTTACGTATCAGTATGTTGCGCATTGACCGATCCCCATAGCTGTGCGTTCTAAGGCGTAGATCTGCAGACGCTTGAACTTTGAGACTGCGAGTTCGAATGCCGCCGAGGGCATGGGTGTTCCTCTCTTGTGTTTTTTGTGTGTTGTGTAGGTAATGGCCTCTGCGATCACTCGTTCAGATGACTCATACTGTGTGTGTATGTGGTGTGTGTGTGTGTATGTGTCTACTTTTTGTGATTTAGAAACTTCAAAACGAGGCGGCATAAGGTCGATTTAGGTGTTGAGTCCCAGGAGAAAAGAATATGTTGTGCAGTAAGTCGGGATAAATCAGTCGACACAGCGACTAGGCTGCGGACCGGAGGAACGAGGGAACCACAGAATCAGCGTCCAGGCCGGTTCTGGGACTCGCCCAGCTTCCTGTCCAATGGGTGGAGATCCTTCCCTAGGATTTAAATTTTGAATAAAATTAGCTGAAAATTTTAGTTAGAATAAAAAGGAAATTTTTAAAAGTTTTCCAGTGTTTAATTAAGCACTACGCCATGAAGACGTAAAGGGGAGTGGAAATATAGCTCCACGCGTTATTCACCTCGGCACTATCCGCTTTACTTCCAAGGGATGAGTCTCCAGAACCCATTGAATAAGAGGCTGATAGGAGCCTTTCGGGAAGCTTTGCCCCCCTCAAGAACAGAACCCCGATTTCCCTGTCTTGCAGCCTGTAACCAAGCAGCTATACTAACAGCAGTCTAGGAGCAGAGCATAAAAATATCATAAAATATTGAATATCTTGGGAATTATAATATAATTTTTACTAATATCTGATTTTGATGTTATTTGGCATTACTTTCTTGTGGGGTGTATACATCTCTGCATGCGTTCGTAGTGAAATTATGCATTTCAGATATGATTATTTGAGATTGTTGCATATAACGTAATTAGTCTTTATTCAGTTCTTATTCGTCAGTGACGAAATTAAAATTACTAATACAAAACTGAGTTAAATTGTTTGTGTCTACTTCACCTAATGCTTGCATACGCATATGTACATACCAAAGGGATTGTGTAGATCTCTTGCCAATGGTCTTCAATATACATACATATTTGTGTATAAGAAGTTACATGAGTACTGTACATAAAAATTGCACGCGTGAACACTCACGGACTATTCATTCATACATATATATATATAGAATCATATAGATGGGTACGTAAGTATACAGGAAACTGCTCACATCAGTTATAGGTTGGTTATTCCTGTGCTGAACGATCTAAAGCCGCCCGGTCTCCGCCCACATAGGAAGATCTCAGATTCATATCCCGTCGATGCATGTATATTTGTCCATGTTTCCTGTATCACGCTGCCCAGTTTATTTGGAGGATTTGCGATGGTCTTTTCACTCTAGGGTAATTCCAAAATTTTAAAGGATTCTTTGTGTCTGAATTAAGCAGACCCATGACCAGAAGGGAAAATCCATGAGAGACCAAGAAGCAGATTATACATATGTACTCTCATACTTCTCGTGTTGCATTTAAAAGTGTCTTGTAGTTTTATCTGTATCAACTACACACGTGTTTATTTATTTCAAGATTTCTTCAAGGTGTTAAAATTCTACATTAACATTTAATAAACTAATGAATTAATATTGCATAAATTTTTTCTTCGAAATTTCAATGCTAATAATAACTATATTTGTTACAACTTTGGCACAACGAAGTGGTGTTGCGATTTCTTGTTAACACTCTCATGTACGATTCAATTAATTAAGTTTAATTTAATGAAAACTTTACATAATGTCGCATTACATATCTCATTTCTTAATACCCGCCTCTATGTAACAAAGAAAATTATTTCGCTTTTCGAACAACTTCTAATGTAAACGAAATGTAGTCAGCTGAACGAAACAAATTAAATCAAATAACAGCCTTGCTAGCTGATCAGCAGAAGTTCTGAACAAGTGCTGGAGATGGGAGACATCTGTGGTTGGTACTTGAGATAAGGACGAAGAAATGGAGTCCATTAAAATACAGAGCAGGCGTGCCTTTACAACTGTCACCTCATATAATCATGGGGCTTTTGTCGTAGCGATCCATCATTGTGTTATTGCTCAAACAGGCAGTGCGATGGGGACGGGGGAATTGACGAAGGAGAAATGAAGCGGCAAGTAACTTCTGTCACGGTATCCATCAAGCCGTGGAAGGAAGTCTTTTTTGCTGTCTCTGTAGATTATATCAGAAGAAACCACCATGAATGCTGCTCCGATGCCTGTTCGAGTCTAATTTGAAGCTTCTTCTATCTCTCATTCTTGTTCTTCTGGGTGAAGGAAATATGTGATTCATTCATTCATCAGTTTCATGCAACTGGGTTTGTTGTACAGCAGATTGGAACTGTTTTCTTGCGGTGTAAGAAACTAATATTTGAAGGAAAAATGTTTTCTTATTACGTAAATTAAATTAAAATGTGAAAAACAAACACCATCTTTGTAAAACAAAGTTTGATTTTAATTCAATAAATAGAGGGTTTCTTGCGCATTAAGTTAGAAAACATTTTGATGTGAACTCCTGAAGATGTTTAAAATAGAGAAGGTACATGCATGGTGATTGTGAAATGAAATAACGTAACCTAACATAAAAATATTACGTTGTATTTGACGACTTTACAATAATTATATTCAACAATCAAAGGCATTCTTTGGTGAATTAAGTTTCAGCACGTTTCACAATTTTGTGTTAAAGAGATATTCGTGATGCATGGAAGAAGGTTAATATTTAGACTACAAAACGACTTCCAGCATAATTATTTCGAAAATCAGAGATCAGTAAATAAGTGACGGCTTTATTGAAATGTCTCTTTGGTTATAAAGAAAGTAAACAGCGACAATGACAGAATGGTGGATTAGTGAAAATGTAATATTTATTAGAGTCCTGTAAGCGGTACAGAATTATGGGACCAGTATAAAATAAATTCAAAGGATGGAAGCAGTGACAAAGGACATCAGAACTTCGTCTTCAGATCCTGCAGGCTGAGACATCGGTAAAACTTTTGTGCACTCTGTCCTGTAGTCATTTAATATTTAAAGTGAAGTTGCTCAAGTCAGATAATTTGGACATGTAGACTGTGGCCCTGCGGTAAAGGGACTGTACACGTACGTATCCATGTATCTAATTTTAGTAGAATTTGAGACTGAGAGTTTGGTCGACTCTTGCTTTATCTAATGAGAATTTTCATCTGCGTGAGCTATGTGGAATTAAATAATAGGACGAGTGAACTTTATGACTTGGAAGAATTTGGAAGCATTTGGAAGAGCTGTCGAAGAAACCTCCTTCGGTCCCTTTTAAAGTAATGTATTAATTAGTTAAAGAGCTTAAAAATATGTGTTTGAAAATTGGCATTTCCCTAGCGACACAGAAAAATTACGAAGGAACTGTAATAATAGCTACTCCCCAAATAGAGATTCGAAACCGGGACATTCAAAATACGTAATATCACGTGACTACTGAACCACAACATTGAGTGCCTTGAATTCTGAAATTTCCGTGACAATAGCCCCACCCTTCCCATGCTCAGTCCTTCATTCCTGGAACACATCGCTGAGCAGCTTTAAAAAGCTGCAAATGACAATGATTTAAACTCTGTCCAGTAGAAGGTTGCGTAGCAAAGTAGTTGTGACGCATTAATTGGACTTCCACCTGTTCTGCTGTTAACAAAGCCGTGTCTCCGCGCTCCTCACTCCTTCACTCAAAGGAAGTTAAATCCAAAGCCTACGCCCTGTGACAACCGACATTTCTGACCGTAACAAAGTGAAGGAACAGAAGAACAAGATGGCTAGTTCAGCGACACCTGCTGTAGATCGATTTTCATTCATGTGTCCAGATAAAACTGAGCAGGCTTAATGCAATAAATACAGTGATACATGGTTACAGTCAATCTGCTCTTTTATCTATTATAGAATACGTAATTAAATGTAACATTATGAAGGTTACTGTCGTCTTGAATAGGACGCCACTTGATTTTGTGGACACGTGCCAACTTTTCGGATAAACCTACTGCCTCCATTTTCGCCTCTTCTACTTTGAAGAAAGCTTCGGCAGGTTTCTTCGAAATGGTGCTACCCATCTACGGAACTACACAGTGTCATACCCACAAAGACAGAATCTTTGTAATCACTCTCCTCGAAACTTGTATCTCACAACGAAATCTCTGTTCCTCAAGACATTCGGTTACGTATCTGCTGGCAAAGCCTGAAATGGATCTCTGAGTTTTAGTCCTAATATAAGCCGAGTAACTCGGTTACTAAGGCATCGGTTACGGGTACGGACAAGGTTATATTTCTGGCTAAGGGCAGGAATTTTATTTGCATCTTTGTGTCCAGTTCGGCTGTGAGTCTGCCCGGTCTCTGGAGTGTGTTTCACTGAGAACAAAACGACCCAGAAATGATACTGACAACTTATGTTAATTAGCTTTCGATGGTGTATTTTAATACATGTGACGTATTATTACCTTGTCGATTATCTCCGCTAGTTTTTAACTGATGCAATATGCAATGCCCAAAACTTGTCACATGCTTAACTTAATGTTGTCTAATGGCGAGTTTGAAAATACCTCGACCTTGAGTCCAACCTGAAAGCTCAGTTTATTTCAGTCCCCTATTTACATATTTAGAACGAAATAAAATTTTATATGTTGTCTTGGACTGCTATGTTTTGGCGACTTCAGGAAAGAACACGCTATAAATTTCTTTATTTCATTTCCTGTTATTGAAGCATCTTTGCTGTAAGGGCAACAGTTTATTTTAACCTGAGTTGGCCAGGGTAAATGTTTGCCTAAGGACCGAATGACGTCTCAGATACACGGTGACTGAAATACAGTTTCCTTGAACTGCTTGTAGCAAATCGAACCGAGAGACGCAATATAAGTTCATTTTAGTTGACTCTTATAACCTCATGTGCGGTCCATTATACATATATGTCCTATAAGCTGTTGTTACTTACGAGCGTGACAATGGGCTTACAGCAAGTCACATTGTATCAGATAAAGCATGAGGTTGTCACGGAATTTTATTACAACTTTTGTTGCCTACAGATAGGTGTTCCTGTCATATGGTTAAATTTTTTATGAATTGAGATAGTTCCAATCAGTGTATGGGCTGGACGACCATGAAATCGGAGTTCCATTTCGAGTAGGGGCAAGAAACTTCTCCTTCCTTCACGTAATCTCTTCGACGTTCTTAGTTTTCCAGACTGTATAGTGGCCACTTGTAAAATCGAGAAACAGAAAATAACATTGTCTTTCAGATTGCTTTCTCATGGGAACAGACGCCGAGCAGTCTGGTAGAGAGCTATAAAAGTTTCGGAGTTACTTTTGTCTCCGTCTTAAATCATGTACCCTGAAGAAAGAAGCAGTAGACTCATCCGAAACGTAGAAATTTTCCATCGTATGCACAACGTCATATCACTGTAGGCTATGTTGTATATACATTTATTTATTTAATTATTTATTTATTTACTGCAGTAACAACCTCAGATCTTACGCAATATTAAAACGGCTACTGCAGAAATAAGTGTCAGTGTTGTGAACTTGAATAAAGTATTGCAAATAACGCAGGTGTTCGAACGTTTGCCTTTATAACGCCCTTCCCTTTAAAGTGGCTTACAACTGGAAGGAAAGGAGTCTTGTATTGCGGTAGGGCAGGAAATATATACGTTTCTTTTACTAGAGAATTATCTGGATTTAATATTAAAAGAATCTGCTGTTGTATTTGGGTTTTTAGTTACGATAATTCCATCTGAGTGTACAAAGAGTGTAGAGTTGTTTGAAGACAGAGATATATATGTGTGTGCTCATCTTTCCTACTTACGCAACTCATTGGGCTTTAAACTGAAGTATTTATCGTTGAACCTAAGGGAATACTCTTGTTTGTGCTCGTTTGCACTCTACACGGTTCCAGTCTGCGCCTGCTCTTTTATTCTCCAGATAGATTTAGTGCAGGCAACACTGGGGTATTTTTACACCTCGAAAATACCGTGTTATGTTTTCTCTCCATAATTTACAATTAAATGTGAGAAGGCTGGTGGAGACACATTTTTCACTCAGTGTAAAATAACAGCTTATATTTTCATCCCCATATTTTATAATTTAAAATTGGGATATGTGTAAGAACATAAGTGAAAACTACGCTCGTGAATAGGGGAAAAAGCTGCTGAACGTGAGCTTTGATTCAGAGCTTGTCCGAATTTGTATGTTCTAACTGTTCTTTCTTGAAAGTCTCGAGGTTTGGATTAGCCGATTTCAGAGCGATGTCTTTTCACGCACTGTCAGGTCTCATGTTAAAGTATAGCACTGCACTGTTTCTGCCGGCACTACAATGTTAGCAATAGAGGCACCTTCTTCCTTTGAAGAATGACAGTAGAACCAAAATGGGCATTAATTTACCTGGTTGGCTTCGCGAATACCGCCACATTATCTTCCAGGAAAAATAATTTTTAGGTTTTCTCTGCCAACCAATGAAACCTCGTCACTATCATTCCATTTCCGGGGGCAGAATGGTAATGTTGGCCACTGGCTGTTCCTCTAAATATATTCATATCCACTTGCATCTTCCCTTAACTGGTAGAGGCCAACACGGGCAAAGAAATAACTAGAGATATGTAACAACAACAACAGCAACAACAACAAGAGAATATTTTTCAAAACAGTACCCTGAATCATGCTGCCTTACAGATCACTAGTCAAAAGGTTGACATTAATCAAGCCTGTGATGGGCATATGACTTTCAGTCAATGCTCTTAGCAAATGACACGTCATCCCACGAATCTTGTGCTATAACGGGATGACGGTGTGGAAAATCAAGACACTCCGGCCATTGTGCCTTTCTAACACTGTGTCGCCGTAACATCAAGCGCGTTATACAGACACTGGTTTCATAGAAAGTACTGGTGCTTCTCATGTTACTCATAGATATGCGGAGCTTAAAGTCTGTTCCTACAATTGCTCTGTGTCATGGGCACTGATAACAGTAAGGGCTCGATGCCTGCAGATAACGGAGTACAACTTACGTAAGTTACGACCGACTTCTTCGACATCCTTTCTCATCATTTATTTGCTGTACATCCTATCATTTGACACTGTATATAGACACAGTTCCATTCAAAATTTCGTATAACTTTAATTATATCTGATCGTTCCAAAAAGCAGAAATACCAACTTCTAGGAGCGACAGAATATAATTTCGTCCAAGGTCCTGAAATTTTGTGCAGTGAAAATCAAATGAGACCTTCGCTATTCTGGGATGTTAGGGAGCGTAGGTTGGTGGTAGTTGGTTACTGACGTTTCGGGACAACCTGTCGGACCCATCTTCAAGTGTCGTGCAGTCCACGTAGAATGATGGGAACTTGTCATTTACGTACAATTCATGTTACAGCAGGCCGTTTTTGGTTTCGTTCATGAAGTAGCATTAGGGGAAGTGAATGTGCCTGTTTTTGCACCTTCCGTGCGAATGTTGAGAGCTCCGATATTATTAGAGGAAGGATTTTGATTACATTTTGGGTTAGGAAGCCAAAATTAAAAGCTGTAGTTTTTTCTTTTTTTTTAAGAAGGGCCCCGTAGCAGATGCTACGGACGCACCGCAGCCTTGAGGCTTCTTGTGCAACCCTGTGATGAAGAAGAGAGAAAGATGGTCAGTTTTTTTCACTTTTCCAAGTAATGGAGCACTGGTGGAGTAAAACTAACAGGGGAAAACCGAAGGACTTAGGGGAAAAACCTGTTCCAGTGTCACTTTGAAAACCACAAATCCCACGTGGACTGACCCGGGGTCGAACCTGGGCCTCCGCGGTGGGAGGCCAGCGACTAACCGCCTGAGCCATGGCACGGCCTAAGCTGTAGAGTTAGTAAGTCTTATGAAGCTCAAATTGACCCATATTAACTTTCTCATGAAGGCCGATCATACAAAAATTAGTATGGCACATGATGTAAATGTAGTTTTTGAAGTATACGTAACTGCATTTGCATATTTATATTTCCTTCTACATATGATGTACGTTTAAAGGAATGTCAGAAAATTAATTTTTCATTATGAATTAGGCCTACCTGTAGTGAAAGGTGTCAACTATATAGGCCTATTGTTGCTGCATCAAATAAACAGGAAGGCCTATTACATATGTAAATGAGCAAACACCGTTGGAAAATGCTTATGATCAATTGAAGAACGTCTGTCCTCTGATTAGCACTGTGGAGCTGAACCATACTTGAAAAGCTGACAGTCGCTCGGATACACTTTCCCGCTCGTCTTGCTTATAGACAGATACATACATGTTCTGTTTGCTCACGTAGAACAGTTCTGTATATACTGACTAGTTTAACACACAACTATAAATTACAAACTCTCTACGAAGACATGGACATTGTTACCCTCATAAGAGTGAGAAAACTGAACTGGATTGGTTACTTCAGTCGGATAGATGATAAGTCAACATGAGGGTGTAAGGTGTAAGGTGGTAGGAGTGTGTTTGGACAGATTACCAATTGGAGGGAAAAATTTAGGAATACGAAAGTACGGAGGAAGGCCATTGAGGGGTCGAAGGTCCACTTGGACAGTAGGGCCAACTAAGAAGAAGAAGAAGAAGAAGAAGAAGAAGAAGAAGAATTTAACATTAAATTTCCCTGCTTTTCTCCTGCAGTGTGTTTGTCGTTTCTTATGATTCTTACAATAAAGGGCGATTATTTTCCTAAACATTTGATTCTTATAAAGGAGACGCGATGTTTTTTGTAGGAGGGAGGATATGAATGTTTAAATATTATGTAAGACACGTAAATTGTTTGAGTGGCTTCAATTCAGGATTCGTAAAACCGCTAATCCTGCAGCTGTTCATATCTCTTAGGTTTCATTGCTTTCAGTGGCACACTTCAGTGCCTTTTATAGCTGTTTTGCACTTATGTCACACACAAGTACATTTAATGAAGTTAAATGTAAAACTCCCGCCATCTTTCGATACAATGAACCTGACTCTTAAATTATGTCCTTTGTGTGGTTTCGATATTAACATTTCCGCCTCGGTTCTCGGCGTCTCGGTGTCATGCTGAGTTATATATTGCTTATCTGGTTACTTTACTTACGAGCGGTAACTACGGGGGGCCCAGATTCTCTTTCGAATCTTTCAAAGAGATTTTTACAAAGCAACGGTGGAGATTATATCGATGCTATGAATGCAATTACTGCTACAGCATAAATTGAATTGTTGTAAGTATCAATTGTAAATTGCTAATTACTATTTCTTCATCAGCTTACTAATGTAAGAAGGATTCAAATATGAAACCTAGAACAAAAGAATGGTGCTTATTTAGATAATTATCTGTCTGGTGCAGTGTGACGTTACTTACGCCACAGTAAAATGTCAGCAACGTCATAGACACATACATACATGCGTATATTATATATATATATATATATATATATATATATATATATATATATTCTATGGATCCATAAGTGTGTTACAAAGGCAGTAGGATTTGGAACGAGTCATAAATACACAAATTTTAAAGCGTAAAATACTATAAACAATTGACAAATCAGTATTATATTTAATCTTTACACATAAAAAGTTCATCTACAGAGTAGAAGAAGCGTGTATTTAAGTACTGTCTTGAGGTTAATTTATACTTTGCCTTTTCACACATCGATAGAGCAGATTTTTTCTTGATAATAATTTTCGCTCAGCCAAATATCCAGCTAACTACATGGAACAGAATCCTTCTTGAGAAGCTAATAATTCCTCAGCTAGTCAAGTAATTCCCCATATTTCATGAAAACCTATGGATTAGTGCCGTCTTTATAAGAGCCCGACAATTGTCCCTATCCTGAACCAGATTAATCCAGTCTACGGTTTTCCATTGCGTTGTTTGAATATCTATTTTGATATTATGCTCGCATCTACGCCTATGACTTCCAAGTTGCATATTTCCTTCAGGTTTCTCCACCAAAACTTTGTACATATTTCTCTTCTTACCCATAAGTGCCACACAACCCGCCCATTTCATTCTTCGTGATTTATTACCCGAATAGTATTTGGCGACGAGTGCACATCATGTAGCTCCTCATTATGCAGTGCACATCATGTAGCTCCTCATTATGCAGTGCACATCATGTAGCTCCTCATTATGCAGTGCACATCATGCAGTGCACATCATGTAGCTCCTCATTATGCAGTGCACATCATGCAGTGCACATCATGTAGCTCCTCATTATGCAGTGCACATCATGCAGTGCACATCATGTAGCTCCTCATTATGCAGTGCACATCATGCAGTGCACATCATGCAGTGCACATCATGTAGCTCCTCATTATGCAGTGCACATCATGCAGTGCACATCATGTAGCTCCTCATTATGCAGTGCACATCATGTAGCTCCTCATTATGCAGTGCACATCATGTAGCTCCTCATTATGCAGTGCACATCATGCAGTGCACATCATGTAGCTCCTCATTATGCAGTGCACATCATGCAGTGCACATCATGTAGCTCCTCATTATGCAGTGCACATCATGCAGTGCACATCATGTAGCTCCTCATTATGCAGTTTCCTGCTCTACCCTCTTACTTACTTCCTCTTAGGCCCGAACATATTTCTCAGCAACCTATTATCGGACACACTCAGCCTGTGTTCTTCTTTATTGTGAGAGACTAAGTTTCATACAAATAGAGAGCAATAGTCGCTCAGGTGATCAAGATAATGGGCCCTTCACAGAATCAGTTCACATTCTCGCACCCTATATCTTTGAGATCCATTTTTATATCTTCCACCCACCCACGCAAAAGCGTCCCAAATGGTCTGTTCCCTTTAGGTTCGGCCACTAAAATTTTCTATATATTTCTCATTCTTATATGTATGTGTTTTGCCAAATGATCGTGTGATTAGTATAATTTAGGCCTATCTAGTTAATATATCCTTTGATTATCCGAATGAATTCAATCGAAACATGTGCTTCCTAATTATTTCAAATAATCTGCATTATAATCTTCAGTCCAAACTAACATTGCAAATGACACATTATAAACGCACTTCGTATTCTAATTACATAAGGGAGGGGCGGGTAAGAGTGCGCAGCTTCTAAGAGTGCGCAGTGCCAATTTCTCGAAACCAACGATAGGTAGCAGAACAATGCACACGGTGGCAGTTAACGCACCTACTGCAGGCAGTGGAGCAAAAGACTCAAAGAGGTGTGACGCTTGTGTTCGACGTGAGTGGCATTTATCGGTTTTGGTTACAAAAACTGTAACTCTTTTGTGCGACAAAGTAAGACTTTTCTCCTGAAAGACTTCCGGACAATAGGGAAGCCTATGTCTTATAAAATCACAGTAATCAAACCATTATTTGGCTACTTACTCAGCCACACAATGTAACAAACATGGTGGTTACAGGAAAAGATTATCAAAGTGAGCGTGGCGTCTAAGAGTGCGCGGGGTAAGAGTGCGCGCACTCTTAGATGAACCACATTTACATGAACTACAAAGACACCTTACTCTCATTTTTTAAAGGACGGTTTTCACATTGTGAACAGTGTTTTTCTCTGTTAGAGGCAATGGGCAAGTGCAAGAGGAAGACGGACAGGTCATTAAAGTTCACGACCGAAGTCATGGATAATGTTAACCGACGTCTACACGCTGGAGAAAGTAAGAGGTCAATCTCTGAAGACTTGGGAGTACCTGAATCAACCCTGAGAAAGAGGTTGAAGCTAGAGACAGTACCGACTTCTCTAGGTCGCTTCAAGGCTACATTTTCAAATGAGGAAGAGAAAGAGTTAGCTGATTATTGCAGAGATTTAGACGCTCGATTCTATGGTCCAACTATAAGAATGCTAAAAGAATTAGCCTTTGAGTACGCTGACCGTAACGGTATTGATCACAGATTTAACAAAGAAAAGAAGATTGCTGGAAAGGATTGGGTGATCAGCTTTTGCAGAAGACAAAATTTATCAATTAGACTGCCCGAGAAATGCAGCCTGGGGAGAACTATAGGCTTCAATGAAGTTCAAGTAACCAGATTTTTTGATAATTTACGTGCTGTATTTGAAAAGCACAATTTCCCTCCGAACAGAATTTTCAACATGGATGAAAGTGGCATCAACACTGTTCCTAACAAGCTGCCCAAGGTGATTGCAAGAAGAGGAAAAAGAATAGTGGGCAAGACTGTGTCCGCAGATCGCGGGCAACTGGTCACTGTTGTGTGTTGTTTCAGCGCTTCAGGCATGTATGTTCCTCCAGCGATGATATTTCCCCTCAAAAGAATCTGTCACGAACTGTGTTCTGAAGCTCCAGTCGGAACCTTACCTTTGATATCTGACACAGGATTTATGAATACAGATCTCTTCATGCAATGGCTGCAGCATTTTCAGAACCATGTAAAGGCCACAGAAACTGATCCAGTGCTACTTGTTTTGGATAACCAAATTTCCCATTGCAGCCTAGGAGCCATTATGTTCTGCAGAGACAATCACATAACGTTGTTAAGTATTCCTCCTCATGGATCACACAAGATCCAGCCTCTTGACTGTGGATTTTTTGGGCCCCTGAAATCAGCTTACTCGCAAGAATGTGATGCTTTTCTTGTTAATCATGGAAACCAGCCGATAACACAAAGAAAAGTGGCTGGCTTATTTAAGAGAGCTTACGTGCGGATGGCCACACTTGACAAACCGGAGAACAGCTTCAGGGCATGCGGAATTTATCCCTTTAACCCCCATGTGTTCTCACCTGAAGATTTCGGCCCTGCACAAGTTTCATTTCTTCCAAACATAGAAGGAAAGGAAACGATTAGAGCAACTGTTATGCAAGAACGTGATGAGACGTCGCCAACACCGTCAACTTCAACCAGTGATGCTGCGCCTTCAGATGTACTTGCATCTGATACTTCAGAGAAGAGCCAGCATCAAGAAGCTACACGTCCTTTTCAAAATTCCACGTTTCTCCAACAGTGATACGACCTGTACCACGAGCAACGGTGGGTAATAAAAGAAACAGGAAAGCAAGAAAGAGCGAAATCTTGACAAGTTCTCCGTACAAAAACTCTTTACATGAGAAACTTCGAGAGAAGGCTACTGAAGATGTGGAGAAGAAAGGAAAATGTAAACGGACAGCTGTAAGACGAAAGCAGGTCGACAAAGCTGTTGTCTTTGTGTCTAACATCATGTGTCCAATATGTGGAGAGGAATATCAAGATCCGCCAGAGGAAGACTGGATAGTGTCACAGATGTAAGGAATGGTGGCATGAAGCTTGTACAGCTTACGAATCGGGCCAGTTTGCATGTGACTACTGTTCTACTTAAGAATCTACGCAAATTATTGTCACTTTCCTGATGCGCACTCTTACCCGACCTTCTGCGCACTCTTACCCGACACGTCGGCTAAGAGTGCGCATTTCCCATTTCTTGAAAATTATTTTGTAACTCAAAATGTATTCAGTAAAATATCAGTTGGTGTTCTAATAACGTAAGTCAATGCTTCAGCCGTTCTACGTTCCTTAAATCAGCTACTTCCTGTGAATCGTTTCCGAGAAATTTAAAAAAGTAAATTAGGTGCGTACTCTTACCCGACTTCCCCTTATTGTTTATTCTAGTTGATTGTTTAATAATTGGTTATTAATGCTGGACAGAATTTATATGTTTACTCCCGGTATTTTCCTATTTTATGAAAAATAAATAACACGCAATACAGTCCGATAAACTCTGGCCTTACTGTAGATGAACAATTCCATTCACTTTTAATCTTTAATACTAAATATGAGGGATTATCTTCACGCCCCGATCGCCTTGTCTCCGAGGAAAGAGCATCAGATTATGGGAGCATGGGTGACGAAGAAATAAATCTTAGCGCAGCCGGGAATATAAACCCAGTAAAAATCACTTAGTTATTAACTTTAATTAGAATGAATCTGTGAAACCTTCTATTCGGCCTTTTCTAGAATTACAAATACTCTGCAAGAAATATTGTTAACCCAATCTCAGAGATTCTTTATATTTGTCACAGTATATATTTTTATTTTTGCTTTCAGTGGGTACATAATGACACGATGGCAGAACTTGGGGTTCTTACTGACTTCTGCCCACAGACTAATTACCACAAAGTAGAAATTTGCAGACGGTATGAAAATTACATAACAACCTTCACCCGTAAAATTTTCCTAGGATCAGGAAAATAATTACTTTTTGCAACCAGTTCAGAAGATGGTACAAATATTACGCATGTATTCTTAGAACGCTACGAAAATAATGCGGAATGTACATAAACACCACAGATTCCGTTCGAAAGAGGGCTGTTGACTGTAAAGTTGAGTGCTTTCAATTGAGTGGCATCTCTGCAAACACTGTGTCTGGGCAATTTGCCAGTCACAGTGTGGTAATTTAGTAAATTAAATGTGCTGCTGACAAATTGCATATGTCGGCATCCATACACTCTCCCTGCAGATAAGTGTAATGGGGTTAATGCTTTTTTACGTACTGTCCTCAACACTGATTACGAATCGTAAGAGATGTAACGCTGGGATGGAACAGGAATCATCTGTGTTATTTCACGTGAATGAGTAGAATTATCAAAAAGGCGGGGTTTTTCTTTTATTGAAATTTAATTAATGCCTTCAGTCCTTCCAGCATTACTGCATAGAGAGCATTATTACTGGGAAATTTGTCTATGTCGCTCATGTTTATCCTTAATAAATATTGCCGAAGAAGAGGCTGAATTTTCCAATTTCCCTAAGGTTACTTTCATCGAATTAGCTAGTCATAGCAGGATAATTCCATTCATTAAATGACTGATTTAGACATAGAGGTTAGATAACGTCGAATGAGATGGATGTGTTGCGTATGTATTTGGAAGGATGTGTCATGATCAGTTTCGGGGTATTGTTCCGGTATTTGTTTGAAGCTGCTGAGAAATTTCGCAAGTTTTTTTTATTTAGGACATTTGCGAATTCATCGAAATTCATGCCGGTTTACTTCCTGAGTATGTAGCATTAATGCTGCACCAGACTGCGTGGTAGTTATTGGTAGGAAATGTAACGAAGTTATGTCTTATGAGGAACGTAGGCTGTGTCAATTGGCATGTGGATTAATCTAAAGAAGTATCCAGAAATACGTCTATAAGTCTAGTAAAGTCTCTATTAAGAAGTGAACAGAATACCTTCGACGTGGGAAACAAATACTACCGAATACTCTGAAACGTTCGATGTATCTAGGCACTGATATTGTGGTTATTTAGCATTTTGAAGATAGTGTTATTCCCTGCACTGAGATTTGCTTCTTTACTAAATGTCCCTTACGGTCTTTTAAATATATAATGTCACGACAATCAATTTAGTTATAGATTATTTACAAAACGAGACAACTGCTTCAGTGGCAGAGGTGTCGTTGTAGTTCAATAATAAGTAACAACTAACTCACTCAATACGATCATTAAACCATCATATTAAAAGAATATCCCGTCCCTTAATTGTTTTGCTCTTCTTAATACATCACTCTTTACGTAGTCTGTCTTCCGACAGTTCCATATCTTCTTCCAAAGCGAGTTCTTCACAGAGTGTGATATAGTGCTTCCTCCTTCATGTTCCAGTATATTCTCTTTTCCTTAAGGTATTTCAGTAGCTGCTTACTTCTTCTTCCTTGTCTTCCTATCCCTTCTATCTTTCCTTACATAACGGGTGTTATAATATATACTCGTATTATATATATGCTTAATACTATAAATAAAATTATTCAGAGATCTATCATTTAAAGTTGTAAAATTTACAGATCCAGGGAAAATTAAGTAATAGACTGCGGCATACATTTCTTTGCCTTCATTTCATGAAGTGCTTAAATAGAAAGTATAGGATATCTTGCACAAACAGTCTTTTAGTAAACGTAGAATATAATAATTATAACTGTAATGCTATATGGTTATTGAAACAACATGTTTCGACCTAAGTAGGTCATATTCAGGATTTTTCGTGACGCAATGAGGTTCAGTTAATTTGTGTACTGTACTTACATGGCGGTAGTGTGTCTTATATTTGAGGATCATTATCTGAACAGTATTAGAAGGAAGGGACATTTGGCACGCAGAAGACAATGAGGAGATCATGCAAAAATGTGGCACTAATATGAGAAGAGAACGTTTTGGATCAGTACATAGAAATGGGAGGAAAACCTTGAAGGTCGATTTTAGAGAGACAGAAAATATGGATATGGACTGGATTGAGGCGACAAAAACAGGGCCTAATAGTATGAACTTGCCGATCCCAGTAGCCGCTCCGTCGAAGGCGTGAGTCTGCGCCGTTCGCTTGCTGGGATTGCGGGTTCGAATTCCGCCGTGGGAATGGATGTCTGTCTCTTGTGAGTGTTGTGTTTTGTCAGGTAGAGGTCTCTGCGTCGAGCTGATCACTTGTCCAGAGGAGTCGTAACGAGTGTGGTGTGTCTGAGTGTGATCGTGAAGCCTCGATACTGAGGAGGCCCTGGCCCACTAGGGGCTCTTGCGGCATTGGAAAAAACAGTATGAATTTGGAGACGATCCGTCTATTTCCCTGTAAGAGTTAAGAATTTCTTGACCAAGTGAATAAACTAGGCCTACCATCTGCCATGATATTAGTTACTAATAATAGTTGTATTAGTATTCATTTTCTTTTCTTTTTCTTATCTCAGTGGGTGATGATTGCAAGAATTTGTGTTTAAATTGAATTGGCCTGTGTTAGAAATTGAACAACATTTCCAAATAATTTAAACAAGACTCTAAGTTAGTTTTGTTACTCTTATATCAATATCGACTTCTGCTCTTCTAACAAGAGATGAAAACATGGGGAATGCGGGGAAACCCCAAAAACTGTCGCTCAAGGGGAACACCCAATGCACGATTATATACCATTGCTAGGACGTTCGGAGGCACGCAGCATCCGCAAGGTTTTCTGTGCCAGTAGCGCTAGTCTTTATATATTTGATATCTTCATGCAGTGTATGGCTTTGATATGTCTGTTTATAATTCTCTTTGTCACGTTCTTTCTCCGTTGTCGACGTTCTGTGTGGTTGTGTCACTGGTTGAATATTTAAGAATTATATAGTCTAATGTTACGCAGATTATAATTCTTAGATGTCTTGCCTACACCTTAAATGATTAGTCGTAAAAAGTAACAAATAAAATACATAAAAAATAATAAGGTGAAAAATGTAAGCAACTTGTTCTCAGTTCTATGTTCGCGGCACATGTGTGTGAAATCTGAAATTACAGTTTAGCACGTGTCTATGTGGATTCTAGAATTGGGTGCAGGGAAATGTTAATCGAACTTTAAATCAAGTTTCCAACTGCATATCCTAAGGAGGCCTGCAGGTTCAGTGATTTCAGTTTCGGGCATTTTAAAGCATAATATTACGTGTCCGAAACAACTGCTTGGGACTGCCTGCTACATAAGGAGGTGACTAACACATAAAACCATATTTTGTGAAATTTTATTCGTGGGTGAGGGGAGTAGTGTGGAGATTATATCGAGGTAAATGTAATAGTTTGCTTTTCCAAAACAAATGGGAAACGACTTAAACAACATGGTGGTCTCTGATGGAAACGTCAATATCAACAACCTTAAATGGAAAAGAATATGTTGTGTTTTAGACGTGGTGCCATGTATTATGGTCGACATTTAAGCACTTTGAATTTAAAGTGCTCTCTCACATTAAGGGCGAAACACGTTCTGTCGTGAAGTCGGATGGAGGAAGCACTTTTCTCCAAAAAGACGGTAAATTTCTACGTTGTGTCACATCCCAGGAGGCAGTATTCTTCATAGTTACCTGCTTGAGAACGTAGTATCTCACTGCGATTGGGACCAGAGAACTTGAATTAATAATGTTCCTTATAAATATGCAGCGATAACTTCTGCGCAGCTTCATTCCATTAAACCTTATAGCTTCCGGGCGCATGCGTCATTATACAGGACATTTGATTTTCGTAGCAGTTAAATAAACGCCCTGAGGTTGAACGGAGGCTTAACTTAATCTCAGAATTAACAAGAAAACTTGGTGTTGTGTAACGATGGACCAAGAGGGTATTAAGTTACATAAGGGAAGGTACGAGCACTCCTATAATGCATGAGAAGGACGGGTTCTGTCTGGAAGTAATACCACCCCTTGCTTTGGAACTCGTCTGGATCTTCAAGGAAAGGCAAGGCAGAGTAGACAGCAGGTGCAAAGAAATGAGACGCTCCAACTGCTATGTGGGATTTACTACAGAAAGACCTGCGGGTCCTGATGCGCATTTCAATGAAGCTATATTGATAATACCAAACTGAGGTTACGAAAGTTTAGGAGTATCGATTTACTTCATGATTCAACCTCGGGCGTGAAGGTAAAGGTTTGTTTCCCGGAGGGGCAGGAGTTTATCTCTTCGCCATCTTATCAACAAGCGCTTTAGGGTCTACCCGTAATCATATGAACCGATACCTCGATGTAGTTTTTGAGATGAGATGGCCGGATGGCCACTCACCTCTATCTGATGAAGGAGTTAAGAATATCTGGCGCTATATTTCCAATCCTTCGTCCTGCACGGTGTGCTGTTAAATTAAGCACAACAGGTACTTTACTGTAACTTACTGTTTGGTTCTTAGTTTACCGCATTTAAGACTCTATTTTGCCTGCATTTGTTATAGACTAATGGGAAATGAAATACGGAAAATTTTCAAGGAGCCGAGAGCCGACTGTTTCAACGTATTTCCCCAGCATTCGCTGGAAGAGGCTGAGTAAAATCAAACCAAAACTTATTTTTCTAACCGTGGTTATTTATTGGTAATTTATTGAAGACGTAACTGCTCTAGCCATCCTTCAGTGTCGACACACGTAACAAGTGTAAGCAACAAGTACTTATTTAAGATAAAATGTGCTGGAACTTAAAATTTCTCAACACCAAAAGCAATGGCTGCAATTTCAAGATTCGGAGGTCTGCGCTCTTCTGCGCGCTTCCTGAGTCCGAAGACTCTTGACGCTTGAAGATGGTACCGATACGTTGTCCCGAAACGTCGGTAAACAATTACCATAAGACGCCGCGTAATATCCCAGAGGAGCGCAGATCTCATCAACATTGCTGTGGAAGCCTAAAATCAAGGTCATGATTCGGACTTTCAACTTAGTGGCACTAGCACAGTAACCAAATTAATAACAGTTATCGACTGCAAATTCCGCAGCGGAATGTTGATGGATTTGTAGTAAAACGTTTAAACCTTCTTTACTCGGTCGTGATATTCTCGTTTCATGAGACTGAGTACACCGCTTGACGATTAAGTTTTGATTAAAAAGAAGAAGAAGAAGTTGTATGTTGCGTTAGTGGCTTTATGTCAAAACCAGTTAAAATGGAAATATGACATAAATATCGATGCTCTATCGCAGACGGTAAAACTTGTGTCTCTTCGTTGTGAGGCAGCTACAAGAAATATAATGCCCTGTGACGTAACAGCGAAACAGAAGACAAACAGGAAACAGACTCTGTTATGATGTATGTCACACATCACACAGTGCGTCCGCTTGTTTGTGTGCTCCTCACCGTGGCGGAACAAACGCGACTTCTTCATAAACACGGGCCTGCTGCACATGGCACTAAGCAAGCTGCGGAACCAAGTGGCTCTTCTACAGTCTGCTACTTCAGTCCACACAGGAGACATACTGTTCTAGTGCATTAGACAAAAACGCTGTGAATTGGCAGTGAAATTTAAATACACCACTCACTTGGTGCAGTGTTCTCTAAATGAATGGCATAATTCTGAATTTGCTAAAAATTCCCTGCTTTATGGGACCTGGAAGTTTACCCCCTTTTTCAGTAAAGAGTTTTAGTAGGCCATTTTCTGGGCCATTGAGTCTAATTCACATCCTCACCCTAAACTTACAATATTAATTTCAATGTTATCTTAAGATATGTGAGGAAAAATATGTAGGGAGATACGGCGTAGATAGGAGGATGTAAATTGAATTCAACTGGCTCATGATAGATGGGTTCATATAAAGTGTTATTTTTCCTTGAAAAACTTTTTTAACGCCTTATTAAATATTCCGTATAAAGTCACATGCTTTGCGTTCGAAACAGAGTATCAGTCCTCGAAACACAAAAATCGTCACAGTATACACAGACTGCTTTAAGGAAATTTTCCCAGAATGTAGATTGGGCTAGACAGGAACTTAAAAACGGCTGACATTTTAGTAAGAGTGTTATCATGTGAGACAGTTTATAATTTACACTTTGGGCATGTTACATCGTTTCTCCCACTTTTCCTTGGAAACATGCAGCTTCTAGTGAATTCGGAAAGAGTTTACATCTCTTAAAAATTGAATTTGAAAATCACAACATTCGTTTCAGGGTTGCAGGACAGTCTTAGAAGGAATGTTTTTATGTGTTTGAGGATTAATGTAGATATGTTTCCGTGAAAATCAATCCATAGTGTAGAATATTTTTAATTTAAGTTATTTGTCCCTGATATGTCTTGGACAGGAGAGAGAGGGAGGATTCTTAGCACAATTCCTAGCACCACTGCTGTCTGCTCTGGATATACTGTAGACCTATTCATAACGGTGAAAAAGTAACACTGAAAACCACCGACAATGATTAGCCAAAGTTCGTTCCCTCTGCCAGGAATGTTTACTCTTTAACGCAGTGGAAGCAGGTTCCTGTCCCCATGTCGTATGATGCATGAATAGCAAGTAATGACAATGTAAATAAACAATGACACATCTTGTGCTGTACTACTGGAGAATCTTCCTATGGGGAATCTTAGGCGCTACGCGTCTTAAATTATTTTTACGCCCTCACGTGCTACTTCTTGTTTCGTCGATTTGAATATTACCTCTTTTTAAATTTATCTAAGTTCTATTTTCCGCTCTTCTTTGTTTTTATAATCAAATGTATTGAGGTGACAAGATGCTTATCAAACGACACTTTTAATAAGCTCTCATTAGTATATACGAATGCATGTTTATTACATTAATTTTGCATCTAGATTTTAACAAAATTTGTAAATGATGTAAAAAACAGAACGCTCATAACTGGCCTACGGAAGTCAGTGAAATGCAAGAAATAAGCACCAGATTATATTTATTATCGTTCAGTTAAGGTTCTAAAGACGAGAGGACATTGGACCACAGAATATTCTACACACATAATATTTTACTGAAGTGGACTAGATGGTGATAAGATTTCTATATACTAAACAGATCACTTTATGCACGAAACCACATAGAGTTCCCTAGTGATGATAAAGCAGAGAATGTGTTTCGCTTTATGTGTTACAGCATACGTGGTTATCTGGCAGATATCGGGCAGAAAAGACAAAAAGAAATGCCGAGACAGGAAGATTATTTTTTGTGTTTTATTGCTGAGCCTATATGGGAATAGGCTTAATCAAGCATTCTTCGTAACTGAGGTGCAGTACTTGCATGGAGATCGGATATCACGTAATTAAAGTGGCCAATTAATTAAACAGAGAAACCGGACTCACACAGCAAGTGCTTCAATATTCAGTAAACAAGGCTCCACCCAAAATTATACACCCAAAGTTTTAACTGACGGACTGCTTGCTTGGCAGTAGGCAATGTTAAAGCAGTTTGTGCACTTCAGAGAAAGAGCTGTCCTGTATTTTCTACTAACTGTTCTTAATGCTGCATGATTTGGTTTTAAGCTTCTTTTTTTGCACCAAATGCATAAAACACAAACATGATATTTGCCCATGCCTTCGCTCGGTTCATTTTCTAAGCTACTATGTGTATTTTGATTCAAATTTATACTGAAATTCTACACTAGTTGCCGATTGATTTTAATTTAGTATACGATGGTTCAGCTTGTGCCATCATTTCATAGGAATATCACATTGAAGTAAATATATCTCGTGGTACAAGGAACTGGTACGTAACGTTTGTGTCCAGGAGAACAGAGAATGTTAAAACTACATTCAAGAAAGTTTTCACACAATTAGTGCGGGAATTTGTGGAAAATTATGTACTCTTTAATATTTCAGTGAATATGCAAATTTAAACATTCGCTTGTAGAACATAAATTTATATTACACATTTTCTTAGTTGAAAAGTCATTACGTTATTAAAACTATATTTGAATTATCTATTGAAATCGATATTGCTAAAATGTTAGCTGATGAGACACCATAAATAGTAAAAATGTAGTATTTCGGGAAGATCTACGTCATGCAAGTCAGTTTAAGCATTGTCAAATATGACTGAAGACAGTGTGGCATAATATACAGACAGCCAGTAGGCCTAAATCTTTTGCAGTGTGACAAAGTTACATATGATGTGCATGTGTCAAAATGAATCCTAAAATGTTTATGAGTTAATCAGTTCACGTTGCTGTGAGGTAAACACTCTACTTCTAGCAATGCATATAACTACTGCATGTGCTGCAGGTTTAACTACACACAAACCAAGGCAATCCAAGGAGTATTGCTGGTCATATTCTATTGAATTCTGTTTGTACAGAATAGTGATTAGAACCGTAATAGCCTTTACATCATATACAGTGCATCGGAGTGAAGAAGCGAGAAAGTCATTGGAACTTCAGTGGAGAACTATTTCTTTCTTATTTCAAACATTTGCCTCCTTTCTGTATTTCTCTATCACCTTTCCATTAAAACAGTGAATAAATTTGAGCTGTTTCAGTGTTGAACACAGGACTGTCACGTGTGTAACTAACCGAGGTAATAATTACTACGGTATGATGTATTTATTCTCACAAGCACACTCCATCCATGTGGCATATGCAGATTAGATTTCTATTCTTTTGGAAATGGGATTTTTCAATGGAGTCTCCAATAAACAATGTCTGCCTTTGCAACCACAGTTCACTTTATTGATTCTATAATTATCAACTTTCCAAAACATGTTCTGCATTTGACAGGGCCCTCACCCCAATGCTGTAATGTTTGCTATTAGCAAATTCTGGTAAATTTAAAACGAACACAAACCATTTTTCTTTGTGTTATCCGTACGGACTCTAGACGTACGAAGTAAATTTTAGGAGCGTTTGTAATGATAATTTAGGTACGACTACGGAAATCAGAATACAAAATATTGGCCTGTAATTTGGGAAACGTAGGAAAGAGACAGCTTAAGTATGTCTAGGAATAAGTCACTTTCATGCAGTGAATTAATATTTGACACTTTGAAGACTGATATTCTGCTAAAACGTACATAAAACTTTAGTTTATACCGCTAAGAGAACAAAATATCTCCTTTATAAAATTGTTATTGTTAATACTGTGAAGGGAAATGGTTGGCATTTATCGTGAGAATCAAACGAAATATATAAATACAACGTGGACAAAATGCATATTTTATTAATATTAGAGCGTGTTGTTTCTATGGTTAACACTGAGCTTTGTTTAGTTAGTCAAGTACAGGGAAATTACTGAGCTTCGTAGCATAAGCGCAATTCACAATAGTAAGTATATGACAGAACATTCACACCAAAATTCAGCCAGGCCTAAAATATACCAGAAGTACGTCGTAGTTTAATTACGTATTCAACAATAAAGATACGTTATTATTATCTTTGGAAAAGTTAAACACAAATATTCTCTAAGTTATATTTTATTTACTTGGTTATGTGACATTGGGAACCAGATTCAACAGACTTCAATAAAAAAAAACTCTTACGATCAATACGCTCGCGCCCACTTGTTTGTGACGTTTGTGTTTGTTTGTTTGTTTGTGTGTGTGTGTGTGTCTGTTTTTTGTTCGTGCGCAGGCACGTGCACGTATATCTATTATTGTATTTGTTTATATCGACGAAAATATTTTTATGTTGCTTATATCATTAAAATAAAATTTGCTTGTTGATTTAATTGTTTAATTATTTTAAAGTATTGATTAAAATCAAGCAGATTCACTTAGAAATTATTAGCTAAAGTAAATTAAGCGAAAGAGCCGCAATTGCGAATTTGTTGCTGAATATGCCATCTGGCTCAATATGCGGATAGTGTGAAAAAAGTAACATATTTAAAGCAGTGTACTTAATATAAATCACACTTTACTAACGGTATTCAAGTATATTATATCTTCAGTCTATTAATGCGCCACTTCTTAGCCCTTTTTGCTACTTTTCTTCCTTCTGAAACTTTAGAAGCAGTCTTATGTATAATAATAGTTCTTATCATTAATCGCTAAATCCTAAACTTATTACCTATCAAGAGAGAGCAGATAGTTCTAATTCCGTGAAATTACAGCGTTTGCGGTTTAATGACCTCATCCGAATTGTTCCGTTGCTACAAAAACTAATTTGTGTGCGGTGGGATGATTCTGGATAAATCTGTTTCGGAGCCCACACTCTGCTGGTCGGCACCGCAATTTGCGCTCCACTGCCCATGAACAATACTGAGACTCTGCAGACCTTCTTAACGACTCGCTCATTATAGGCGGAAAGTTTCAGTTTGGCCGCGTCGAAGATACTGAGCTTTGTAAACTGACCTGATGCTGCTAATCGCAGGTAAACAATGCGAAATGTTAATGGAGACTGTGGTAAGGTTTCGATCTCGTATTTTCCAGTGGTAATATATTATACTTATTGCAAATAATTGCACATGTATCCGTTAATAACTATTTATTCCGTCGCAGTAATTTCTTCTACATATTTCGGTCTGCAGAGAGGACACTGGTACGAAGAATATATTTTTGATATAAAATGTATTCCTTTAAATCCGTGTTCTCCCTGAATCTGGCCTCTGCAAGTCAAAATATGTAGACGAAATTACTACGACAGAAAAGTCGTTAACCACACTGCAATGAAAGCCTCAAGACTCGCTTATGTATAAGTATATGTAATTTATATATTAATATACTGTATATATGCAGAGTGCCGATCCCAGTGGCCGTGCGGTCTAAGGCGTGGGTCTTCGGCCGCTCGCTTAAAAGGATCGTGGGTTCGAATCCCACCGGGGGCATGGATGTCTGTCTCTTGTGAGTGTTGTGTGTTGTCAGGTAGAGGTCTCTGCGACGAGCTGGTCCCTTGTCCAGAGGAGTCCTACCGACTGTGGTGTGTCTAATGTGTGTGACCATGAAACCTCGACGAAACAAGGAGGCCCAGGCCCATATAAGGCTGTCGAGCCATAGAAGAAGAAGATATATGCAGAGTCCAACAGACGTCTGTTCAGCTGTCCAGCACAGAACATTTCTACTCGCCAGATATTTCTTCAAAAGACAAGGCGATCTACGCACGCCCTTGCAAATGCTCCTTGCCAACCGGCTTACAACCACATGGCAAATAAGGTATAGAGATATTATTCACTGCTCCAATTTGCTGTTAGACATTTGTAAATTCATATAAAATTGGAGTGGAGCGAAATATTAAGAGCGGATTCAAAGATATTTCCTTTCGTCGTTCTTGATTTTGCACCTGACTCGTCACGGAAGAGGAGACGAATGGGTATTTTGAGACATGTATTTGCGACGGACGTATGTATACGGGTGTCTAAAGGCTTATTTATACTGGCACACGCCTTGACAGAGAGACGAATACATTACAGAATTACAAAAAAGTTTTTTATTGTAAATTCTTCCACTTCTTTCCTTCTGTACATTTCTCAGTTTCTCTTGGTCCGTTCGTGGCACGGTTGGACCGACAGCACATTTGCAGTCGAAATAACATGTTCTCCGCTGGGGTGCGTGTACGTACTTTTCAAATACGTCTTTACGATTATGCATAACTGGTCTCTATGATCATCTACTACACCTACAAGTACACTATAGTTCAGGCAAAATTGAAACTTGCGGGGCGAGGAAGTGGGGAAAAGAAAAAGCAAAAGGGTGGCACGGCATGAGGCTAGTACCTGTTTTATGGCATTAATAATAATAATAACCATGGCTGAACAGCCCTATATGGGCCCGGGCCTCCTCTTGCCTCCTCTTTTCGAGGTTACTAAGTCGTGCGCATTCGTGGCAGTTGGTGACTGGTCAACTGGCCGCGCTACTGTTTCTATCGATCCTGATGTGCCCGCCAGAGCCATCTGGCAGGCAGTCAGGAGACTTGGGTGAGAAATGGAGGCAATTTGGCTTACGCAACATTTTTAGGTTCTTTTACATGCCGTAAATCCCCTCCGAAGGAAGTGGTGCTCCGGATTTTTATCACCCTTAAAAATCCATCGACCTCGGTCGGGATCGAACCCGCGAACCTTGGGTCCAGTGGCGAGCACGCTAACACATAGTCCACCGAGGTCGACTGATTTATGGCATTAGATTCATTCATTTATTCTGTAGTCTGTCTTATGACAGGTCCGTAGCCTCTTCCAAAGCAAGATCTTCACAAGGTGCGATCTAGTGCTTCCTCTTTCAATTTCCAGTATCTTCGGCATTAGATGTAATGGAAAAATAGAGTCCCAATTACATCGGCCGCTAGAATATTTGGAGTTGGCACAATTACTCTAATGCAAGTGATAACATGTTTTTGCACAGATAGTAGTCGCTCAGTCGCGAGGCGAATACCCACATCGTGGTACCAGCATTCCTTAAATACCCTCCAAGTCTCGCTTTACCAGAACTATGCTGTATTTATTGTTTTTTAAGGCTAAGATAAATCGCACATTTAGATCGAGATGTAACACATTCCTCCTTTGCCTCTTTCATATCCTTCTTACTCGGCGGGCGATCAGGCGTTTCGGTATTTTCTCTTCTGCACAGCTTTCCAACAAGCGGGCCCATCAGCCTCGTTTCCAATGAATATTGCGAATGCTCCTGCGGTGTAAAGAAGCCCAGGCGTAGAGTCGAAAATTCACATCTGTCTACTCGTAGCAGCCAGGATATTTCTACTGTTCCACATGTCTTCATGGTTTAGTGCTGAGTTAACCAGAGGGTAAATTTATATTTACTTGTTGATAAATGGTAAAATTAAAATTTAGAAATCGTAATGTAATCTACAGGAGTAATGTGCGTTATGCAGTAAATAAGTAACTCCATGGAACACATTCCTGCTTGTGAACACGATAGTGAACATTCGTGCTTCTTAACATGCAGGGAATTGCTGGTGAATCTGAGGAACTTTTAGCTTCTGAAGATGGACTTGTTCACTTGATGGTGCTTTTCAACTGTTCAGATTCGTCGCTTTGAAATATAGAATCGTTCGTGTTGGTAAATTCTGCAGGATGTTGAAGGAAATGGTCACAGTGTACTTTATGGTTGTATCTCCCATTTGTATGTAGAAACTGAGAAAATCGCGAAAAGTTGCAGTAACGATAGCTGGTCCCTGGCCAAGACGTCCCGAATGGGAAAGAGAAAAATGTTGGCTGTGGGTACTTGTGTTTGTTTGTTTGGTTGCTTGTTTACATATTTGAGTAAGATCTATCAATTGAATTGCTTGTATGCCTGGACTAAGGGCTCTAGGATTTTTACGATTCATGAGTTGAGAGAATTACGAAGGTGAGTCGTGGCCTACATTACTTACTCTTGCAGCATACATTGCCGTATTGAGTGAGGAATCTACGAAGCACTTCAGGATAACCCAGCCAATGCCGGGATTGCAGTCTGGTAAATTCCACATACCAAGCAGAAGTGTTGTCCACTGCACCGTGACATACGGACGTGCGCAGCTAATCAAAGCTGCTTTGCTGGGTTCATTGCCCACAGTTCAAATAGAATCTTGGTTTAGTAGCGATTGGACGGGTGGCACAGACAAACGTAACGAGAAAAGACAAGGCGTTGTTCCTACATATATGTGGAGGAGAATCGGGAAATAAAATGACAGAAATGCAGAATAAGTATTACACACAAGTAATTATTATGAATAAGAGGAGTGAGAAAGTAACTTTAGAGTACTAATAACAATCGGTTTTGTAGACCAAATTTAATGTTACCGATTTTTAGGCGCTTTCACAAAATTGCGAAAAGCGACTCTTAGCTTCATCATGATTGTCCGTCTGTCTGCCTGTATGGAACAATTCGGCTCCCACTGGACAGATTTTCGTGAAATTTTATGTTTGAGCATTTTTCGAAAATCTGTCGAGATAATTCAAATTTTATTAAAATGTGACAAGAATAACGGGTACTTTAAATGACGACCTATTTACATTTATGATACTATCTCGCTGAATTCTTCTTAGAATGAGAAATGTTTCAAACCAATTTGTAGAGAAAATCAAAACACACGGTTTATGTTCAATAAAGTTTTTCCGAATATCGTGCCGTTTATGAGATAATGTGGAAAAATATGGCAGAGCCAGACAGGCCACAGATGACAATATAATGCGGCGCGTGCACTTTGCATGCTGGATAACTAAGGCTACAGACACACACTAAGAATATGTAATGCTTATTGCTTTTCCACGGTAACAAAGGTTACGCGAATGCGCCTCTATGTTACTTTAAGTATATTATCTGTCTTTTTAAATATTTAATTATATAATTTAACTCCGAATGCCACGCTCAAGTAGTTAGCACTTATGCTTCGTATTTTGGAGGCGCCGACTTCAAAACTCTGCCCGGAAATTGGCTGTCCCTTCTGTGACGTTTAGTGATTTTTTCAGTCCCGTCAAAGAAATTTTGGATTGATAACTCAATTTAAGAAACAATTGCTTCCTTTCACATTTCTGTAAGTCATTTTGCACTAATAACCCTGTTATATTATGCTAAATAATCTTAGCGTCATCAAATACACCACCATATTATCGAACTCCCTCAGCCTATATTCCTCCCTCAATGTGAGAGACCAGGTTTTACACCCATACAAAACAACAGACAAAATTATAGTTCTGTATATGTCAATCACTGGTAAATACGTCCCTAAAATAAACGCATTTAATCCATTGATGGAAGTAAGAGGGGTATGGTACAACGGAATTGGAAACAGTCTTGAACTCATTAGTGACCTGTCCAAAAATGTTTCCAAAGGGATCGCAAGAAACCACGGAAAATCTGAAACACTGTGTGAGTTTCGAAGGGTATGATGCATTGCCTGTTGTGTGGCGAACCATCTCACTGTTTCTTTTTAAAATGCACGCCATTTAATGGCGCTTTGACGTATCCCTCACTTTTGAGTTTTCCTTAATTCAAGTTTCGCTCTCAGTTGAGCAGCGCTTCAAGACAGAAATCGCATGTAAACTGCTGAAGGACGAAGCTTGACATTCTGTCTGAAGTTAGAACAGTTTTACTCTACGACAAAGGATGTCTACGCTAACTGCTGAAGGACGGAGCTTGACGTTCTGCCTGAAGTTAGAACAGTTTTACTGTACGACAAAGGATGTCTACGCTAAGGCTGCTGACGGGTAACGCTTCGCCAAAAATGTTATGCAAGTTACTCATTGAGATGAAGAATGTGTAGGTGTCAGTTATCTCACAAGTTCATACAAATAATTTGCATCCACTTCAGAAAACTGTCAGATGACATCATTTAATTCTTCAGTTTTTAGCTTTCTTAGCATGTAACATAATTAAATCAATTAAAGTGCATTTTCGATTACGCTGTCCTACGGAGAGTTACGAGGTCGCCAAAACGCGTTCTACGCCTTGCTGTGTATGAAGTACAGCGAATACTATTGGTCAGTTTGGTATCGTCACGATCACGAATATCACTGTGTAAAAGATGTAACCGTAAGCACCGGTTCATCAAAGAATTAAACGAAAAAAATGCTTATTTTTCTTTGAAACATCCTTTTTAGGCGCGTTTGAAAATTGCGAAAAGCGAGTATTTCTGTCCGTCTGCCTGTCTGTCGGCATGAGCAACTCGGCTCCCACTGTACGGATTTTCATGAAATTTGATATTTGAATATTTATCGAAAATCTGTTGCGAAAATTCAAGTTTGATTAGATCTGAAATTAATGGTCACTTTACATGAAGACCTATATTCATTTTTGATAATATATCGCTGACTTCTTCCCAAAATGAGAAAAGTTTTAAAACGATTGTAGAGAAAGTGAAAACAAACATTTTGTGTTCAATAATTTTTTTTTTCGAAAATCGTTCCTTTTGTGAGATGATGGGGAAAAATGTGGCAGAGACAGACAGGTCACAGATGGCTATATAACACGAC
The DNA here is from genome assembly GCA_021186555.1 of Reticulitermes speratus. Lineage (NCBI taxonomy): Eukaryota > Metazoa > Arthropoda > Insecta > Blattodea > Rhinotermitidae > Reticulitermes > Reticulitermes speratus. The sequence continues at coordinate 25,749,292 of JAJKFL010000014.1, read as the reverse complement.
GCAGAAAAGATGCGATTTGCATGCCGGATAACTAAGGCAAGGAAGGATACAGACACACTCATAATATTTAATACTTATTGCTTTTCCACTGCAACTATGGTTACGCGAAGGCTCCTCAGTGCTACATTATACTTACATTGCTGACTTGTGTACATTTATGACAGACCTTATTATAATTATAGTTACCACAAGTCATCATCGTGATTACTAAACCTAGACTCTACAAAACACCAGGACGGGCTTTAATTTGGGTTTGTTACTAACAACGAGACTTAGACCGGTTACATTTGTTGAATTGGTTTCCTCATATACCAAGAGCAGAGACAAAATAAAGGTAAATTTTAGGTTTTTGTTGCAGTAACTGTGAAGATTATTGTCGCCTGGAATGTGACGCCATGTGTTTATATAGATGAGTACGAATGTACTATGTACGAATGCACACGGCGCCACATCCCAGAAGACAGCAATATGAGAGTGTAAAGTTGTTTGTTGGCTTAAGTGGTTATACCATGAATGATATGGAGCACTGGGGTACGGTTTGCTTCACGCGGTTTTAATCTTGGTGCAAATGGACTGAGTTTGTGAGCATCACGTCCCGACACTTTGTCTCCATTGGATAAGAGGCTGGATGGACTCCAGTTCCAGCCTGTATGAGGTGGTGACGAGAAAACCTCTGCTTCCGCCGAGTAACGAACCCCGACTTCCCGGTCGTTCAGTCCACAGCCTAGTAACAACACTGTCTGTGTTACCTCGGTAGGTTCACAACGGTGGTAATGATCGTCACGGTCGTACTTCCTCTTCCGTCTATTTCCCCTTATTAGCCTATATGTCCAAGGACATGGAAGTCCGTATTTTATGAGATATATTTAAGGGTTTCTATACGATAAATAAATACAACATAATTTTATTTTCATTGAAGCATGACAAGTTAATTTATTAGCGTAATGGCATGACACAGAACTATTGCACGATGCACAGTTATTAGTACTCGTATTAGAAGTAAATGTTTATGAACATTGCACAGCGAAACATATCAGTGTACTTTGCATGGCCTTTTAACAGAGTCCGTATTTTAAACGTATTCTCTGTGCTGCAGCAAAGTGTTTAGTGTACATTAATGGTGCTAGTATGGTGGTAAAGTTTATCTGATAATGTATTAAGTTTTTAAAGTTTGGAGTCCATTACGTAACATGTAATTCACTTAAGAACTTTACCTGAGAGTGTAAAATTTTGTGTCGGTGAATGTCAAGTTGTAGTGTTTGTTCACACTTTATTTCTGTAGTAATATAACTTGTGGAACTATTATGAGAATAAGCACAATTTTAATATTGTGAAAGGGACAGAAGTAGCTACAAGTAATGCTATTCTACTCGTACAAATGGAATTATTGATTGAGAAAGTTAAATTGCTCCAAATGCGTTAGTCTCCACTTTACATTACTTTTGCAAACAATTTTCAAAGTCCGTTCGTTGATGCTTCCTACCTACTGACAACAACTTTCATGTCCTTAGGTGTAAACCATTAATAAGAATATAAGGTCACAACCTAATAATTGAAGTCTCTCCATTCTTGAACACACGCATCCTATCAACTGCCCAATGTTACTTTTAAATTCAATTTAGGGATTCAGTTGTCCTGCAAATACAAGATCGTTTCCCGAGCTTTTATACCAGCCCCTTAGCTAAAGTCCTTTTAACATTTCAGCAAACATTAAAGTTTCCATTGACTTGTTTGTCAGTGATAAACCCTTCATTCTTTGTTTGTTGTTGGCCCAACATATAACTGAGCGTTTGTTCTTTGTCTTGGATTTGGGAAGAAGATACTGGGCATAAGAAATTAAAAAGAGAAACAATGAGTAGACAGGGGTGGAAAGGTTATGTACAGGAGGCCAAGTTCCAATATAGGGGAATGTTGCACCAAAGAAGAAGAAGAAAAATTTTATTTTCTTTGTTAGTTATCGATTATCATTATTATTATTATTATTATTATTATTATTACTATTTTAGAAGCTGATCTCCTTCTTCTTAAAAAAATAATCAACCAACCACTAAACTTCCTAATACAGGACTTTCATTAAGTTAATAAGTCTTAATATTTGCCTTCCCTTCCAGTCATTACACACCTCTGACTTGTTACATCTATAATTATTTAATAAACAGATCACTTGTCTAACGAGGAAAGTTTCAGTTTTCTGCGTTTATTAATTAAAATCCACTTAACTTTCTGACATGACCAGAAGGCTTCAAGCCATTGACATTCTGATTATACTGAATGAGCTTTCTCATAGTTTTTATAACTGCTTCGTAACAGAACGTAGTTGCTGCGTGATCCTGATTGCCCTGTGTATTTTCTTTCCCGTGTATTAAGCTTGCTACATGTTTCTTTCCTCCAGGCAGAGCCTGTGGCTTAATTACCGCTCCAGTATATCTTCTCCAAGTAAAGCAGGGAGCTTTAAAACTTCATATCAAGTCACTATATTACATGTACTTTGTTTAGACAATGTTGACACACAGGCTGCAGGGACTTAAAACTGATACTCCACTAACAGTTTTATATTGATTTTCAGAAGAAACGGAATTGATTGTCTAGCATTGAAAATAGACATAAAAGAAGGCGGTGTCCGTGCCAAGATTTAAACGGGACACCTCCCGAAAACAAGTCGCAAACGTTACCATTTAAGCCACCTTCTTAGGTAATAATGTTATACGACTCTCTTACTATGGTGTGTGTTTCAGTTTGTGGGGCAGGATGAACATCTTGGAAGTTTTTAATAAGAACTGAGAGGCAAAATGCAAGTAGGTCTCCCGCTTGCTAAAAGTTAATGTCTGGAAACACCAATTTCTTTGGCATGTTAATGAAGGATTTTGTTGTTTTTACTTTGTATATTCGTATGATGCACAGTGCCTGTTTACTGGTTTAATGCCGTGTGGTTTCTCTGCTTACAGACCAAGCAGCTTAGGCGTGCAGAATTATAAAAAGTGAAAGAAAAAGATCCCCCCCCCCCCCCACACACACACAGAGCAAAATAAATGCTTTTTTTTTTTTTGCAGCGCACAGAACAGTGCTTCTCATCCAGCGAACTGCAGTGTGGCATTTAACAAACATTCACAAATTGTGGTAACAGCAATTAAGGCTTTGTCCAGTCCTGTTTTCTCGTCTCATCGATCTACAAAACTGCTCTTCGGGCTAAGTGTTCTCCAATCAGGGTTGCGCAGAACATCATTAGGGGTTTTGCGATAAATGGTGGAATGTACACATACAGATTCTGAATACAACGACAAATTTCTCATATCCCTCGAAATGTCGTGGGAATTTTTGTCCTGTTATTCGCACTACTACAGTAATCTCCATGCGATAGCAACTCGCTCTATATTTTCTGGCTTATAAACATTTTCATAGATAGTGGTTCCTTCATGGAAGAAAGTTTGGGAGACTGCTATAAGTTATTGCAGGAATTTCTTACTTAGTCCGTGCATTCTATGTATTCCACCCGCTCATATCATTCTTCATTCAGTCACCCAAACATTACCAAGTGAAGTACGTAAACTAAGAAATTCCTCATTATTACTGAGCTCGGATAGCTCAGTCAGTATAGTTACTAGATCACAGGCTAGACGACGGTGGAATCGGGATTCGATACCTGAGAGGGCAGACATTTTCTTTTATCCAAAACATCTAAACCGGCTGTGAGGCACACCAACCTCTAGCAAGAGATGTACCGGGATTCGTCTCAGGTAAAGTTGCCGGAGCGTGAAACTGCGCAGATATATCTGTACTGTCCCCATTATGTAATTTTCTCCATCCTGTTAAATCTTCTTCCCCTATGATATCTGAGGTGTTCACAGCATTGAATACTTCCTGGAAAGAAAATTTATTTCTTCTTGCATAGCACCGTGTAGTCTGATGGATGTGTACCGACCGCTGCCTCATTCTTATACCTTAATGATGAAGGAAACAGGTTCGTCCAAAACGTTGGTACACACTACAAGCTGTCAAATTCCAGAAAACATAAGTAGCATTTATTGTCGCTACTGTAGAAACGTCCAATGGTCAAGATTTTGGGGTTATGACAACATGTCACTTCCTATGTGACTGAACCCTGAATATATTTGGCGGCCGAGATAGCGTAGTGGGCATAGCGACTCGCTACGTGCTGGACGGTCCGGGGATCAAATCCCTGTGGAGGCGAGGTTTTCCCTACCTGTCCAGACCGACCCTGAGGCTCACCCAGCCTCCTGTACAATAAGTACCGGGTCTATTTCCCGGGGTAAAGCGGCCGGTGCGTGTCATTAACCACCCACCTCCATGTAGCGCCGAGGTTAAAGAAAGAGTAGACTACTCCTCCTCTGGGCTTTCATGGCCTGTTATAGGGCGAACTTTACCTTTTCACCTTACCCTGAATACATGTTCATGCCATACAGTCAAAAGTTACGTTTGGGGTGAACCTGTAATTTTAATTAATGTAGTCACGATTTAAATACCATACGAGCAGATGGAGTAGCTTGTCGTCATAGTTGTTAATGTCTTCCGAGAGAGTGCAGCAATGACTGAGATTCTGATCAACAATTTCTGTTCTTCTCAAACAGATGGCGCTACTGTAATTAAATTATTTGTTAACGACAAAACCGCAAACACAGAGAACTTGCCCTGCTTTCGATATCTAAAAAATACACGTAATTTATATGAGTTATTGTAAGAAATAGGGAGGAAAGTTTGGTGTAAGAATAACACTCTAAGCTCGCATTCAAGAAGTATTGGTTCTAATTATCTCTTGGGCCATTGCTTATGCTAGTAGGTTTTTATGGTTTCCTTTTGTCCCTCATATTGGCCACAAGTGTCTTCTCAATATTCTCATCTCATTCGGCTCCATGGAACTTCAGTCGCTGAAACGTCATCGTTAAATTAAGAGTAAGTCAGTACGTTTTACGGAAATAATATTTACAGTCGTACTTAGCGGCCTCCAAACACGTTGATACCACACAGTGAGAACCCACATACGCGTTCTTGTGTTGTCCATTTTTAATGTGCCGAAAACTGTCACCGGAGAAACATGGCTTTCGTGAAATGGGTTACGTGATTGCAGTGTGTATACATACGAGTATATGTATATGTGTGTGTGTGTGCTACGTTAACTGATAGCGATCCCTGCATGGAGGAAAGATTTCTGACAGTTACAGACCGAGCAAGATAAATTTACTGCGTTGTACGTCTGAGAAAAATGCAATTACGCTTTGGGTTCAGGGAAACAGAAGAAGCTTTACTGCGGTCGTAAAAGCGGTAACATAAGTGTCATTCAATGTCACAGAAATCTGACCGGTCTGTATCCCATTAGGGAGTGACGCAATTTCCAAGCACAGAGAGAGACCACGTTGTCAGATAGTTACTCCGTCTCTAGTCGCTGTACTGGTAATACCATTTAAACTTATTACTTGTGGAACTCCAGTTGCTCTGAATTTCTCTGGAGATGGCAATGGCGCATAGCGGGCGGAAAATGGCACAGTGCAGTCTGCAGAATAGTGCTGCCATTTGAGCGTGGCAGAAAGACAATTTTTTTTTCCAGACGTTTGTAATGCTAAGTGATGTTAACAGCACTGTGGCGAGGAGTGCACTGACTATGTAGCAACAGTGGTAATGGAAGAGTGAAATAGGTTAAATAATGGGGGATGTTCAATTTTCGTTTTTTCCGTTGCGGTAGTTTATTCGGAGCATGTACTAGGGTGGATGGATGGATTGGTGGGTGCAGATGTGTAGATAGACAAACCAAGGAGTACGCCTGTAGGAAAATTGCTAAAATGACCACAGCAAGAAAGTTCGTGGTTCTGTCGTATATGATACAGGACTTCAGGCATGGTTGTTGCATCCAGGAAACAGCAGAATCTGTGAAAGAATGAAGTGAATATCTATTTCTCACGCGTGGCACCCAAGAGGATAGCCTTTTCACCTCAATATAAGAAACACCTCGATAAACCACATGGCAGGTATATTGTGATCTGATAACATGTAGTTTGGTAGATAGGTGCAGGCGTTTCGGTCTAACCTGTTGTCTTACTCTTCGACACTAGGTCGAGCCAGTAGGTTCCGCCAAATGTCGTACCCATCTACCAAACCACATGTCGTGAAATTCCAGAAGACAGGAATATTAATGCGAACAGCTGTGAAAACCTATCATTATGGTCAATAACAGTAGTGAAAATAGGCTATTTCTTCTCCCTTACAAAGTTAAAAGCGCAGGAAAAATGCGATGAGCCTTTATATAACCCGAAATTTCGTATAGGGCTAACCGTATCTACGCACTGGAAAGGTGAGCTTATTCTGTCAGGTTATACACATTCTGAAAGGGCAGAATGGCAAGACTTAATTACGTGTGATAGAGTTACGTCGAGTCATTGCATTAATAATTGCCAGCAACGGCGTTTTCTGACTTGACGTTTTATTAAGCTTGAGGACCCCGGATAACGGCTGTTTAGTGAAATTACGTTAGAATGCTGAATGCGGTTGTCTCACTTGATCGCGAGTGATAAGGGGATGCTTCGTGAAATCTTAATGTAAGCCCAGTGCTAAATACGAGTGGTCTATATTTGGTTAGGAATGTGTAATTACATTGAAGTACAACATTTGATTTCATTTTTACTTTTTGTTCACCCTGCATCTTAGTATTAGTATTTACTCACTTAACCAACGATTGCACTGTTATAATTAGTTGATCTCTCACTAGTACTCTACATATGTTTCGGCCCCATTGTGGCCATCGTCAGGGGTAACATATCATATATATATACACTTCACTTTACGTTGTCCAATTTGGCACTGTTAATTCATTATTGTTTGTCGATGTTATTATTTTACACTGAAGGTATGTATGCACTGCACTTTTTGTAGGGTGTTAAATTTGTTGTCTATGAGATCGTCGTATTTTCTAAAAGTATTTTACTTTTTAACAACGTAAAATACTTTTAGAAAATACGACGATCTCATAGACAACAAATTTAACACCCTACAAAAAGTGCAGTGCATACATACCTTCAGCGTAAAATAATAACATCGACAAACAATAATGAATTAACAGTGCCAAATTGGACAACGTAAAGTGAAGTGTATATATATGATATGTTACCCCTGACGATGGCCACAATGGGGCCGAAACGTATGTAGGGTACTAGTGAGAGATCAACTAATTATAAGAGCGCAATCGTTGGTTAAGTGAGTAAATACTAATTTGGTTTCATGTTCATGTTCACCTGTCTTTTGTTATATATAAGGAAATTTCGCGTGACAATAATTCCGCACTTCATCATGAATCTGCGGACTCCTTGCGACTTCAAAGTTTTATTTAATGGCCAGTGTTCTAATTCATTAATTCCGTTACAGGCTGTCAGGTACTCCATGCGTTTTATTTATTAGTGCTCATTTCCATTTTAAACTCAAAACTTAAGGTAAATTTATAATAAAATTACATTCTATAAGATAGTCCTATTATTTCTTGAAAAAACTTTCAAGCTAGCATTTAACCACGTCCCTTACGATATCCGTTTTGTGATCATTTTGTTCCGGGGAAAATAATAAGGGTAACAGAGAACTACTTTCTCTTTGTAAACCTTATAAAATAGCTATGTTAAGCTCAATTCTAGGCGTTCAAATGAAGCAAAGAGAGGTCTTACCGGAGACTACGTCCATCCTGCCTGCTTTTTTTTTTTTTTTTTTTTTTTTTGGAAAGGGTCCCGCAGCAGATGCTACGGACGCACCGCAGCCTCAAGGCTTAGTGTGCAACCCTTTGATGAAGATCAGTAGTTTCTTCGTTTTTCCTTGTAATGGAGCGCCGGTGGAATGAAACTGAAGGGGGAAAAACCTGTCCCATTGCCACTTTCTCCACCACAAATCCCACATGGACTGATGAGGGATCGAACCCGGGCCTCCTTTCCGCCCCGTTTGTTTGTCTGTCTCTCTCTCTGTATGTATGTCCTTTCGTAGCCTAGTATGAATGATTAAACGCGTGTCAGATTTTTATGAAATTCGTTGTAGGAGTGCCCTATAAAACGTTGTCGAGGAAGAATGAATTTCATGAAAATTGGCGCAGTAGCAGTATTACTGTACTTCGGGGCGCATATGAATTTTTTCCCGTAATTTATACATTTCGTGACCAATACGGGTTAAATTTAATACAGCAGACCCAGTGTAATGTGTTTCAGCAATTACGAATTGCGTAAGGATAGGTCAATGAAAGTCATACTTTATTTCAGGGCGTGAATGAAGTGTTTTCCTTACTTTCCATATTTTTAACCGAATTGGATAACATTATGTAAGGAAAATGTCCACATAGTGTACTGAGTAATTGTGAGATATTTATTGTGAATATTTATTTTGAATAAAGATTCCCTCAGCGTTCTGTCAGGCCAAGAAATGTTTCGGAAACAGTGGTGTGTGTACGTGTGCGTGTGTGTGTGTGTTTGTGCCTTCGTGTGTGTAAGTTACTCTTCTGCCTCAACACCACTGCAAATGTAGGCAAATAATCAGTTTCATGCTTCGGTCTCTTTATCCTCCGGAAAGGGGCCCCTGGTGTCCACGAGAGAGGACGATCGATGGTTCCAAAATCCGGTCCAGAATTATTGACGAATAAAATCCCTTTCCTGTCGAGAATTAAAAAAAGTCATCCAGTCCGTAGCCCTTCCCTTCTGATTCAAATTCAGTTACAACTTAATTAAAATAAACTAAAAGCTTTCCAGAACAATCAACGTTCCTCTTCGGGCCTCGTCCTAATACATAGACAGTTATACTGAGCAGCGGCAGAACTTACCTGAACAGGCATCGTCTTCGAATTAAATGCTGTCGAAAAATCTTGCCAGTTCTGACACAAATGTAACTTCAGACAAACTTGCAATCCGTGCGCAAGCGTAAAGGGTGAGAAGCGATGGAGGAAGGATTAATTGAAACTTGCACGAAACCGCGGAAATTGATGTCACACGCACAACACCTTTTGGAGATTTAGTCAATAACATAAGAATCACCAAATTGTCTATCAATAAAAGTTTCCCTGCTGTTGGACTTGTAGGAGAAATAAGCAAACAGAAACATACATACACGTCAGAAATATTTCAGTCTTTTACAGCTGTGTTTTAACTGCTGTGAGAACAATGAACACTGTCTTCAAATCCGGTTGTGTGTACAAATAGAACACACAGGTTTACACTTCAGAGGTTGTGCACAGACGCAATGCCCACAAGAAAGAAGAAACGTGACTGCTTGTTTCCAGTGACTTTCAAGAGCTTCGTAAGTTGCCAGGAATAGAGAAGCCAATTATAAGAAGGGGAGGTATCATCTGTGGCATTGGTAGTAATCTTGTTAAAACGTTATATCTGACACCTAGCCAGGCATAGGTCTGAAATATAGAAAGGCAAAAGGCATAAAAATTGTGAAGCACTTTCCGCTCACTCGTTCATGCGCAAATTCCGAACTGTTTCGCACCTGCACGAACTAACAATACAAAGTCCCTGTTGGTTACTTTCTGGCTACTTGTTCTGTTATCACATGTAACGAGCCCACGATATTCCTTTGCCATGGAAAATTCAAAAGCGATGGATATTAGCGTGTTCTCGGTTTGACATTAGCATATCTGAAATTTCAGTTCATCTGGGATATTGCAGGAGTCACTGGGTGAATATTGCCCTAATTTTCGGAAAATGTTGTGGTCCCTTCTTCAAGGTTCATCATTGGACTTTCGACTCTCGAAGCTGGGAACCACAAACCTGTCCCGAAAATTCGACCACCAATCACTCAGTGACGTGGCGCAATATTCCAGCAGAGAGAATAAGCCAAATGCACCACTGCAAAATCCTAAAAATTCGCACAAACATGTCTGGTTTATTTTCACTGTCAAATGCCCAACAGCAAGAAACACTGCAAATGGTTTGTTTGAGGTCAGTGCTAATAGTGATGACTGTGTTTATAATGATCGTTACAGTTGTACGTGTGTAATGGTTACAGCGGTATTCACACCGACATTTCGACAGCGTATGAAGAAACGCAGGCACACAATTCAAACACACTATTTGGACAGGAAGGACTGGAGTGCATATCATGTACTCCCTGACGTAGCTCACAAAATTTACCAAGGCGTTCTTTATTCTTTGAATATTGCACAGTTTAATGGTACACGAGTAAACGCAATTTCATCCGAGGTCGTAAGAAATGTATGACCTTTCCTGAGGTGATTTTTACGAAGCTCATTTGTTCATCAGAATTATGTACAGATCTCACATACCGAATTTCACCCAAATCTTAAAATACAGGAAGTGCGGATAGAAATTTATCAAAGCCCTTAAGTAAATTTGTCGACTTTCACGAAACTCACTGTTACCAAAAAAAAAAAAAAATGGTTCGTGGACATAACCTGTTCCGAATTTTATCCAAATCGGATGAAAGGTGAAGAACATAGGTAAAGTTTAGTTTACGTTGTTAAGTAAGTATGGTTTTCGATGTACCGATTTTCACGAAATACGTAATTACTCAGTAGCATTAGAGGGAGCTGTTCTGTGTCGAATCTCACACAAATCGATCGAGAACTGTGGGAAGCACGCCCTTCGGTATAGTGTGACTGTCACTGAGGCGATTTTCACAGAACTCGCGCTTGCTCGACGACGTTTTGTAAAGAATTCTAAATCACAGTTCATGAAAATCGGACAAACAGTTTAGTTACTGTTAGTGTGTCACGAATGGACAGACGGACCGATGTTGTCTTCACATAAGCCTTTCTCTTTTACTTCATAGGCAACGCCTAAAAGCCAGAGTTGAGAACACCATTTCAGTGTGGAACATATAAATTTCAAACGTGTCACTTGCTAGATTCTCCTTATAGTTTAGTAGAGCGCTCAAATTCTTCCTGATACTGATATGCTACGGCAAACAAACCAATCAGCAGGGTTCAAATATCTATGCAAAACTTTCAGAAGGTTAATGACACAGTCACTGCAAAATGGCGCCCAAGTGGATTTAACGTTTAAGAGTTTCGCTTCATAAAAAATAACAGCCGCTATATCTGTGTTTGAATATGATTGAAGGGCCGTTTCATGGCCCAAGCTGTTATTAGCTGGTATCCCATCGTGGAGGCCCAGGTTCATTCCCATGCTAGTTATATGGGATTTTGTGGTGTGAAAATTGTCACGGGGACAGGTTTTACTCTGAGAACTTTGGTTGTCCCTTATCATTATCATTATACCAGTGTTCCACAGTCATTCATTCGTCTGTCGTCGACCCTAAATAATCTTATCAATTGACAGCTTCTTCAAGTAATACACTTTAAAAGGGGGGTGACTGAAGTACTTCGCCATAAAGCTAATTTTCTCAGCGCTCAGGAAGGATGATTGATTACGCAGCATTGAAGTCTGGTCGGGAAGTTATTTTAACATACACTACTGCCACTCACCTAGAAAGGAATGTGGGAAATAGGAAATTGGAAAGCACACTTGTCCGCGGAAAGAGAGTGACTCGGACATGTGGTTACCTAAAGCTGCAGAAAACTGAGCGTCCTGTGGAATTCTACACTGCGACAAGAGACTATTTCACAAACACGAAGGGTATTAGTCCTGTTTAAATTTTTATACTGATATGAAAAATATAAATGTAATTTGTTTTGTGTTAGTTGTCGTATCTGCCCTGGACAGAGGAAAGCCTTATATTAATTGACATAAGGTCACTTTATTTATATTCGATAATATTAAAACACACCTCTTACTATATCTACTATGGTGCTGTAACATTAAAAACTTTGAATATTTTTCGCAGTTTTTATGCACGTGTTTTCGTAATTCTTACAATAAACAGCAAACATTTCCGTAAAAAAAAAATAGCCTCTTTTTTAATGGAAGGAAAAAATTGTATATATAAATTGTATAAAATTCGCGATTGCTGTCCAAAAATGTTTACTCTTAACATATGATTAATTTAGATTTCCCGAAAAATCCAAATTGAATTATGAAGTATAACTTTGCCAGAATATATTCTCCCGTCCGGTAGACGTTCAGCTTTTAAAACTGTATTTAAATTTGAGCTTCAGGTTGTAGCTAATGTAGACAAACTCGACGCCATATCGACCCTGCAGTCGATACAGATCATAAAAATATGTAAGACCAATTAATAAAGACTAAAATAAATTTTAGTTTTTATCGGTACTTACATCAAGCAATTCACTTAACTTTCCACTTGCTCTAACATTAAGAAACTGTATTTCTCCGCATAATGTGTTTATCGGTTTATTATGATTCTCGAAATAAATATCGATTGGCGGCAGGGGTAAGAGTTTTTTCTCTTCTGCAAAGCGTTCAGACCCCCTGTGGACACAACCCGGCATCCTATTTAATGAACACATGGGACTGTCTTCCCGGGGTACCAGGATGAACACTTAACTCCACCCAGTGCCGAGGTTAAGAATGAGTGGCTCTATAGTTCCCCTTCCTCATACATCTCCACAGCATGTGCTGAGAAAAATGTACCTTTACGTTTGATAGATCTACGGCTTGTTACATCGGCTTCATTCATAGGTATTATTCAGAGCTTGAACAGTGTGTAGAGGAGTATTTGCTTTTTATCAATTCACGTTCAGAAGTGAAACTTGCCATTGCATTTGGTATTTAGGAATATGAAAGATATTTTACATGACGTCCAAACACAGCATTCTGATATTCTTTACAGTATTCAACAGAAGAACCAAACACTGGAACGGACATTCCTGACTTATGCTCCCATCAACAAATGTCCATGTTACCTTTCCATTTCTGTTAAAGTTTGAGATTAATTCTGCACAAAATGCCGATGATAACTAAATATTAACTCTTTAGAGCATAACTCTCCTTGGGAAGTTTATTGTTGCTCAGCAACTCAAGAACTTCTTCGCCTTAAATAGTGCCTGAATTTTCGTTACCGTCTTCACAAAAGCCTGCCTTCACTCGACATCTTTGCACGATTAAATTAAGACCCATTTTCATATTCACTTATTTTTTTTGCATTACCTAAATCTCGCAAGTGGTCAGTGTTTCCACTAATTCTTACATGAATTTCTCACCTCTACTTTGCATGATATATATATATATATATATATATATATATATATATATATATATATAGGCTATTTCCACATAATCCTCCAAACTTTTAAAATCTCAGTAACATTTGATCAAGAAAACAAACCAGGAGGTTCTTCAATGTGAATTTTCCTGCATCATCTCCCCATACAGATTTCAGGATGGTGGTGTTTACTCTATTTTAAGAGAACGTTTCTCCTCTGGGATGTGATGCTTCCCATCTGCAGGGCAAACACAACAAGCTCTTCCGGAAGGTTCATTAATTCCTACCAATCTGCACGACACAGTATCCCAGAAGGCAATTTGCTTTGTAGTTATCGCTGTGAGAGTCTCAAATTTCACGTCTGTCTTCATCGTACACGTATTTATATCTTTGCTTAATAAACTAACAACAAGAGCACACCCACACAAAACTCACGTATAATAACAATAAACCTACCTCTCTTAATGCAAGCTGTATGTTTTAAGCCACGCTTGTAAGTTGTAAGAGGTGACGTAAAAAATATGTGTAGAGTATTAGCGGGCAAAAAAGCAGCAACGTAGATTAAAGGCCGTGCCATGGCTCAGGCGGTTAGTCGCCGGCCTCCCACCGAGGAGGCACGGGTTCGATCCCTGCCTATCCCAGTGGCCGTGCGGTCTAAGGCGTAGGTCTGCGGCCGCTCGCTTACTAGGATCGTGGGTTCGAATCCCACCGGGGGCATGGATGTTTGTGTTGTGTTAGTTGTAAGGACGGTAATATGGAACGTAAGTTGATATGAAGGACGAAAGGATTTAAACAGTACAAAAATGGATCAAAGGGGAAAACCCCGGACAAAAAAAATCCCAGGTCAGTCCATGTGGGATTTGTGGTGGACACAGTGGCACTGGGACAGGTTTTCCCCGAGTACTTCGGTTTTCCCTTGTCAATTTCATTCCACCGGTGCTTCATTACTTGAAAAAATGAAAAAAACTGATCACCTTTCTCTTCATCTTCATCACAAGGGTTGCACAATAAGCCTCAAGGCTGCGGTGCGTCCGTAGCTTCTGCTGCGGGGCCCTTCTCCACAAAAAAAAAGTAGATTAAAAAGAAGGAAACGCATGGGTAACATCACTTGGATATGGACTGCAAGAGCGGATGGTGGATGGAATTGGGTCAGGAGAGTGGTCAGTGAAGGCTAAGAAACGGTGAGGCGTGTGAAGTAGCATGATAGTTCAAACGAACGTGTCGATTGCAGGCACACTAACCGAATCGAGTGAAGCTGCAAAGGCAGAAGGATTTATTTTGCACATAAATCTTGTACATTCCTCTCACCCTGCGTGAATAAAGTCGAGTGAAACTGACAGTCTGTTTTTGCAGCATTTCAGCGAGTCATACTCGATCTGACTCAACCCTGTCAATGTACGTATAAACTATGTCATTCGAAATCCTGAGTCACAAGAGAAGATAGATTGGCATATCACGTGCCATATCCCCGTGCTGGTTTGGACATGAAACGCAACAACGTGCCTGTTTACGTCGTAAGACCGATAAAAAAAGTTGTTGATTCTGAAGGGGGAGAAACAACCAGATGGAACTTTAATCTAAAATCACCGTGCATCTTTTGATAATCATTATTTAAAACACCAACTGGATGCACCTTTAAAGATCTATACATTTTTAGAATAAAGGTGCATCCAGTTGGTGTTTTAAATAGTTATAACCAGATGGAAACTTATTGAACAGCGTTTTTATCATTGCCAAGAAGTTTTCTTTATCCTTCATTAAACCGCTGCTATTTTATTTGCATTTTGCCCATATATTAGCAGAATGAGGGGTAGATCAGTAAAAACGCGCTCTGTGTTTTCCGACACAGTGTTCTAATCAGACATTAGCAAAGCAACCTGTATATCCACAACAAACAGCAATCATCTTCTTGGACTGCTTGACCCTTGAGGATTGGACCGATAGGTTGTCCCGAAACGTCGGTAACTACCAATCTACGCTGCGTAACATCGCAGAAGCGCGAAGATCTCAAAATAAAGGGGATATCCATAAAAAACAGGGCTTTTCTTACTTTAGACACAGTGTTGTAATCAGACAACCAAGCAACGTATCTATCCACAAAAAGGAGCCTCTCCTTGCTTCTTTTCATTAAAGTCGCATTCTTTTTAAATATGCAATGACAAATTTCAGTTGCGAAGCTCTGGTCTACCTAATAACAGATGAAATAATTTCAGCGAGATATTTGTGTCGTCTAGTTTCCCCTTGAGTTCTTACTTTCAGGGGTTTCTGTTACGTTACTGAGCAACTGGAAGTTGTTGATGCATAATTTTTATTTCTGGCATTGTTAATTAGAGTCTATCCAAATATTTTTCTCACCGAGGCGGTTAGAATATGGGTAAAGCTCTAGACAAAGTTTGTTTTGTTGTCTGTGTTTAATTTCTACCCCAAAGAAACTGCAAGACACGTGCCAAGCGCGCAAAAAAAGGTGTGCGCACAACGCTTAAGTTTTTATGTTAAATCTGGTGGTACATATAGTTACCACTGTGTTTTGAACTCTTTGAGGTTGAACAAGCTTTATGCATTTCCTGTCTCCATCATTTTCTCCAATTTCTCAACATATTTTGGTCTGGTATATTTACAGTCCTAACTGTTACATTGTTACAGTGTCTTCAGTTTTGTTTCTGTCCAGAAAAGCAGTTCTTTTGCAGAGGTATTATATAACAGACAGAACCTCTGAAAATCGTTCGAAAGTCAAGTCATTTTATGTTCACGGGGAGGGATATGTAACATCGATCGTGCGCCGCGACGCGACGCCCGTGTTGCCATGTGCAATGCGTGACACGTTTTCCTGTATGACACCATTGGCACCCAGCCATCACCTTAATGTAATATTGATGGAATGATGCTGACGTTAAAACGCGAAGTATTCAGGGAGAAACCTACACCAGTGCTACTTTGGCCACCACAAATCCCACATACTGGCTGAGTTCGATCCTAGGTCAGCCATGTGGGTTTGTGGTGAACGCAACTACTGGGAGGGGCTTCTGTCCGAATACTAGGTATTCCCCTGTTAAGTGTCTTACTACTAATTCTCCATAATCACATTTTATTAATCTACAATCGGCGCTGTATAATCTTAGTAACCGAGAACGCTGTTAAATCAAACACCTCTCTCTTTCTCTTACTTTTCCTAATACGGGCCTTTCACAATCTCATATTCTTTTGCATCAAAAGTGTGTAATCAGCAAGAGCAGCATATTCTAGTTAACCGAATCCCTGCAGCCAAATCATTTTGTAGGCACAAGGGAGGTCTGCGTTTTGCAGAGATCAACATTGTGTTTAGATCCCGTCTTGAAACGGTATCTATATGGAATTGAAGAAAGTCGTAGTGTACACTGACAAATGTGGGATAAAATTAGGAAGGATTATTTTTCAAACAAAGAAAATTCATACGTTTCGCTCAACAAAACTGAACTTTCGCTAAGGAGGCAGATAATGCACAGCGTGTTGTCCATTGATGCCCAGATAATTTGACGAAAATTTCTTAATTGCATAGGATAAAGCCGTCGAAAGATAAGATCATTCACTACCCGATGAAAGAGAACTGACGTTAAAGGAAAGATTTGCGGAATATTTGAAGAAATTCTACCGGTTTTGCCGATGCGATTGAGGACGAAAATTCTCATCAGGTTATCCCGTTATCGACCGGAGATCTGCAATTTGCTGTACTGACATGTAAGAAGAAGGATGTTGATCTGCTCGTACTTGTAATGTTAAGGTCGGTATTGCCCAGTATGTGATAGTGAGTGTTTACCATCTCGCTTGTGTCACTGTATGCCTTCTGGATAGGAGGATGGGTGAGATACGGAGGCACGTGGCACTGGGACCATGGTGTAGAACAGAAAAACTGATCTGCTGGACATGGAAACCAAATTTTCCAGTTAGCGTCCAGTCTCTTTAATCTTTGAGATGTTCATATATTTCGTGCATTAACGCTGAGAAGATGTACTATAATTAAAGCAGAAAAATGTCAGCAACATCGGCGACATCTCGACTTTCAGTGTTTGAATTATTTGTTCGTGAGACTACGCTACGAGCATTCCTTGCTGGTCCAGGAAACACATGCTTCTTGGTCCGCTAGACATATAAATTACTGCAATGCTACCGAAAACTCTGAATGTGAATTGAAAGCATTTAGGGCATAATCATAAAAGTAGACCATACCTAGAATGAGAACTCTTTAGAATGCAAACATTGTCAAAACATTTTAAGTCAGCAACATTACTCTAGCAAAGTAAACAAGGCAATCAACCAGTTCCAGTTTATTCCTATTCTACGACGAGTTTGTTTGCTGAAATCTTTCAAGCCTGTCTTCTTGCATTTTGCTGTTAATACAGCTCAAGACAACAGCATCATTTGTGGAAATATTCTCGTCGCATATAGCTCTTCACCCTTGTGTTATTGATCTCATATCTAATGGTTCCTTTCTTCACTACTAGCACTAATTTTGTAACGCATATTGTCAGTGTTCATGCCACTTGCGTAAATCATAATGACAAAATTGTTGCTGACTCACGTGTAAAAAGATAAAATTCCAAGTTGGAAGCATTCATCCTATGGACGTTTTCCGTCCTACCGTGTTTAAATTACATTTAATTCGGCTGTTACCTCACGCTGTGAGGCCAATTATATAATTATTGGATTAAGAGTTTTTATTATCTCCTATTCATTTTGCAGATGTTAAGCGCATATTTTGGAGTAGGTGAAGTGACATGAGTTAATCAGAAGTTTAGAATAGCTTCTCCGTCGCGGCTAAGTGGGTAGGGGTGTCCCTTACTTTTTGCCATGAGAAAGGGCAAGGACCCTGTCCGTGATATTTGTCTTAATATTTATTTTAAAATCTCTTCAAAACGTGCAGACCGGCTGTGGCGCTCACGCAACCTTCTATTCAATGAGTAAGGGGGCATCTTCCCCGGGGGCTAAGGCGGCGGGGTTGTGAGGCTGACAACTCACCTCCATTTCGTAGCGGCTTAAGAATGAGTGTTAGTTATAATTCCACTCTCCCTCCTTATATGCTTGCGTGGCCTGTACAGGAACAATCTTACCTTTATTTTTACACGGTCTTCAAGTCTTCAAGTTGAGTGAAATGTCATATAACATTATCAGAATCCCACGAAATTAAAATTCTACGTATTTCAGCATGTCATACTGATTGTTATGTAAGGAATCTAATTCTTACTGCTTTCAGTTGTTTCTTTATAAAGTTCATTTATGAATTCGGAAGTATTTGGAAGACAAGCAGTTGTGTCCTGCCTTTACCTGGAGGGACTAAGTAACAGCACAAGGAACCTCAATCAGTGCAGTAGGCCACTTGACCTAATAGGAGTGCTAACCATGCAGCCACCGTCTGGTTCCTTGTGACTAGGTGGTCGTCATTACAGCGTACTGTAATAATTACCATCAACACAACTGATTTTTATTATGTTATATAGACATACGACCACGTGTTTCAACCACCAGTGGTCATCCTTAGGCCGTCAAAATATATAAGATTGAAATTACACCAGCAACACCAATTCTGGGAGGTCAGATTGAGAGAACAGTCTTGGTTGTTACAAGATACATGTCAATAAAATTTTTAAAAACAAATAAAATATATATAGGTTTAATGGCAATTGTTGTCGATGTTTGATGGTGTTGGTTGGTTGTTTTGTTTGTTTACCTTAACGTGCCGAGACAATTATGCGGCAGATACAGTCGGAGGAAACGAAGAAGTTGGTGTAGCAGCAAAGCTGTAGCTTTGAATTTATGAGTTGCGTCTTTCGAATTCCGATCGAACACCGATCACTTTGATTAAGGAATCTTCGAGGACAAATGCCGGGGTAGTGTCTCGATTGCACAAGATAATTTCCTTCAAAACATTTTCCGATTCATAAATCATCTTGCCATCCGACGCCATTAATCTTCTATGCCGACACCGTCGCTAAATAACTCACACAAGGAACCACTAGATGGCAATGGTTTGAAGTGAAGTGGCCTCATTTTCTCTATCAGGTTCCTATCCGGGCATTCGTCTGAAGGAACAGACTGAGTGAAACTAAAAATTGTCTACGACGTAAGTTTAAAAATTGGCCAACCCTTTGAAGTCTATTGTACTGTAAAATGGAAAAGATGTCAAACTTCACAAAATATATACAATGTAGTCTTATATATATTTCTCAGGCGGTAAGCTATGAATTGCGGCTCGCTTACTGGGATTGCGGGTTCGAATCCCGCTGAGGGCATGGATGTCTGTCTCTTGTGAGTGTTGTGTGTTGTCAGGTAGAGGTCTCTGCGACGGGCTGGCCCTCCCTGAGTTCTACTCAGTAGTTACAATTCTTACCGTTCTGTCCAGTACCACATTTCAAGAAATTAAAGACACAAATTTTCTGCGAGAGATGACCACAAAGACACCGCGGCGGAAGCCTGAAATCTCGCAAACTTACTGCAATTCCACTAGAATTCCGGCCAGTCTTGGTAGAATTTGAGGTACTCTCCAGGAAGGTCAGGCACTATCCACTACCATCTAGTGCCGAGGTTAAAAAAGAGTAGATCTATATATTTATTCCCCCTCTGGGCCTTCGTGGCCTGTTCTAGGGTGAATTTTACCCTTACCTTAGCCAGGAATTTGCCTGGAGGAGGATCTAAGCAAAACCACGAACACATTCCATCAGACCAGTCAGTCTCTGGACTGGGATTTGAACACAGAATCGATAGAATAAAAGCGGGGCCGTTCCCGTCTCCATCGTAACGTTCGTTCTGATTGAACAGAACTTGTACTGTCAGTGGACAGTGAGCACAGACTAGACTAATGAGATTTTATATTGGGAGCCGTAAACGCACCATTCATTATTATACTGTTAGTGCGATATAAACACCTGGACTTAGAATAAATATTAACTTCATAAGAAGTATTGGCCTTTTAGCTTATATTAAAAAACGGATTTCTGTGTCCAAGCCACGTAGAATATATATGTGAACATGAATTTTTACCCATCATGGTTGTGAATTGGCCCTCAAGAAGGATTTGCGATCTCTTAGAACGGCAGTAATAACTTTCTTATAGGAACTTGTTTATAATATTAACCAGTAAACGTTCGTTGTTAATATCACCTTTCAAGTAGTGCGGTACTAATAAAGCAGTGACACTAATAATTTATAAAGCATTCCGCTACGTCCACGTAAATATTCTGCATGGTACATTGCTATTGTAATAAGAATTCATGTTATGAAGAGAGTGTTAATTTTCTTCAAGCGAATATAAAATAAAAAGTTTATGTTCTTTTCTTTGTTGCATGATATAATTTTGTTACAACTAATATCATTAGAACTTGTTTATTAATTTCCAATTTATTTAATTCAGACTACAGATGGCGTCGGATGAATGGATATTAGCGGATAACGTACTGGACAAATGTGGATGGAACCTGTCGCAGCCTAGCTTAAGGTAAATTGCTATCTCAGCTTTCATCTGGGGAGACTGGTTATTCAAACGTGTTTGTCAGTCACGATAGTTGGTATGTTTATCAAAATTCTATCAGTGCGCCTCCCGAATTATTAGACAGAAAAGATAAGGGCCTGCTTGCTTGGTAACAAGGTAAAGAAGTAAATGCAGCAGATCATTTGATAAAATCGGATATTTTGAGTTGTAAATGCTTAGCTCATTTCAACGCAATATCACTCTTTTCTTAGGAATTGTATCTAGTACTCTGGTTTCTTAGTGTTGAGGAAGAGAGCAGTCCCTGGGCCATGCCGGCAATCCAACCCTAATTTCTCGGTCAACCACCCCGTATCCAAATCGCTATAGTGACTGAGCTGCCCAGGCTGCATTGCAAAACCAAAGGAAATACTGAAATTGAAAATGTTCTTCAGAATACTCAGCTCAAGGGTGGCACAACATTGGAAAGAGCTGCGTTTGATAGAGCTGTGTTAAATAAGGCAAGAGAGAAAGGAAACAAAATCAACTATACTCGCTAGAAAAGGCAACGTATGTCGGATTTCATTTAAATCGGAAACATTGTGTTTGGTATACGTGTGTCACCTGCCTTACAATTTGAGACCGAATTTTACCCACAGAATATATTTATGGCTTCTTATGTTTCTTAACACGAATAGCGATTATTTTATTAAAAGCGTTACACATTTTATCTTTTTAATGGAGAAGGAGTGTTTTCTGCGGAGTATGAAATAAACTTCCTTATATTCACGGATTTTAATCTTCAGTTTTCTGGCTAATTTTAGGACAGACATTAATAGACATGCGTATTTGAGTTCGTAGATATTATAAGTTTTATTTCAAACAAGTTTAGATGTTTGGAAGCTTCAGAAATCTTGTTCGATGAACAGGTAACGCTATTCCTGTACAGGCCTGGACAGGATCTTAGGGCTTCCAGACTTTCTAGACAATTGGTACACGAAGGTGGCAAGGTTTTCAGCCCTAAGCACCGGCCGCCTTTACACCCCAGGAAATACCCCTGGTACTCATTTCTGTTAGAGGTTAAATCGACTCCAGGATCATAGTGTGGCCGGAAGGGTTAAGTCAATGACCCTATCGAGAATCGAACCCGCCACCTTCCGGCTTGTAGTTCAGTGCTGCAACCAACTGCGCCACCGCGTACTCCTAGATGAATAGCTATTTTCTGCAAATATGAAGATTTCTCCCCCCCCCCCCCTACTTCTGGGTCCTCTTTCTACTCCTCTCAGTTGTTTCAATGTGTGTCAGTAATACAAAACTTCCAGCAGGAAGGAGCCAATGCATTTGACCCTAATATCGATTTCTCCGCGTCGGCGACTGTTTGTGAGAACGGTATGGCGGGCTGTCTATTAAGCAAGGGCCGTGCGACTTCAGAAATGGGTCATGGTATTGCATACACGTGCATTTTGCTATAGTTGCTGTTTTAATGAAAACAAATGTTATAGCGTCGGGAAGAATTGAGTTGAGGTCTTTTGTAATACTGTGACACCTGTTTCTCTTATTAATTTCAGCCAGTAAATTCCACTTCTATGTTATGGTGTCTCACATGATGTGGATTGAATGTACGAAGGGAAGAGTGTGCAAAAAAAATAATATACGGGTTTCTAAATTAAATGTAAGCTTCTAGAGTGGCCTTATTTTGCTCAGATATAATGGCCGCTGAGAACAGGAACAGAACAGGCCATGGCACGTCTGTGGGTGTTTTGAGATAGGGCGTTTCATTTACGGATCGTGTGTGCCTGCTTCGTATGTCTAAGTTATATGGAGAGTGTTTGGTACAAGCAACAATTGGTTAAAATCCGTTTGTTGTTTGTCATACGGTAGTTACCAGGGGTTAAAAATCCACTTACCTGTTTACCTGAGATGACTGTGTTTTACCGTTTGGCGCGAAAAAATTACGATCACAGATGTCATATGTCTGATGGATACAAAGATGCTGGGGTGCGCAAGAAATGCTAAATTTGTATTTTTTGGTGACTGCAGAGAAATTAGATTTAAATATTTTCACTTGCTATTCAGATAAAATTTATTATCTTTTGATCGCAAGAAGGGGATAGAGGCGATTATGTTTCTGTATAGGTTAATTCTTTTCCGAAAATTTTCCTATCCTGACAAATATCACATTGGTACCATTTCCTTTTATTGCTAGTATAACGTAATCGGTATAGCGATTCGCTACGGGCTGGACGTTCCGAGGATCGAATCCCGGTGGGGGCGAGACTGTCCGTGCCCGTCGAGACTGGCGCCAAGGCCAACCCAGACTCTTGTAAAATGGGCACAGGCTCTTTTCCGGCGGTAAGGCGGCCGGGACGTGGTGCTGACAACCCACCCCCTTCTAGCGCCGAGGTTGCGAATGGGTTGGAGCTATGCCTCCGCCTCCCCTCTGCGCCAGCAAGCGCATGTCATGGTGTGTCCTTCACCTTTATGTGTTTCTTATACACAGTACACAACACACAGAGTAGAGGTAAAGCAAAGTAATTTTTCCCGTGTACAGACCGCGGAGGCGTATGGGGATAAAGTTATATTTACATTCAATCTTAACGTCGGTACTAGAGGGACGTGAGTGGTCAGCGTCATGCCTTGGTCACTTTACCCTTGGGGAATGAACACCCGTTACCAATTAAATAGGAGACTGAATGGGGCCCGGAGCCGTTTTGGAGAAGAAGAAAATCTCTTGTTCCTGACGGGAACCAAACCAAGAATCTTCCCTTATGCAGCCCGCAGCCTAGTCAATACGCTCAGCATCTAACAGGGCTCATAACTTATTTTAAACTCTAACCAAATAAAGAATGTTGTTTTTCATGTCTTACAAAACTTAGAAAATATATTTAAAACGTATGCTGGAAGTACACTGCCTTGATATGAATATACGCATTATCATTATTGGCCCTTTTTTTTCAGAGTTTTCGGCATGACGCTGCCGATAACATTTATGCTGTTCCCTTTCATATTATTGTACTTGTGCGTTGTTTGGGTTGCTTTTATAAGCGCAACGTTTAAGAAATGCCACAAGAATAGTAGAAGATGCTGGATCCGGGGATAAGGATGACCAGACTCTCGTGAGAAAGATTCTTTCTCCGAAAACATTTTTCAACATATCCTTTGTCGTCCTGGCCGCAGGGCACGTAAAGCTCTTCTGCTGAATTGAATAGTCTATTTTGTTGGTAGTATTTATTTATTTATTAATTCATTTTATTCAGATTTTATTTAATGACTCCTTTATCGCTCCAATTATATGCCGTCGTATGGTATGATGTAAACTAAGACTGGTGATTTCAGAGCCCAGTCGAACCACAAGTATCTGTACTTAGTATTGCAACTCTCTTGCCTTCGACATTCTGTACTGACCGGTAGCACTGTCAAGGTTAAAGACTTCGCGGAAGGGCACTGTCACGGCCTAACTTGTATTTACTGCGAATGGACGGAAGGTTTTACACTCATGATCAGCCCAGATGTTGCACACTTAGTCTTTGGCATCTTGAATTCTTTATCCTATTTTACTCTACAATCCATATGTTACTCCCTTTGTGAGGAGAATACTTGAAAGATCTTCGAACTCTTAGATTCGGTTCAATGTGAACTTTTTCTTTCTTTGTGGAGAAGGGCCCCGCAGCAGATGCTACGACGCATCGCAGCCTTAAGGCTTATTGTGCAACCGTGATGATGAAGTTGAACAGAAAGATTGTTAGTTTTTTTCACTTTTCCAAGTAATGGAGCACCGGTGGAATGAAACTGACACGGGAAAACCGAAGTACTCGGGGAAAAACCTGTACCGGTGCCACTTTGTCCACCACAAATCCCACATGGACTGACCCGGGATCGAACCCGGGCCTCCGCGGTGGAAGGCCGGCGACTAAATATCATGCTATTTCTTTGCACTGTCTGATTCCACTTTATTACTTTACAGAATGCTATTAGTAATATAATACATGTCGACGAGAGGAGGAAAATTGGGTCATGGTGTACATGTAGCCTGTACTAACAAGTCTGCATATTATGTACACCGTGAATTTTTGCAAAGAGACGACGATGATGATGACGATGATATTGTCAATAGTGGGTATTAAGTATTCTTGCCTGCTACACGACCTGAACCTGCAGCAAGACCTATCATTTCTCTACAAGAAGTCTTTAATAGTCTAAGCTTAAGAAACGGGCCGTTTGATTCAATTCACATTGATCTACCACGCTCTTAAAATGTTTCACAATATTGGAACTAAGGCCTGTTTTTATGCGAACTATATTTTCTATTTGTATATAAAGGAAATATAATATTTCAGGACGTCAAAGGGAAGATCTCTTTCCTTCTATGAGGCGCATTTTTACGGGAATCGCATTGGCTTCATATATATATTATAAGGACGAATGTCGAAATATAGAGACGTGTCTATCTCGATAAGGAGCAGATCTAAACTAACAGGCGAATTTATTGTTCTCTTGAGTTCGTATTTCTTCTTCCTGTATCCATAAGGTGAAGTATTTCCTGATACTTACTGTAGCCATGGTAATTCGCTTGAATTCAATTTCCGTTGCATTCTACATGCACTGTCTTTCTCTAGACTATCCTATGAAGCCTTTACTATATCTACGTCTATAATCAGGGATTTTCAAAATCAGAAATTCTTTTACGACTGTTTCACTGAACATCCATATTCAAATCTGAAGTGTCTTGGAGATCATTCGAAGAAGATACAAAATATTGCATGAAATATAAAGATTGGAATTTCTGTTTGAATGTCGCTATCCTGGAGGCTTTAAATAACATAATATTATGACGGTAGTTGTGAGATGTTCCTTCATGTTTTAAAACTTATATTTGAAAGTAGCCAGTTAGTTATTCACGAAGATACAGTGCGATAATAGTGTGGAGAATATCAGTTTTTGGAGGCGCATCATAAAGTGTAATTACAAAACTGGAAGCGGAAAAATATTGCGTTATCCTAAAAGTGGGAAATGTAGAATTATTTGACATTTGGATGAGATTCGAATTGAAGAAAACACGACTTGAAAAGAGAAAGCTTAATTGTCGATGCCAAAAACTTATTAATTTTTTGACGGTGGTGGATTTTTTTTTTTTTTTTTTTTTTTTTTGCAATTCGCCTGTTTAATCTTTAGACGTATTTTACTAAGTAAAATAAGAAACCCGTCTATGGAGACCACGTCCACCCGTCCGTCCATCCGTACATCCGTCTCTTTGACCCTCTGTCCTTCCGTCTGTCAGTCCATCTGTGACCTAGTGTCAGCTATTACAACATTTTTCAGGTTTTCGTGAGATTCTGTGTAGAAATTTTTATAAAAATGTTCAAAAAGCATGAATTTCGTTTCAATCGGTGCCGTGACAGTCATACTTTACTTAGAGGCGCATCTGTACTTACACCCATAATTTTCCTATTTCTTGGCCGATTGGGATAAGATATTATATAAAAGGTTTCCATATAATTTCTCTGAGAATTTGCGAGATTCTTGAAACCCGGCGCAGGGAAGACCGTAATTGTTTTTATGCGGGCGTGAATGAAGGTTCCTGAAACCTTATAAAAGTAAACCTTGAAAGTAAAGGGCACCTTGGAAGTATTCGTACACTAAGTCACGCACCTCAAAAATTAATTAATGAACAGGTGATATGTCAGGTTTTCACTGCGACGACTATGAAGAGTGTCATCATTTAGGAGGTGGTGATGTGATGTAGTAGAAGTGTAGCGACGTTTCAAAGGATTTTCCTACCTTCATCATCAGGATTGATTTCACTCATCTATCCGGATGACGGAGGCAGCAGGATCCTCTGACAGGCTGATACACTTGTACCAGTCTACCACGGTGTACCATTCTACAAAACAACAGTCGTCAATTAAAGAAGCGTTATGTGCAATAACAAACTGAGGTTGGTCCAAATTTTACAAAACCTTAATCATTATTATTATTATGTTAGCGGAACCTGAAGTGTCAGTAACACAGTCCTCCACTGGATAAATTTCTGGGCCAAGTACGTCCACCTCCGATATTCACACACTCTTTCCAGAAGAGTCATCTTACTGATATCCTACCGTCTGTTGTCAGTCTTTCATGCGGACGTTTTAGAAC
Organism: Reticulitermes speratus; assembly: GCA_021186555.1. NCBI lineage: Eukaryota > Metazoa > Arthropoda > Insecta > Blattodea > Rhinotermitidae > Reticulitermes > Reticulitermes speratus. The sequence goes on along the minus strand of JAJKFL010000014.1, from coordinate 25,722,669 downwards.
ACATTTCCAATTTAAAAATTTCCGTGTCTTTGTTGTGTACCAAAACTAGCCACGCGACTCTTAGCTTTCAGTGTCTAAACCATATCAGATGACCTATGAAAATCGTGATTTCCCCAATTACGTATGATCCCCTACTGCTAACATCGAATTTAGGATGAAATCATGAAGGATTTTCCGTTATTTTAACAAATAATCGCATTCCACAAGCTATATTTCGGATTATGTAACTATTTTCCACAGTTATACAAAACACATTTAACATTAGTACGATTCGGGGCGGAGCGTCCCTGTTGTAAAGCTAGTTTAGTCTATATTTGAACTTCCATTCCCCCTACAAAATGAAGTTTTTGCTTTCAGTTCTTATTAATTTTTCTTAATTCAGAAAGCAAAGACTCAAAAAAATTAAAGGTTTACTTTTTGTAACCGTAAGAGTATTTGGTATGAATTTCGTTAACTGCGAGCTGAAGTTTAATAATTATATACCAAATTGTCAAGTTATTTAAGTTTTACATATTTGAAATTTTCGAATCAGTAATTGCTCCTAATATTCGAATAGCTGCCAAAGAGATGCACAAAAACTCTGTAATAATTCAAACACTTTAGGCCCTCTTTCTTTCAAATCCTTTTCAAATCGTCAATAATCAGTCTTTCTACCATTCCAAGCTGTAAAATCTGACGTATTGGCAGTACCATAAGTTAATATATGAACAATTAAACAAATAGATAAAAAAATGTTGGATTTTTAAAATAAGCACAATGTTTGCAAATATTCGCAATAGGTCTTAGATAAATAATGATATATAGATAAATTCTGTTGGCTTCAAAGTAGTATTTCAGAGTTATTATATGGACGATAGGGGAAGCTTTTAAGGAACAGTAAAAGCAATAATGCTAATTTAAAATCAATTTATATTAAGAATGCTGAGATGAGGACAGCCTCCAGTAAAAGAAAAAAAGAGGACTTCAAAGCGTATCTCTGTGCCAGGCTAGCTTCATTTCCACGAGCGCTGAACTATGTGAACTATGATATTCTGAAGTAATTTGACCAACTTTAATAACATGATAGTGATGACGTTACTGAGCCAGCTGAAAAATCTTTCGTGAATTATTAACACTCGGGCCTAGCAGGATAAAATGTTAATACACACCTTTATATACGCCTTCCCTTTTGTGACGTCAGTGGTACTAACAAAGGATGCGTTCTTGAAATGAAACTAGAATGGGGATGGGAGAGACGTGACCTCCACAAACCTCTCACTTATTTCGTTTCGTTATGGAATTGGCGAGAGAGGGAAATGAGGTGCTGACATTACAACCGAATGTGTATTGTATGTCTGACTATAAATCCGCCTTTTAGATTACTTTAAAAGTAGTAACATTCATGCACTCCTGTGTATTGTGTCGCCTATTGTAAATGCATGCAGTCGTTGTATAGGCCTAATATACGTACCAGAGGGGCTCCGTGTCTGGGACCCTTGGCTTTATTCCCCAATTTCAAACTCCCACGTAGATTTTACGAATTTGTTACGAGTTAAAATTACCTTGATGGGTTTTTGGTTTATTTAACAACGCTTTATAACTACAGAGGTATGATATGTCGAATGGTTAGGTCATTCAATATAGTCTTCTGGGAAGGATGAGAAAGGAAATGTGGCATAATTTGAGTTGCAATCTCTGCACTCACCAATATTGTCTAAGGAAAATCACGAAAATTCTCGAAAAGGATAGTCGACCTCCGTGCCAAATATTGAAACCGGGCTTTTATGATACGAAGCAGGAACACTACTAACTACCAGACTGCGACATCCGGTAGCATAGCGTTATATTATGAGAGCTTTAAAACTAGAGATGCAAAACCTCCAACCCTTTTAATAAGGGGAATGGACTTTATTGTTTTATATTGTATGTTAAGGCCGTAAAGAGCGTGAAGTTGGACCGTTAGTATAGAGACAAAGTTAGAAGTGCGATTATGTAGCCTGAAGGTATGCTTGATGTTGGACGGGATTTCGAACATAAGTTCCCTTTTTCGTGTGGTTTTTTGAGTAAATGTTTTCTGGTGTGATACTTTTTCAAAACCTTTGTCCAAGCCAGTATTATGTAATTGTGACATAATTCAGGCATCCACCAGTCGACGGTGTTTGCAGTTTATGTCACAAGATTATAATGGATTATAATGGATACATAATTTAAAAAAAGAAAAACGGTGAATTTGTGTTGCATTTTATGATAATTTAAAAATGAGCCTCTTACCTTAATCCTGTTTTATTTGTCTGTATATCTGTCCACCCTTTAGCACATAACAATTCGGAAACTGTTGAATGAATCTTTGTTACATTTCATGATGGATAGTCATGTATAAATTGGTCGACCCATTAGAACTTTGGTAAAAATGTGGCTTAAATAACGGAAAATTTACTTAAAGACCCAAGTGTGTTTCTACATGTTTCTGGACGGTAACAAGCTAAATATTAATGGGAGCGAAATTCGATTCTTAAGAAATGTTATAGAAAATTTATAACGCACATTCTGCATCCAGTGTTCTTTTTCCATAAATCTTGGTTTTTTTTAAATAATTAATTACTGACGCTCCAGAATTTGTAGGCGTTCTTTAAGAAGTAAAAAGAACGGTATGCGGAGACCATGTCCATTTATCCGCCGTCTGCCTGTAACCTCTACTCAGCAATTAAAGCAGTTGTCCGACTTTTATGAAATTCGGTGTCGGAACTTCTTAGGAAAATTGACGAATAAGCGCGAGTTTCGTGAAAATCATGCCAGTGGCAGTCATACTTTACTTGTGGACGTAAATGAATTTTTCCCTTACCTTACATATTTAATGACCGATTCTACGTCAAATTGATATACAAGATGGCCACGTAATGTCGTTGGGGAATTGTGAGTTTCATAAAAAATCGATATAATGAAATCCATATTTTACTTAAGGGCAAGAATGAAAATTTTACTTGACCTTCGACAAATTTGTATCAGATTTGGTAGATTTCTGTATAGGAAATGTCAACAATAATTTATTCAGAAATTGTGAGTCTTATGAAAATCGGTTTAGTTAAAGCCCTACTTCACTTGAGGGCGAAGAAATTTCGGTCTATACTTTCCATATTTTTTTTCAGATTTGGGTGAAATCTGAAAGTAATGCTGTTAAACATCTGTGGGTTTCGTAAAATTTGGCGCTGGGAAGGCCCTTCTCTCCCTATGACAATACACACAACAATATTCGCGCGTGTACTGTTAATATCTGACCACTTTTTGACAGTGAAGAAGGCCATAGTGAAGCCTGTATGCTACGTCATGCAGTAAAGCATTTGCAGTCTTGTTAGGTTACATGCACTGATTCACAATACATAGCGTGGAAGCTCTGCGTGTATTTCAGGTTTCATAAGACAAACGGTAACCAACGCACCAGGTTCAGTAAGGTACGAATCTCTACAAGAATCACCCTTATTTCGCGGTAAGCATCCAATGCCCTCTCTCTCGTCCTGTTTTGAGGAGCAGGATTATACAATACAATTCTAATTACCATTATTTTAAGGGTGGGGCACGTGGTGGCGCAGTTGGTTGAGGCACTGCGCTACAGGTCGGAAGGTCGCGGGTTCGATTCCTGATGGTGTCATTGGAATTTTGTATTGATATAATCCTTTCGGTCGCACTATGGACCTGGGGACGAATCTGCCTCTAACAGAAATGAGTACCAGGAATATTTCCTGGGGCGGGGGGGGGGGGGGGGGTAAAGGCGGCCGGTGCTTAGGGCTGACAACCTTACCACCTTCATGTGCCGACTGTCTTGAAATCTGGGAGCCTCAACCTCCTGGAACCCTCAGGACCTGCCGAGGCTTGTAATGGGATTGCTTTACCTTTTATTATATTAAGGGTACGAGATACCGGTGTTTAATTCGGCCTATGTTGTTACTGAAGTCCTTTATTCCAAGTTCAGTCACTAATGCACAACGCCGAGAAGTCGGTCCTTATTTGGCTTCTACATTATTGAATTACGTGTGAAATGGAAGGGACAGCGAACGGAACGGTTGAACACGCTATCGAAACCATTCCGACCTGCTGAATGCAAGACAAAATGAGAAGGGAAAGCTAATATGTGCTGTACATGCTTGCTTTCCGTTCGATAGGGAGGTCACAATCGGGGTATGCAGTGGCGCATTTGGTTGAGGCATTGCGTTACAAGCTGGAAGGTCACACTATGGCCCTGGAGTCCACTCAGTCTCTAACAGAAATGAGTACCAGGGGTACCTTCTTGGGGGTAAAGGCGGCCGGTGCGTAGAGATGACAAACTTGCCATCTAGAAATTCTGGGAGACCAACCTCCTGGAACCCTAAGGGCGTGTCTAGGACTCTAATGGGATTGCTGTACCTTGTACGTAAGTCACAATATTTCGTCCACATTTGTCACACAAAGATTTTATTCCTATCGTTTGGGACAATTTCTCTATTTATGCAAGTGGTTCCTGTCACGTAAGGCTAACAGAAATCAAGGCTGCACAGGATATTTGTATTATAGACAGTAATTGCATCACAATAAGTTTATACTTTGCGAGAACTGAGGTTCTCACAGCGGGATTTTTAAGAATTCAAATTTTTTCTGGGATGATGACTTAATTATGAACGTTGCGGAGAAGCTTTATGCCTCCATCTTTAGGGTTCAATAAGAGGTGTCCTGGAGACTGGAGATTAAGGCAGCAAGAACCACGGGAAGGACAGTAACCCTTTATCTGTCCTTACGGCGTATTACAAGTGAAAACCATTCAGTTATGTCACTTACATTTATTAGGACTTTTTCCATTGACGACCTCTTTCCGAAACGTCGTGTTAGTGTTGTGTTTTGTGAAAATAGAAAAAGCCCTAATAAATGCAAGTGACAAAAACTACATGAAACCTTTGTAAAATATTCATATAATTATTTTACGAAAGTATTTGGTTTACCGAAGAAATTGAAAGTTGAAAATGATTAGGCGAAATGACTGCGGGCCTTGAACCATATTAAAGACACATAATCTACAAAATGTACAGTTACGTTTAGAAGGTAAGGTAAGGTGAAGTTTTTTCTGCGCTTAATTAAGATCTTCACTATGAAAAATTGTGGGAAAATGGGAAGCCTTTTTCCTTCTTAACATTTAGCATTAGATTTGCATTACCGATTAGCTTCAAACCCCGACCCTGTAACTCCCAGGGAAGGAAACCTCGATATCCATTGTGTATGGGACGGTTTTCCAGATGTATTATGAGTTCAGCGAAGACAGGTATCGTGCTTCAGCCGCAAATCCAAGCCCAAATCTTCTGTTGCCTAGCCCGTAGCTTAGTCACTATATGCACATATAAAATGTTAAGTTTCGGTTTATGACATACCCTTCCAAACTGCAGCTCTCAGGAGGAAGAGGATTTCTGTGAGGCTGCTGCCTTATGAAGGGTATAGACATGGAAGTGACATGAGAAGTAAATTTCTTTGTTCTCATTGTTATCTTCCCTCCGTCTGCCACCGTCTGTTCTTGGTTCGTTCGTCGCCTTCTTATGTTTATTTCCTTCTATCACCTTTTCTTTAACTAATTTTCTTTCTCTCCATTTTCTCATCTCTTTTTCTTAACCTTCTGTCATCTTTCTTTTTTCTGTTATGCGTAGTTTTCTCTTATTTTTTGTGCCTAATTACCCATTTCCCTTATTCTTCTGTCCTCCTCCTCTAACGCTTTTTATTCTGAAAGGTCTTAATCAAAAGAACAGTACTTGTGCATTCGGGGTATAACCTTTGTCCCACGCAGGCCTGTATGTTGGTTATACTTTATATTCCCACTAGCGGTACGCGCTAGTCAAGTGAGGGCCTGCAGCCTCATACACTGCCAGTGCCATAGTGGGGTCGCAAGTTACAAATGTTGACATTTGGATCGAAAGAATGAAGTCTGAGGTTCTTAGATAGTTTGACCCTTGAAGATGGAACCCATAGTTTGTCCAGAAATGTCTGTCACAAACTACCATTCTGCGCTGCGTAAAATCCCAGAAAAGCGCAGATCTCTTTTACACGCGGCGGAGAACCTGAAATCAGGCATAGACCTGTCTTAGCGGTGAACCTGTCTAATAATTCTAGTTATTCGTCCCGTAAACACAGTCACCTTGAAACCGACTTTTTCTGGATAAAAGATTAAAATGAGATTCGACATTACCTCTTCAGACTGTATGTCTGTTATACAGAGTTTCTTGGTTCTCATGACAGTGGGTATTCGGATTAGAGCGTTGTAGAATATGACGCCGTGTCATTTGGTTCACGTTCTTAAAACTTTACTGCGTTCCATTCTAGAAGACAGTAAACTCAATTCTCGTTAGCTTATTATATTTACACCTTGTGTGTACCGCTGCTTTGCTAGGAGAAAATGCATTTGCCAATGTTACTAATATAGTCTGGTCTTTTATGAGCTGGTAAGATTATGTAGCAGGTAACAATAACATGTTACTTTTCGTGTGTCTAAAAGAGCAAGTATTTACAGTTAACAAGGTGACGTAAGCGGTAAATAGGTTTATAACACTTTTTGACGATTTCTTACATGATATACTTGTAGGGGGCAGGAATCACTTGTGTGAATTTCAGGCTGAAATTATATTACACAATACTCATATTTTAAAATATAAATATTCTGAAAAGTTTTAACGTTATTAATTCCGTCATACGTTTTTAAAATGCAAAATTATCTCAGAATAAAATAATAAAATCGACTGTTTTATTGAATCTGCAAGGCCTGTATTAGCATTGAATTTCGAAACTTTTAGAGAGCTTAAACAGAACACAGATTTACAAGTTATATATATATATATATATATATATATATATATATGAGGTTTAGTGGTTCTGGAAATTCTGAAATTTGCATATTATCTGAATAAAAAGAACTCCCTTTACCGTGTGTGAATTTAGTGTTTGAACAGACTTCTCTGTGTTAGTTTTTATTTGCATTCTTTTTTTCGATACGTTGTGCTTAGACACGATTTGATGCAAATGGGAAGTGGATTTATGCTACAGAGTTTCCAATGAGATTACACGAGAACACAAAAGCCATTGTATCCCGCATGTGTCACGTATCAGTAACCACATTCAACAAGTACACGAGGAATAAAATACACGTAGAACATGTGAATTTATTCCAGAGATATTCAGAGTGGTATGCTCTGAAAAGATACGATGGGAATGTAAAAACCCCTCGAAATTCACACTTTGGTTGGCACATAGTCATGTTTGTAGCAGTTCTGCTTTGTATTCAGGAGGTCCGACGTTAACTCTGGTCGAAAAATCTTTGGTGTTTCAAGCTATGACTGAACCGCAAATTGTACGTAAAACGAAACGCCGACAAGTTGAATGTTGGCGATCTTTTTTTGCGGGTATTAAAATATTTTAGCTGCTTGAGTGAGGGAAGGGCGAAAGAAAGAAAGAAGTTGACTGTATTGGAGTTTGTATTTTTTCAGAAATTTTTTCGACCTCTGTGAACCCTCCTCTGCCTCCTTAGTCCGTTTTCTGTAGTTTTCTTGCTTTTGTGCGTTAGTTAGTCTCGGCATCGTGAACCTGTAAAAACCAGCGCCGAGGTGACCCACCTATGTGTACCGAAATGTAAGACGTTAGATGGTGAGAGTGTGAAAATCGCAGGTGATTTTGACATGGCCGCCATTTTGGCAGATTTCAAGATTTTTCGATGATTCTTTTTTTAACGTGTAGGCATATTCCTTACCTTTCAACCTATGTATCGTTCACTGCTCTAGTCGAAGTAGGCGCGGAGCACTGTGAAGAAACGTAGGTAACGCGAAAGTCTGACACCGCGAGAGCCGAGGTGACCCACCTATGTGTACGGAAATGTAAGACGTTTTACGTCAAAACAGCTGCACATAGGATTTTCTGTGTTTTTCTCAGTCCCTCCAGACACATGTTAAAATAATCCGCCTGTCTTAAATTAAACTATGATCAATTTCATCCTCTTCCTTCTTGTTTTATTATGCACTTATTATTATTTTATTATTATTACATTATTATTATATTATTATTATTAGTTTGAGCTTAGACAATGTTTTTCACCAACTAAATGCACTTGTCATAAACACTAAAATATTCTAAAAATGTTTTTAGAATATTTTAGTGTTTATGACAAGTGCATTTAGTTGGTGAAAAACATTTTCTATACTCGAAAAATGCACGGTGAAAATAGAATAAAGATAGTTTGAGCTGTTTACAGCATCGTTAAATAACTACTTTTATGAAGAAAAGTCTTTTATGAGAAGCTTATCAAGGAATTCGCCACATTTTATGGAACCTGAAGGTACATAACCGTGTTCAAACTTTAAAGGTAGTAACAAAGGCGCGTTTCCTTTACCAAATATATTTGCTGTCTTGGTTTACGTGTATACAGATGTCCTGCATAGGCTATTAAGTTTTAAACCTCCGTTAAGGGCATTTAAAGCAAATTAAAGCTTAAACCTTGACTACGTACTGTATACCTGCTTCTCGACATTATGTTTACTGTTTACTTTTAATGTTTATGAGAGCATAATATATCTTGTAGTGTCAGTCTAAACATTGGTAATAGGCAGCAAAAATAGCAGCAAAATTAGCTTTCATGAGAGTCTAAACGAGAGAATGGTAAATAATTTTGTGTTCTAGGTTGTAAGAAACTACATTAATATGTGATTATTTTTAGACTATTGGTCTCCTCCAAACACATAACTAGTGAGAAATATTACTATAACGCGATGACTGGGAGCGAGGAAAGCCAGTTCATTAATTATGTTCGTGACATCAGTAGACATGGCAACATCTGTTTTTGAAAAAGAAAATTACGTCTGAATAATCTCTTTTCTACAATGAAGAAAATTAATTTCTTTGAACATTTCAGAATTCCTGACAGTTCAGCTTCCTACGCTAATGCAATAAAATGTTTCGGACAAAGGAACTGCTTTCTTCTTCAGGAGAAATAGTGAGGAGGCGCCCACTGAATTTCGCCTGTTAGAAGGAGCGGATAAAAATTTTCATATGCTGATAATTGTCATAGTCTCTTTTATGAGCCATTTATTTTGCCTCAGTATAATATTAAAATTTCTCGACAGCACTCCGTGCTTCAGATGTTACGTTTTATAAATATGTACTACTAGTAGGTTAGTTTGGAAAAATGTTTTTCATGTAAATCTTATCGATACGTTCAGGTTTTTCAGTTTTAACGAAAGTATTATAACATTTGTCTCTTAAGCATTAGAATACGATGCAACATCCAACAAAGTGATGAACGGGCTAGAGATTAAAACCGATTGCCATGCGACTTCAAAGTGAAAGTGTTTATGGCCGTGCTGAACGGTACCTGGATATTTTAATGGGAACCATAACTACACAGTGCCAGTAAGTTGGTTTAAGTATTTTAAATAGTGCTCAGTTTGCGCCTTTCTTGTACTTGTGTCAAAACTCGAAAATATGTCGTTAATTTCACACGAACTTCTAGAAACCTTGGGGAATATTGTTTAAATAATCGTAGGTATGAACAAAACAGAAAGATATCAAATGGCCTAGGTTATATACAGCCCAGGAATCAGTTTGAGGAAGTGTGTAATGCAAACACGAGTTTGCAGGCGTTGTGTGATGACCACGAAGCAAAGCAAATGAGCAGAAGGGCAACACAGTAATTCTTCCGGGATGCTGAGTGTCCAGGGGGAGAGAGTGAGGATTAGCTTTGGAGTCCCAAGTGTGTCATGAGTCAGAAGATCGAAACCCGCACGAGACAGTCACAAGTCTGACATTCCCACAGGGAATTTTATTTAAAGGAGAAACATGAAGCCGTTTGAAAATTCAACAGAAATCGGCGACGCCTAAGATGAAAGGTTTTGTGGCACTTGATCTTAAACTAAATAAATGAACCAATGAAACTTAGAGTGGTGTTATGCAGTGTTTTTTTTTTTTTGCTTAAATAAAAGAGGATTGAAAGAATCAGCAGCGAGTACAACCAACCTTTGTATTTGCTGTTATCTGAAATTTTAGTTAGGACACATTTAGACGGATATTGTCCAGTTCCGTAAACTGAAGGCGCCTTCCCCGTACAAATAACAGTACAATACTTCGAACGATTAATACAAGTTTCTCTGTCGCTATAATAATCGATTTTCCAGCATCGTTTAGAAGAAAAATTGATCCTTAATGTTGTTTTGTGAAAAATTAAAAGCTGGCGCAAAGTTTCATTCATTCCTTATTGCGCATCTACCTGTTCGGAGAAACACTGGCCCTAATTATTTCGCTGTTTTGTGTTATGTTCAGATGGTGCTTTTAATTGATTTTGTTACCTCCATACCTTGTCAAAGAGAGGTTACTTTACGGATAAACCACTTCAAACTTCAACTCAGGAGACGTGAAGATTTTCCAGCTTTCGTATTTGAAAAATTAGGATGTTGTATATAATCCCATTCAACAAAAATGTAAATGACTTTAAAGAACATTAAATGGAAAGTACTGGATAAAAGTCTGAAGTTAAAATATTGCTTCCAAGATTACAAGGTCGATGAACCAGCAATAAAAGCCGCTACAATGTTAAATCAATGCACCAGCAGACTGCGCAGTCTTTGCGCTCTGCAAGTTCAGACTGCATTTACCTTTCTGTTCTCAGTTAAATTGACATTGGTATTTTGTTCTCGTAAACACTTGGTATTATATAAAATGTTCTACCCCTCTTCATCACGGCAAGAACTAAACACAAACTGCTGTAATAATTGGTAGTAATTTTGCGTACAATAATTATTTGCTTAAGTCTTATGGCGGCTTGATTTCTTTGCTGACACTGAACTAATACCATTGGTAAGTATGCGCTATATTGTTAGGTATATCGTTTACGTACAATAAATTGAATTATTTTTTCTCTTTATTTATTTGTTAGTTATTAGTAACCCACTCTAATGATTATTTAGTTTCATGTAGTTGCAGTCTGTATGTATCTCCACCTTACAGTAGACCCACAAACAACAAAATTAATTAACGCCATGCACAGAGTTATTTACTGGAAGCTGGTAGTCACTCAGCTCTCTAAGAAATTCCCTAACCTTTTATGGAACCCAAATATGCCTTGAGACTCAGTTTACGAGATATCGTTATTTGAGGCCAGTTTGCGCCAGAATAATCTATACCACAATTCCTTATAAATTTTCTTTACGATCAGCTTTAATATTACCCTCTGTCTATGTGTATATCTACGAAGTATCATTTTCTCTTGAAGTTGTTTAACTAAAAATTTTGTATACATTTCTCGTCCCACCGTGTGCGCGACAGGTCCAAGCCGTTTAACAACACTTTTAGGTGTACTGAACTACAGACGGTTACAACTTACCGGAATGCTGTCACTGGACTTCTCCACCTTCCTCAGATGGACATCTCGCCTCCTTATGTCACGGGACGTTATCCTGGGAAGAGTGACGTCTGCCACCGAATACAGTGACATCATGTCATCTTCAACATCACCTCCCGGTTCACGATAATGGTATAACTGAGGCGGTTTCCTATGGAACAGGAGCGGAGTGTAACTTGCCATAACACTTAATGCGATGGATGTTGTCACACTCTTCAAAGGTGAGACAGCGATGCAATGTAGCTTCCAGTTACGAACACACAGTGTGTATATTTTTGATGTTGTGTGTTGTACCGTACGTTACCATAGTGACATGTCACTTAACTTTCGATTGTCATCACGTTCATCGAGTTGCGCACTCTCGAATCTACAAATATAGCTACTCGTATTTCTACAGTTAGACTGATCGGGATTAAGTACGTGTAACTTATTAATCGTTGACTGCAAAAAGCACGTGTTAGGGTGCCGAATGATATACTCATCGCTTACGAGAAATACAATCGTGCAAAACGATAGCTGAATGGAGCAAAAGACGGAGGCGAGATTCGTATATTTGACTTGACATTGCCATTGTGTAACACGTACAGTAGACTGAATATTATAAAACAAAGACACGGGGTGAGGGATGAGGTGTAGGACCAAAGGAAGGAAGTGCCGCGGCGAGTGTGGATGGAATTCTTGGTTGGCCCCCTCCAGTAGCACAGCCATGCGCTATCGGGTGTCTCATTCCCACCTCATCCCTTGCTTGTTGCACTCTGTGAAAGATATATGGACGCTGTACCTTTTGCGTAACCATGGCAACAGGCCAGACAACACAGAGAAGTCGAAGATGTTCGCATAGTAGAAGTCTGCTCCCACCCACTAACAACCTCACACCTGTGTTTACAACAATTGCAACGTGTCACCCGATGTTCCCCTCACACTGAGGGAGGAAAATCGGGTGAGGGTGTGTGATAATGGGGTGCTGAGGAAGATATTTGGGTCTAAGAGGGACAAGGTAACAGGGGAGTGGAGAAGACTACATAACGGGGAGCTTAATGATCTGTACTGATCACCAAATATTATTCGTGTGCTCAAGTCAAGAAGAATGAGGTGGGCGGGGCATGTAGCACGTGTGGGAGAGGGGAGAGGTGCATACAGGATTTTGGTGGGGAGACCTGAGGGAAGGAGACCACTTAGAAGACCCAGGCGTAGATGGGAGGAGTAATAGATCTTCAAGAAGTGGGATGGGGGGGGGGGTATTGACTGGATTGATATGGCTCAGGATAGGGACAGGTGGCGAGCTTTTATTAATGCGGTAATGAACCTTCGGGTCTCATAAAATGCGGGAAATTTCTTGACTAGCTGAGGACCTGTTCGGTTCTCGAGAAGGACTCTGCTCCATGGAGTTAGTTAGAATTATTTAGTTAGTCACCCGATGTTCAGATTCTATGTAACTAGGCAGGCTTCCTCCCTGTGCTATTTCTACTGACAGTGTCTTCTCAGGAACGGGAGCGATATATACTTCTTATCAAACTTTAAGGCCTAGAGGTTACTTTGTACACCACCAGGTTTAACATTAGAAATTCTAAATCTTTCCCACAGACACTTATGAGTATTATTGTATGCACCTCAGAAAAAACAGTGACTATTTTCCTTACAGCATTACCTTATTGGCTTTATAACCGAGAAGAAGTGTATTTACTGTGCGGTACGAACTAAATATTTAAATAAAATTCTTCACTTCACTTCACTTAGTCGAACCTTTTCTACCGGTAGGTGTAGAGGGTTTACAAAGAGCTTTACATCTAAAATTGTGTTCCGACAAACGTAAACTCTTTATTATCTGTTATTTAATACAGTTTATATTACAAATAGTCCAACGTGTTTCGAACTATGTTAGTTCATCTTCAGGGACTCAATTGTTTATTACACCAGCTATAGACGTATGGTACTCATTAACATATATAAGTTAGTGGATAAAATGTCGCTAACTGTGTTGAGTTTATGGTGTAATAAACAATTGAGTCCCTGAAGATGAACTAACATAGTTCGAAATATGTTGGACTGTTTTTAATATAGACTGTATTAAATAACAAATAATATAGAGTGTACATTTGTCGGAACACGATTTTATATAATCAAGAAAATGTACGGTACAAATAACATAAAGTTTGTCATAGCCAGACAGGCAAAAGAATTTTATCAGTATAAAAACACCAAAGAAAAATTACACAGAACTAATGCAGCTATTTGGTACAATAAATTATGTCGACAACTACAACTCACACTGAAATATATCGCAATAAAACCACAAACTCAACACAGTTAGCGACATTTTATCTACAAACTTATATATTTTAATGAATACCATACGTCTATAGCTGGTGTAATAAACAATTGAGTCCCTGAAGATGAACTAACATAGTTCGAAACATGTTGGACTATTTTTAATATAAACTGTATTAAATAACAGATAATAAAGAGTGTACATTTGTCGGAACACAATTTTATATAATCAAGAAAATGTACGGTACAAATAACATAAATGTACGGTACAAATAACATAAATGTACGGTACAAATAACATAAAGCTTTGCATCTCTCACGGTCTCGAGCTATACCTCTTACTCCTTTCCATTCAATTACACTTACCTTAAATAAAAATAAGGTTAATTTTCATGCCATGGCTCAGGTGGTTAGTCGCTGGTCTGTTACCGCCGATACCGGTTTTCGACTCTAGACCGGTCCATGTGAGATTTGTGGTAGACAAAGTGGCGCTGGGACAGGTTGATATCTGATTACTTCTGGTTTTCCTTGTCAGTATTATCCCACCAGCTCATATACTAATCTTCATCTAGACAATGTTGTTACCAGAAAATGGACCATGTCTGGGAACCTTCGAAATGCAGTGCTCCTTAGGAAATCGAGAAGAATTAGGTAGAGAAGTAATTTCAGTTTTTTCTTATTTAAATTGCGAAATAATCCTGTGGTTCGCAATCTTTGCTCGGCGAAACATGAACTGGGCTTTATCTCCGTTTCTGGGTTTGTATTTTACCTAAACTATGGACAACTGGATAGCTTGTTTTGCGTCAGATGCTGTTATGTGAATGTAATGTAGACGTACTTTGGCGCTTAGTAACAGCGACCTATGCCTACTTCTATGACTTACACCTGCCTGCTTGTGAATAAGAACTAAGTAAGCTACAAAAAATCTAAATCAGAATAAACGGCTTTTGAAGTGAGATTCAAACTCGGAACGTATTGAATATGTAGCGTCGTGGCGTTCAGTCCCAGGAATTTAGCGGTTAAATTTCTCGACTGACTCATTTAATTGTGAATTATGATTGAATTTATATCGGCATTTCATTCGATTAATTATTTCCATACATTTATGGGCGCATTGACAAGGTGGTTGAAAAAAGTCACTGTTAGCTCCGTCATGCCCGCCCGTCCGTCCGTCAGCCAGTCCCTCTGCATGGAACAGCGCGAGTCCCATTGCACGGATTTTGATGAAATATAGTACTTGGAATTTTTACGAACATTTGTCGACACATTTCGGTTTTGGTTAAAAATCTGGCAAAAAAAAAACAGATGCGTTACGTGGAGATCTACCTACGTTTATATGTGATTGGTTTTTATAATGGACACAGACTGTGTTTCCTGTGAGGTGTGAGCTGATAACAGTGCAAGAGTTCACAGACTAAATATAACAACTGAAATTAACTTCTCCGTGCAATACGTGCTGAGGTCGAGGAAATAAATAAATATCTAGGAATAACAATGGAAACGTATACTCTGTGATATACGAGCTGAGGCTAAAAAAAAAGGAACAGTGGACAATCCAAAAATAACAAATGAGACAGTGCTCCCTGTGACGTACGAGCTACGGCAAAGAAAAAGGACTAAACAAAACAATGAAGTGTGATCGACTCTAAACATGCTGCTTTGATAGGGAGGAAACTTATAGGGGTAATAACAGAGAGGACGCACCGGTAGTGTTGTACCCTGCGGATATTTCGTAACCCCTTCATTTTAAAGAGAGGCTCTACTGCCGTGGTATCGGATAACTTTATTTGAGCAAAACATAAAATATTTGGATTTGAAATTTGAAAAATGTACATTAAATCCTAACAAAATAATCCTCTTGAAAATTTCTAATAACACGAAGCACATATTACTGCAGCATGTACAGATTATGTTAACAAACCAATTAAAGAAGGAGCACGCTGTTGGTTGAGGCACTGCACTACAAGCCGGAAGGTCGCGGGTTCGATTCCTGATGGTGTCATTGGAATTTTTCATTAATGTAATCCTTTCGGTCGCACTATAGACATGGGGACGACTCTGCCTCTAACAGAAATGAGTACCAGAAATATTTCCTAGGGGGTAAAGGCGGCCGGTGCGTAGGGCTGACAACCTTACCACCTTCATGTGCCGATTGTCTAGAAATCTGGAAGCCTCAACCTCCTGCAACCCTAAGGGCCTGTACAGGCCTGTAATGAGATTGCTTTACCTTTAAACCAATTAAAGAAGTGAGAATAACTAATTTCCTTGGCCTACAAGTTTATAACAACAAAATGGTATAAGACTTTGAAGGTGAATCTCCTGTAGAAAATGCATGAAGAAAGTTATTATTATATTTTCCACTTGCCAGTAAACCTTCATTGTCAGTAGTATCATTTGTTGTGGACAATGTGGAAAAAGTTTCAAATTCTAGTGCATACAGTTTAAAAACACGTATAATTTGAGGTTCTCACGGCGGTGTCTATGAGGATTACTATCTTCTAAAATGTGATGCCACGTAATTTGTTCGACAGGCATGAAAGTTTCGGAGAAACCTGCTGCTTCCATCTTCATGCTAGCGAAATGAGGAAACTTATTGACGATGAAGGCAGGAAGTAACGCCTAAACGTTTGTATATAACTGCCTACTAAAGAACGTGGAATGGCATTGGAGAAGATGTAGAGTAAGGTCGTGCTACAGACGGACGGACTAACTAACGCTCCGCAGGCTTGTGAGTGCCGTTGAAAAGTGCAGAGTAATTAATTATTTTCAAAACGCATGTCTGAATTTTTCTTGTTGGTAAGATCTGCCTGAGTGTGTGCGTGAAACCTTGCAGCATTAAGGTGTTTCATAAGATGTGTACTTTAAGAACGGGATTTGAAAGAATGCATTACATCGTGCAGTACACATACTCTCAAACAGGTCTCTTTGGAACTTATTAAACTTACACAATAATCAGAATAATAGAATGCAAAGTAGCGACAATCTACCTATCAAGTTGAAACAAAGTAAGCGGCAAGTTCATTACTTACACGAAAAAGTCCATTTATGGCCCTGTGTAATTAGGATTCACTACAAATTAATGTGGCTGAAAATCGGATTTGCCCAGTAACATTTCAATGGATTTCTCCTATGTTCAGTTTCTTCTAACGTGTGGGACACTTGATGGTGTGTGTGCATTTAAAAGTCCATTTGTGGTCTTAGTAAACTAAGCTTTATTGTAACAAAATATGCATCAAAATATGAATTGATCAAGAATACGATTTTAGGTTTCCGCCGCGGTTTACCTCGTAAATGAGATCATCGCCGTTCTGGGATGTTACGCAAAGTAAATTGGTAGTTAGTTAACAACGTTTCGGGACATCCTATCGGTCTTGTCTTCAAGGGCAAAGAAGTCCAAGAACGATATGTAAAATCCCCATCCGACGGTTGTCAACGTAATTTGTAAAGGAATATGTAGGATATATTGAAACAATGCTTTTCAACAGGTACTACGTGACCAGTTTTTGTTACGAAGAGGGTCACATGTTGGTAAGCGAAGATATCCGGAAAGTACCACTTTTTCCTTAATTCAATTTTTAAAACACTAATTGCCTTTTAAATTATTTTAAACGTATTTAAATGAAAAGCATTTGTAAAGACTACGCCAAATAATATTTCATTGTTCGAATATAAATACAGACTGTCCTCTGTCGTGTAATGGCATCTGACAACGGAATGTTGTAACATGCGTGTAGACGACAAACAGCGTGTCAGAGAGCGGAACTGAGGGCCTTCGAACGTCGTAATTATTGTTCTTGTTTGTTCAGTTAGATCTCTGACAGTGGTCACTATTGAGAGAAAACTACGGAATTTATAAACCCTTGAAACTCACTGCCTTTAGCAACTGGTTGCAGTATTTTGAGGGTAGAACTGGGAGCAGCAAGCAGAAACATTTTGTGTGAGAGACAAGCCTAAATCTACTAACCCAAAATCTCACCAACCGGGGGCAGTAACAAGTAGAGAAACATTGCACTGCTTGCGAGTTTTTATGTTTTATCAGCGGTGTAGCTGAGGTAGCTGTTCCTCTGAGATATGAAGCCCCGTCATTGGTTAATAGGGAACGTCAATGCTATAAACTTACTTGTTTGCATTTTCCAAGAGATTTTACCGCCAGCTCAAAACGAGTTACACGCTTGTGTAGCAGGCTCAGCAATGTGTTTGCTGCGTGATTATTACTAATACACACATTGCACAATATTTATTCCAACAGCTGCACAACCGTAAAAAGACAATAAGAAGACGAGTGTATTAATATATGTCTGCTTTTATTGCTGTGCAATAGTTGGAATAAATATTGTGAATTAGTTTACTGCACGAAACGTGGATACACACATTGCAGTTTGAACATAATAGCCATTTGAATTATTTGAACTGAGAAATTTTATTTGTTATTACTTGCATTATTTCTGGGCATTTCTCTTTCGTTTGCATTGCTGCAGGTCAGTACAAATAAATGCGTATCAACTTCTGATCTGCTATTTGTTATTAATACATATGTTTAGCTGTACACATATTTGTTTATTATTTATTTATTTATTTATGGATCTGTATTTGAATACTATATTATAATTCTTGCACAAGTGTTGTCCAAATTATTTGAACTCGGAAATCAGTGTATTTTGTGTTGTTTTAATTTTTTCCGTTGGTGTAATTGAAGATGGTACACTGTTGCTTGACTACCAGTCTAGTTCCATTACAAAGCGTCAATTGATTTAAGTTCCTTAACAACATTATTCGTGCACCAATTTTAAGTTTTAATATGTGCTGTGGCAACCCCATTTTGTCGAAAGAATTTAAGAATTCATTTGGATAATTTACATCATCTACATCACCACCACCACCACCAACACATCATCATCATCATCATCCGTCAACGTGTTTACCATCTTATACTTTTGAAATTCCCGGTATTGTGTCAAGAATTTCCCTATTTGCAGCATCAACAGCTTCGTTTCTACTTGCTAAAATTGTTTGTTCCGTTAACCAAACTGGATCCATATAATGATAAACGATATTTGGAATTACCGAGTTCTGTAAATCTTCTAAGTTACCTACTACATTTCCAATATTTTGCAATTGTATAAACCCTTCCCAAGATCTATTTATTCCTTCACTGCCTAACTACCAACGATTTTCTGCGAATTCGCCAACAGAAGTATGACCAGCAATTTGTACTTGCATATTTGTCCTCAGGCAGCATTTCTGAAGTTTACTCCATATATATAAGATGACTTAATGCAAGCTGCAATTCTTCTGCCTTAGTTCCTAATGGAATAACAGGAAAATTATGTTGAAGATCTTCAGCTAATACAACCATCCTCCTGCCAGTTACATTATTTACCTTAAGACATTGCAATGTGCAGTCTGAAGTTTCCATTACTGCCTTAACTGACGTAGTACTCTCATCCCGAACAATAAGCCTAAATTACTGTAAAATTTTTGCCCTGGCAGAACCTCTACAAATATTGCAGGTTAGTTGCCCAGTAGATGTCAAATTTAAAGACAGTTTAAATGTAGCATGGGAAATTTTTCCTCCTGCTAAGAGAGTTGCAGCAATACCTACATATGCAACCAATTTTGCGTCCTTTAAATTTGAAACATCAGAACTAGCTTCTGGGATATGACGCCGTGCAGTCTGGTCGATAGTTACTAACGTTTCGGACATTTGTCTGCATGTATAGCAGGAAAAGACGGCGCTGAATTAGCATTATGACTGTGCGTTCTGGAAGTGTTTGCGTAGAGAAATTGTCTTTTCACGTGTGATGCTGTGTACAGTTACACAATTCCATGTTCCAAGACAGTAACCTCGTGGTACCACTGATTTTTCATGTGGTCACCGACGTAAGAAACTCTGTCCACAGAGTATCGGACTATGTACTGAGCATCGTAGATAGCACAGATGAAAGATAAACTGTGGCGTGATCAGGGTACCTCTGATCCATGTATACCACTGATAGGAGTAACCGTGCCTTATCGAGCGTAGCGGTTGCTGGTGTGATGGAGTAGGTGGTTGTAGGCTTATGTGAGGTTATATTATAGATTTTGTTGGTTTTATTAGATACCTAATTTATGATGAGCTCTAATGATATACTTGTTAGATTACGTTACTTGGATGCATATCCGAAAACCTTAGAAGATTTTAGAATCAAAACATATGGAGGAGCAGCAGGTAAACAAAATAAGTTAGTTGTGTGACAGTTCTCAGTGTTATACCGGTACTTATGTTTAGAGTTGCGGAACATAAGACCAGAGAGACATATACATCGCTCTTAGTTGACTGCTTGTTTCATTGTTAATAAATTAGCAATTATTCCTGGTAATGCGAGTGTGTACAGAGCGATACGGGTGAAAGTGCAGAATATGGCTCCTAATACTGCTTTTTACACGGAGGTTTATTTGAGACCACAGTGTCCCTTGTCGGTTACTCTGTGTGTGGCTGTCCTTCACGTAGTTTGGTTCTGTTAGTTTAGGAGAACAGAATAGAGCATACCTTACTATATTTTTGTTTGCATGTAGGTTAGGTGAAAGTAATATTTGATTTTGTTACATTTAGTTTTTAGCTTAACGTTATATGGGTGACACGCCACATTTTGCACTTGTTCTCATTTGTGTTGTATAATAGACCATTTGTGTAGATCTCTTCTGTACTTATTAAATGTACAGCAGGCATGACCAATAAAGAGAATTTAATTTTGAGATAAGTTAATGTGTGGATAGTGTGAGGTATGATTATCTTCTGAAAATTTTCAAGTATTATGTGCCTGTTGTTTTGTTTCTTAAATACTATGATGTTAGATGTTGATGGTAGCCAGGAAATCAAGTATTTTATTCCTCTTTCCTATCCAAAGACTAGTTCTGGTATAGGCTGTTGTTCTCTGTTTTTAAAATTTGGAAATAATTCGACTCTTTTTATTTTTAGTGACAATAATGAGTTGGTGTGTCATAGCACTACTTGTATTTTTTGAAATTCAAGACTACTGGACACCCACAATATCAGAAGAATTGTTTGTGGACACATCAAGAGGACCAAAGCTCAGGATAAATTTAGATTTTATTTTACCTGCAATTTCATGTGATTGTAAGCCTTGTTTTGTGTTTTTATAATTTTGCATGACTACAGGATAACTTTATATATTATTAATAAAGCATGCACATTGTCATGAAATGTACATGCAAGTCACATTTTGTGAGGTTTGGTAATGGTGATGAAATGTTCACGCTCTTGTGTTTGAATTACCAGGAAACTAGTGAATAGAATTGTCAGTGCCCTTCTTGCCATTTTACTTTTCTTTGTGTTAATGGAGTAAGGAAAGCTTCAGAGGGATGTCAAAATGTGTTAAATAGAAATGATTTGCAGTCATTGGTAATACAGTTTTTAAACACTTTGTTCACCCCATGGTGCTGTAACATGGAAGGACATTAGATACTGAACATAATGAGTTTGTCCTGTGGTCCATTTTTATGGCACCTATCTAATTATCAGGTGATGTGAATTTAGTTTCATTTCTGGATAACAGTTCTTTGCCTTGTCAATACATATTAACATGCTGTTTATTTTGCTAAGCCAGGAAATGAAACAAATTACCTAATTCAAAATTTTGTTCTTGTGGAGGACACATTACAAAATGATCTTGTTTGAAATAGCCATTGCATAAAGCCTGGTTTTGAAGATCATCTCCTGTCTTTCAACTTTGTGCATTATATCAGAAGTAATTTTTGTACTGGAAGAAGAGATTACACAGCTCTGTTACCATTTCCAGAAAAAAGATACATCATAGTATATTTCCAGTCTTGCTTGTAGCTACCACTTCTTTAATTCATCCTTCTCAAGGAATTTTGTAACACTGAATTTTTGCATCACTTTGGAACTTTATATTATTATTATCTGTAGGTCTGTTTGAATATGAGTGATACAAATAGCGTATGGCTTTAGGTCATACACATTGCACAGGTTTCATATCGCAGTGCACATTTGTAATTGTTCAGCATGTGTTATGTTCCACATAGACTGTGGTGTTAGTTGGAAGGTATCAAGTCATTTAAGACATTGGGCATATTGTGTGGTAGGATACAAAAAACAAAGTAAGAGTAGAAGATTGTTGTAAAAACATTACAGCTTGATTTGAGGGTAGTTCACAGTTGACTATAAGCGAGTGAGGGTTTGGACCACGATCAGTGTATGAACAGTGACACAAAAATTTGCATAAATGTTGGTATTAACCTTTAAGAGCCGAAACGGACAAATTTGTCCATCGTTTTGTGTAGGTTAGAATGCCGAAACGGACATTTTTGTCCAAAAAGATATATGTAAACTTTTCGCATTAAATACGATATTGGCGGGGCAATAAGCGTGTGTAAATATTATGTATACATACAGCAGACTTGAAGGTAATTTTAGAGTTGTGCCTCATATCAAGGGGGCGTATTGGGGCGCGGAGGTAATATACCATAAAATGATGTATTCAACACTGTTTAGAGCGTATTCAGCTTCTTGCTCCAGCATCTGTACATTCATGTTCCCCAGATACCCATCGATTAAAAAGCCGGTAGAATCGAGTTAAGATTTATACGAGTCTATAGATATATTTATGTACTTTCCGGGAACCGAACCCTGATCTCCTTTCTGGTGATCGTATAACTTATTCACTGTTCTAGCCCGTGCTTGTACTCACAGAAAAATTTTCAATACATTTTCACAATATATTTGTCCAAATATACGAAGAAATTAAAAGCTTCCGGCTGTATTTACCCTTACGTACTTGATGGAAGAATGAAACATAGCTCACCCGAGAAAGGCAGTATATGATGCGTCGTCAGAAGGAAGTTACTTGTTACAGAAATTATTACATACCTTATTATTAGATGTTCTCATCCGAATCAATATCACAGATCAGCTGTGATTCAATATCTTCATCACGAATATGCCTTCTACAAGCCATGATGCTGATTATGTACTCACAAGAAATAATTTTCACAAGCGACAGGGTCACTGCACTGTGCGACAAACACTGAAAGAGTGTGGCCACTGGTAGGAATACCGAGAAACGTACTTTTCCTTTCGCAGGTCAGATTCCTCATGGTTGTAAAACTGTAAACCTCTTTGTAAGTACACCCTTACAGAAATCACACCAACGAAAAGCATTTCGCTGTTGTTAAAATAACCTCACAGAAATATTTTCCCTTGAAAGTGGGGACGAATTCAGGAGAAAGGAGCCAGAATTTAAGGCTAAAGAGAACGAAACATAACATATTACTAAAATTCCATTAATGGTCCAGACACGATAAAGAAACAAAAGAAGACTAAAATTTCTGTCTCTTAGGGAAGTGGTTCATTCTTATTTTGCATCAAAATATTTTATAATAAACTATGATGTACATTACCGTGTTCTCCATGCTTCACTTGAGTAATTACGATTTATTTCACAGATCCAGCGTTAATATTCTTCAAGATATTCAAAATTTTCCTAACCATTGCAACAAACGTTTAAATCCCCAGAGAAAACTCCGGTCCGCTGACAGTACAGGGCATTTAAATCGCCGGCTCTTAAAGGTTAATTAACCACAGTCTGTGAATCACAAGCTTTTGAGGTATTCATACCCTATGTTGCTGTGTTTAAAAATAAATGGCTGTGAAATGAAAAAAAAAAAGCATCTAATTTGGAAATTTAACAGACATTCAAAACAATATATTTTGCAAACTAGTTGAGTACATTTTAATGGTTTTGACAGCATATTTTTCATGTTAGGGTCATCAAGTCTAGAAGAATGAGACACGTGGGACATGTAGAATCCATGTGGAATATGATTTCTTTATTTATCATAATTAAATCTGTCATTAGTATTTATTTAAAATTTCATAGAAAATATTAGTCTGAAAGACTGAGGGGAAGAGACCACTTGGCCTGGGGGGGTGGGGGGGCGCTGAAGCATAGATGGGGGGATACTACGAAATTAATTTTTGAAGAAATAAAATTTGAGGAATGCAGCCTGGATTTATCTGTCTTAGTATAGGATCAAGGGGCAGGTTAGTGATGAACCTTTAGGTTCCATAGAAAGTGGAAAATTTCTTCACTGTCTTAAGAAGTACTCCGCAGCATGTGTTTGGCTGGTTCACTGTTTTATCTTTCTTGTTACAGTTCTTCTGTTGTCAGTAACTGACTTTGTATGTTGCAGTTCTAGTACTGGATGCAATGGATAGTTCAGGAGAACAACACTTGCAAATTGAACATAACATTTACAAACGTAGGTTAGACTTGGATGGAAAACCAATCAAAGAGCCACAGAAAGAAGGTATTTCTACATGTGATTGTTAATTTTGTCAAAATATAGTTTAAGAAGAAACACTAAATATTGGATTGTAGATTATACTTTCATCTAAGTAGCATTCCAAGTGTAAGCAGTAATGAGAAATGCCATAACAATATAAAAGCCCTATGGGATAGGTAAAGCTGGATAGTGTAGTTTAAAAAGTGACCTGCATGCACATGTACATACTCAAGTATTGGTGGTAAGTCAGTTAAGAGTGATTTTAGGACAGCTAAACTCTTGTACAGTGAAACCTCTGTACATTGTTTCCTACGGGAAAATGGCAGTTGCAGGAATGTCTTAGAGGTGTTAGATTTATGGAGACCGCAATAAATTAACAATACTTTTGGGAAAATGATGCACAAGGAACGATGAATAGAAGTGCCACTATATTTTCTTAGAAGTTGACAAAATGACATTTTTTTCCCTTGTTTCAGAAATCAAGGCAGGTGGAACAGATGTGCCAAAAGTGAGTAATATACAAACAAGAAACATAGAAGTTAATCAGGGATTAAGAATTCCTTCAGTCTGCAAATCTTGGCATGTATTCTAGTGATGTTAAAACCCATATCGCGTCTTGATTGTTGCTATACAGACCAACCATCGAAAATGTTCTGTATGAAAAGTATTTCATATGTCCTTTACAGGAACCAAAAGTTAAAATTGTGGACAACAGAGACTTCAAAGTTTTCCCTATCTCTAGAAATAAGGGTAGTTTTTTTCCAGAGAGCTGATTTGTAGGCTGGCTTGTCCGTGTTCTCACTGCAGAGTGTAAGAGGTGCACAGGGTAATTAGTGTGGAGCTGGAAGTGTACAAGCAGTTAGCATACTAACAATATGACAGTACTACAGTATTCCCAGCAGCGCTTGGTTTTGTCACAGACAAACTGGAGCCCCTGTATGTTTAAGGTACCTTGTTATTTCAGGTGGGAAAACTCATTTGGTTACAGGCTGGACAACCAAGGAATAAGGGCTCAGTTTATGGCAAGAGCATGTGATTTTTCTTTCCCACAGCACCCATACTGGCACTGGGGCCCACCCATTTTCCTCTCTGGTAGGTACTGGGGGCTTCACTGGGGCTAAAATAGTCAGGGCATGAAGCTGACCACACAGGTCCATCTGATGCTGATGTTAAGAATTTATGCAGGTAGGGTTATCATGTTCCTGAGCTTCGCAAAGTATGCAGTCATATTTCCATGACAGCTGTTGTGCTCATGAACATGATCCCCCCCCCCCAATATGTCATATAGGCAATGGTGCTTTATTAAGCTGCACATATTGGTTTGGGATAGTGGTTCATCCTGCAGTCTGCTTATCCTTACTTGTCCCAGCCTTCACTGACATACATTATGTGACTATCCAGGTCTTTTAGCCACATGCTCACCAACAGTCATTTTCAGAATGTCCCCATGCAGCTTCAATTTCTGTCAAGGAACATTGCTCCAGTTTTATTAAACATATTTTGAATCTTACACTATAACTACTGGCTTGCATATGTACGAGGTCTGTCCAAAAAGTATCCGACCTTGGGCCGGGAAAAAAAAGTTCTGTATCTGAGTGGTTACAATACCTAATCCCCTTCAAAGTAGGCCCCTTGTGACTCCACACACTTAGCCCAGCGGTCCTTCCATCGCTGGAAGCAATTCTGGAAGGCTTGTTTTGGAATGGTGTGCAGCTGCGCCGTCGCGTTCTGTATGATGTCCTCCCGGCTGTCAAAACGGGAGCCTTTTGGCGGTGTCTTCAATCTCGGGAACAGCCAGAAATCACAAGGAGCCATGTCAGGAGAGTAGGGAGCCTGGCGAACCTGCGGAATGCCGTGCTTAGCCAGGAAACCCTGGATCAGGTGTGATGAATGAGCTGGGGCATTGTCATGATGCAGCTGCCAGTTGCGTGCGTCCCACAGCTCCGGTCTCTTGCGCCGAACTGCATCACGAAGATGACGGAGGACTTCTTGGTAGTACTCCTTATTAACAGTTTGGCCTAGTGGTGCGTACTCATGATGCACAACACCCCGGTAATCGAAGAAAACAGTCAGTATCACCTTCACATTGCTCCGAACGTGTCGTGCTTTTTTGGGCCTCGGGGATGTTGGATGCTTCCATTGTGACGACTGGACCTTGGTTTCCGGGTCATATCCATACACCCACGACTCGTCACCAGTGATCACAGTCTTCAGGAACTCAGGATCCCTGTTGGCGCACTCCAGCATGTCCTGCGCGACCTCAAGGCGGAGTTGTTGCTGCTCCGGCGAAAGCAGCTTGGGCACAAATTTTGCCGCCACTCTTCGCATGCCCATATCCTCAGTTAAAATCGTGTTTGCGGAACCTCTGCTGATCCCAACCTCATCAGCAATTTCCCGGACGGTCAAACGACGGTCCTCCATGATGAATGTCCGCACTTTGTCAATGACATCAGCATTTCGGCTCGTTGATGGTCTCCCGGGACGCTGGTCACTGTCCGCCGACATGCGGCCATCTTTTTAAAGCGGTTGAACCACTCTTTAATTTGAGTGACCCCATTGCATCATCACCGAAAGCCTGCTGAATTTTGCGGATTGTTTCCGCTTTTGTATCCCAAGTTTCTGACAAAACTTGATGCAGTATCGCTGCTCCAAACATTCTGTCATCTTGAGCGAAACGAGAATGCGACGAACACGTGTTACACCACTTCGCTATCTGGCAGCGACAGACGTATCCGGCGGTGTTGTGAGGCAGCAAAAAATCACGCATGCGCATGAAAGTCCCTTCTACCACTACGCTCAGTTTCCCCACCCTTTCGCCATTACTTACCGCGGGCAAAAATATAGTCGGATACTTTTTGGACAGCCCTCGTACATGAACTCATGTATTACATAATATGACTTTCAAATTTTCTCCAATTTTACTGCATGTGAAATGTATACAACTCTCTACTCTTCAACCCTTTAGAATCATCAGGTGTCTGAAAAGTTTACAGAAATATAAATAAAATATGACCACTTCAAAACCCCATACGCTTCTCAACAAGAAAACTGGTAATAATGAAGACTTCTGTGCCCATTTACATTACAGTGAAATATGATTACACTGGCGACTTGCAGTTACACAACTTATACTTATTCACGTTGTGGTAGTAAAGAGGTTTGAGACTTGTCTCTCACCCGTAGTCCCTTCTACCACTACGCTCAGTTTCCCCACCCTTTCGCCATTACTTACCGCGGGAAAAAATATAGTCGGATACTTTTTGGACAGCCCTCGTATGTCACATTAATGTGCAAGTCTTCATGAGTTTGTACAGTTGACCATCTGTGCCATTACCATTGAACTCAACATCTAGTTACCCTTGTGCAATGCTGCACATGTAAGGCAGTGTTGTTAGTTTTT
Source organism: Reticulitermes speratus (assembly GCA_021186555.1). Taxonomy (NCBI): domain Eukaryota; kingdom Metazoa; phylum Arthropoda; class Insecta; order Blattodea; family Rhinotermitidae; genus Reticulitermes; species Reticulitermes speratus. The sequence goes on along the minus strand of JAJKFL010000014.1, from coordinate 25,695,334 downwards.
TTGCAACCCTTATATTTTAATTGCTGTCTTTGGACAGGATATGTTTGTATTAAGCAGATTAATTGAAGTGACTAATTACATTGACCTACCTGAATATTATGTTTTATCCTGTTGTAGCATGAAACAAACACAACTGAAGCTAAGAAATGTGGAAGTTGTTATGGTGCTGAAACTGCAGAATATCCGTAAGTACTCTGTACTGTGGAAACAAATTGCAGTTATTGATCTGTGCTTTTTACTGTGAATTATAAATGTATATATATTGTTAATTTGGTTTTGTTCCAGATGTTGTGATTCTTGTGAAGCTGTTAAAGAAGCTTACAGAAGAAATAGATGGGCATTTCATGACCTAGATACCATTACTCAGTGTCAGTCAGAGCATTACTCAGAAAGGCTGAAAAATGCCTTTTCAGAAGCGTGTCAAATATATGGTTATGTGGAAGTAAACAGAGTAAGTTTAACTTTGCTAACGTAATTTTGTAATTATGGAATATATTTTAAAATTATAGTTGCACATTTTAAGGATATTTAATATGTAGGTAATGTAGTCTGACATTTGAGTATACTAGTTCTTGCAACCATGGATTCTCCAACTGCACAATTCATATTTCTACACCTTTAGTTTTGTTTACCAATTCGTATTTATACATCTTCCATTCTGTACACCAATTCATGTTCCACTTCTTCAACCATGATGTAAAAATTTGGGTACACATGGTTTTGCATGGGTGTATGCATACAAGTTGATATGTTTTGTGTAGAGCATAAAGATAGTTTTTTGTGTAAAAAATCTCATGCTCTGCTGAAGTTTGTTGTAATGACATTCTGCCACAGCATCACCTGATACGAGACTAAGTGACATAATAATGTAATAAGAGATATTTCTGCTTACAGGTTGGTGGAAGTTTTCACATTGCCCCTGGAAACAGTTTTTCTGTAAATCATGTACATGGTAAGTCCTTTCATTTACACGAGGGGTGCTTCATATGTAGCATATCTCAATTTTCTATTCAGAAATTAAACATTTGAAGATTACTGCCTTCTGGGATATGATATCATCTGACCTGTTACTTTACCAACATTTTGGGGGAATGTGCTGCTTCCATCTTCAGGGTAGAACATGGAAGCAGCACGTTCCTCCAAAACACTGGTAAATTCATACCAGATCACATGGCATCACATCTGAGAAGACAGTACTTGAAGAGACTGATTCTCACAAAGATATGTCATGGTATGGCATGGTTGTCAGATTTCTCTCACTGTGTGGATGCATAGTGATCCTTTGTGTAACTGTTGCACCTGATTAAGTACTATATATGGTATTACAGCTGCATTCTTCATTTCAGAAGCTTTGTTTTGTAACAGTAATTGCACCTAACAGAAGTGTAATACATTATGTGAATAATGGGAGATAATGTAGAAAGAAGAGAAACTTCTGAGATACAGATTGTTTCATTTTCCCATACTGCATGTGGTGCCAATTTAAAATCAGTAGGAAAAATGAATTAATATTGAATTTCTGAGGCCAGTTTGGAGCAATGGAGAAAATAAATTGCAGTTACTAATTGCAGGTTGGCAGGTGAAGAGATGCAGAAGAAAAACATTATTGTATGATGTGGGGATTTTCTAATGGTCATCTTAATACAGTAAAAATATTTTATTACAGAACTGGTTTTTCAGATTTGTTCTGTAACAGTAATATGCATTCTTTTTTAAGTAAGTATGTGTAATGAAAAACAGTTAACTCTTTTAAGTCCCCATGAGTTTGCATAACTGTTATGTTGACATTTTTCAGAGAATGAAGCGTGTTTCAGATAAAATTATCTGGAATATGTCACCAAACTGCAGACCACCTGAAACTGAGAAAAGTTATGTTTGTGAGTGTGATGTATATTGGTATGAGGACTGGTCACAAAATAAGTTCCCAATGTATGAATTTCACATTCTTTATTTTCAGCTCTAATAAGAACAGTTCAGATCAAACTGTACCTTTATCCCACTAGATTCTCACATTGTTCCAACCACATTGAGACATTTTTCTTATCTTATCATTATCTTTTCGTGCATGTTTTGCAAATAATTTATCTACACCAGGAATGTCAGTGGTGGCAAGCGAGCCGTATGGGGCCCATTTCAGTTTTTTTTTTTTTGGCAGCCCACGAAGCTTTGTGAAACAAACTTTGAATACGGCCCAAAGACTACAGTTTATATATAGAAACATTCGATTAAATAAGTTCGTAAAATCTGTTATCAGATTATTAAGCGAATCTTGATATTTTTATGCAATTTCATTACTGTGTCGTTGCTGGGCCGAGGGACAAGTGAGCATTGAAGGTTGTGTGACGTAAAATTTATTTGCTCGATGTATTTTGTGGTGTTTTAAAGTGGACTGTATTCTAACAAATTTTACATCACAGTCATATCCTTGTCCCTTGGCCGAGCAACGAGAACAGATACACTGTCTATTATGGTGTAAGTTATACAAAAAGAGAACAGATACAGTTAACCTTGTGCGGCAAAGTATAGTTTAAAATAACTAACATAAGCCCTCTATCGTCTCTTTATTATTATTATTATTACAACATGCGCGTTTCGGTTTTCATATCAACCATCATCAGTGTAGCCAGTAAACAGTTAAAAATGCACATTTTTTAAAATGGTTCTTTGGCTACTAGAAAACCACATGGAAGAATGAAATTAGGAACTTGTGCGGCAAGGTAAAATTAGACCTAAACCGGTTCCAACAGTATTTCACCCCCTCCCCCCAGCTTGTCGACTTCGGCTCTCGTGGAACTAAGGCAAGGGTAAAACCACTCTCAAACCAGGTGCCTCCCAAGCACACTCGACAGTTCCTGTCTGTATATTTTTCAAAGTGTGTGGCCCAATGTCAGATCACTTGGCTCACTACGGCCCACAAGCACCAACAAGTTTGACATGTCTGGTCTAACTCACATTTCAACACGGACCCTTTAAATCAGAATGACAGTGCACAAAAAATTAAGGAAAAATAGCAGAAATATCTGGGTCACATTTCACAAATTCAGGCTGCTTGATTTTTGTTGGACTGAGTGTACATGCAGAAATGTAAGTTTTTTGTGTATGTTGTCATTCTCATTTGGTTATAAAATGCTTTTATAAGATTTGTGTCTGTTTAAGGATTTAAAATGAATGAACGCTCTAAAACCCAAACTAATAGGCACTGTATCTATCCACCATAAAATATTTGAGGCCATCATATTTATGAGAACCACAAAATTAGCTCTCAGAGTCGGAGGTTTCCGTACAGTTACCATTTTTATTTATAATTCATTATTACAGAACTAGAATGAGACAAGTTTTTAAATCTGGATGGTAAAGTCCAGCACACAGTAACTAATGTATTTTATGTAGAGTACCACCTTGTTTGGGAGCAGAAATATTATTTATCTCCTGTTTCTGATATTACAGTGCTTTCAGTCTTGTTTTGTGAAATACTGCAAATGATACTGTAATATTCAGAACATCCTCAGAAACTAATTGGCTGGAGCTTGTATTAATGTTTGTAAATGGTCCCCTTTCAGCTAGAGACTTATGGTTTCTAATTTTGCAGTTCATGATGTACAACCACTTTCCTCCACAAATTTCAACACATCACATCGCATCAGGCACCTCTCATTTGGGAAAAATATTCCAGGAAAGACAAATCCAATTGATGGCACTGATGTCATCACACATGAAGGTAAGGCTGCTTTTGTTTGTTCAGTTTGTGTGTCGGCTAGTTACTGTAAAAGTAAGGGCTCCCAGTTCAGACATTTGTCAGAAATGATTAAGAAATGACAACCAAGCAGAACAATGATATAAGCCATGAAGGGTGGGTGGTCATGCAAATGTTTGTGGACGGAGCACAAGTTTTTACAACAGTTATACGTGTACAGCAAAACATAGGAACTGAATTAGTAATTACAATTCAAGTATACCTGTTTTCATTTTCACTCTTACATTTTTTCAAAGAGCCCTGAAGGTTGCAAAGGGTTTTGTTCTGTATAAATACCAGTAATGTTTTTAAGACAGAGGACTTTAAATCGTTCATTATGTTCAAAATCCACAAGCAGTTAAAAAAAACCAAGGAGCTCAACCAACATATTTCCACGAGCCGCACATTATATGTCAAAGAGCCGCATGTGGCTCGCGAGCCGCGGTTTGGCTACCCCTGATATATGGCAATAGACTGTATATGCACAAATGACAGTAGACACTTTGTGTCACCCATTTTACAAAGAGGCTTCTTTAGTCATTTGTAATTTGTCTATAGTAATGGACTACATATTTGAATAGAACTTGCTGTACCAGAATTACTATCTACAATCTGGAGACTAGGGTTTGAGTCCTTGCAGTGGTCAGGATGTTTCTCCCTGCCATTGTGTTCAGAATGATAGCAGCCAATTCCTTTAACATTAAAAAGCCGGCTCAGCAGTCTGTAAGGAATGCTGACCTATACTATTGTACACACCAGCTGGATTAGATATATTAGGGTACGGACACACTGGAGCGCATCGGACAGAAGGGACAGGGCGAGATCATTCACGTTACTACTTACTTACATGGTATTGCACACTGATCTGGACTGGATGCAACACTTTCCATTGCGGATCAGTGTGCAATGCCATGCAAGTAATATCAAGAATAAACTCTCGTGCCGTGCATCCATCTGTTCATCTGATGTGCCCCGGTGTGCACATCCTAAATTTCCACCTGAAGATGACACAATTTTGTCATATGATTAGCAGACAGCCTTGTAGTAATGGTAACTGATGTTTCTGTATACATAATGTTATTTTTTTATGGTTACATTTCCATAGCATTATTTTATATTGGAAAGCAACTTTACGTTCCTTTCAGACCCAAGCTCCTTCAATGGACACAGCCTAAATCCTGAATTTATCTGTTTCTTGTTTTGTTTGCTCTAATGCACCTTAAATGCAACTACATGATTGGACAGGAGTAATAAAATAATACGATTCAAGTCTTATTTGATGTTACACTGTGTCGACTGGTAAACAGAAAGGTTTCACACTTAACTAATTAGCGCAACAGCCACAGTCATTTTATTACAGACATCTTGCTGCACCATTCTGGCTGATCTGTTTAATCATCCTCAGAGATTTCATTCAGAAATATAAATCCAGTATGCAACATGCAGTCCAAACTGATCACATTGTACAGTATGGGATCCCAGCAGTAAGACATCAATAAGAGAGTGACTGTGGTGCCAACACTCTGACTGAAAACTTTATTATAGCACAATGGGATGTATCAAATACAGATGGTAAATAGTTACCGACCTGCCTTCAGAATGTTGGGAACTATCTACCAGTCATGCAGCATAACATCCCAGAAGACCTGAATCTTCTGCAGTACTGCAAGAACCTCAACTCCCAAAATAATACAATTTAACATATAATGTAGGGCTGTTTACTAGTGAATTAAATCATTACATGTCATGTGCATTATGCACACACTGAAAGGTTTCCATTCTTCCAATCTCTAGTTATCTCAGTCTTTCAGAGTTTGTAAAGCAGGTTACGTTAAGAAGGTATGCTGCCAAAAGAACTTGTAACTGTTGTTACAAAACTGTTATAATATTTTGTCACATTCAGCACCTTATGCCTGTTCCAATAGCCATAAATGTTCCAAAAGTTCCTCCACCTTGAAGCATTGTCTTCCCCATGGTGTTCACTAATTCTCTTCCACGGAGTCCATACCTGGTAAAATAGAGAGGTAATGTAAGCTCTTAATATACAGCATGTTACAAACCCTTAAATTAATTTAAATTCTCAACTACCTGAGGGCTGAGAAACCTCCAAAAAGAGCACCAGATGCCAAGCCAACACAGAAGCCTATTGTGAATCCCTTTTTCATACGATCGAAACAGCTATAGCCAGTCTGGTATGATCCAGCAGGAACAGGCATTATTCAAAATGTGCTACAAAACAAAAGGACATACATCATGTACAGTTCTCTTCACCTCCATACAAATTTAATTCCATCTATGTAAGACTCAAAACCATGTACAAATAAGAACATCGGGATTTAAATTTCAGACTAAGCTGGGTTTGTTTCAGATTCCAAGCGTGATAAAATTTGTATAAAAATGTCTTAGTGCAATGGCTGCTGTCTGTGTGTATGTGTGTACACATGTGCTGCAATTTGGCACCAAGAACTTGTGTTTCCACTATATGGGGGTTGTCTGTCACCAAGGCTTTTCTATCTCTATATCGTCTGAAAGCTTGTCTTCTTCAATTTATTCCCATGTTCTTGTTTGTGACACATTTCCTACCAGTCATTCCAGTCAGTATTCTTGGCATATTTCTGTACTGTCTTACTGAGCATCTGTTTTCATTATACCTGTGGTGGTTGTGTTGTAGAGAGGATAGAGGCAAGGGAGTATGGCAGTGTTGTAGGTTTGGGATATGCACAGACCAGCCATCATTCCCAGACATTCACCTTCATATTATTGCATTCATCTTGTATTTATACTTTAGTTATGTAAATTAAAACAGTGTTCACAATTTGTCACTTTCAAATCAGTAGCTCTACAGAGTACATCTGCAGAATACTGAGAACTTATGTTAAGTGTGCTTTTATGAAACCTTTAGTCTGAATGTAGAAATATCCATGTCACAGATTTCCTCCTTAGAACAGATTAACTGCTGTTCTGTCAAATATGGTAAGGCTGTTTCTATAAAAAAATTAGCCCACAAACTTTCTGCAGATTAGCACCTTACATACCCAATAATATTATTAAAATAGGGGTATGAAACTATTATGCACCCCAAAAATCACATAATGCATGAAACAAAAACGTCACCTTTCTTGGCTTATTTCCACGCATTTTGGGGGGGGGGGTGTCCGGTAACGGAAGACAGTATTTGGCAGATTTACGTGGGCCTCATGGCGCTCAACGACTCAAAACTGAGCATCTGTGTAATAAGGGTCACTGCTAATAAAGCATCTGAACTTCTGAGTAATTAATATTTCAACAGAAACCTTCGCCTGTACGAATGTATTATATGCGGTTAAGTAAAGGTTCAATCGAGTAGCTTTCTGAATATTAAGATTATGCTTGAACAATTACAGATATATTTCATCAGAAACCTTGGCGTACACAACTTCCGTTGTAATACGTTTACTAATGTAACCGTACTTACATGCGTATGCCCTGTACGAATGTATTATATGCGGTAAAGTAAAGGTTTGTTTAAATGGAGTATTTTTCCCGATGTTACGATTATGCGTTCAACATCACACACAATATAACCACTGCAACAATTACACATCAGCCATTTTTCCCCCTTCTACATCCAGCACCGGTATACCGTCAGATGGCGGATATAACATTGCCACAGTTCGTTCACGGTCTATGGTGGGGTTAATCCGAGAGCTCCACCGAATGGATGTGATCACTGATAATGTATTCCATAGTGGAGTCTTTCAATGCATTGTGATTTTTTAACTTGTCTCGAAGTCGAATAGCTCAGTCTAATTAAAAATCTGTTGTAATTTGTTTCTTAAGTGTATGTTTTAAACTTGTCGGTTCATCAAAACGCTCTTTGCACGCGAGAAATATTCCTTTCATTGCTATTTTATTACCGAAAATAAGAATGTTACGTACTTAAACGTCCGGTCACCGAACTGTAATCCGTGGTTCGCTCAAAGTTCGGTCGTGATCTGTGGTGATGTAAACAAACGCACGTGTGTGACGATCTGTCTTGAATGGATTCATTGCTTGCTATGTACTGCGATGCTGTGCATTCACATGTGTGTAGTAATGACACATTAGCTTTTGATGAAGGTTTAATCATTTCATTCTTTCTGAAGAAGACAGTTTTAAAATGGCGTCACATCACATTTCATAACATCGGTGTACAACAAATTCGGATCTAGTCCAGTATAGAGACGACATAATTCCCTTGTGGGGAACGGCGTACTATTCGCCCAGAACACGAAAGCCTATTATATTTTTCACAGAAGGAAGATTTATGATTACGTGTCGATATAATAGTTGAATACGTACCTTATTGTACAGCTTTCAAGTCGCGCTGCAATGATCGACAACCGTGTGTGTTCCGGGTGGCCAACACCGAACTTTGGTTCGTGGCGTGTTTAGCGTACGTGACGGTGGGAACGTAGCGAGAGTAAGTTGTCCAGGAAGGTTAGGCCGTGAGTCGTGGTACAAATGTTTGCGGACACGAAGTACATTGAGTAAATTGTGCATGTATGTGAAACCCAGACTTTCTGTCTCAAAAATGAAACGTTAAAACCAAACCTCTGTGAATATCTGTAATGAAATGGTCGAAAGCCTGACTTTCATGCAATAAATATTTTTGTTGAATCTTTAGTCGTAACTCACCGTGCATTTTTATTATTTTAGATATACACCAACAAAATGCACAAATTAATAAAGGTGCAAATTAGCTCCTTATCATGATTTAACCGTACACGCGTTTCAGCTCTTTATGAGCTGCCATCAGGGGTTTTCCTTATAAAGAGTGCTTTTCAAATGCTGAATCTGTTGATGACGCTTGTAAAGTTATGCACTATTTTAGAGCATAAAAACACTCGTTCATAAGTTAAAAACATGAGTCATAAATTATAGTTAAAATGATGATTTGTTAAACAATGATAACTTGTTAAAAAACACTGTTCACTGCGTCTATTATATAAAGATGTGTTCGCACTTCCAGAAGTTATAGGAGATCATATATTGCACTATGTTGGTTGTGATGGAATTTGATGCAGAACGGCGATAGGCAATGCGTGCTGTATGAGTTCTTGTCATTTCGTTTATTACGTCGTAGTGTAGTCTTCCTGATGATGTGGTATAAATTAAGAGGAAGAAGAAGTGGTTCTGGTGCTAGTATGGTGTGGGGTTGTGTCTTGAAGTATACCCGGTGAAAGTGAACCTTTCACTTTTACCACACTTATACCACATCATCAGGAAGACTACACTACGACGTAATAAACGAAATGACAAGAACTCATACAGCACGCATTGCCTATCGCCGTTCTGCATCAAATTCCATCACAACCAACATAGTGCAATATATGATCTCCTATAACTTCTGGAAGTGCGAACACATCTTTATATAATAGACGCAGTGAACAGTGTTTTTTAACAAGTTATCATTGTTTAACAAATCATCATTTTAACTATAATTTATGACTCATGTTTTTAACTTATGAACGAGTGTTTTTATGCTCTAAAATAGTGCATAACTTTACAAGCGTCATCAACAGATTCAGCATTTGAAAAGCACTCTTTATAAGGAAAACCCCTGATGGCAGCTCATAAAGAGCTGAAACGCGTGTACGGTTAAATCATGATAAGGAGCTAATTTGCACCTTTATTAATTTGTGCATTTTGTTGGTGTATATCTAAAATTTTTGTTGAAGTTTAGTTTGCAAGTAAAACAAGACTTGAAATGCTAAATGTTTTGTCACCAAAATGAAACCTCAGAGCATAACCACTGTTTGTATAAGTAAAATTAAATCTCAATGCCTAATGTGCTAGGTGGTTCAAATGTTCGTGCTTTTCATCAGTTTCTGTGGTAATCTGTTGGCAGCTATAATCTGCCGTAGTCTGAAATGCGTAAGACTCAAAAGAGACACTGGAAAATGTGAGAGTATATGTATATTATAGTTATAGTAACATTTTCATGAAGATGTATTGCTATTGCTAGCATATAATAATATTCTGAGGTGTTATTTGTGTAAATGTTTGTAGAAAGCTATGACAGAAGTATTAAGAAGTCATGGCACTGTTCTGGACTACAGTTAAGGAGGATAACCATATTAAATGGAAAATCCTTTGTCTGTGTGATTATTGTCAGACAGAAATAAAATCACAATGTAAAATACTGCAAAATGAAAATTGCAGCAGAGTTTTCACATCAAGCAAAGAAACAGACAAGTCAATTTTTTACAGTCTGTTTTATATTTCGTTTGCAATTTGCGTTACTTTTGAAAAGGTTATTTTGAGGCACTTCCCAAGAGATTATGTTACATTTTCAAGTCTCTCTTTTTTAAGGATGAAAGGAAATAGGGAGAACAGACTTTTCATCTTTGATATAAGGAGAATGTGCATTTGCTGTAAATTAAAACAAACATTAATAGTCATGATTTTATTTCAGGTGCAACAATGTTTCAGTATTATGTCAAGATAGTGCCGACAACATATGTTCGAAAAGATGGTGCAGTGTGGCAGACCAATCAGTTTTCTGTTACAAGGCATCAGAAGGTATGTTTGTTCACTGAGGAACAGCAGGAAATAATGTATTTACCCAAATATAAGACGAGGATTTTTTTCTTAATTAATCGCTCGAAAAATGGGTGGGAGTATGCCATATAATTATATTCAAAGTTAAATACATACTGTATGTGTAGTTGCCTAAAAATTGAAGCTTGTGAGGGAGGTTGCTGTATATTTGGGTTAATATGGTAACTATGTGGCAAGTGCAAGATCAGTTACTGATCCTTAAAATCTCACTGATTTAAAATCGTCAGATGACTGTGAATGTAAATTGTATGTTTTTTTCCCACACCTCAGGTAGTAGCCATCAGCAGTGGAGACTATGGTATGCCTGGTATATTTTTCAATTATGAACTTGCTCCAATGATGGTGAAATATACAGAAAGGGAAAAGTAAGTATTATGGATTAGTCATTGGATTGTGTTGTTAGTGAAATGACACCACCTAAGCTTATGCATTACTGTAGCCAACATACATTTCTTACTGTGAGCATCCCTTTGTGCTAGTGAAATCATTTCCAAGTAAAAACTGTACATGTAAGATTTGAGGTTCTTACTGCAGTGGATATGAAGTATCCTCTCCTGGAATGTGACACCATGTAGTCTGGTACAAATTACCACACCACTTTCTATCCCAAAAGTTAGGGAGGTAATCTGCACCTGGAGGGTTTAGAAACAGGAAGTTAAGCCTAATCCTGCCTAGTTCATGAAGGTGATGGGCTCCTAGTGTCATAAGGTTCAGTCACTGTATTTTCAGTTCCAGAAAAATTGTTTGTATGATTGTTAGTATGTTTGTGGTTACCACTGTTCACTTGTTATATGCCCGCTTCATCAGGTGTACTGCCACTCATTGTGTGTGTGGTACACCTAGTGCTCATGTGACCAGGCCAGATAGGTGCACTTTGACTAATGTGACCTTACAGAGTGATTTTAAAGTAAATACATAATTTAATATTGTTTTCACCGTGCATCTCGTATATATCAAAAAAAGAACCAACTAGATGCACAATCAAGTGTAGATCTAGTTGGTTCTTTTTTTTATAAATACATAATGTTAAATGGTGGTGTTTCCAGACAAAATACTATGTTCATATTGTTACAGTTCTTGTATCAATTTTAACCTTTATTCAGCTGGGTGGGTATTTAAATTTTAGTGCATGGTTTATGAAAAATGTATCATTTGAATAGAAAATTATAAAGTTGTCAAATAAATAGCATTTTGTGGAACACAAATTCTGCAGCATGCCTTAAAAATGCAGTAAGTTTCTGTATTAGCTAAATATATAAAATGAAGTTCTAGGGGTGTTTTCCATGTGCATTCGCATTTGCAAACGCAGGTCTTTGAAAGGTTAAAGACCATATGCTACCATTTAGTGTCAGATTTTGACATCGGCCCCAACATTGTGCAGACACTTCTGAAACCTGGAAGAGACAGATCATCACTTTCCCTTAAGAAATTGAGGAAGACCGTGGCCAAAGTATAATAACTTTATTGTTACAATTCATGAAATGTTCTTTGTTTTGATCAGTAGACATCACAGAATGTTCCAACACTTTTGGATTGTCATCCTGTCATGCAAGCATTATCTCTGAAAATTACATGTGGCAATTGCAGTCCTCAAGGCAGAGAGCTGGTGAATGAAGTGGGGGTTGTGTTGAAATATGACACTGCATGGTAGTGTCTGGACTTTAAAATGGTGTGAGAAGCATAGCTATATAGCATTGTTTAGGAGATACAGCCATTTAACATTATGTATTTACTTATGTATTAACTTTATAATCACCCTGTAGATATGTGACACGAAGCAGATAAGCCAGGTGAATAGGGAGGGAATATGGTTGTGGCAAGCAACTAGAGGTAGTGCATTTATGGAATCTGATATTAATGTCTTATTCTATAAAGTTCTTGCCTGTGGTCAAAACTGTGTTATGCTGACCCCTGATTATGCTGGTGCTAAAGAATCTGCAGTCAACTAGCCAACTTGTTCTTTTACAATATATCCGAATGTCCAAATGCAATTTTAGGCTGATTGTTGCAACGCAACTGTGGTTCAAGATGGATATGTAACCATTATTCTGATTCTTTACTCAGTAGTAGGTCATGGAGTATTCACACACTTGTTTGAAAATTTCATGGCCAAATACAACATTCAGCATTGAGAAATCAGAAGATAATTGCATAAACAGTGGTGGTTGGGCGCCTCATCTGTTTTCATTTGTCTTGTTTTATTCAACATCATTCATTTATCATGCATTTGTGCGCAAGTAAGAAAGCAGATATGTGGTTTTGCAGGTATGCATATACATAATCACACATTATTTTCATTTTTGTCCTTCCAGAATACTGTATATTTTGTAAATATTCTGGTGAATGAAGCTCGCAGTATTCAGATCATATCAATTTATGTATTCACATTTAATGAAACATTCTAGTGGTTTTCATTTGTACAGTAGTTTTCCTTAGTGAAGCATACACTATTGAGAATGAAGGATAAATAAATAAGTAAAAAAATTCAACGTTTTTATAATTGTTTCAGGATTATAGAATTGGTATGTGAAATAAAACAGAAGTTGAATGTCAAGAACTGAATAAGGATTACAGTGTGATCATTCTTGTTAATGCATTCCAGCAATGGATTGTTAATATGTTACGGCCTGCCTTGTAATTAATCTGATTATTATCTCAATATTTCAGATCCTTTGGGCATTGTGCTACCAACATCTGTGCTATTATTGGAGGCATATTTACAGTTGCTGGTATTGTAGATTCTTTGCTGTATCACTCAGTTAAAGTAATACAGAAAAAGACTGAGCTAGGTAAGGTAAATTAATGTAATTCTGCCTTTTTAAGATATCATGAAATAAGGTGCAGAATCTCTCCACGCTTGAACCAAATTAAGAGCTATGAATACAGAGTGTTATTGTCTGGGAAATAATGTCAGCCAGCCCCCATGTTATGACAGACCACTGTTACTTCAGTTTCATCATAGGACCAATAATCCAACTTCATCTTGTCTTGCAAACAGTATTTCTTCTAATTTTCTCATTTCTAGCTGTGAGCTGTTGTGCACCTATTGTAAATGTTTAAATATATTTATATTCATTTCTAACTTTTTATAATGTGTACAGGTCCCGGAAATAATGAGTTTTGATTGAAGTTTGAATCTGTTTGATGATTGTGACTTGGAAATCATAAAACTAGGGCTGACAGTATTCTAAACCCATGTTTGAAGCAAGACAGAAAGGAATACCCTTGAGGCTTTGAAAATTGTTGTTAAGAAATAACAGCATCTGTAAGATAAGATTTGGCTTTGATATCTTGACAGCAACTGATGGAATCGTTATAATGGCATGCGATATTGAAAATGGTGGAAGAAATATTTTGTAAAGCATTTCTTGTGTTCATGAAATTCAACAAACAATTCAGCAACTTTGACACATTCTGGAACACAAGAGATTTTCTTGTTACAAACACAACTGGGGGATGAAGAGTCCACTATTGCTGGAACTGTTCCATAAATGCTGATGCCTACCATACAGTATTGTGCTGTTTTCTCGTTTTTCTGGTTTAGCCTTTCTCTTAGACTGACACAGAAGTGCAAAGCTCTTAAGTGATTTTTTTTTGCAAGAATTCTAAGTAGCATCTACCATGCTTATAATATCCAGCTTTTCTTGAATTGAGAGCAGCTTACATTTTATTGCAGTTTTTAATGTAGTAGCCATGCTGATGATGTGTTAAATTGGCTCTACAGGATGAAAACTGTACACAAGTGAACATAAAAAGTATATACATTTTGCACACAGCGTATTATTCATATTATTCAAATTAAAGTAAAACAGTTACAGTTACATGTTCCATTAAACCCATGCTGATTAGCTTGTAAATTACACACAGGCCATGAGCTGCATTACACTGTGTGGCAAGTGACGGCAACGCAGTGGGAATGTAACATTTCCTGCCACACGTTTCCACGGATTAATATTGAGCTGTTTGTTTGTACCTATGATCCATGGCGGAAATTACCTTATGAACCAAGAGCATTATTTTGTCGCTGTATGTTAACACATTGCGCAAATGGGAAACTGTTAAGATACTAACGTGAAAATGTGTTAAGTGGGCACACACTGCATTGAATCCTGAAATGTTCATACTTCTCAGGCAGGAATTCTTTTAACTGGGAAAAATATGTTAATCATATGGGAACATTTTGGTACTAAATTATTCTGCCTTCTTGGGTGGGAAAATTTCTTAAGTGGGCTTTACTGTATATAATCTTTTACTTAAAGTGTGGCTAGTTCAGTATTCAGTAGAGGGGTGTTTAAAACAAATCTTTTATACTCAAATGGAGGCATCATTAAATTCTTAAGAGTTATAATTCTTACTGAATTTTTCTTTATGTATTCCACAACTTGTGATTGAAAGAGCAATCTTTACAGTATTGGTACACTTGTTTGCTGCTTCATATTATCATGAGTTGAACCATAATTGTTATATTTTATATTTTAATTCTGGAAGTGTTTTAGTTGTAATTTAATAATGGCATGTGCACAGAAGTGGAAAGATATTTTAGACAAGCACAGTCAGTATTAAAGTTGTATGAAAATTCAGTGTATTTCACCTCTTTTCAAAGGTGTAACAGATTTAATTCAAAACCAACTTGCTTGTGACACACTGATCACTGATAGGAGCTGGTTCTTTAGGAGTGTATGAAAATAATCTGGACATGTTCTTAAAATCTGTTTCACTTAGACTGATACCATATTTGTACTATTCCACCTGCATGTATGTATATTTTATAGATTTTTTTGGGCACAGGGTACTCTTTCCCTGTGAGTAAACTGGGGGCAGGGGAGGGGAGTGTGGGGCAGCATCTAGTGCAGAGATGGAGAATGTACATAGTTTTATCCTGCCTCCCCTATATGTCTTCATGTGTGGCACTTGGATGGAGAGGAAACTTTACCTCTTGCCTGTGATGTGTATGAGAATGCTTCCTCTTTCAAGAAACTAGAGTGACGGATGATACTTTGCATTATATTCATCAAAGTAATAATCATTTTGGTCATTAAAATGTATCCTTGTTTAATCAAGAAAATTACTCTCAGAGCAAGGCTATAATTAGATTTTATATTGAAGTTTACATAGTTGTTAAGGATATGGCTTTCTTAACAAGCTTAGGGTTAAACAAGAAATTGCGTATTTAATGCTCCTTTGTTGCATTTAATATTTAGCAGATACCTGATGCATATGAATACTGCAACACGAGATATTTGTAGTTTGATTGTAATGTGTGTTTTTTATTTGGTTTACTTCACATGAAACTCATTTGTCTGGAAATTGTTTTTGTTGAACAAATGCTGCACATATGGCATTGGGACCTTCGGTGTGGTGGATATACCAGTATTTCATATAGCTGTATGAGACACTTGAATTAAACAGGAATTGTTTTACATATATTTCATATTGTATTGAATTTATTATGTAAAGCCACAAAACGAGGCTTCATCATATTGTAGAAAAACATTATACCTACTTTGCTCAAGATGTTTTAATTCCATAATGTTGATCTGAGCAACCACAAATAGCTATACAGTTTAGTGATCCATGTCTTTGCATATTATTCATCGGTACTGATTATTATTGTCATAAATTTGGCATATACCAGAGTTTCACACCCTTGCTGTGATTTTACAATGTACCTTGCATCAGAAGTGTTGAGCTGTTTACAAATCTGCAAACTAAAACCACAACAGCCCACACAATTTTATCCATTTACACCTACTTCTGCACACTGTGAATCCTCATAAGAACTAGTGTTACAATTAAAATCTGAACATACTTGTATCCATATCCAATGATCATGCTGTGTACATGTCATAATGCTGATTTATGTCTTCTGAGTTTGGGCTTTAAAGTACCTGTTAGTCATACAGGGAATTCACTTGAAAGCTGAACCTACATGCTGTTATCAGGTTCTGTACAATGCATTCCCAGCAGCCTTATTACAGCATGTTCAGTTACAGTAAGTCATTAAATGCTTACTAACAGTCCATGTTCATATACTGAGATGTAAATTTTGTTTGTGGTTTGTGAATATAAGTACAGGCCAACATTGGCTTTTCATTGTGACAATTACTGTTTTTGTTTGTGAATATAGTGTAGTGTTATACAGAGGTTTTTTTTTTTTACTTTGGGAACCGATGTAAGGAAGAAAGTCTAGAAAAAGTGTCACAGGAAATTTAAAAGTGTGATTTTCTAAGTCATTGTAAGGTCTAAGGTTCTCATAAGGGTCAGTACTGAGATTATGGTCTACAAGAATAAATTTCCATTCTGAAGATGGAGGCAGCAGGTTGCTCCAAAATACTGGTACCTGTCTACCAGATTACATGGCACGACATCCAGGTAGACCATAGCATGAATGTCATTACTTCATCAGATTCATTCCTCTTTAAATTGACTTAAGAAATATGTTGAACGCTTCAACTGTTGACTTTGCTACCGTTTGACAAAATTCAGAATCTGACCCAGAAACTAAAGCTTTAGGTGAAATGTAGCCTTCTAGCTTAGGATTATACTGTGCTCGACCCAAGAGCTCCAAGAACAAGTGACGCTGTTTAACACGAAATGTTCTACACTTGAGAATTTCTGGAAAATCAAGAATCTGTTGATGGGTCAACTTCATGACATTGTGTGCGTAATCAAACACTGACAGCAGTGGCTTGTTACCTGAAATAAGAAATAATATTAACATTATCCAGCTAAGTACTTGAATCAAGGGTAAATTTCCTCTTATAGGTCCACATTTCAGTATGCAAAAAATCAGATTCTGACAATGGTATATTAAATGCACAACTACTTAGCTATTTGACTTCATCATCATCTGATATGTCAGAAATACAAAAAAAAAAAGAGGAACAATGTGTTCTAAGTGGAGGCAGCATTCAGTTGGGCATCTCAAACTGAGCTATTCTGTCTCCAGCCCAGACAATATATGGATAATGACAAATTGAATCAAATCCGACCACTGGATATGATCCAGAGTAATTCATTCAGTTCATATCTTCTCAACCTATTTTCCCATGACACATGGTTATTTCCTAAGAGTTTTCCACACTGAAACTCTATATGCACTTTTTATCTTCCCCACATAAGTAAATTAGACATCTACAACCTCCTCGCTGAGCAAGGTGGCTCAAGTCGTACTGCTTCTGGCTCATATTAAAGAGATACACAGTTTGAATCTAAACTCATATGCTGACTATCCTGAATGAGATTTTTCATGATTTTTGTCAGTCCCTCTAGACATGCGAGGATAGTGCCTTAAGTCAGGCCATGGCCGCTTCTGTCTACATCCTTTCCAATTCATTCCCTATTGACAATCATAGCTATGTGTTATCCCTCTCCCTTACTGCACATCTCCTGCATATAACCAGTTGGCACACTTGCAGTTTATGTTCTTGTATCACAATTAAGACACCAGCTCTCATAACCATACAAAAAATTTTCCAGCCACCCAAGGTAACACTGTGTTGCAACCCAAAAGACGAACAATCTTAAGTTCTCATTACCATGAAAGCCTCAAATCCTGATATAAAACTCATTATAATCATCATCCCCCCTGCCCATCATGTACTAAATATTTCATCCAGTTCTTCGAGCTAGAAGACAAACTGTGTGCTGGGTGTAAGTGAGAAAATTTTTTACATGACAGTTTTTCAAACATTTTGGTGTTGCAGAAAAGGATGACTTTGCACTTACTTTTCAACCACAATTTTGGTACCTTTAGCAGCAAATGTCGCAGTTCATTGTCACTAAAACCCATTTCTTCTTTCAATGAAAATGTATTCATCTGAAATATAAAGTACATTACAATTTCAAATGGCTGCTCCTACAAAATGTGGATATCATGTCTTAATTTTTTTTATTGTACCTAGCACACATCATTATACGTAGCAGAAACAGTGAATGGGGTAATTTAATATTAAATAATATGGTTTTTGTAGGCATATTCTGACAAAGCATATTTCTCCCCATCACACTTGGTATTCATTGAAATTTTATAATGTAATAAGTACCTGAATATGAGCCATGTTGTATGTAATAAGTCTTGGTCTTGTTACTGCTACATTCCGGACTTCATTGCCAGTTAACTTGAAAGTCTTCTGAAAATGGCCTAACCTTTGATCTATCTTCTCAGTGCTACCAATGAAAAGGGAAGAAAATATTATTACAGTATGTTTCTGCGACAGATTCATGTGAAAGAAGTATCCATTATGGGAAGTATATCTTTCTAATATAATAACCAGTTTAACACATTTAGTCAGAATTGTTTGTTTAGGGATACTAGTCTCATATAATATACTATATATATAATATATATAATATAATATAGTAGTCTAATATAATAGTCTAATATAATAACCAGTTTAACACATTTAGTCAGAATTGTTTGTTTAGGGATACTAGTCTCATCTCAAGTAAAACCCAATTCAGGAACAACATGTGGCCATGTATTCTAAGGTTCATTCTGAATTGATACAAAATTTAGCTTCAACTAGTTTTCGGACTCAATCCCAGTTTGGCTTACTGTTTCAGTCACACCCAACATCTTTATAACAGTGCTGTAATAAAGTTAAGACGAAACTTTAAATTGCAGCCTTACAAAGTACAGTGTCATAAGAACAAACATTTATGAACATGACTTATCATTTTGAACATACCTCATGCTATGTTTTATGGATTTTTGCCCTGCCTACGGGTGCACTGCGAGTTTCATTGTTGTGTGGCTTCTGTACAATTTTTATTGTTAATTTACTTTTATATCCCACTGGTGATATCTGATGTTAACAGTGTACATACTCTGGTTAAAATTGCTTTCAGCAGCCAAAAATTTAGCCAGCCTTTTTCTGAAAAGTCCATCTGACCAAGAACCTTTATATTTGACAGAAGCATCAAGTTTCCTATATGCAGTGTTATGGAAAAACCCAAGATGATGGACAGCGTTGAAAATAATGCAAGTCTTCATGAGGGTCCAACTGAATATGAACCTTTATACCTGATGACAGAAACATCCCATTTCCAAAACACTGTTGGTGAGGAGGGTGACCAAGATTATGGACAATGGCTAAAATAAGTCATGTTTATTGTAACGCACCATCACCAGAAACACTCTGGCTTAATTTAAACACATATACTGTACCTAAATGACAGCCAGTATGGATTTCTGCTTACAACCCTCGCTATCATTTCTGCTGAAAATTTCTTTGACTGGAGGTAATTAACACGAACCTGGAGGTCATTCAAATCTTCTTGAAATATCCTTGGATTTTTAGTTATGAAGGCTCCCAGTTCATCTGATGGAACACCTAAATCATGTAAAAATCTGAAAAAAGCAGAATTCACAAGTGAAAACACTGACCTCCAGCAAGGTCTCAAAATCTCATCAGTGTGAAAATGGTTCACTATATGCTCAGCCACAGTGATACAGTACCAGCTTCAGAGTAGCAAATGGTCCAACGTTCCTATTGCAAATGGCTTATAATGGTGCTGAAGTCCAGTCACCCAAGCATAGCAGACAGGTTATCATGATGCATATGAAAAAGTGTAATGTTTACACATACAGCGTTCATAAAGTATGTTTGGTATTCCCAAGTATTATATCTTCATAACTATAATTTATAACTGAATGACAGAAATGACACATGCTGTGCTATTTGTGCTACTTCAATGCCATTGGTGCACCTCTTGTATGGACCAGATATCAAGGTGACAGTGAGTCTCTCTGTCTCAAACACATTTCAGCATTTTTGGTATTGCAGTTTTGCAAAAGCTGCCATTATCATGTGTTTTAATATTTCAGCACTGTCAACATAGCTGGTTTGATTTTTAAGTATGTATTTCCAGAGAAGACAATTATGGGGAATTAAATCCAGGACTCTAGGGGGCTGTAAAATTTAATTTCGGGAACTGTGAACAAAAGTTGCTCAAAGGTGGCAGTGCAGCATCTTGTTGGGAAAACTTAACTCTTCTTTACTTCCAGCTGTGGAAAAAATTATTGACTAATCAAGATAAATGTCCCTTGTTATGGTATCCAAATTCTAAGCACATGTTCTCATTTTCATTTTTGTTTCATTCAAGGATGTATCATACTTATAAAAGAGTATAATCCTTTGAAACATGGGCATGACAATACTGTCTTCGATGCCTGTACAATGTAAAACAATAAACAAATTCGTCTAACACAAAATTCTGTCACTCTCGAAACCTTTAAGTCAGGAGTTACATGGATAGCAATGTACTTGCTATCTAACATAGGTATAGGCCTGTATTTCATGCACCAAAATTACAGAACATCATTTTCTTCAAATACATGATTTTTTCATTAATTACCTAATATGCTCCTTCATGTCTCTATTGAACTCCAGCCGTAGAATAAATTCAGGAACATCTTTCTTTCTTTCAAGGCTATGTAAATCAACACCAAGTTTAACTAGTTCTTGGAGTGTTGGAGAATTGTTAACATATGCAGCAAAATTAAAAGAAGGCTGAAAGTATGGTGCTATTGTAGAGAGATCTTCAGTACATGGCTCTAATACTGATGTACTTCTAACTGCATCTACTTTTACATTCTGCTCCACATCCATGCATTTATCATGTTCATCTGCCACGGACAGCAATTGCTTTGAATTATCAGAAACGCCATTTCGCGCTGAATCTAACACGCATTTACTATCCTCACTGTTCAATCTGCCAAGCGTATTTTCCGGTTGTGCGTAAGAAATTCTTCTACACGTTGTCGCCCGGCACAACTGTAACCTGTTTGTGGCCCCCGTATTTAATACAAAATTCCGCAAGGCAGCTACGATTAACCGCATTTTAACCTGTAAGCATTAGTTGTACAAACTCACTAAATATATAATTACATTACATAAATACGATCACAAGAGCATCACCCAGTGGTATTCTCGAACAGTTGTGTAACGAGCGTTGTAGGTTAGAGTGCTTAATTATCCTGAAGTTCGTCTAGCAGTATATTTAAACGAATTGCTTTACTGCATATCCTTAAATAAGGTCATCACTGACAGTACAATCGCTCTACGGTAGCAAGAACGTATTTATGTACTGAAAGCATGTCCATTACGCTCTTTCTAGTGCTCATCACACGCGATATTCGTAACGTGAAACTTAAGGTCGGCCAGGGAAATAAAATGTGAGTGACGAATGATCTGTGGTCTGATGTGCTATACCTCTGATCCGTGGTGAGGGTGGTCATACACACATTATCTGGTGATACAGGTACTGCTTACGAGCATCATGAGTTAGTGTATACAAAAACATGGATGGAAAAGCTGCAGAATTTCTATGGAAAGCGTCAAGATTAGTTTCAACAAATTCTGTCCTTCAGTGTCATTATTTGTAAGTGTATGAATATACACACACTCTTAACTGCAGTTGTATTCAGTAGCCGTTCTGTGGGCTTGTAAAAAGGTCAGGGTGAAGGTCACGATGAAAGTTTATAGGGGGAGTAGAGGTATAGCTCCAAATATTAACATCGGCACTAGAGGGAGGCGAGTGGTTAACATCACGCCCCGGCCGCTTTGCCTCCCGGTGAAAGAGCGCCTTATACCCATTGAGTAGGAGGCTAGGTGGCCCCTAGGTTCAGGCTGGACGTTGTGGAGAAAACTCTTGCCTCTGCCGGGAATCCAATCCAAAATCGTTCAGCCCGTAGCGTAATCACTATACGGGCTATGCGAACCCACCCCAATATTCACAGGTGCATTATTGTGTAGTGTTTTCTAAATATATGTTGATTAATTTTTATGTATGAAAATATTCAAAATGGTTCATTTACTTTTGTAAGTTACATTAAGAGTGCAAGTCTTTGTTCACTTTTTAAATTTGGGGGGTGGGGTAATGTAAAGTCCACCCTAGAACACGCCATGAAAGCCCAGAGGGGGAGTAGAGGTATAGTTCTACTCTTTCTTTAACCTTGGCGAAAGATGGGGTGGGTGGTCAACTCCACGCCCCTGCCGCTTTACCCCCGGGAATGACCCGGTACCCATTGTACAGGAGGCTGGGTAGGCCCCAGGGTGAAAATCTCGTCCCCACTGGGATTTGATTCTCGGACTGCCCAGTTCGTAGCGAGTCGCTATACCGACTACGCTATCCCGGCCCACTGTGGGGTGGGGGAAGAATTTTCTTCAAGTTGTATTCTTGCTAAAGTGAAGGTTTCATGAAAATTAATACAGTTATTATTATGGGGTAAGATTCTGGGTAATGACATGTAGCAAGATTTTGGATAATATTATGTCATAGAATTTTATGTGTTGTTATGTGAAGGGCAGGCTACTGTTATGTATTACTAGTCTGCTTTGTTACTGAGGCCAAACAGTTAGTGGAATGCAGAACAGCTGAGAAGTTGTCCTGGAACAATCAACAAACTAAGCCCAGGGACATAGATATGATTCAGCAGTTTTTTTAATATGAAAACATCAGGAAAATTGAGTGGGTATGTGGACAAACATTCAGAGTCAGACTCAGAATTTAAGTCCAGTTATCCGGCGAGATGGACATATACTCAGGGGTCTGATTTGTGTATTAAGACATGGAAGTGGTTGCTTTGGTGGTGATTGCTCTACTTACATCCGTAACTGCAGGTAGGAAGGTGTTTCAGGTATAATTTCACAAGAAGTTTTGTTCTTGATAGTACTCGTAATTTGGTATAGGAGAAAGAAGTGGTAGGGACGGGAGTAGTTCATCTCACCAAAACACCAAATTGTAAAGAAAAGTTGTAAATATACTTGTGTTTAAGAATGGAAGTTTTCTTTAAATAAGGCATAAGGCTACCCTCTTCCTTAACCCTAGCTTCTGAAGGTACTCTGATCCTTAACACTTTCACTGCCAAAGTCGACCATGGTCGATTTAAGTATTTATGTTTTAATTTGCCAGCATCGACTTTAGTCGATCTAAAATTTACTCTGCTCTTTTGCCTTAAATAGGCCACGCACACAATAAGTTCTTTCAGGAAACATATTTTTACATCTTTATTAATCCATAGCTGACAACTAGAAAAAATATATGCATTTTATATATAATTTTATATATAATTATATTTTATAATTTATAAGACAACACACTAGTTGTTTAACATTCAGTAAATCCCTGGCAAGTTAACACCCTCAGGGATTTAAATACCCGGCAGTGAAAGTGTTAAGATTTAGTGAGTTGGGTTGATCGTATGCGACCGACCGTAAATCTTTGTTGTAGTATTACCAGTTTCAGTTTTTGGGGCTTTAAATCAAGAACTGAACCTTTCTCAATTTGACTGTGGAAACCCAAGTTCCACAGCAGTGATTATTTACGTGCATATAATTGTCATTTTGCTTTCAGGACAAAATGTAGATCACTATTACAAGGGATTGAGGATGTGCACATTCCTGGAAAAGCATTTCGCAAGTCAGCGATGTGTAACTTCTGTAGTAATTTATGGATATATGGCAGATGTCATGTATCAGTAATACCAAAAAAGGTGCCAGGAAAAAAAATGAAAAAAATAATCCAGAAGCAGGAACTGTCCCAGGCACTTAGACCATTTGAAAATAAGTTGTTTGAGAAGTATAAAAAGGAAAAGGATAACAGAATGGTGAGAGCACTTGCATTAGGTTTAGGCATGTTCAAAATGTTAAAAAAGTAGTGGACTTTGAAATTTTGTTTGTGTGTGGTTGAGGGGGGTGGGGGTTGGTGGCTGCTGCATAACTGAAGAACTTGAGTATCAAATATTTCTGCCACCTTCCTACTACTGTCAGAACTTTGATCAGAAGTTAGTCTGTTGTTTCCACATTTTTTCTTTCTTTCTTGCCCCTCCCCCTTCATTCATTATTCCATATTTAGTTGGTTCTTGTGCTTTTTGTATTGAGTTCTTTACAGAGGACCTGTACGTAATGAACATTTAGGTTATGGAATTTTATCCATGTGGAACTTATGAAACATGTCCCTAAAATCTACAATATGAACATAAATTTGCACTTATGGAAATTTTGGATAAATATTAATTTGTTGAAATGTGAAATGCAAGATAGCAACAAGTTCAGCTAATACTTAATTCATGGGAATGTTTATTTGTTAAGAAATACAGGTTGAATAAACACAGGTATACGTGGTGTAGCAGAATATATGTAACTGGCCAATAGTTAGCCTGTGTACATACGAGTACATCACTGACATAAGGAGATGGCTGGTGGCATGTTTGCTGTTACAGTTTTACTGTGGACTGTGCAGTCAGAATTTATGGTTAATGAAGTTGAACGTTTTGAAGTTTTTGAAGTTTATTTTTGTGCACTTACTGTTATTTTTTATGGTAAAAATGTGTTTTTGCTACAATGATGGTTTGTAAAATTCCTGTAGGTAAACACCTCCACATATAACATGTGACTCAACAAAAAAAATAGGCTTTACATTTTTACATTGTGGAATTTCACAGTAAAAGCACATTTTCCTGAATGTGTCACTTCTATAATGTGTGGGCATTCTGTATGATTACTCATCATTTACTTTATCTCATGATTATGTAAAGGATATGTATTGTGGCATTTGCTCTTCTGGGATGTTATGTAGTGTAGGTTGATAGTTACCAAGAGGTTGTCCCAAAATGTTGGTGACCAACTACGAACCCACACTACATAACATCCCAGAAGAGCAAAGGCCTCAACTGCACTATGGCAGAAGCTTGGTGTCTCACATCCATATGCTGACGTGGTAGGAGTTGATCAAGCAGTATTATCAACTCATCACCTTTTCCACTGAATGACAATGTTTATGAAAGAAAGAAAAATGTGTATTTGTAAGAAATACAGTTTGGAATAGCACTATTTGCTTATGTTGTGCACCTGTCTATTTTGGTCTCCTTACAGCACTGTTGTAAGTTTTTTGGTGAATGAATGTACCAGTGCCATTCAGAATTTCTGCATGTCTTCCAGAGATTGTTTCAGAGGATATTATAGGAAAAGGAAATCATTCAATAACTAATCTGTATGCTGTGCACTGCACTTCAGGGCTGACTGTTTTTTGAATATGTTATACAGTATTTTAGGGTGACCAACTGTTTCAATTGTTGCGGGACAGTCTCGAAAATGCACTTAAAATCCTGCGTCCCAAAACTGGATTGAAATGTCCTGCTATCAGCCAAACAAACTCTTTCTTTATAAAACCTAAATGGCAACTTAGCTGCACACTGAGGGCACTCTGTACCACTGTCTGCATCCTGGGAAATGAACATATTCTGAATTCAAGTAAGGTGTTGTATTTCTTAACTTGAAGATGTCTGTCAACTTGGATGAAATATACGAAGAATTTTGTATACTAAAGCCTACACTTGCACTGTATCTGAACAATGAATCCAAGCAAACTCTTTGTGTTAGTGACAAATAGTGTCAAATAGTTGTGGGGGCAAACAGTGGACTTCCAAATGTTGCAAAATTTCTCTTGTTTGTACTGTCTATTTCTAAGTGCAGCTCTTATGTGGGGTGAGTTTTCTCAATTATGAACTGCTGCTGGAGAAACAAACACAGTATGAGCAGCGTAAACTTAATAAAACGTGAAGCTGCAGTAAAGGTGTATTACAAATGTACTTGTAAGGACTTTTTATGCATATGTGCTTAAGGAAAAAGATATCCTTGAAGCAGCAAAGTCAAAAAGTATGTTTTTAAATTCAAATAATGAACCAAATCTGATAACCTGAAAATTTTGATTTTTGATTATCCATAAAATGCAACAACACGTTTCACTTTTATATGCAGACCATTATTAATTGTCTGTATTTTGTTGACTAAATGAAAATATTTTAGTTCTTGTACTTTTTTTGTTTTCTTAAAAAAATGTCAATTATTGCAGTGTAATGTTCAACATGAAAAAGCTTTTAAATATGTACTTTGCAAAAACAATTATCTTATGTAAACTGAAGTTAAACCGCTACATCGGCAAAACCTTGTACTATATATTATGGCCATAACTCCCCATATGCCAGCATACCAGCAACAGTGTCAAAATGTCCCGCAATATAGAAGTGAACCTTTTTTTAATCAGCATGTTGGTTTCATAGTATTTCTAGGTTTTAACTTTGTTTGAAATTATTTCAGGTTTTTAAGTGCTTAGTTTGCAAGAAGAGGACTTACTTACCATTGAGAAAACCAGTGAAACTAAAACCAACTGAAGTTCAGAGTAGTATTGTTGAGACTCCAGTGCAAAATAAAAAGAAGAAAAAGAAGAAGAAGAAAGATACATATGCAGGTCTCAATAGAGCCATAATATTAGCACATACTCCTAAAAGGGAAGTGTCACTTTTGAAAGGAGAATGTAAAAATAAGAAAGAAAATAAAATTGTAGACATCAGTCCTTCAGTGCAACCAGCAATGACTTCTCAAGAAGAGCAGCCCCATTCAAGAAGGAGGAAAAGGAAAGGTGTTGAGAATTCGGATGATTTGGCATTGTTGTCTACGGCTGGACAGAAGGTGCAGAAATTGAAATCAACTGTCAGGGAACAAATTGCACAAGCAAAGTGGCAAATTATAGCTTCAAGGAAGAAAAATAAAAATAAAATGATATCAGACTTAGAGAACACAGCAAAGAAAACCAAAAGGTGTAATGCTTTACAGAATATCTTGGCAGCTGCGTCTGCTGCCTCTCAGAGTACAAGACCAACACTTAAAGAGTTTCTGGCAAGTTTGAATTAACGCATTTCTCTATTTCATCATCATAAACTACAGTTGGTTGGAGATGGGCAGTAACAAATGAAAACACTGAAATTTGTGTTTCATTCAGTGTGTGTGTGTGTGTGTGTATATATATCCAGACAACAGGGTTGTTTGTATAATTCAGTTTGTGGTAACTGAGGAAAACTTTTGAAGATGGTGCAGGGACTTGTGATGCAGCTTCAGAATCTGATTAGCAAGGCATAGTGCTGTGATGGTAAGTCACTTGAATTATGTTGCAGATATGTAATTTATGTTACTGAAGTGTAATGTGGATTTAAGACTCCAGTCGTCTGGGATATGACACCACATGGATTGGTACATAGATGCCTATGTTTCAGCGGAGCTTGCTACCTCAGAGTCTGGGGGTTGTCCAAGAATAGATGTTTGTACTTAACATACCAGTCCACATGGCATCATATGCTATGGCAGTGGAATCTTCATCAACACCACTGTGAGAAACTCATATGTCATGTAATGTGGACTAGTTTCAACTGGCTGAGGATAGGGACTCATCCAGGCTTTTATGAATATGGTAATGAACATGTGGTTCACCTAAAAGGTGGTGAACTTATGCATTGGCTGAGTGACCGTTAGATTCTGAAGGACTATGCTGCAAGGAATTAGTGTATTTATTTGGGTTTCAAACAGAATTTTATCTCTGTTTTCTTCTTTCATTAGTATGAAAGACAAAAGTTCTACAGCTACATAGTTTCTCTACATGTACATACCTTTGTTGCCGGCCATGTAAAATTTTGAATGGTGATAGTTTAAAACTACTAAGACATTTTATAGGTATACAATCCAGTAATGAGTATGATCCTTCTCACTGTGGTGGCAGCACTAACATTATATTTTTACAGACTGATCACAGCCATGTTGACAAGCTTATGGCATATGTGCAGTGATTTATTTCCTGTTACTCCTCATTTACACAGTGAATAAGTGCTAGTTATTGATGAGTGACACTGTATGATTGATTCATTTTTCTTGAATTAAAAGCATGTGCTGTGCTAAGTTCTTTATTTTCCTGAAAACACACTAGAATTATGACAAAAAATACCTGATCAGATTTTTTGTAGGCAGATTACATAAATTTTCAGTATTTGTCTACTACACAGGGTTCACAAAATCATACTAGGGGTTTCAGCAATCACACAGACTAAATTATATCTATACCACTTAAAAAACATGTAACATTCTTCCTGGCAACTGCGGATACTCATGTGAACTCTTCAAGTCTCATTTTCAGTCTAATGGAATCTTCTCTTGAATTACCTATGAAACACAGAATGTTTTTTAAGTTAGTATACACTTCATTTGCTATTGTATCATTCATTCTGTAGTCTGTCTTATGACAGGTCTGTAACCTCTTCCAAAGTGAGTTCTCCACAGGGTGCGATCTAGTGTATTAGGTGTTTAAAATATGCAGTTGTATGTTTGAAACTTTTAATGTTAAGAACAACATAACAATATGAAAAGTAACACCTGCTGTTGCATGTACTGGGGAGAAGAGAAATGCATCCAGGGTTCAGTGGGGAAACCTGAAGGAAAAGTACCACTTGGAAGACCTAAGCATAGCTGGGTGGGTAATATTAAAATAAATCTTAAATATACAGGATGAGAGGGTGTGGACTGATTGAGGCTGAGGATCAGGAGGGCATTGACTGCACAGATACAAATGGTGGGCTCTTGTGAAGATGGTAATGAACTGTTAACTCCTCAAGAAGGACTCTGCTGCATGGAGTTATTTAATATCTGCTGCTCTTGAATTAAGCATAGTTTGTGCCAGGAAAGTTTTATGGCATCTGATTGCGCACATATTTGATGATATGAAAGGTTGATGGTACTGTAGTTCGGAATTACTCCTAGGATAATGTTGGCTAATTTGCCGCGTTGTGTGGTTTACCTTATTTGATGAACATTTTCACGCTGTGGCTGACATTACAGTGACATCAAGTTTCAAAAATAGTTTCTGTATCCTGAGAGCATGTGATTGTTGGGTGGTTATGAATTTCCATTACTTCCATAGTTTACTTATTTTATTTCAATTTTCTAATAATTTCTGCTGTTAACATGCATTGTAACTTAATACTTCTCTGAAATGTGGACTTCTATGCATTTGCATTTATGAGAGACATAATACATAAATAATAAATAAAGAAATAAATGCACTGTTTTTCCTATTCATAACATTTTTTTAGATTACATGTTTCAGTTGTACTTGACACTGAATTTGATTTGGGTGATCAAATCAAGGAGGATGAGATGGTCAGGACATGTGGCTCACATGGAGGAGAAGAGAAATGCTTGCAAGGTTTTGGTGGGGAACTTTGAAGAAAGGGGACCACTTGGAAGACCTTGGTGAAGATTGGATGATAATATTAAAATGGATCTTAAAATAGGATGGAAAGGCATGGACTGATTTTACCTGCTTCAGGACATGGGCATGGCAGGCTCTTGTGAGCACAGCAGGGAACCTTCGGGTTCCAACATAAAATGTAGGGGATTTCTTGACTAGCTGAGAAACTGTCAGCTTCTCATGAAAGACTCAGCTCCATGAAGATTATTATGGCAGTGATTATGAAATGTTGGTAAAAATCAGCCAAACTAAATGACATCCCAGAGCAGGTTAACTCAAGTGGTAATGTGAAATGACCTGTATTTGGCAGCTGTGTAATTGGAATTTCAGGTGGGGCACTGATTTTGTGTACAGCAGTTTTTTTCTTTGTGGCAAAATGGTTGGACAGTGAACCAGACTATCTGTTAATATGATAACCTGTCACCTAAAACAGTAGGGAAAATTATTCAGACAATGGACTCTATTGAACACAAGGAGCATGTAGTGATTGTATTGCCACCACAAGCATTTACAGCAGGGGTGACTAACCTGCGGTCCACCAGGCTGTGTTATACAGCCCGTGGCCACATTTCTAAATTGTATATATACTATGAAAAGTTACACAACAGTTTAGAGGGTTAGATATACCATGTGTGGTGATTTTTACATGTGCAGCCCATCAACGAGCCCATAGTAGTGGTTTTGGCCCTTGGCCAAAAGGGTTGGACATCCCTGTTTAACAGTGTCATGCTACAGTACAATGTGGTGTCTTGACCCTCTGTGAATCAGTGGTGTTATATAATATGGGTTAGTGTATTCTCTGGCTTGCTTCTAAACCTCAAAGGATAAGTATGGGCCATAGTGCTTCTATTCTACTCTAAAGTTATCATTGGCATAAAAGCAAAACAGTTTGCAGTGATTTTTACAGAAGTAGGGATGACTGCTGAATAATAATTTCTTATATTTCTGGACCTTACGTGGTACAGTTAATAATGATCATTCTGTTTTTCTTGTCAAAGTTACTGTCTGACAAGTACAGTATGTACTAAACTTATATAGTGGTGCTGAAATTTAATTTTTAACTACCATGAGTTTGAATTCTTGGTCTGTTTTCTGAATATTTTTCTATTGTCATTGACAGGAGTGCCCATATTGAGAAGCTTGTACTCACTCAGATAGCCAAGATATTTTCTGCTTTTATGCAACAAAAAGGGTCATTGCAGTGTTCACAAGAGCCATCCACTGGACCATATTGTGAGACATGTGAATCCAGTTCAGACTCTCACACCCTTTTCTTGTTCACAATTCATTTTAGTAACTTACTCTACTCTGCTGCATTTCCTTTTATTCCAGTTTGATTTGTTTTACGTGTTGTTGCTGATACCATTGGCAAGAGCAAAGTTGGCACATCTGTGCTCTACAAGTATGTGCTGAGAAGTTAAAAAATGTAAAATTGACACACCTTGACACATAAAGTCCTGTATTCATCATCGGTAGTATTGGCCCCCTTGGTAGGTAGAGCCATTCCCCTGCGTCTTAGCTCCTGCTGTACATCCATCAGATCAAATATACTGATGGGATCAACCTTGTGTCTGGTAATGAGCCCCACTAAATATTCAATGTAGTGTAGCCTGGGGGGAGCAGACAAGAAAACAAAAAAATAAAATGGAGCACGCATAAGTACCTTGAGCAATTGATCCCGATAGATGAGGTCCAGTGTTCCATATGGTCTGGGAGGCAAGGGTATGCTTGCTCGTCTAACAAGAGTTTCTAGATCGTCTGAGCTTAGAATGCTTAATGTATCCAGTTTGTGCTTCCGGATTAGGTTAGTTAAATACTCTACATAGTGCATCCTGGAATGGAAAGATTCATCTTTTTTTGAAAATTGCCATGGTTATATTTAATTTGGAAATAAAAGTGAAAGGAATATTTGTGGTTGGTAAAAAAAATGTAACCTATCTACATTTGCACTTCTAATTCAACAGCTGGATAAGCAAAGATAATGTTTTTATTGTCCAGTAACTGAAACGTTAATCCTGCACTGATATGCTAATATCTTTAACACAATACATTGATCTTTTGAAGAAGGAAAATGAAATGAATTGTTATATTTATTTTTCATTTAGCATAATTGTGAAAGTTGACATCCAGTTTGTCAGTTACAGATTTGTAAATGAATTTTAGAATGGAGCAAACACCCATTGAATCTGACACACCTCAAACACCCAAATCTCTTACTCACACACACACATTCAGGTCTAGATGTTTGTACCACCAGTCAATTCCTTTTGTATACAAAAATGTATATAATGTTGAGCACTATGAATCACTACTTAACACAAATCAAAACTACAGTATTGATTATTTAGTAGTATATTGAAGTATGTCCACAAAATTGATTTTCTGTGGAGATATGGACTAATTAGGGAATTACAAGACGTTTTAATTGACCAGGATGAATTTTTAATTTACAGCCAATTTTATCATAATTCCATATTCATACCTGCATTGTGTGAAGGGTCAGTTCATGCTTTAATATGATCAAAAGAACAGAAAATTTGTTGCCAGGGCTCACCTGCAGAGTCCTGCTTGTCCTTCTGCTATATCTGCATTGCACACAGTATCAACAATTCCTGCAGGAGTTTCTTTCTGTAACTGTACTAAGCACTTCAGAGTCTCACCATTCTGCTTTTGGGCCTTCAAGTTTGGTGGTAGTTCTGTGTCAAATGGGATGTTATGTTCCTGTACAGGAAGATTATTTATTCAGTTGTTTATTTAACCATGTTGTCAGTAGGTTGGTCAAGGACAATAATTCTGTGAACAAGACTGGAATCTACAAAGCCTGCTGCGTTTTTGATTTTCTACATCAGACATACAGGCAGAGTCATCTGTGCAAGAGTTCTGGGACACATAAGGGGCATGAACAAGAGAAGCAGATACCATATACCATATATAAATTCCAAACCACCTTAAGCAAACAGAAAGTACTGAAAGTATCGTCAGTACTCATTACTTCCCTATTATATGAGTCACGTTTATAGCAGTGAAATACTGTTGACCTATAAACAGACTTGGCAGCATTTGGTGTTACTAGTTGTTAGGTCTAACCATATCTCATGAGTGCTGTGACACCTGTAATTCACCTAGCATTAGTTAGAACTGGTTGAATGATATATCAGTCTACAAAGCCACAATATAAACCATGTGCATACAGAATCAGGATTACCAGTAAGTAACAGACACTCATCCTGAACATAGTCACTCCAGTGCAAGTTGGAATGCTTGAGGCTAATAACATGGCTGCAGTCTGAGGTATGAAACCACATGCTGTGTCAATATCTTCAGTAATCCCTAAGCATTGGTGAAGATTGTTGAATAAATGATCAGTTTGTTCTTTGGACATGTTTTGAAGATATCTGTTCTAGTGGTACAAATTCTTATCATGTACCTGAAGTAGTTTCTGCAGTTGTGCAGGCTCCTTATCCCTCAGGTAAAAGAGGCAGTTACGTGGGTGGTGAGCATGCAGGCCCAGTTTGGCACAGTAGGGTCCCAGAGTGCATTTGGCTCCCATAGTGAATGTTTTGCCACAGCCACAACAGAACTCATATTTGCATTGGCTACATGTGAAATGCATGCAGCCTCCTCTTGCCAGTGAATAGCGGAATTTGCATTTTGGACAATCAATACCATGTTCAGCCATGTGTTTAGCCAGCCCAGCAGCCTGGATCTCAGGATCATTGGCTTCTTTCCATTCTGCAAATTTTTCACATGTGATACCTTCATGTTGCTTCTCCCACTGAAAAGAATTAAAAAATTGTTATGACATTTCAGTTCAGTGCTGCATGTTTATTTACACCTTTTGAGATGTAACCGTGTGTGAATGATGTGTTTTGAATTTGTGAGATTAGAATGGAAATGGGACTTCTTAAGCCATTATTGTATTGACTAAAAACATATACACAGAGTCACATAATGTGACTGGATTTGTCTGAACAGTTGACAGTACTTTTCGTCTGCTGTTTGTGCTTCAAAACACAGCATGTTTGCGAGAGGAGGCAGTTACTATATTGTTTTTTCTTCGAACCAATAAATACCTTAAAGTCTTTAAAATGGAACTTCTACTAAGTGTAAATCCTGTCATGAATTTGGATGTAATGGAAGTGTGGGATTTTAATTCTAGTGAAATTTTTTGCCAAATTCTGAATGTCAGTAGCCATCAAACTCTTAGAATATAATGAAGTGTCAAATTAACAGCCATGCATGCCAACAACATCTTCAGCCTGGAGCAAGTAAATATTTTCTCTCCTAAAGACCAACAATTGCTCAGGTAAACATTAAATGGGTAAAATATTTTGAAGATCACTTTGCGAATAAATGCATAAACTCTGTATTGTAATTCTTTATATTAATGTTAGAATGCTTACAGTATTGTACACTGTGTACCCTTTTTTATACCTCTAAAGCCTGCATGAGGAAATTAAAAGGCTCTTGTCATGTTACCAGTGGGAGGAGTGGGTTAACATTGGTGGGGATTACAATAAGTAGCGGAAGGTGTCAGTTCTGATGTATAATTTCTGTTGATTCAGTTTGTCTGTAGCGAGTACTGATCACATATAGAAAACTTCTTGAATTTCAAGTCATAGATATTTGTGACCCTTATGTTACCAATTCCATAACTTTGAAAAGTTCTCCAACCATAGTGCCAAATGTTTGTGGGAAAATGCTGGTAGTTACATCAGAATACATTTCAGACATTTGTGTAATTCATAAGTGAATGCATAAAAGGTGTTATTGCTATAAGCATTTGGCAACTTATGGATTTTGTTTCATAAACTTTGTAGTTAATCAAATTGCAGAAAAATTCCTTTAATCTGACATCCAGTAATCCAGAAATCCTGATAATCTAGCATTAGAGGAGAGTAGTCCCAAAATCTGAAGCTTTGCTTTTCACCAGAAAAAATCTCCATCATTGGAACAGGCAGATCTCAGGGACATGTTCAAAAAGATCTCCAAGAGTGTCTGTACATCAATTGTTGCAGTATCTCCTGACCCCTTGTCTCCTACTCCAACTTCTTCAGCTATGAAGACTCCAGAAAACACAGAAGAGGACTCTGATGACCCTGAACTAGCAGATAAAGGAGATATCGAAGTACGTCAGTATTGGTACCGTCTGATAATCTGGAATATTTGATAATTCGGCACCGTTCCAGTACCATGGAACTTGCATTAACAGAATTTTGCTGTATATTTGAAAATTATGAAAATAATGTTCTTGGTCATCACAGCTGGACAGCAAGAGAGAACTTGATTCTGTGCTGTTAACCACAGACTAGAAAGTAGTGCCTTGTTTGAACTATGTTCTGTCTGTGACAGTTAGTTTGATACTCACAGGCCGTCTGCAGGATGCACATGTTACTGAACGGCAGTCAGGACAGACTAATCTCTTTTGTCGGGGATTTGCAATAAATCCAGAAGAACACTGAAACAATACATTAAAATATTGGTACTTCAGTAAGGTTATCTTCTCGAAATAGTTACGTTTTCTTGGTGAACAATCGAGAATCTTACCTTGACACACCATTTGAAATTGGGATCTTGCATTAATGTACGATCTCGTAGTTTCCTTTGGAACAGCTCGTGGACTGGTGGGTCAAGGAAGCTTTTTAGCAGGATGTCAAGATTACTGAAATACTCCAAAGCTTCATCATCATTTTGCATTTCAGGTTCCTTGCAGAATGGGCATACAGCATCGTTTATGTTGCGGTCAGTTATTTGGATGGTGAAGTAGTTCTTTGCACAGTCCTTGCAGCAGCAGTGAATACATTTCAGCATGGACACCATCTAAATACAGGACAAGTAAACTGTTATGACTATTCTACATTTTTTGTGCATGATGTCATTTTTCTTGTACGGCACAAACTGCAGCTTGTAATGTCCAAATGGGATCTTTCTTTTGTGTTATTATGTTAAACAAGTCTGCCTGTATTTCTAAAATACCTAAAATGAGTATTTAATTTTATTTTAAGCAGACCTATTATAGAAATCTGGGATCCCTAGTTATAACAAGAATACTGGCAGCATCATTTGAGTACTTTCTTACATAAATCAATTTATTAGCCTGATGATGGCTTTATAAACTGAAACATTTACCTAGAAAGACTGTGTCAAATTTACTATTACAAAGCATTGGTGTTCCATAATTATTGTGTCTTCATGAAATTTATTGGACAAGATGTGATGTTCTCACAGTAGTGACTGTGGGATGACACCATGTATTATGGTGGAAATTACCAACTTTCTCAGAGATGTTTCACAAACCAACCAAATGCACATTCATTGATACTATTTTATATAGTTACTAATTACCCTTACATATGTTTCAGTCCTTCACAGACCATCATCAGGAGGTTCTTTAAAAACTACACTTATTATACATGCATAAATTCAGGCATTATCGTCTGTAGTCAGATCACTTTCAGTTTTGTCAAGTTATAATAACCCTTTTAAAAATGGATATGTTTAAAATTGTAGAGTATTAAAACTCTGTATAAAATCATAAAAAGTTAAAAAGTTTGTAGTGGTTGTATATACGATGTTATATAGCATCACAATATAGAACCACTACAAACTTTTTAACTTTTTATGATTTTATACAGAGTTTTAATACTCTACAACTTTAAGCATATCCAATTTTAAAAGGGTTATTATAACTTGACAAAACTGAAAGTGATCTGACTACAGATGATAATGCCCGAATTTATGGATGTATAATAAGTGTAGTTTTTAAAGAACACCCTGATGATGGTCTGTGAAGGACTGAAACATATATAGGGTAATTAGTAACTATATAAAACAGTATCAATGAATGTGCATTTGGTTGGTTTGTGAAACATTAAATGAAAATGCACGGTGAAAATAATATAAAATTTCTCTGAGATGTTGGTAAATTTCTACTAAGGATTTAGGTGTTTTGGGAGATGACACTGTGTCATCGCATGAGTGGTGCCCAGTGTTTTGAAGGAATATGGTGCCTTCATTTTCGAGCTTCAGGCAGTCCAAGAACAATATTGTGCAAATCTCACAACTTTCTACTAGACTGTACAGCATCACATTTCAGAGGATGGTAATGTACGTGGCCTGCTGTTGAACATGAGTCATGTAGACAACCCATGAAACATCATCGGGCTAGAGAGGACTAAGATATTTTTAAAACTGGAAGCTCATAGTATTGGATTAAGCATATAAAGTAAAGTAAAGTTCACCCTAGAACAGGCCATGAAGGCCCAGAGGGGGAGTACAGGTATAGCTCTACTCCTGTTAAGCATATAGAAATAATTAAATAGTAACCTTCCTCTTATATCCACTCATGTGAACTTTAGCACTGTGCTTATAGAAGGTTAATCATTCTTTCCCTTTACCCACAGTGACAGTTGTACTAACCTGCTTCATCGGGTATTTTCCAGTACAGAGTTCACATTCTTGTTGCAGGAAAGAGAGGGCTGCATTCAGGGTGCTGCATTCTTGAGCTGCATTCAGTGCCTCATCTTGTTCAAACTTCAGATCTAGCAGCTGCACAGCCATTTCAGCCTGATCGTATGTTTTCACCAACCCTTCAGCAAGAAACCTTCTTACTTGACGCTGCACACAGGAGGAAGCCAGGAAGGACATGGGTAGAAACAACACCATGTAAGTATGTTGTACATTTATTTATTACCTCTTACTCTAATATCAGATGAAGCAACATGTCATGACATTGGGCAGGAGCAGATAAGTCAATGTAATTCTGTTTTGGTCAGAATACCAAATTTCTTGGCACCTGTAGAACTCAATTTACCTGCCAGTTGTAGAGACCACCAAAGGTGGCATCGCCAACTTTGACTGCAGAAGACTAAGTATCACTCATACTGAAAGATCGCTGACTTAACAATCCTCAAAAGATAAGATATTTGTGTCCTTAAGTTGTATTGACGTGAATTAAGGGATGCCTTCGTACAGTTACTGGCAGAATGAATGCCTAAATATAATGTTTAAGTTAAACATATGTAGGATCGATATATCAGTATTTTGTAATTTCACAATACCCCTGATTTTTTTTTGATTGAAAAGAAACATTTTGCCTATTACTCTGGAATGTTAAGTAGTTATGACAGATCACTGTCGCTGTTGAGTTTCGGAAAGCCCAAATACCAATATTTTGCTTGCATGTATTCAAAAGAAACAGATTTCTTGTATTACTTGTAATTAAGTATAGTGCATCACAGAGAAAACCAGGTAAGAAACAGTTATTTGTTAGGTGTTCCACCTGATAATGTACCTTAATTAAATTTTAATTTGTTCATGAAATTCTGTGAACTACAGTCTAATTGATCCATCCAGTGAAGTACTTTTCAGAATCATAACTAGGGAAGTGAGACTGATACCTTTTATGTAACAACAGTTTTAATGGTAGTTGCTGATAGTGGATGCACTAGAACAAGCAAGAGATAGGAATGTTGCTGGCATGTACTACTGCCACTTCAGTCTATGAGGCACATATCTAGAAAATCATCAGGTACTGGCTTTTTTTTATTCATTTGGCATGTTTCAGAGTGCCTGTTTTATTGCATTGACTCTGTCAGGACCAATCCTGAATATACTCGTGTCTCTGTAGCATTTCTACTGTGAAAACCATGGTTCCAGTTTGTTACTTTTTTTCCCTTGTGCTGACCCTGTACATTTGTGTTGGATGTTTGAATGTTTGTGCCTGTTGACAGAATGAAACTTCATAGTGTTTTTTTTGCATGGAAATTCAAGAGAATAACAAGAAAAATATTCATGTTAAAAAATTATCCTGTGTGGAGAGAATGTCAGTGGTTGAAAAGTATGGGGGTATAACAGCTAAAGAAAACTTTGAGAATTTTGTTTTAAAATTGTTTGAACATGCGTATAACGTCAGTGGGTAACATGTAACATTCTTACAATTTGTAGGTCACTGTTCCATGCCTCCCATGTGGTTATTTCATGCTGTTTTCAATTTAGATGTGTAAACCTTTCACAGGATTTCATTACACCATTATGGAAGACAGTTTATTTTTCAATATATTCTCCATCTTTGCCAACAGTTTTTTTTTCACCTTTGATCAAGGTCGTGTATTGCTGCCTAGTAAAACTTTCTGTGCTTCATCTGTAACCACTGCCACACAGTGTTTTGCAGTGCCTCCTTATCTGTATAATGGTG
The DNA here is from genome assembly GCA_021186555.1 of Reticulitermes speratus. NCBI lineage: Eukaryota > Metazoa > Arthropoda > Insecta > Blattodea > Rhinotermitidae > Reticulitermes > Reticulitermes speratus. Next base: position 25,656,746 of record JAJKFL010000014.1, on the reverse strand, counting down.
TTGCTGCTGACTGTAAGATGAAACTCTGATGCACTTGATCATGGCTGTGGGGTGAGTGCAGGAACACTGTCCATCCAAATTTAGTGATGGTTACAGTGGTGTGTACACTTGTGTGTGGTCTGACTTTGTCATGGAGGAGCAGCACTTCTGACATTTTTCTTGTAGGACAGACTTGATGAAGGCTTGCATTCAGACTTTGTGGTTAGCAGAGTTCAGTGTCATTTCCCTATGCAAGAAGATGACAAGAATATTAACTTCCTCATTCCAAAAAATTGTAACCATGATTTTGTCTGCTGACTGCTCATTCCTGAATTTCTCCTTCCTTGGGGATGTCATGTGACAGCACTGAATCAATTGCCACTCGCATTTCAGTTCAAAATGGTGTACCCAGGTTTCATTCTCCATGACAGTTTGCAACAGGAAGCCCTCACCTTCTGTATCATATTGGCGTAAAAGATCAGTGGCACAGCTTCATTGACTCCGTATGTGCATCTGTCAGCATTCTTGGAACTGAACAGCTGTAGACCTAGGAATAGCCAAGGCCTTCAGTCATTGCCATTACATTGCCCTTACCAATGGATAAGGTGGAGCTTATTTCATCTGTTGTTATGCAATGATTACTGCATATCAGGTCATCAACCTGGTTGATGTTGTCAGCACAGGGGCGATCACTCTGCCCTTTGCATGAAGTTCTCCACCTGTTTCAGCTTCTTTATTCTGTCTTAATGTGTTGTTGAATAGTACTCATGCATGCAGTTGCTGCATCATATGTGTTGAGCAAATGTTGATGAATATAAGCTGGCTTATTACCTTTAGCAACCGAGAACTCATTCACTTCTCATTGGTTCAAATGAATATTGATCCCTGCCTTTTTATATTCAAATGTAGTGATGCCATATGTTGAGTGAAACAGTTGCAAGTATTAGCAAGTGAGTGAGAATGATGAAGGACTTCACTGATGTAGCAGATATTTTGATAAAGAAAAGAATGTAAGGAGATTAGAAATATGAGGCATTTTCTCTGACTGTCCCTTGTGTATAAATTTTAGTTGTGAGGTTGGACCTGGTCATAACTAGAATATGTATTCTGCCATGAAAATGTTATCAGTCTCACATGACTTGTCATACTCTGTCCCAAGTGCTGGAGTTTAATGTCATACCTGAATGTGTTCATTTTGCTGTATGTAGGTGGTTGACTTTGGATTGGAAGTGTGAATATGATGCACACTGTCATAAATATGCAGTTTGGATTTCAGAGTGGAACAAACACAGTGTTAACAGACAGGATGCAGGAAATGGAAACTGCTTCTTATTATCACACATGCCAAGCCTCAGTTTTATGCCTGCAAGCTTGGGTCTGGAATTTTGCAGTTCTGTTGTTTAGGACAACCATTGTTAGAAATTCATTACTGAATTTTTGAGTATGATAATTTTGATTTTATACATTTACTTTAAAATTAACTATATTAATTTATGGTTCTGTTTCCTTAAACATATGATAGGTGTATATGTAAACATGCCATAAATGTAAGTATAAATGTTATATAAAACATACATTGCGTGTTAGGGTTGTTCACTTGAAATATATACTGCATACTTGTATCTGAAGTTTTCACATTTCATTTTGTTGTACATGTAATGTAGTACCTTTTATTGTGCAGTAAAAATGGACATGCCGTAAACTAATCGGGGCTTGAGAAATGAGGTCTCAGACAAAAGAAGCCATTGTTCATGTGGCTGTTGTATAAATATGCAGTGTGGATTATGAATTAGTTTTGTTTCCTCCATGTCATTAAAGGAGTGCCGATTGTAAACAGAATCAAAAAGACTGGCATAAAATATATAGCTTTGTGTCACGTATCTGGGAGCAAACATTCTTGAAGTCATGCACTGGGTAAATTAGTGTGTATTGTGGGTCCAGACAGATCTGTCAGATTTTTGGTTATCATGGTGGTGACTATGAAGAAGCTGTCTGCTGCAATGTGATTCCATTTAGTCTGGTAGAAATTTACTGCTGCTTTGAAGGAACCTGCTGCCTCTATCTTCAGATCACTCTGAAGGTGTCACATCCCAGAAGACAGCATTCTTCATGGACAGATCTAGTTAATTTGTAGGAGCTACTGCTAAATGTTGCATATTTAGGCCAAATCCAAGCACAAGTACAGACACTGTAATTCCATACTAACCTCTCACCAAGGTTTGTTGAGTCGTAAAGCAACAGTTTCATGCCATAAAATGAAACTCTTAAGAGCAAATACTGGATATTTGCAGGAGACACCACAATTCAAATATTGTAAACAGAACTAATCCCATAAGAAACTTTATGTTGAATTCTCTGTTCTCTGATATATACTAAACAACTAAAAGATTCTGCAGCGTTTATTTGTGGTCACCTTGTGATGTGAATAATGTTCTAACACCTCTCCATAAAGTTTGGAGTAGGGAAGTCACTATGACCATGCTTCCAATATTGTTCTGATTTGGTTTTGTATTCCATTTTCTATTTTAAGGCTCACCTCAAACTGTAATTGATCAGTGACCTTGTTAGACACATCTGTTGCTTGACTTGTGACTTCTTCTTGTTTCTCCATGCTTCCAGTATCGACAGGATGTAGTGCTGTGGACTGAACCTGTTCACTGACTGTGCTGCTGTGTTCTTTGAAAAAGGCAGGTGAATGATCACAAATGTTTGTTCTGTCTAACTCAGGTGCCCTTGATGGGGTTAGTTCTGTAGTATTATTCTGGATTATGGTTTTATTGTTATTTGAGGTGGTAAGTGTTGTAACACCTGGTGGATTTCTGATGCCCTTTGCTAATTTACGTTTAGGGGGAATTGGTGCTTTCGTGATGGTGGAAGTGAATGTGCTTGAAGTAGCACTGGAAGACTCTGCATTAGAGGAAAGAGTTATACCATTTGTTGTGTGTGTCTGTAAATGTGGTGAATCTTCTGTAACCATTCCCTGTGAATTTGGAGTTGAGACATCACCACCTTTCATTATCATCAAGTTAACAGAGTCTTTCATTTCTTCTTCTTTGGATGGGTCTGAAACAGCTGTATTATCTGTTACAGTTTCAGGCCCTTTCGGTGAAACCAGTTGATTTTCTGACATCCTGTATTGAAGATTCAGAATGTTTTCATGACCTGTTGAGCATTTTGGTGATTCATTAATTGCAATAATGTTTTCCATTATAAGTTTTATTTCCTCATTTTCTTCTTCATCTTCATCCTCGTAATCTTCTTCATCCATTTCATCATTTGTTACATATTCTTCATAATCATCATCATCTTCATCTGCACAGTGCTCTTCAAATGAGGGAACACTTTGTACTGTATTTTGTAAAGTTTCTTTCTGTACATGGTATTGAGTGTCTTTGTCACTGACTGTTTCTGCAAATCTTTGTACAGGTGGTGGTTCTATTTTTGTATGATTAAATGTGACATCTAAACTTTCATCCATAGAAATGGTATTGATATCTAAATTTCTGGAAAGTTCCAGTTTTGGACTCCCCTGTTTCTCTTTGAAATCAGATTGAATGTTTGTACTTTCTAGTGCAGTTTTGAGTTCAGGGGATGGATTCAAAATGTCTACATTTTCAAACATGTGGACCACTGTTTCACTAAGCACTCTGCTTTGTTCTGTAATGTCTTCACTAGCATTTGCTGGTTCAGCTAACCTGTTATTTTCTAAAGGATTTGCAGATACATAATTATCTGCAAATATTGAATCTGTGATGTCATATGCTTCTCCCAAAGTCTCGGTTGGTTCCTGTTGTGTTGCTGAACTTGGTAGGCATGGTTCACTCTGATTAGTTGTGTGAGCAGGAGTCTGATTGCTGAATGCAGCCATTAATGAGTCTTTGAATGCTTTTACTTGAGGAATGTCAGAGTAATTGCCTGTCAGCAAATTTAACAGCAGCTGAAATGCTTGTTCTTTAGATGTTACTCCTTCCTCTGCCTCAGGGGATTTAATAGGAATGTGCTGGTCCTCATCTTTGACTGAATCTTTGTCACATACCTGAGTTTCTGTTTGGCCCAAACTGACACTGTTAGATTGAATGTCACTTCCCTGTAAACTCACAGTGCTAATAACCTCTATTGCAGTCTTCAAAGTTGAAGGCTCATCTGGAAGGACTGTTTCAGATTTATCACTCACCGCTTTTTTGTTGTCAATAATTGCGTCACCAGATTCGGTATCAGAATGCGCATCTACAAAGTCTGTTACTGATACATTGTCATCTGTGTGGGAGAGAAATTACAACAAATGTTATTCTTATTAAGTACTGATGCTGCTGTGGACATTACACACATTATGCAGGAAGTCTGCTAGTTATGTCATTTAGATTTGCACTTTTTGCTGTGACATGCTTAACTTGTAGAGGCATAAAGTTAGTTTAACAGTGCAATTTTGAGCAATCATTTAGCCCAGGATTGAGTAATTGCCTTGTAATGTTGTTTCGGTGTAAGTCACTCTTTATGTGAACTCATTCTTGACATAATTTGTAGACTTCCTGTTTCATTGTAAATTGATGACTACCTTCTTCATCAGGGTGTTTCTGGGCAACAGCATCTGATTTTTCATTAGTGTTCACCTTAGTATTCTTCTCCAATAATATTTCCACTCTCATTTTCTGTTCCATTTGGGGGCCCCCAGATCCGCATAAGGAATGGTTTAAGCTGAGTTTTACTGAGCTCCAGATAAGCAGCTTCTATGTTACCATGATTTGCTGTTAGAACAGTTACAATGTCCTCTCTTGTGAAATTTCCACGTGACAACAGATCTGCATACTGTAACAATGCACAGGCTAATTAATATACCGTTTGTTTGAAAGTTAACTACTGTGAAATTAGTAGCAAGAAATCTTATATTTGGATATACATAATTAATTTATTTGTTGGTTAATAAAAATAATTCCAGTGAATGTAGTAGCTCATTATTTGCACTACTGTAATTGCTGCTGGTACCTGGCTCCAATTTTAGCTGGTATCAAATATTAGAGTTTTTTTTGTGATTTCCCTTCTGTACCTTTCCAGACACTTGGTAGGAGAATCCCTTTATCAGAAAGTGGAATGACCACATCCTGTCACTTAAGTTTCCTGTTTCACCACCACAGCATTACCCAGCATTATCATCCCCTCATTATCTGTGATGGACTGACCATCCAGCTCTTCCACAAAATGGTGGAGGAATTGTGGTTCATCTCTACCATTGGCAGTTTGACAAATCCATCTGCTAACCATTTTCAGCAGAAGATTACTCTGGTAGTGAGAAGTTTAAATTAAGAATAAAAGAAAGCATGGTTATATGGTTTAGTGTTACATGTTGCCTGGCTTAAAATTTAACTTATGTGTTGCGACACACTAGACGTATGCTTTTCAGTAATATTTCTTTTTACTTATGTGTAACTGGATTTTTGGTACACAGGACAGCCTTGTTATATGTAGCAGGTTATTTGCTGAAGGTCAAGACACATTTTTCAAATCTAAAATGAACTTTCTAAAGAATAAGTTTTGATAACATTATGTCATCCTTTGTCCTGTGAAAAATGAGTTTTTCCGCTCTTTATCATGAACAGCAGGCTTGATTAAACCGCCATAATTCATCATTAATTAAAGCACTACCCTCCATTTCATCCCTTAATCCTGATAAACATGCATGTGTAGAACTTTATTTTCACAAAAGTAGTTGGTACAAAGTACATGCTGCATATTTTGCATGATAGTTTCTTACACAAATAACCTCTGGTGTACAGCAAAAATGAGTGTTTATCTTATTACTTCAAATTTTATGCCCATATGACTGACTTACTAACATACTAAGTAACTAACTAACCAACTAACCAAATCCATGGAGCAGAGTCCTTGCAAGGCTTGCTAGTTAAGAAATTCTCCACCTTTTATGAAGCCTGAAGGTTTATTACCATGTTCACAAGAGCTCATTACTTGTCCACATTCTGAGCCAGATGAATCCAGTCCATACCCGCCCATCATATTTCTGTAAGACCATTTTAATAGTAACTGTCGTGTATGACTAGGCCTTTATGACCTACAAATGTGCATTGGACTGACATAACCACAAGTGGTATGTTACTGAGTCCAAAGGCTTCTAAGTGCTGAAGTGAGAGGAATTGACCTAAATTAAGAATGGCTGTTTTACCTTGGAATTTAAATATAAAACCATAGATTCTAGTTTATGGGATGGAAGGGTATCTTTTTTTGTTCATAAATGCAGAAATTTGAAAGTTGAGAAGCATTACCTTTTTCTGGCGTTGTTCTACACACTCGGTGACTGCTGCCCACACATTTCCCTTGTGTAAACGTAGAGCGTCACGTGCTTCAGACACAGATATTGTGCCGATGTTGTTTTCTTTGCGTTCATGGCCATAGTTAGTTGCAAGAGTGACCACAGTGTCTATCATATTGCGCCAGTTCTCCTTCAGCCAGTCAATTGGATTCTTGTCACCACAGTGGTTCATTGCCACTTGCAAGTCTTCAGCTGTGAAATTGTGCTGTTCAGCTTCCTAGATGAAAAGAAAAACATAACGTTACAGATGATACCATTTGGATTGTACTGTTGTGAACAAATATGAACTGTGTTTTTAAAAAACAAGGAGTTCTGAACACCCTCTGATAAGCAGTATTAAGCTGATGTTTGTTGTTACATAAGACATCATTTTGGCATCTGAGAAAATAAACAGATTAGCAATGGCACTCATCTCTGGTGTATGTTTTCTCACTTATGCTACTGGTGTGTGTGTGTGTGTCTTTCTACGTATGAGTAATTCTTTCCTTCCTTTATTCCTTGCTTAGTAGGCTGCCCTGTTGTCATGGTAACCATTGTTGCTGTTTTCTGTGAGGTGCACACTATGTCAAAAGGAACTTTGAGTATCACACATGGTTTCCATGGTTACCCTGTATGTTCTCTATAAAATATGTGCCAAGGTAGAAGAAAAGTTGAGCATGAAGCATATAATACAATGTGGCAGAACCAGATGGCAGTATTTTGTTAGATGACATTAATGATGGTTTGCTCTACAAATAAAGGGCTGTTGAAAGCAGCTGTGAAATAGTGTGTGAATATTATCTTAGTCCATCATATGATGGGTTACCAAGTGTTTTCTCTGTAATATAAGTGCTGAGGAAGAAGGGAAGTTTGGTATAAAGCAGATGTTATCTGCTTCTTCTCCCCTGTCTGTCTGTCAGTGGTTAGGTTGCTGGATAATCACAAGTTAGTAGTTGAAAACACTCCACTGCTACTTCATTACTGGCAACTGGTTAGTTTACAAAGCAGTCACTGTACAGTGCCACATGTCTAATTAATAGAAAATTACTTGACAGGAGTCTGTATTAATAAGACTGTGTTAAGAAGTGAACAGATTCAGTTTATTTTGATAAAAAAGAAAACCTCATGAAGGACACACACTTTGGCTAGTGTGTTTGTGTATGTGTGCACATAAAAATTGACAGACTCCATGGAGCAGCATCCTTGTTGTGAAGCTGAAAGGTGTTGAGCTGGTAAAACCCAGTGTTGTACTGTGTTGTCATAAGTCCACCACTGTACCCTATCCTGATTGATTGATTTTATTAATTTCCATTGGATCCAGTACAGGTTTGACAACCAAAGGATATAGAATATGTCATACATCTACCAATTTATATGAATACAAAATCACAGTAATTATATGAAAACAGTCCTTATTATCAACATCATAGTCAAAATTAAATTATTAACATTTGAATCAATACTCTTCCAGTACAATACAATATTGCAGTCACTGATATAGAATATTATGTGAACCACAATTAATATCCCATTACAGCATTTCATAATCTATTATTAAGTATAAAGAAATTCATCCAGACTATAGAAACAATGTATGGTTAAATAAGTCTTCAGTAAACTTTTAAATTTCTTTACATTGTCTGCACACTCTTTAAGATCAGTTGGCAATTTATTAAAAAGTTTCACACCTGAATGTTAGACACCATGTTGGTAAATGGATGTGGATGCAGATGGGAGATGACAATTTTTACTTTGTCTAGTCGATACACCATGTCTTTCATAATTTGTAATGAAATAGACTTTATTCTTCACCACAAATAAAAGTATTGATAAAATGTATTAAGATTGTAATGGCAGTACTCCTAACTGCTTAAACAAATTCCTACATGAATCCCTGCTCCTGCTGCTGTTGTAATTCTTATTGCTCTCTTTTGCAATCTAAAAATTTTCTGACTGTGGTGAATTTCCCTAGAATATAATACCATAAGACATGGCAGAATGAAAAAGAGCATGATAGATCATCATTACAGATATCTGATACATATATGGTTTAACAGATCTTAACATATAGCAGACAGAACTTAGCTTATTTATTAATCCTTCAGTATTCTTACTCCAGGACAAGGTGCTATCTAAAATTAAGCCAAGAAATTTAGTATGGGAAACATTTGAAATTATTATTATTGTAATATGTAATCTTATTTTTGTATTGAATGGAATTTTTTGTTCTAAATTGAATGCATAATGTTTTTTCATAATTTAGTAAAAGTAAATTTGATTGAAACCATTTGTTCACAATTTGAAAAGTTCTATTCATATTCATATTTAACTCATCAATGTCATGATGAGTAAATAAAATGCTGGTGTCATCGGCAAACAAGATAGGAAGACAAGTTTTATTCAAGATCAATGGAAGATCATTTATGTATATCAGGAACAACAAGGGACCCAGTACAGAGCCCTGAGGCACACCATGATGAATTTGTGACCATTTTGAGGTTATAAAATTATGAGAAATTTTTGCAATTTATGAACACTCGCTGATATCTATCTTTTAGATATTGAGTATAAAGTGTTTTTTCTTTACCTGTTATTCCATAGAACTCCATTTTTGCCAAAAGTATATTATGATTGGCACAGTCAAATGCTTTTTTGATATCACAGAATATACCTGCTGCTCTTGACTTGTTGTTCATAGCTATTAAAATTTTATTTATTAGGGTAAACATGGAATTTTCCATTGTCATATTTTTTTGAAAACCATATTGTTCTGAACTTAGAATATTATATGTAGATAAATGAGTCATACATTACTTTTTCAACAATTTTTGGAAAAGATGGTAGAAGTGAAATCGGTCTATAATTCGGCATGTCACGTTTATTACTTTGTTTATATAAAAGCTTCACAATTGAGTATTTTAATCTATCTGGAAATTTACGCGTAGAAAGTATTTTGTTACATATAAAATTTATTGGTGTACTTATGTATGGAGAGCTTGATTTTAAAATTCGCATAGGAATTTTGTCATATCCAACAGAGTCCTTTGTCTTAAGTGAACTAATTATGTTTTCTATTCCTTGTCTTGTGAATGGCTTACTAATCATATGTGGATAATTCCTAGGGTAAGCTTGAGACAAAAGGTCATAAAATTTTCGTTGTCAACATTAGAAGAATTATTATCTATGCCATTATTACCATTTACGTTAGTGGTTATTGAGTCAGTTATTGTTAGAAAAACATTCAGTGTCTCAGGAATATTTTGTTTACCATGTCCAATACTATTACTTACAATACGGTGTTAGATAGCATCATGTTTTACAGCACATCCAGTTTCTGAGTTAATGATCTGCCATGTCGTTTTTAGCTTATTTTCTGAGTTACTAATATATTTATCATATGTCAATCTCTTTGCTGTTTTAATAACATTAGCTAGAATTTTACTGTAATTTTTATAATATATTATTAAGGTTGAATTCTTGGTATACTTACAAGCTATATATCAATCTCCTTTATGTCTACATGAAATTCTGATTCCAGGGATGATTTAAGGAGTTTGTGGAGCTATCCTCTTTTTTCTAGTTAGTGAAAAACATGAATAAGATATTCTCAAATAAATATTTAAAAATGAATTAAAATTTCATTTACATCTTCCCCATCAAAAACTGTATCCCAGGTTTCATAGCTTAATTGGACTTGAAAATTCACAATAGTATCTTTATTTATTAATCATTTATAGATAATTGGATAATTTTTAGTGTAACATACAGTTAGATCTAACGTTAGAAGCTGAGCTTTGTGGTCTGACAGTCCATTATGAAAAGGTTGGATTTTGGTAGATCGTATTTATCAATATTAAGAAATATATTATGTATGGCTGTACTTGTCTCTTCAGTGATTCTAGTAGGGAACGTAACAGTATTAGTAAGATTATAAGTTTCGAGTAATGCATTCAGTTGTATAACTCTATCTGTGTCTTTTAAAAAATCAATGTTAAAATCGCCACATAAGATGAAGTCCGTTTTTGTATTATAAAGAGTGCATAATATAGAATCTAACTAAGCAATAAAATTATTGAAATTCCCTAATGGTGATCTGTATACAGTCAAAATACATAGTTTACTAAAGAATACATCCAATTGAATGGCACATATTTCTATATCCTGATCTATGCAATATCTATCTAAATTTATGACAGAAAAAGTTGTATTTCTGTGAATAAGCATGTATACTTCACCCTTTAACATATGTTTCCTACAATAGTATGAGCCTAATTGGTAATTTTCTGTATTCAGTGAGTGAATTTCCATCTGAGTTAAGTGATGTTCCGTCAGGCATAATAGTACTGGTAGACTGTATAATAGGTGATATTCTAACTCATCTAATTTGGACCTTGATCCCCTAATATTTTGAAGAAATATGGATAATGATATATTATCAATTCTTTGGTGTTTACTTTTTCAACTGTTGTTGTCTGTACTTATCGGGGCTGAATGTCTATTTATGTCGGTATCCATAAAAAATCCTTAGTTCTAGTTACAGGTATTTGTTTCTGTCTCCTTGAAGATCTACAATCATTATTTAGAGTTTTAATGATCACAAGCTGACACTATTCTTTTTCTTGTTCCTCTTCTACTTCCTCTGTTTCTCTATCTTCTTTTTTTTCCTTCCTCTTCTTCATAAGTGTTCAGATGATTCTCTGTCCATTGGATATGAATAAGAGATGGCTGTTGTACACTTATTATGGAAGTGATATTTTCTTTTATCAATGCAGCCATTTTTTCTTTTCCATTCATGTTTAGGTGTAATCCATGTTTTGTAAAATCACTCCTAGTTATCGTAGTTTCTACTATACCTGAATGTTGCATCACTTTCATCATTTTCTTAAGTTTATGGTTATATACTTGTATTTCCTTATTAATACAAGATAATCAATTTAAATCAAATCTATGCAGAGCTGTCATTACAAGAACATTAGTCTTTGTATGAGGATGGACAAATTCTCTAATATGTTTAAGGCCAATGTGTGTTTCATTCTTATTAATGTCATTAGCACCATTCCATACAACTACTACATCTTCTTTACCCAAGTTATTAATTTATTTCTCAGCCAGTGTCTTGGTAGTTTCATTTCTAGCTCCAGGTATTACTGTGCCAGTGACTTCACATGATTTCCTCATTATATTACCTAATTCAGCGGCGCAGCCCTTGGCATGACTGTCGCCGATTATAACAATTTTGTGTTTTTTTTATGTTTATAATGTGAGTGAGTATTAAGTTCTGTCTTATAATGCTGATCACAAAACTGTTTCTGTATATCATCATCACTTTTTAGGTTATCCAACACAGCATAACAATTTGTTAAAACAGGAATGACTTCCTGTTGATGGTTTAATTGCTTATTATTAAATTTCTTGAGTGCCAAGGGTACCTGTTTCCATATTGTATTGGAATTCACCTCACGTACCAGTATTCCCTCCCGAGTTTTGCTTACCATTGATAACGCTCTGATGCAGGTTACCATATTGAATATCTTCATAGAGTATTTGAACATTTTTTTTAGTAGAACTGAGTTCTAAAAGAACTTCATGCAATTTCTCTTGAAGTTTGATACAACACTCACAATCAGCACCATTATGCATTTCTCCTAAGGTCACTTTTGGTTGGGCCTCACTTAAATCGTTACACACTGCATCTGCCATGGTGAATGAACCAGATGAATTCAGTCCAGTTCCTCACATTGTAATAAGGAAGTGGGAAAGATAGTGGACATTGCAAGTCAAAGTTCATGGTACATTAAACCAGGGGTGCACAAATCTGGGGTGCCAGGTTGCCATGGTGACAATTTTGTACAGTGGTCCCTAATATTTTTGGGTCCTTAGTATGGAATTTGCTTCATGTCACCCTTCTGGCATCCAGAATTTTGATGTGGCTCCTAGATTTTTCGAAAATCTGTGCACCCCTACCCTAAACCACAAATTCTGTGTATATAATGAGTCTGCTTTCTGTATGAAATGTTACCAATCTACATTATAGCACTTACCCTGAGCAATCTGACTAATTCAAGGCCCTGAGTTTTCATTGCTTCTGTGCGTTGCCTGTGTACTAAATTTTCCAACACAAAATAATCTTGTCGGTTCATCCCAAGTTGACTTTCTGGGGGTTGGGACCCAGCACGACTGCCAACACTGTGGCGACGTCCTACACATTCAGGCTGCAAACAAGAAGATGTTGCAATAATTCAGACAAAGTGTACTAGCTTCCCCTTATGTGTGTACATTCCATTAATTAGCAATAATGACACTGAAAACCACACCTTTTATTCTTTTACTGACTCTAAAATTCATTCTTTAAATATTATTTCCTTATGGTTAAAATGTGGAGCATGTCCATCATTTAATCCTGTAGTTTAAGTCTGTGTGACTCGGTAGATACTGGAAAGGATACAGACATTGGCAGCATATATGTAGAGTGGAAATGAATTTTTCACAAATGTGTGTGTGTGTGCTTGTATGTGTAATTATCTCACACCCTTAAATAATTATGATATCCAGGATCTGCAGGGAAAGAAGTTCTCCTGTTTTCCCATTGGTCGTTGTGATGAATATCAGTATTGCTCCTGCTTGCATCTGAGATTCGTTTGTGGTCCATAAATGAACGGCGTTTCCCCTCTTGAAAGTCATCTCTTCTAAGATCACTGGAAGTCCCTCCAAAATATGAACCAAGGTTGTTTCGTTCACCATACATAAGTACGTCATCATCAAGAAGTCTGCCTCCAAAGTGAACAGGACTTGGGTCCCTTGAAGTTGACAATGGCAGACTCTGCAACAGAACCCATATCACAATTGGAGTTGCATGGTAAAAAAAAACAGATCCATATTATTCATCTTATATTTGAAATTTTAAGAAGGGTGCAGTTTTGAAAGACATTGTTTACAAACTTATTTCTAGTATACTTTATGGAATTCTTCATAGAGACTGGCTCTTGTGTATTGTTTCTTTGTTTACTTAATTGACAGCACTAACTAACGAATTAACTAACTCCATGGAGCAGAGTCCTTCTTGAGAAGCTAGCAGATCGTCAGCTAGGCAAGAAATTCCCCGCGTTTTGTGGAACCCGAAGGTTTATTACCGCACTCACAAGAGCCTGCCACCTGTCCCTATCCTGAGCCATATCAATCCAGTCCATGCCCCCCCATCCCACTTCTTGAAGATCCATTTTAATATTATCCTCCCATCTATGCCTAGGTCTTCCAAGTGGTCTCCTTCCCTCAGGTCTCCCCACCAAAATCCTGTATGCACCTCTCCCCTCACCAATACGTGCTACATGCCCCACCCACCTCATTCTTCTTGATTTGAATACCCGAATAATATTTGGTGATGAGTACAGATCATTAAGTTCCTCGTTATGTAGTCTTCTCCACTCCCCTGTTATCTTGTCCCTCTTAGGCCCAAATATCCTCCTCAGCACCCTATTCTTGAACACCCTCAGCGTATGTTCCTCCCTCAATGTGAGCGGCCAATTCTCACACCCATACAAAACAACAGGCAAAATAATAGTTCTGTATATCTTAATCTTTGTATTCTTGGATAGCATAATTGACAGCACTGTGACTAATAAGTCCCTTAAAAATGTGTTGCATGAATGGCTGGCTTGTGAAATGGTCCTGTATTTTAGTGATGTGATACATTTGTTGTTTATAATAATGTGGACCTAAAATTTATGGCAGGCCTGTTCAGTATGTCTGATGGATGACACAAGTGATTATGGTTTTATTTCGAATGTTGACTTATGTGTCCTTGATTGTCAATCTGAATTGGTTCCTAATTTAAAATTTGGGCTAAGATATGTCTTTGAACCTATAATTGAAATTTTAGATGTAAATGTATAAAAGATGTTTAGAAATTTCTTTATTTCAATTTACACTATTTGTAAAGTAGGTTTACTATTTTAAATGATCCATAACATACATAAACTACATGTATTTTTAAATCTTAATATTTTACATCTGTGCATTGGTTCACAAATGTTTGTAATATCTTGATGTATCCATTCCTTGTAACGCATCTCCCTGAGGATGGCCACATGAGTGGCTGAAACGTGTAGGAGGTATACTGTGTTTATAATATATTTTCATACATTTATGTGTATTTGTTGGTTATAACTACCATAGCTATGTTTACTATTTAGCTTAGTTTTTGTTCTATATGTACCAACTTACTGGACAGTGTCAGTGATTATTTTGTACATTAGCTGTCATTTCCCCATGATATGGCAAATTTAAGTTATGTTCTCTGAATGTAATAAATTTAATAAGCTTTAAAAGCAAATTATTTAACCTTGAAACATCTGCTTGCACCTATCATTCCAAAAATGTCTGTCTCCAATAAAATAACTTTACAGGCAGTCAGTACATCAGTGTATCAGTTATATTTTCAATGATGTTCATTTTAATTACATTCAGGTTTGTTGCTTTGATATCAAAGTAGGTCTCCTTACAATAATGTATTTTCCAAAACATAAGACACCCTCCCCCTTTGCAAGGATCAGTTTTCAGAAAAATGCTTATACAGAATGCATTGCATTTTGTTGCAATTACAGTATAAGGTGATCCCCACTGTTCAGATAATGAATTAGGAAAAAATTCTCATCTTATGTTTGGGTAAGTACGGTTTTTTCAAATCATTTTGAATATTCTGTTTTACCATAAAACATCAGACCATATTTTTGCAAAGTGGATGTATTTTGTAAAAGAAAGTAACCAACTGGCTGAAGATTAATATATAGTTTTAAATTGTCACTCCATGTTTAAAGATTATTGGTCATTGTTAACAGAAACTTGCATGTGGTGAGTGTGGAAGATATACGTCCTCTTATGTGAATATTCTAGTGTCATCATAAAGTGGAGCTTTAAAATTGCTCCTAAATAATTTATCACTTAATTTTTGAAAACATGAAATGTATGTCATGCTAGATAACCAATGCCCTGACATGAATATATAGGTTGAGAATAATTTTGGAGCTTAACAGCCTTAATTATCCAATTTGTCCATATTATGAGGAATGTTTAGTCCCTAACTAGATGTGAGCAAAAGAAATCTATTAGCATGTACAGTAAGCAGAGTGTGTTAGTGAGCCATACCTGAGCCTCACTCATGAGTGATTGTCGGCTTTGTGAGCGGAAGAGGTAGTGAGGAGTACGTCCCCAGGTGTCGTCAGCTGTCTGTGTGCTCATATGCAATGACATGGTGCGTTTGAGCCTTCGTGCTGGTTTATACACTTCATCCTGCTCATGCCTATTGACCGGTGATATGGCAGCATCACTTCGCCCTGACATGCTCATCACTTTCTGAGGCACTTCATATGTCTGTTAATACAGAAATGAGGTGCCTGTCTGTACCTGTAGCTTTGTTATGCAGCAGCAAGCTTCTGATGTTTGGGGTGGTAAATCAGTAGTTTATATTAAAAGGTCAGGTTTGAAAAGTCTTTAGTCATTGGTAAATAACTTACATGTGTTAATTGTATCCATGTTAGTTTGTTCCCAGTTACAGATTATAGTGTGACTTCAACTGAATAATACTGCTCATGTAAAAGTTACAGATAGAAAATTCAACATTTGTTTCCATTTTGTTGTATATCTAATAATAAACATTTCAACCTTCTAAGTATGACTGCAGTACATTTAAGCAGTTGGCTGTAATAAAATCTCAACATATTTTGACCCATGTGGGTCATCTTCAGGAGGCCTCATAAGAAACATCAAATATTACCATTCACAAATCTCATGGTATTTTGCATTTTTTATGGGGCCTCTGATGATAAGTCACAGTGGCACAAACATATTGAAGTATTAAGAGGTTCAAATAACACATTGCTTAAATGTAGTTATTATTAAATATATTAGATCACATATATAAATTATGTTGTTAGTTTAAAATTTATGAGTTTTACATTTTTGAATTAAATACAAATAAGATTATGATCTGATAATTCCATGTTTTAGAAATGTAATATATTCTTGTCATTGACTTGAACTTGAGAGTGTTTCACAGCAGTGTGCAAGGAGAACCTTTGATGGGGACACTGAATGGAGTGTGCCTAACTACATATGGCTGTATAGTAGCCTGTTGAATCCTTTGATGGGGACACTGGATGGAGTGTGCCTAACTACATATGGCTGTATAGTAGCCTGTTGAATCCTTTGATGGGGACACTGGATGGAGTGTGCCTAACTACATATGGCCGTATAGTAGCCTGTCAAATCCCATGCTGTTGCAGTTTACATTTTCTTTTATCAAAATATATGAGTGTGTATATATATATATATATATATATATATATATAAATTAGATTGAATGTCCAGTCTTTTATTTTAAAATGAAGAACTTAATGTGTTTGGGCATGCACACAATACTGTTTGATATAAAACTTAAGAATTCCATATAGGGATTCTTAGGGTACAGATTTTTCCAAAAATGTACCTTAGTAATAACCAGGGCTCAATAAAATGCTAACCTTTGACAAGTGAAGAATCAAGGCTGATGAGTGGGAAGTCTTTTGATTTATTCATTTATATTTTCTCCAACTCTGTTTCGACACGTGTATTATTATTAAATGGAGAATTTGAACAGCCAATTATGTCTTGTGTATGTGTGTAACATAAGAAACAGTATTTTATATATCATGTATGTGATGTGATGCTAAGTAGGCTGGTGTGGCATAATTATGTCAGCAATGGTAGACACAGTTTCTCTTGGAGAAATGTCTGGTGAGTAGAATTTTTATCTGACTAACTGAGCCAACATTTGTTGACCCCCTGTAACAACGTAAATAATGGAAATACAAATCAGGTAAATATATTTTATTTGTATGAGTGTTGGACAGAAAGTAATGCCTCCTGTCTTTTTATTTCATGCTGCTTGCAAGTCAGACATGCAGAAATTTCGCAGAACTGTACTATAACTTTGCTGAAGGCATAGTTACTTTTCAGTGTAGTCTGAATCTTTGACAGCAGTGGTCTTCTGTCTTTGAACAGGAGCATATATTCCTGCATGCTGAAAGTTGTTCTCCTTCCTGTGCAGCCACTGGTGGACAGCATTCGCAGTACCTTGTCATCCATGTAGTTGTGTCCTCACAGGCTACCTTTCAGAGGGTCAAGGTGAGAATTTGATAGTGCTTAGTCAAGACTGCAGGGTGGGTATGGCAACAATGTTCATCTAAATTTTGTTATGGTCTCAGTGGCATTCACACCTGTGGGTGGCCTGGCTTTGTCATTGGGAGAACAATACTTCTGACATTTTTCTTGGTGTTTCAATATAGCAGTCAGAGTTTACTGTCATCTTGCTGGGCTAGTAATGTGACAATAACACCTTTGTCATCCCAAAAGACTGTAGCCATGATTTTTGCTGTTGACAACTTGCTCTTAAATTTCTCCTTCCTTGGGGATGTCATGTGGCACCACTCCATTTATTGTCGCTTGGATTTGGGTTGCAAATGGTGGATCCAGGTTTCATCCCCTGTGACAAACTGCAACAGGAAGCCTTCACCTCCTGTATTGTGGTGGTGCAAAAGATCAGTAGCGATGGCTTTCCCTTCCTCTTTGTGTGCATCTGTCAGCATTTGTGACACTCGTCAAGCACAGATCTTAGAACAGCCAAGCTCTTCAATAATTGCCGTGACACTGCCTTTGTGAGTAGGTAGGGTGGGGCATAATTCATCTGTTGTTATGCAGTAGTTTGCATGTATCGGTTCATCAACCTGCTGGATGTTGTCAGGCATTACTGCAGTGCAAGGGCGACTACTTTGTGGATTGCATGAAGTTCTGCTCCTGCTGTTTCAGCTTCTTTAATCAGTCTTACCCGCTGAACAATACTCATGTTGATAGTTGCTTAACTATACACTTTGAGCAAACATTTGTGAATGCAAGTCAGCTTTTCACTTTTTGCAACAAACAACTCAGTTGCTGCTCATTGTTGCAAATGCATGTAGATCTCTGCCATTTTGTAATCAATTGTGGTGCCGCCAGCTATCAAGTGAAATAGTTGCAAGTACTAGGAAATAATTGATAATTTCAGGGGCTGCACTGACACTGGTTATTCCCATAAAATTAGAATGTAGCGAGACAAGAAAATAGGAAACATTTCATTTTGACTGCGCCTCACAGGTCTTTCAGTTTTGTGTTATTTTTTGCAGATTGATTTGAAGCTTGTTTGATTTTTGCGTTGTGAAAATAATGTGCAATTTGTACCTGTTACTCTACTGAATACATGCCAGATGTATAGTATATGCTTTATTATGGTGATTGCAGTGGTGTTCATTTTATGTTTCTTAATCTGTGTTTGATGTTAATAGAATCCAGATGTTCATAATCTCTGTCCAATTCCATGAAACTTGTCACCCCGTTCTTTCTCCAAAATATTAAATCATCACTCTTTGATAGCACTTTCTTCTGATTAATGACAAAGCCTCACTCTCCTTATGACACAATGCTTGGTCTTCCTTGGCTTTGGTTTGTAGTCCACTACATGGAAAGAAATTGTAATTTTTACTACTGTACTGTTTGTGTTGGATGAACTGAAATTATATATACAGTGCTGTGCACATCTTTTTCACTGTAGCAAGTAAACAAAATGGGAACTTAGTTTTATGAATCAGGAGCTTTAAAATTATAAGAAACATTCTATAATCTGTAACAGTAAGGATATTACTGGGAAATTAACCTTGTTTTAACAAGTCATGCAATGAAGAAATCCTTTACACTTTCAGAACACGTGATTCGTATTGACCAATGTTAATGACATCAAAAGCAAAGAAGAAATTTGAAGGAAAAAAATAATAGTAATAAAAAGAATTAAATTTGTAAAGTGTATGTGAAGAACTTACTAGAATGGGTGTTAAGTTGTTGCAGAGCCATACCTGAGTTGAGATGCTTTGTGGTGGAGGTGATGTGCCAGTAGACGTCACCATTTTAGGCTTGCATGAAGTTTCAGAATTTATTTTGGTCTTAGATTCTGTTGCCGGTATTTCAGTATTAGAATTTATCGTCTGAGTTTCTATAGCAGACGGAATACCAGTTGATGTGACAGTTGATGGAACTGGTTTACTGTCTGTTATGTGCATTGGAATCTCTCTAGGTGGTGATGGTCCAACCGCTGTTGACACAGTTATCTTCTGGGCAGGTAGACTTGCTGGAGGCTTAGGTATTTCCTTTAAACTATCACTTATAGCAGCACACTCTTGATTACTAACTACAGGTAATGGAGATGGTGTTGCTACTGAGAGCTGAGAATGAGAGTCGGAGGATGTTGTGGTGAGTCTGTCTGAAGGGGCAGATGGAACAGATTTAGTCTCAGACAAGGAGTCACTTAATTCAGTGTGGCGAGAATTTCTCTGCGCCATTTCAGATGTCTTCGCACCTTCCAGAATTTCCCCTATAAAAGGGTTAGATTGTTAGCTTAAAAAAATTGTATACACAATTTGCTATTATAAGATGTGTATTGTGTTCCAAAGAAGATATATTATTTTTGACTACAAAACAAAATGCTTGTGTAAAACTCTGAGTAACTCATATATAACCTGTTTTAAATGCTTAATTAAAATGGAAACCTGCTAATTCCACACATGTTGTACCCATACAAGTTGAGTAATATTTCTTAACTTTTAAATTTAAAAAGCATGAGATATAAAGTTTTTGCACTAAGTCTTAACATTTCTGTGAGAACTTTGTCCCAGGCCAAAATGATATTTTTCTGGAAGTCCTACCTTTCCTCTTACTTTTAGTTGAGTCTATATCTGATGATCTCATTTGCACACCTTCATAGGGATCTTCCTCAGCATCTACAGCTTTGTCTGCTTTCTGTGTAATCCTCAGTTTGTTGAATTTTGCAGCAACATAACCCTCATCAAAAGGGATGTCACTATAGTCATCACTTGTAGGTTGAGGCTGTTGTTTGGCTGTCAATTCACTGTGACGCCGTTGCCTACTGGTTCTTGTATCATTGTAATCCATGTTGCTGTGACTGTTGATACTCTTTACACTGCTGCGTCTGAAACTTGTGCCACTGCTTGTATTTTTCTGGCTTCTGGTTTGTGTATCAAAACTATTGGTAATTCCACTACTGTCAGAATTTTTTTGTCTTAGTCTGCATCGACGTTGTGGATCTGTCAATGGTCTCTGTGGCAAACCTGTTGGTGTCTTGCAGCAGACGGCACATACCCTGGTGCCAGCACGATTGACATATGTGCAGTGCTCACATTCCCATTGATGTGTAGGAATCACAGGTTTTACAGGAGGTAGCTCTGATTCCTCTTCAGGCTCTTTTTTGAGATCATTGTCATTAATATCTTGTTCATCATTCTGGATATTTTCGAGGTATTCTTCTCCAGAACTTTCAGAAGTGTCATGGTGCTTAAGCTGAGACACCTTAGCCAGGTTTTGTTGTGTATGACTGTGGTTTGATCTTGAGATATGCGATTTCCGTGATGTTGTGCTAGGTGCTGGTGATCCTGCCTTGTGGTATTGCTGACTGGTCTTGAGGTTTGAAGCTGGGGATGTCACTCTGTTCAGCTGGGTAGATTTGACACTAAGAGTTGGGGATGCAGGTTTCCTGCATTGGCGTTGTTGTGTGGACTTTGTACTGTGTGCAGGTGATGCACGTCTGCAATCACTGAGACCCGTGTGTGTGGAGGAAGCATGTTGTTGTTGTTGTTAGGCGCATTAATGCTCATTTGTGATGCACTCATGCCTAGTGGGTATGCTCCTGGGGGTGAGGTGGGGTACATTCCTGGTGGTGGGCCATGCCAGGTACCCATGTTGTTGGCACCTCCACCCCACATAGGGACAAACCCACTACCTTCCCCACTGGTATAACCAGATGCAGGGATGTTTAAACTTAAGTTACTGGGTGTTCGTCCAGGTGGGCTACCAAATTCCCATGGGTTGTTAGACACCCAGACCATGCCATGATGACAACTTGGACAATTCAGGTGGGCCATAGACTGTGCCTGTAAATAGTGCACATTGTAATTTTTCTCAGAACAAACACAATGTGTAACAGTGCAGATTATCATATTGTCATAAACTTATAACATGGGGCTATATATTTTCATGTAAATTTCATTATTGTATAATAAGATGTTACATGGGAACTTTGGGCTACATAATAAAATTTGTTCTTAGGAACTCCCTTTCATATTTTGGGCATTTATATTGGTAGAAGCATACAAATAATGAGAGGCAATATTGCTTGTTATTGCTGTTTTGTATTCAACTTTAGTTCTGCTCGATTTGCATTGTGTGTTGAGCAGTAAGCAGTTGTGTGGAGAGGAAGTAGCAAAGATTTCTACCTGTTGCACTGTGTGGAAATTTGGCTGTGGTTGTGGTGGAAAATTCCCCATTCCATGTAGATCAGCTACAGAGCTGCTCTGTATGAGCCCCCTGCCAAAAAATCCATTACTTCGCTGAGAAGATGTTGATGGTGGAGACTGGAATTCACTGGTACGACGACGAGATAGTGTTGCCAGTCCAGAAATGTCACTTGAATTATATCGCGTCCTGGAGCTTGTGTCAATGCCAGATGAGCCAGAAATACTGCCTGAGCGGTTTCGTAGGCCCCACTGTTCAGCTTCCCAGTCTGGATAACCACTGTCCCTACTTGGTGGCTGCAGACAAAGTTTTCTTTGACTTTTATATTCAAACACTTTTAACAAAAGCAATGGACATACTTTGAAGAAAATTACTTAAATAGAGTAATGGTTTTATTACTGTGGCACTGAAATTTGACATTGCTCATTGTACATATAAATAAAATATAACAGTGTAAGAACATTATGTTACAGGGACTGGTTCTGTCTCCATGTTCAGGTATCATTAGCTACAACTAGTCTTCATCAGTGGTCCTGTACCCCTCATTATTACTGTCTCAGTATCTGAGGGATGTTTAATTTCATGTACATTATAAAAATAAAATGTTCAGATTTGTTGTATTTTGTACTCTTACCCTTTCATTTTCTCTTATTATTGTGTACTGAGTGAAGTGTCTCCTTTAGAGACCAGTCATGTTAGTGTACCAGTAACACAAGTCTTGAATTGAAGATGCAATTAGATTGGATTCCTATGGAGTGAATATTAACCTGACTCAGTGTTCAACAGACATGTATGCTTAAATTTTCAAGGAATGCGAGGCAGGAATGGCCTTCTCATTCAAACCCGTGTGTGACATGAAATATTTGGTCATTTGTTTGAAGTTTTTTTTTTAATATTTTGAAATTTTGTACCCATAAGGGTTTTCATAGGAAACTCGTTTGTGGTGTTGTGTCAAGGCTTGGTGGTACAGTGTTTTCTCCAGCAGCCCATGGTTTCTATGCTGGGGGGATTGAGTGTTGTGTCGACAGGATGCCTGCCTCAGCACCCATGGGACTGTTTTTAATGACATGTACTCCTTTGCTCACAACAGTCCCAAAATGGGTTTCGGTTGAATAACCCCCATACTTAGTGATAAGGAATGGGGCAGGTGGACAGAAGTGTTTTTCTTAACTTCCGTAATTCATGTGGGAGTTTTAATTCCATGTTGATATTTTCCTGTAACAAGCTTTGTATTAAATTTCACTAAAATCTGTTAGTGGAGTTAAGGATTGAAACATGCAACAAATGGATGGACAAACCTGCGTAACTTGTCACGTCTGAAGTTCAAGAGGCAGATTTGGGGAATTATTTTGGACTTGTGTTATTTGAAAAGAGATCCAGAATTGCTTGTGTCCTGTGTAAAGATTTTGGATTATATGATTGTAGCATTTCTTTGTAATGTGCCAACAATACTGGGTCCACTACATACCAGTTGTTGATCAGGCAAGTTGGTAAAACTGCTGTTTGCCATGCTGTTGCTCCTGCCTCTTTGTTGCCTTATTTCATTTTCTCGTTCATTTTCACTGTGCTTGTTGTTCATTTCCACAACCGTAAGTGGAATGTTGGCAGTGGTACCCCTCATCGTGGCCTGATGTTGACGATAGCGCTGTTGCAATGTTCCCATACGGTCAGCCATTTGTGGTTTGGGTTGGTGTGTCTGCTCAGGTGGAACTGAACTCAATGTTGGAGGGCTTGGAGCCATACGATCAAAGTTGTCTCTCACTGCTGCTGGGAAAACCAGAAGTATGTCAGATGGAATCATGTGTCATCGTGTGCTATTGCAATTGTCATTACAATTACTCTTAGTCATGCCATAGAAACTATAGTTTTTCTTTGGAAGACACTTTGAAGCTACTTAGAAGCAAAATTAATAGTTCTTTATTTTAAATGTTTATGCAAGAAGTGGGCTTACTATTTTTTTTTTTTTTTTTGAAAGATTATCAGGACTGTTGAATAGTGAGAGTTAGTGAACATATAAACATGATGATTTTTTTATGTCTTTGGAAGAAAGTTTCCACACTGGAATACTTACTGACATTATTTTATCAGTATCTACTGTTTACTTTTAAAAAGCTAGAACACATACCAAATAACAAAGTGAGCTAATTCAAATCTTTTGCTGGTCCAGTAATTAAAGTTAAGAAAATTTCTGCATTTGAGAATATCATAACAATAGTCGTTAATTAAATTAAACTGATCTTACAATTGTAGTCATGCTTAAAACCAGATTCGTGAAGCCATGCAGTGGTGAAGAATTCATTTTCTTGCACAACTTTCCATCAAAACACGAATGACATGCTAAGAACCTATACAGTCTCACATTTATCACCAGGAACTGAAGTACTTCAAAGTGCCACAAACACTTGTGACCTTGAACCTAAGTATTATGTTGTTGTTTATAACCAACCTTACAATTTTGTAATGACAGATACAGAAATGTGCTGATTGTTTTTAAAATGTTTTATTATCTATGAACTGCTAGAAGAGAAGTAAATCCTTGTATGGTTTGAAAAAGTCTTCTTACTCTGGAATTTGTTAGGTGGTGGCGGTAAAGGCCTGCCACCCATCATCCTTTTCAAGCTTCCCATCTTATCCTTGATTGAGAAATCCTTCTTGGGCAGAGTTGGACCCTATTTTAAACAAGACAATACATCATTGTATATCTGAATACACACAGAAACAGAAAACCTTAGTCCTTCAGTTAGCATTCTTGGATGTCTTCTGTCATCTTTGAAGTTCTCTGATTTATTTGTACTTTTCTGAAGTCAGAACTTGCTGAGTGCACTGTTGTGTTACAACTTGAAGGTATTGCATGCCTTCAAGAACTGTGTAGATGTCTTTGGTACGTACTGTGCATCATGTCTTGCATTATTTTTTAGGAATACTGAAGGTGCTATGTAAGTTTGTAGCTTTCACTGTCACTAAATACATTGAAATGTTTTTGGATGATCAACTGTTACATACTGACATGGCTGATTTACCTGACGAGACTAAACTGCACTAAAGGCATAATCTGGTTGAAAGTTTCCCTACAGAAGGTCTCATCTCTTAATTACTTTTTACAGTAATATTTAACCATTTACTTTTGAGTTACTGTGAAAGTTCATTGGTTGTTTTACTAGGCTTCTGACAATACATGAGATCAATCTGGTATATGAGTAAATGGAATTACCATCCCTCTGTACAGTTTTCAACCTCAAGGACCATGTAGTGAAAATATTCTAATAAAGTAGGTGAATAACATACATAATTTTAAAAAAGCAATTGGAAGTATAATATTTAAGGAGTTCGCTATGTGCAGATAACTGAATGATTGTGCCATTCAATGAGAATAAGCTGCAGAGATCAATAAATGAATGTCATCAAAATAATAACTACAGTGTTAAAATAACCTAAGAGGCAACTAAGGTCAAAGCATGCTGGTAAAAATATAATCTCTGAATAAAAAACGTTGTTGAAGACAAGATGTTAGAAAGTGTCAAAGGATATGCAGTACTCATTTGAATAAGATAAACAGTAATGGTGTTACAAAAGACTTAACATATTTTGTTACAGGATACTAAAATTAAGTCACAGAACAGAAATGGACAGGACATCTAGACAGAAAGCCAGAAGTTTAAAATTAATTTTAGTCACATCCATTAGCAGGAAAAATGCTGGTAGAGCTCCTTAACATTGGACCTGAGTCAGAACAGGCAAGAAAGAGTCTGTCACTGAAAGTTAAGGAGTCCTGTAGTTTAAACTGGAGGTATGCAGGTGCAGAGATCTCTACTGCAGCTGTTACTTGGAGCAGTGCATGGATTTGATCTTATGATTATTGTTTATATATTTCGCGAACTTGTGATGATCTCTACCACCAGTAATGTTTTAGACCAAGCAGATTTTATGTTGACAGTAGATGCATTTCTCAAGAGTTTTTGTTTATTTGTGTTATTAAGAATTTATACATTGTACTTGCATCTAATTTTCGTTATATAAATTGATGGGCCACATACTTTTTTCATACTGATAGTTATAATTCGTAAGTTAAAAGTTAAACTAAATGAAATTACATCTTAATGTTGTACAGTAGTTACAGTTTTATAACAGCACCAACCTGAGGTTTAAACACTTTTCATTTGACAGAAGGATGAGCTGTTTGAGGCAAACAACAAGCAGTTTAACAAGAACAGTCATCTTAACACTTTGTATTCCTACTGTACAAGCAGGTTTACTGTGTCTTTGAATGGCATCAGCTGTAATTCTGGATTGGTAGTAATTATTTCAATGAAATGTTCATTTACACAACATAACTTTTAGTGGCGATCACATGATGGATCAAAATACAGCTGAAAGCATTTAGGTTAATGGAGACCTAGAATAATTTTTCAAGTTCAAGTTTTAAATTAATCTCTTGAAGTTTTGGAATATTGATTTGTAAAATCTACTTACCTCAAAACAATCAACTGACAAGTAGAAATTGACTACTATTAACGATGGCTGTCTGTCAATAAGTTTTCATCCAAACCCCCTTTATCCCCTGATGCAGTCAGTGCAGGTTTTCTTAAGCAGGGCAGTCTTCCTTCTTATTTATAATTCACTCTTATTTACAGACCTACACTTTGCTTGCAGTGCTTTTATTGAAAACATGATATACTTCTTTTTGTATCAGTTAAGTACAATGAAAAACAGTGAAAAGATTCTTTCTTTATATGCTGCTTTGTCACCTGACACAAAGCACTGGCTGTCACTGTTGATTGTTAGCAGGCACTCTGTTCCCAGTTTCAAACCTCATCCTGGAGGTCATTTATCCAAACTAAGGCATTCTGTGGTTTTCCTCAGTCCCTCTAGTCATATGCAGATATAATTCCTTAAAATGTGCCATTATTTCTTCTTTCTATATCCTTTTTCTGATTCAGCATTCACAATTATTGTACCATTTCATAAATTAGGCATTTGGAAGACCAGTATTAAATACACAAAGAATTAGCATGTTACAACAAACCAACAAACTTGTGGAATTTGTGCTGGTTCCATTCAATGTAGTTTGATGTGTGATGATCCTCTTATTGATGCATATTTTTATAGTGTATAAAAACTGATAGAAGGATATATTTATTCAGTAGTATATACAGCACTTTTTTAAAAAAGTTTTGTCAGGTCTGTGCACAGCAAGATAAGTTTCACAGTGTTTGTTGCCTTAACAGCATACAATATCTGGTATTAACCAACATCCGACTTCTTGAAAATTTGAGTAAGTGCAGTGAGTGTTAAATTTTATTAACATCTGTTTACATACTGTAACTTTTTTTGTTGTTGTTAGGTGGACAAGCAGACCAATGATACTAGGTACTATCACTTTGATCATGCCTAAAGTTAAAGGAATTTTGTAATTAATTTTAAAGATAGCAGATTGAAATTTTCTTTATGTACTGGAAAGATAGTACTTCATTTTGATAAATTTCCATGGATTAATTAGCTGCATGATTCCAAAACAATATAATGATATTAATGACCCCACAAATAAATTTCCTATGCAAAATAAGACACTTTTGCTGTCATAAATTCTTTATCCCTAACCAAGTTGTATAGTATGCTGTCATATCAAAATCATTATGTTCACAGTTACATTGGTACATTTTGTTAGATGATATTCAGTATACAGGACCTTAAAAATGTCTTGTGTTAAGTCATAATGCTGAACATCTGTGATGAACGTTTGCATTCTTGTCATAACAATAACATAATCGCATAGAACAATTCAAGTGCCATTCTAATTATGTGCCTACATTTAAGTATTTATATGGAAAATCATTACCAATTCTTTAGTGTCATGTATATACATTAAACCTGTAGGAGAAGAATTAGTCAATTATGGAACAAGATACCGTATATTCTCGAATCTAATGCGCACCCTTTTTACAGTTTTAGAGGGCTAAAAAATCAGATGCGTATTAGATTCGCGTGCGGATTAGATTCGCGGTCTAGAGCTGGATTTTGGAAAAATGATTGAGCTGCTGTACGTGCCGTAAGAACAATACAATACAATAATCTATTATTTTATTATTTATTATTATAATAATATAATAATTGGGTCCAGTGAATTTCCTTCGTGACGCCTCACACCCGCTGATCGCTGCCTTGTGTTTCCGCCATAGTCGAACGTTGCTTTCATTAACTCCAAAAATTGCAGCGGCTTTGCGGTTTCCATTCTCCTCTGCGCACCGAATAACTTCACGTTTGAACTTCGCCGTATATGAGAGTCGTTTAGATTTCAGGTGTCCCTCTTCCATAACTACGGTACACGACAAATTGGAACAAGCACCTCCCACATTTCAACAACTAAAGCTCAGCTGGCTTCAGACGAGATTGCGCACGTCTGTTGAAAAAGGCCCCGCCTCTATCGGTATGACTCATCGGCCACAGGCGTAGCGTCGGATTTTAACGCATTGGTAACATCCAATATTATTCAATCAGTCGCCCCGTGGGCAAGGGGTGGTTGAAGGAAAGGTGCGGATTAGAATCGCGAACTAACTTTTTTTTCGTTTAAGAAGTCGCCAAAAACTGGGTGCGCATTAGATTCGGATGCGCATTAGATTCGAGAATATACGGTACTAACATAAAATAATATTGCAGTGATGTTTTGTTATGTAACACATTTAAATCAAACTGTGTCTGCCACAGTCATTATTATTTTTTTCCACACCATGCCCTTGGCAAGTACTGATGTGACTGAAACAGAAATTGTTGCAAATTTTGGCTTTCTTTCTTTCTTTTTTTATTGTGGTGTGTTTATTTGAAATATTCTTGTGTGTACAGTTTTTTGTCAGAATGTAAGTTAAGTGGTAAGAAAATGTTTTTGAACATAATGACATAATGATATTAAGGATGCAGGGAGTATTTATTATTGTGTGTTTGTGTCAGGATTTGTGTGTATGTTGTTAGTTGTAATTTAACTGTTATGGATCTTTGGATGTCTAGGTTTGTGATGCAGGGCAGAAAACAAATACAAACAACTGCAACACATATATAATAAAAGATTATTTTGAAGAAATAAAATATATATTATCAGCAAACACATTTACGATTTTGACATCAATAAATAACATACTGTAGTTGTTTTCACAGCAGTCTTTATATCACATAATTTAGATTGAAGGTGTATACTTGACAATCTAATGCTAAGCGAACACACTGCAGCAGGTACAAGATAAGGTGTGATTTTCAGATATATTACAACTAACATTTTAAAAGCACATCATATTAAAATAAGAATACATTTCTTTAGTCAGGTTTGTGAAGGAATATTTTTGCTTATGTGTCATCAGTTTATTTTGTACTCAAATATGTTATGTTTGTGTGTGCATACATATGAAAAAGGAAAAGTTATCAGATATTTATCTGGTGCTTGGTCCATATGCAGGATTTAATGATTCATATTTTTTTAGTTTGTGCTATAATATGAAATGGACCACCCTGTTTTGTTCAGTTCCTAAACTGATTGCTCGGTGCATTTATGAAAGAATTTTTGTGTTCTGTATTGCAGCATCATTTTAAAAATAATTTATAATTGCCCCAAATGAGGTATGTGAGGTTTCTGTGGAAACTAGTTGTAGTTTCATGTTCTGGGGGCTAGTTATCCTTCTAAACTTACATTATTATATACTGAATTGACTGATTGAAAATTTGTAATATTTTTAACAACCAACTAGATGCACAGTATGCTTATTACTATTATTTTAATTTATATAATAATAATAGGTATATTGTGCATTTAGTTGGTTGTTAAAATACTAGTTATCCATCGATGAACGGAGTGAATAATATGAAATTGATTGAAAATTTGTAGTAGGAGAGGGAGACAACGCCATTATTCTAGAAACTGAATCCGTTTAATAAGAAACGTGTCAAAACTACGTCTTGATTGCTGTGAGAGTGACTGTAAACATAACATGTGTCCCATTAAGGTGCTACTTCCAGCATCCATTGGAACACATAAAGTTGCAGTGACCTTTATTCATTTATTTGTTTAGTATTTGAATGTTATGAACATGAGTTTAAATTTAAAATGACATAATGTTTGCAATCATAACACTGCATCCAATGAAACACACTATTGGAACTATGAAAATCATGTGCTCATTTCAAGGACTGACCTTGTCAAAATGTAATACTGGTGTACTGACTTTAGCAATAGGCCTGTACATCATATTAATGTCATTTTCGGGAATTGGGCTTAGATAACAGGAAACTGAATATAAACCAAGGTTTTGATATTTTTTGAAGAGACATTGCAGCTTAAAAGATTTCTTGGTATTGTAGTCCATGTTGCGGACACTTCAGTATTTCATGTGTATGCACCCTTATAAATTATACTATATCTGAAAACTATATTACCTAGCTGGGAAGCAGTTTATTGTTAAACTTTAAAAAGCTAGTAGTGTTTTTGATATCAGGAATTGTGGAGGTTGAGGTGAGGCTAACACACCGCACAGTTGCGATCCTTGTTTACCTGATCAGGACTAGGTGTCCCCACTCGGCTGTTGCTGCTGCCAGGTCGTTTGTTTTTCCTTGGGGGTGGTACAGGTGCAAGAACATGTTCATTTTTGGGTGGCAGTGGGGGACGGAACGTTTGGAACCTGGAAGTTTGTAGAGCCTGTGAACATAATTATGTGTTGCTGTTTATAGCATACCTTAAGAGTTCACAATTATATGTATGTATGTATATATATATATATATATATATTCATCTGTATCATCATGATTTTAAGATATGTTAAAGGAGATAACATGTTTTTTTCCATGTGTACCATCATCAAATCACATAAAGCATAAATGTGAAGAAGTTGTATATTTCCTACATACAGTATTTTTCTGCCTTTTGATCTATAGTTCTGTTGGGCCATGCCATAGCTCAGGCAGTTAGTTGTCTGCCTCTTTGTGTGGAAGCCGGGGTTCAATCCTAATCCAGTGGGATTTGTGGTGGACTAAGTGGCATTGGGGTAGGTTTTGTCTGAGTACTTCCGGTTCTCCTGTCAGTACAATTGAACTAGTACTCCATACTCATTCATTCATCTGTTATGACGCTATATAATCTCAGTAACTGACAGCATCATTAAATAAAAAATAAAAAAAATTGTTCTGATTGAACTCCTTGTTTGTTCTAGTCATGATTTGATTAAGAATGCACTAAATTAGTAGAACAAAGAGAAAGGCTAAATTGGTGTGGCAAAATTTGTTGTCAGAAGTGTGAGCCAGATTCACAGAAAACTTTGTGCTTGCAGTTTAGTGGCAAAGGGACGAGTGTCTGATTTAGATGACTGGTACAAAAACTATGGCATGAGACAGCCTGTCCAAAGTAGTAACTTACTGATTTCCAGAACAAATGAACCATCAATTATGACATTACTGTATGCACCTATGCATGAAACCATTCACATATCCACAACATGTTTCGACCATCAGGTGTTTATCCTCAGGAGTATTTAAGACAGTAACCCATTCCTTGCACGTGAAAGTGTTCTTCCTAAAACAGACGTGTTTAGGGTTGTTTGAAGCTGTAACAAATCAAAAGCTTAAAGCTGACGCCTACCTTTCTGACATGGCTCTGTCTCTTGGGGTGCCTGTGGTACATGTCATCACAGGAGAGACAGAAGATCTGATGAGCGCACTTATCACAGCGCACAGTGGGGGTGGAGCATCCACAGAGATCACAGTGACAGCCATCTCCTCGTTTTGCATCTCCTTCAAGACATTAATAAAACAAGTGTTACTACAAAGTGTTAAAAAAATTTTTTATTACAATAAAGCTTTTCTGGGAAGGTGACTAGCTACAGGCTGAATGTGCAGGGTTTATTTCCCAGCAGGGTCAGAATTATTCTCCTTATCACCGCATCCAGCTAGCAACCTCCCTATTTGGTACCCTCAAATCCATGTAGCTCCTTTGTAGTACAGTGTTTAGGCCCAGGGGCAACTTTTGAACAGCTAATCCTGTTTAGCCTTTTCAATATCTTAGTCACTCAGAAATTAGAATGCATATTTTCATATTCCAGACACATGCAGTAGAAGTTCGGGTATCTGACATCATTAGGGAAATAGGGTGTGCCGAAAGATCGATTTTGCCTATAGATAGAATGGTGACTTAGGAAACGTAATTTTAATATGGGATGTGATGACGAAGTTAAACATAAAAACATTTACAAAACACTGCAAACAGTAAAGTGTGCAGCACAGTGTTTGCTGCATCTCAGATGTTCTAGGAGCTGATAAATCATTCACTTTTTCCTCTGGGAGATCAGCAATATCAAAACGAATATCAAAAATATGTTATTAGAGCAAACGTGTCATGAAACAAAGTGCCTGATAACCGAACTTTTACTGTGTTGCGAAAGTCCTGTGTGTGTGTGTGTGTGTGTGTGTGTGTGTGTGTGTGTGCATGTGTGCATTGGATCACTTCATGAACTGGCTAACTGACTAGCAGACTGTTGTGTTGTCTTATTAATTGGTTCTGTAATTATACAATTGTGTGTTAGAATAGATGGCACAACACTGAAGTCAAAATGTGATGAAAAATAAGGAATCTATTCTGTTACTGATAAATTAGTGAGTTTTCACTGGTACATTTTTGGACAGTTAGCTATCTATCTACGTGAAGTAGTAGTTGAGAAGCCGATAGTTGCTCAGCTAGTCAAGATTTGCCCTCCATTTCGTGCAATATGAAATTTATTCGACTGCTTACGAGAGCCTGCCACTGGTCCCTGTCCAGATCCAAATGATTTGAGTCCACGTGTCCCACCATATGCCTCTTAAAGTCCATTTAATATTACTCTCACATACACGCCAAAATCTCTCCACAATCACAGAGTTGCAAATTGCACCTTGACTACCATAAAAATAAACTTTTTTTGGCCATTTTTCTCCAATATAGAATTATTGTAACCCTGAGCCCGACTCTATTCTTTGTCCACCGTGAAAATTCATTAGTATGTGCGTATTTACAATGTTTACTGGCTCAAAAGACGTTTATTCGAAGGCCCCAGGTTTCCTGGTCAGGGCGCACCCAAGGAGGGGGGGGGGGGGGTTGCCGGGCTGCAACCGCACCAAACCTCCCAAAACCGAAATTTAAAAACCACGGAGTTTGTAGACACGGTGATATCAAAAGTTTTACGAAATTTACCCATCAGCCGAAATCAGCGACTGAAGTCGGCTGATGGCTAGTACATTAGAATTTTTAAAAATAAATTAATAAAATTAAAAAACAATAAGATAGGGCACTGTGATTGAGTCATGGAACAGTTAGTTATATTTGTATGTATATAAATGCGTTACAAACAGTGTTATTTTACAGTCATACTTACATGATTTTTATAACAATTTTTAAAATCCTACATAAATTATAGCCTCAGGGTCAGCCACCCCCCACCCCCACCCCAATAAAAATTGTGGGTGCGCACCTGTTCCTGGGTGTAGTTCTCATTTCCTGCATGTGAATGCCAGCATGTTTTCTTTAAATAGGCCACAACTGCTTCTTTTCTCCTGTCCAGTTTATCAGATTAACAGGACTGAAGTACGACTGAGCGTGCAACGAGTTTGATTACGGACTGAACAAACTTTCGGTACTTACCAGATGTGGCCGGCTTCGTGGGAAGTGGAGCATTGGTGTATGCTTGTCCCGGGAACTCGATGACTTCATAATCCGGGTCCAGGGACGGCGGTTCAGTGGTGGGCAGTGGTGGTGGAGCGATGTTTTCGTCTGCCTCCCGAGCTTGCTATGTGAACATGAACTTTCAGGTACAGCATGTCAAGTGCTCAGGTTTGCATGTGCGGAAGGGAAAAATTTGTTGCTTCTTAATTCAACTTTGTGTCAGTAAACTTTCAAGCATAACGTGAGGTGTAAAATGTACACGTAATGGAATTACAGTAAACCCTCGGTCATCCCACTCTCGATCAACGAACCCCCGCGTTAATCGACTCGTTCTTCCGATCTACAGAATCAAGAGCGATGCCGCATTAATTACGTGCAAAAACTTGAATTTAGCCTTTAAGTAACATGTTGTTATGCCAGTAATGTAACATACAGAACTACGTTTACAAAGCTATAGCACTTTGCCTACCCTAAGCCTAGTTAGGCCTACGTGACATAGAACAAACTTCGTTAAGTAGCGGAAGCTCACAACACATATTTAGGCCTTAAAAGTATGTTCGCAGGAGTATTTAATTATTCTGTATCTATACCATGTATATGGTCTTCTGTGCGAAAACAGTGCCTAGGTTCAGGTATTTGGCTTCCTCAATTTCCATGTCTAGATTAGGCTATAGATTAGGAAGCGGACCCCGAGCAACCGTCACCACAGTTATATCGGATAACCGAGGGTTTACCGTGCGCGTAGCCCCTACAAGCGGGGTATATGAGCCCTTCACTGTAAACAGTGACTTCCCTCATGCTATTTTACGGAGCAAGCTGGCCCAGTTAAATTCTTGGCCAGGACACCCAAAATCTTGAGATTTTTGTATTTGAACGCGAACATTTTCATTAAATTTATAATTTATTTCTTTTAATTCTGATTTTTTTTCCAATGGCTCGACAGCCCCTTGGGGGCCCAGGCCGCCTCATTTTTCGAGGCTTCACGATCACACACTTTTTCTAGACACACCACACTTGGTAGGACTCCTCTGGACAAGGGACCAGCTCGTCGCAGAGACCTTTACCT
Source organism: Reticulitermes speratus (assembly GCA_021186555.1). Lineage (NCBI taxonomy): Eukaryota > Metazoa > Arthropoda > Insecta > Blattodea > Rhinotermitidae > Reticulitermes > Reticulitermes speratus. Next base: position 25,622,375 of record JAJKFL010000014.1, on the reverse strand, counting down.
GACAACACACAACACTCACAAGACACAGACATCCATGCCCTAGGCGGGATTCGAACCCACAATCCCAGTAAGCGAGCGGCCGTAGACCCACGCCTTAGACCGCGCGGCCACTGGGTTCGGCAATTCTGATTTATTACCTCCAAATATTTAAATACGCAAATATGAGAACATAGCCAGCTAATTTAGGAGAATCAGTTTGTGTATATATTTTAAAAACAATTGGCCTACATTAATTGGATATTTGACATCTCTTAAATACACACTGTTATATAACTTTGCACTGTATTTGCATAATTGTATTTCTTGTGCGTATTTGTGTACCCTTCTTTCTCAAATTGATATGACTCCTTGAAAATGGCCCTCTGAGAGCCGAAACATGTCGGGGTTTTGATGTAATTTGTACTACCAAGGATTTTCCCTAGATACAGTGTATTTGTTGCACTGATTTATTAAGGTTTTGTGTTTTTTCCCAGTCCCTCTAGACAAATGCCGGGGTAGTGTCTTATGTTAGCTACGACCGCATCCTTCCATATCATTACTAATTAATTGTTCACTGTCATCTAATCATTCGACGCCATATGATCTGCGTACTAACAGCGTCGGTAAATAAATACTTTCCTCGACTGAGGAGAACAGCTTTGACCTTCACAGCGTGGGGTAGGGTCCCTTATCTCCGGACTAACACTGCAGAAAAAATATATATGTCATGTCAAATACATGTGTCGCTAACACCGCATCTGCCACTTTCCACTGGTCGCGATTTGTTAGGTGTTCAGTCTACAACAAGCCTAATGTAAAATTTGTTTATAGCTCTGACCATATAGAACACACACATACATCGTATAAATGCGTGCTTTTTTATTACACACACGCAGAGCCTGCCCGACCGAGGTTAAAACACGTACGTATGAACAAGGCGGAAGAAAATGAATTTGAAAAATGGTTTTGGTCACTCCACTGCAAATTTGAAATCCGCCATAGTAAACGATGATCATCGACTTTATTTTCTACAAGACGGAGTATGCCACATGGTCAATAGATCGCTGTCGTAAGCGGAAGCGAGATTACAGTACAGTAACGCACGATATCAGTCGCTGTGTGCCACGGACCATCTATGTTAGTGCTTTCAGAAATTAAGGAATTAATATTTTCAATAATTAAAATTTAGAAACGTTAATTGCACTATTAAAATTCTTTTACATGTGTTGAAATGTAGAGAAAAACATTTATAGAGTATATACCAAGATATTATTTCATTATTCGAATAACCGCGTTAAATTAGAAAAGTAACAACTGCGAAATTCGAGGTTTCCACAGCGTTGTTGTTTCGCTGGTTGGCAGGTCTGCAGACTTCAAACCTGCCAACCAGCGAGACATCCCGGAAGACCAGTATCCTGAAAGTAGGCATTAATATTTGCAGTACCTTGTGGTACGTGTACATGTATTGTATTGTGATAGTGGTACGTGTACATGTTTTGTATTGTGATAGTGGTACGTGTACATGTTTTGTATTGTGATAGTGGTACGTGTACATGTTTTGTATTGTGATAGTGGTACGTGTACATGTTTTGTATTGTGATAGTGGTACGTGTACATGTTTTGTATTGTGATAGTGGTACGCGAGAAAAAAAGTTTGAAAAGCTCTGAGCTATGCCATGGTTTCTGAAACTACGGTACGCGTACCACCACTGGTAGGCCAGTCATAGCATATTGATTAATAAAAACCGAAATATAAAAAAGGATAAATATTTTAAAAAGTAAATAAAATATAAGCGACATATTTGCTAATACGCAGCATTTCTGGCAACATTCTATAACTCATCCCCGCTGTCAGCCATTCTTTCCAATTTCAGCTTTTTTATTTAAATACAAAAAATATTGGTGGTACACTGACATTGTTAAATTTCATTTAGTGGTACGCCAGCTAAAAAGTTTGACAAATACTGGTCTTTGTGCTTTCTCGGCTCTATAGTTCCATCTGCTATGTGAGGCGACGAACAGCGACCTGTTACGCTTGTCTCCCTCAACTGCACTTCCTTATGTTCCTCTCGCGTCGTTAGCCAGTCGGTTCACACGAATGTTGGTGGTAATACGTAACCACGTGATAACATTCGCTGCTCTTAGGCCAAGGAAGGATGTTCTATGGATCGACCACCTCCGTATCTTCCTACACTTACACTTCCTCCTTCAGCGCCTTTCAACATATTTCCTTCCAGTAATGTAGACATTCTTTCTATTCATACGAATGTTTGTAGGTAGTTTATAACCTTCAGTAGGAAGCGCCTGCTGCTAGTTGACGTAAGGCAGAGGGGGCTGGTGGTGAATACATGAGGCAGAGAGAGGGACGCCTCGAACGCCATCATCTATGGGACTCCTTTCCGTGGCCTCACTATACTCTATGAGAACGTAATAACGCGCTTGGTATGTGCCCTCTTATTAAAGTTTGTGGTTACATGTTCAAAAATCACCGGTGATTGTAACACGCGAAAATGTGTGACGTGTGAACGAAAATTCATCATAGCCAGGCACACACCGAAAGTCTTTCATTGGAGGGGGGGGGGGGATGACCCTGAGGTTATTTATAATTTATGTTTGATTTTAAGAACTGTATTTTAAAAATCATGTCATAAGTAAACTGTAACGTAACATTGTTTGCAACTGTATTTATGCACATAAAATATAACTGCATATTAAATGAATCACAAAGTCTAATCTCCTTGGTTTTTTAAATTCATGTAAGGCTTTCTAAGTTTTTATTTTATTTTCCAAAATTCCAATGTGCTGCTCATCAGCCAATTTCAATGGCTGTTTTCGGCTGAAGGGTAAATCACATAAAAGTATGATATTATTGTGTCTACAAAGTATGTGTTTTTTTAATTTCAATTTGGGGGGGGGGGGCTGCAGCCTCCTATCTATGCTTGAATCCTCCCCATATGATTTCCCACCATAACACTTGGAATTTTAATGCTGATTTTTTTCTTGATGGCTGTACAATAGAACGTGACAGGCATTTTAAAATTCAGATTACCAGATTTTTTCATTGTTTATTTATATTTCCTGCCATATATCTTGAAACGAAAGAGGAAGCATTAGATCGCACCCTGTGGAGATCTCGCTTTGGAAGAGGCTACGGACCTGTCGTAAGACAGACTACAGAATGAATGAATGAATGAAATCTTGAAACATTTAAACAAAATGTTTATCGTAAGTTCTGTTCAGAACTTCTTGTTTTTCCGCTTGATACAGTTTATCAGACACTCAACTTTGCTTCTGTATGCAGTGTGACGTTTAACAGAACATGTTATCGTGGCGCTGAGCACGTCTGTATTGGAAGACCAAAGCGGATGGATGGCTCATAAGGCGTGGGCGTGTCCCTCCATGTCGGCACTGTAGCGTCAGTACTGCAAACGTATTTCCGTATTTTAAAATAACTGGAGCCAATCATCCAGATCAGTAGCACATCCTTCTTCCCCACGTGGAGTTCCGCGTCTATCTGCTGCTTCTTTGCCAGCGATAGTGTCCGGTACTTGGCTGGCATAAATGATGGTCTTCCTTGTTCTGTTTTCTCCCTTATCATCCACTAGACCAATGTGCTCTTGTTAAATGGGTGTTGGCAGGATTTGATGCGTGGAGTAGGTCAGAGATTGTTCTGGAACATGTTTGGTTTATTTCAAACCGTTGGCCAGCGCCTGAAAAGGAGTGGGGTTTAGTGTTTTCAAGGTGGTCTACACGTCGCGAGCGACCCTTTTGTTTATGTTGGGGTGTGTTGATACTCTGTCTCTTGGAACTGCCGCTTTTGATGGGGCCATTGTCCAACCGTCGAATGACGAACGAATATGTATTAGCGGTGGAATGATAATTGACAGAGGGAAACAGAAGAGCTCAAAGAAAACCCTGTCTCAGCGCCACTGTGTCTGCTAAAAATTTCACTTGGGCTACCCTGGGCACGAACCTGAGCCTTTGCAGTGAGAAACTATTTCGGTCTTTGTGCAGCTGAGGCGGCTTTGCGGGCGAGCAAATACTGTTTTATTTTTAGGCCCGTTCTTTAATAAACGGGACGTTCTAAATTTTTCAAGCAATTCGGTGTTCTCAAGACAAGTTTTCAGCATTCAGAGCTATATAGACACAGACCTTTCATAAGAAAGTCAGGATAACGAAGTCTGTAGAGCAGAGTTTTTTTCTCAGTCGCTCAGCTTCATGGGTTCTGAAGGTTTAATGCCGTGTTCACAACAGCCAATCACTGTGTCCTATTCTGAGCCAGATAATGCAGTCCACTCCCTTTCGTCCTGTGTGTTGGATCTGTTTTAATGTTAGCCTATTCTTTGGCCGACGATAATGTCTCGAAAGTGTTTTTTTTTTTCTTTCAGGTTTTTGACCACAGTATTTGGAGCGTTCACAAGGAAAAGTTTCAGAAGTATTCATATCAACTTCACTGTGTCAGTACGTCTGTCCGTCTGTCTGTAGCAATTAGTCGCAGAACCGCAGAGAAGTGCGATTTCGCACATGAAGCTTTTGTAAAACACGGGCAGCACTGCAGTGGAGTATAACCTCCCTGTTATGTCCATATTGTCAGGATTGGCTCGAATTCTCGGGTAGTGGCCCTTTTCACATATTTCTTTTTTTAAGCATCTTGTTCTTGGTAGCAAATTCTTGCAGACAAACTTCTAAAACACTAGTAAACACCATACACAAACACTTTAGTTGGTTTTGTGAATGTTTTAAAGCATGTGGCGTTATAGCTGCAGTATGCGTTATCCTGCCGTTGAACCTGTGTATTATATGGTGCCAAGATTGTGCTATTCTTGTGTTTTTACAGATGAATCAGCGTGGTCGTTGCAGAGGCTTCATCTCGCTCAGCTTGTCTTAAAGGCTGCTTACCGTTCGGTAAGTGCCTTCGTCTCTATGAGTATCATGTGTTAGGAACTGATAGGTTCTGGCTAACTGTCGGAAACTTGCGTCAAGTGCTTTTCTTTGGCGGATAGCGAAATGTTATGAAAATGTAATAGGATGTGGTTGATCATTTACTGACGAAGTACCGTCCAACTACTCGCGTCCTTTCGGCTTTCGATCTACTTCCACATTGCCTTCTTCACGGTGGAGGTTGACTTCCTTGCCTCTGTATACCTCCATGGTTCTTACACTAGGGACCGCGACACCTACGTTTCCCGCCAATGCGATTAGAAACTGTCAGCTTTTTGCGTGATTCATTGACTACATAGCACGCATGGCGTACTTGGAAGAGGTGGAGCCTTTACCTTCATGACACCGTACACCTCAATTCCTCCACGCCACCCATACGAAAACCGACCAAATCCGCCCCATTCTACTTACGTGCATTAACAGGGGACGTTAATCATCAGACGGCATGGACATGTAGATATTATCAGCTCTAAGAGACTTTTAGTGTGACATTTTCGGGCGTAAGTCTCTCCTGCTGTCTGACAGATGGTTTTAATTGTCAGACTTCCTTGGCATGTACATACTTTCGCCAGTAAGAGACTCGGCGTCTGACATGGTGGCCATCATCAGACGGTCTCGACATAATGTGCATAATTTCAACAGTGGCTGACAGATGACGTCAGTGGTCAGACACTGTCGATATGTACATTCTTTAATCTGTAAGGGACTTCCCGTTAAGTTTTCAAGGGCCTTTTCAGTACTGTAGATACAACGCCGTTCACTGTGGAGCGAGTTCTGCTATCGCCATTGCCGTGAGAACCTCCAGTAACATACGGTAATGGGATCCGTAAAAGCCGGGGGACCTACTGACCAGCTCAGTAAATTTTGGCTTCTCACGGAGGATTCAGATGCATGGAGATGGTTAATAAGACATCAGAAATAAGTAGTGGATTCTGTAAAACAACAAACCTTTAGCAGACGCAGTGCCCACCCACCGATATGCATCAAACAGAACCTTTGTGCTGTCTCCAAACAGTGGTAGGTAGATCTTACACTTTGTGGCCCAAGCGAATCGATTATGTACAGGTCAGCTTCCTCTTTGTATTGTTTGGGATACGTATCAACTCACGCACAGTTTCGAAGCAGTCAGATAAAAGGTTCCGAGTGACCTTACTGTGCGTGTTAGTGCCACATGAGAAAGTAGGTTCATCATTCCATCAAATTGATCCTAATATAGAAATACCTTGAAGAAACAGAACGTAACAGTCCCCAATGGTATAGCGCTGCTTCTGTTACTTCCATAGGCTTTTATCGTTCATCACGCGAGGGCTGTTTTTGTTCCACTAGGCTTAGAGGGTTTATAATATGACGTCAAATTAACTTCCTCATTATTAATACGGGGAGGAAACTGTAATTGCAAAAATGTAAATAATTAAGTAGCCTACACGTTTGGATCTTAACGGACATTAATTTCTGAGGTCACTGATACACGTATTTACTGCACCTGCCTCCTCATTGTTGAGGTTTCGAGGTCACACTCAGACACACCACTCTCGGTAGGACTCGTCTGGACGAGTGATCACCTCATCGCAGAGACCTCTACCTGACAACACAAAACACTCACAAGAGACAGACATTCATACTCCGGCGAGATTCGGACCCGCAATCCCAGCAAGCGAGCGGCCGCAGGCCCACGCCGTAGACCGCGCGGCCACTGGGATCGCACCTGCAAATGGGTACGATAAACTACAGGGGGTTCTACTCCACATTCCGTTTACTGCGCGACCTAACACCGTGAGAACACTCGAGGATGTGTCCGGATTAATTCTGAGAAGCCTGTACAGCTCAGTCGGTGTAGCTACTAGGCTACAGGCTGGACGTCACAGAAATCGTGGTTCGATTTCCGGCTGGGACGAAGGATTTGTCTGTTCTCCCAAGTGTCCATACCTGCTCTGAGGCCCAACCAGAGTCCTAATCAGTGAGTACCGAGGATCTTTCCCCGGATGGGTAAAGCGGCCGGGTCGTGAAGCTGACCACCACCATCTATTGCCTAGGTTAAGAATGAGTGAAGCTACACCTCCACTCCCCAGTATGGCTTCATGGCGTGCACAGTGACTTCATCATATTTAGGTCTGTTTGTGTGCCTGCGAATTAGGCGTGTGTTCAGCCATTGTGAATAACGAACAGCTGTTACAGGCCCAACGGTTTTCTCACTAGGCGCCCATGCTCGCGGTAACTTCAGAATGTTCCCGTTCGACTCCGAACACATTATTGTTACAGTAAGTGCAGGGGCAAGAAACCGAAATTTACGGTCAAGTGGGTAGCACCACTGCTTCGTATTCGGGATGTTCCGCCTTCAAATCTCGACACAGTCGGCTATTCTGACAGGTTTATTGTGGTTGTTATCAGTCCATCGAGGCAGGTGGCTGTGTAGTACCCCATGTTGGGCAAGGACGTATCCTTTCACGTTCTTTCCACTTCATTACTCATCAGCTTTGAGTACTTCGTTGAATAAATTCACAATAATTCAATTCAGTTAATTATTTACGTGCTGGCTGAACACCATAATGACTAATTACAAAGACAGCACAAGTGCAAGGACGCAAGTGCAACAAATCAAGACAAGAGCAAAGTCGAGACAACAAAGAAAAGAAAAAGAGAAAAATGTTACAATTTATGTAATTAAAAGTGAAAGTTAAATCGAAGAAAGGAAGAATAACGATATTACAGCACATCGTAATCACACGCTGTGTATATTTAACAGATAAAACACATACGTGAGTACCAAGATGGTCGAGCGTGTGCTCCTGACCATGGTAGTTCAGCAACTCGAAGACGTCTGCACCATCTTACGTACGAATTTGCGCCCTTGGCTTAATACAGTAGATTGGGTCGGGGGTCAAACGACGAAGTACGGAACGACGTAAGTCGGGAGGTGGCTGTATTTTATATTACGTGCGATGTTTTGTGCGATTAACCGTTCTCATAAGGTTAAATATACATGTCATGTAAACTGCAGGGTACGATGTTTTGTACGTACAGAATTTGTTGACACCTGATAAGTTTTTGTATGGACACTCCCCTCCCCCACTAAATCCTCGTAGCTCTCAACGAATGGACAAACAGATACGAATGTTGACGCTAATATTGGATTTTGTTTTATTTTAATCACACTTGAAAGGAATCGCTTTTCGGCGATGTTCTGACCGGCCATTTTGTTGTGGCGTGGCTGTGCTATGCGTTGATGGGTACGCTACTGCAAGTTTAATGCATAACAACATTGACTAACTACAGGTAGAACAACTTAGGTGAGGTTTGGGCGTGTCAGCAAGAGAGCCACTTAATGGGGTCAACATCCACCGCAGAGAGGTCAGGTCACATTCGGGGTGTACAGTCGTAGCATCTATAGGAAACATTTTCTTTACGGCGAAACTAGGGGACATGTAAGGATGTGTGCGTTTGCGGTGGTTGCAGTTTATCAAGTGTTTTGAGATTTCACTTAGAGGAATCTTTATTTTAAAACCGGAACCCCCCTTTGTCACTAAGAATTTGTCATCCATTTGATCACAAAATTAAAACCTGTGAACACAGTGGAAACCTTAAAGGAAGGACAGCTTCTTTAAGTTCATCTTGCTACGTATAAAGGCTCTTGCTTTTTGCGGAGGTAAGCATAAAATTAAGACAGTTCCATTTAAAGCTTTTGACAAATGTTTGTGCATTAGCAATATAGGCTTTGTACTTAATCACGCTGCTTTTCAACACATTTGGGCCACCGGCCCGTATGTGTTCTTTTCCCTTCCGAGTTATTTTGCGCTGCACCAGCATGCACTGTTGTAAAATAGATTTTGCATGTTGTTTTCATGGATGCCGAAAGTTTATCACGTTGGGTTCTGTCCGAAGCTAGACTACCGCGGTTTTATTTGTATTTTCTCGTCTTACTTCCGTAAGATATAACCCTACTTGTATTTTGATATTATCCTATAGGCCTACTCGTATTTAGATATTGTCCTATAAGGCTAACTTGTACTGATATGGTTTGCTGTAGGCCTATTCCTCTTTTGATGTCTATAGGCCTATAGCCGACGGACGCTGACTGGCGACAGTTGTCAGATAAAATAATGGTCCTATTATGTATCATGAAATGGAGGTACTTTCGTGTATGTTCGTGAATGCTTGTGATGGGGTTGAATGATATTCCACTCGCGTGTCTTCTCCTAGGAGCTTCTGCGTGCTGTGATGCAGTTGGGCGTGTGCAACATCTAAGATTTAATATAGACCTGTATGTTAAGTAATTGTAGTGTTTGTACTTACCACCCAATGAGGCATAGCCCGAGCTGCACGGAGCCGAGTGGAGGGACTGGAGATCGCCATGGGTCGCCATCTCTCGTGTCCCGAACTCTGCAACCAGAATAGATATTTCAGTTTTATTTGGTTAGAAGGATATTAAACAATACGGGCTGCAGATGTAATTTGATAGGCCCATTGGATGAAATATGAGGATGGGAATATGTGATTGATTGAGAATGCCGCTACAGAAAGCAGTTGCGGTCTGTTCTGTGTTGTGTATTGGTTTTCTATTTCGTCAGGAATGGACCTGATTGAGGAAAGGTACGAAGGTATGTGTGAGTAGGCGAACTGGCTGTCGACATCCGAACCGGTTAACTCTTGAATACAATCGCTGAAGTGTTCCTCTTTGTCAGCGAGGAAGAAAAGGAGTCAGTATAATACAGGGCACAACTGAAATACCCGGAATCCAGCACTGGCCTGGAACGCGATACTCTGAATATGCGACCGAGCACGACAGAAGGTTTAAAGGGAGTTAAGCTACGTCCTGACATTTTGCACAAATATGCACTTCGGCTTACTTCATTTGTGAAAGTGTTTGGCCGTTATCTGATCTTAAATGTTCGGCTGATGTTCCAGTTGGAGGGTAATTTAATTTCGGAGAGAGTTAAATCAGTGAATACATAACTTAAACGTCAGTAATTACTGATTCACCTACGCTTATCTTTCGTCTATCAGAAGGAACGACTGACCTGATCTCAAGAGTCAGACACTTCGGGGAAGGGAATGTTGACCCCTTAACCGCTTAAAGCCGCTGGCTGTAACTTTCAGAAACTCTGTTTTTTCCCACACAATATGTGTATGTCCCGTATGATTATCACAATAAACAACAATTATTTCGCTATACAGATTTCGCCGATTGGTCCTTGTAGGAGACACGGACTCCATTCTCTGTGATGTAGTAAATGGATTTTTGTGTATAATTTAGATGAATGTCAGTGTCCTAATGGTTAAATATGGTACTTGAGAAATAGTTGGCCTACCATTTTTTATTTTATTCAGTAAATATAACCGGATAATATGCAGTTCAGATGAACGTTTTCACGTCGCTGCTGATTACAGAAAGACAACAAAGTGCCAGTAATGCGTGTCTGTGTGTGTTCGTATGTGTGTGTCACAATAACTGTTCACGCTCTGGATGAGGGTTACAAGACACTTTGACGCCGTGTTTCTAAGCCAACGAAGTTGACATGGTAAGAGTGACAAATTTTTACATAGTGCAGAACTGGGTACAGTCAACAACACTGTCTGCATGTAAAATGTTGTATATTCGTGAACATTTAAAAGTCAGTAGCATCCGGCACTCGATGATCCGGATTATTCGTATACCGGGTGTCCCAGGAGGAAAGGTCAATATTCTGGGAGGTCATAGTATCTGTCATTCTAAGCAAAAAAAGTGTGTATGTACATGAGCCCTATTCCGAACGGTTTCCGAGGTACAGCTATTTCACTGTACAGTAGTTTGGATTTGGCGCCCAATATTGTCCTTCCCTCCCGCCGTACAGCGCCACTGTCTGAAGCATGTGAATCGGTGTGAAGCGTCAGTTGGCCGTTGTGACTGTTGATAGTGACATTGTAGGAGTGTTGTGAAAAATGCCGCACATCTTCACAAATGCCGAATATGCTGACATGCCTTACGTTGACGGCTTCTGCGATGGCAGTGCCACTGCTGCTGTTGAAGAATACCGTCGGCGGTTTCCTATGCGCAGAATTCCGGATCGTAGAGTGTTTTACAAGGTGTGCAATACATTGCGTGAATGTGGCACGCTTCCCAGTGCTCATGTTTCGTCTGAACGAGCACGTCAACATGTGGAGGAACAGGACAACATTCTTGAAATGGCACAGCGTAGCCCTACTACTAGCACGCGAAGACTTTCTGCACGTCTCGGTGTTTCACCAACACGTGTATGGCGAACATTGCATGAAGACGGCTTGTACCATTTCACCCATAGCGTGTGCAAAATCTACACCCAGGGGACAGTGTCATGCGTCTAGAATTTTGTCATTGGTTACATACTAATCGCCAGTTGCTTCCGTTAATACTATTCACTGATGAAGCTACTTTCACCCGTAACGCAATCAACAACACATGTAACTCACATCGATGGTCTCACGACAATCGACATTGTACTGTGGAAACAAATTTTCAGCGTCGTTTCTCTATCACTGTGTGGTGCGGTATGACCGATGACATGTTGATTGGTCCCGTGATTTTAGACGATCATATGCCAGGACAATATTACCTAGACTTTCTGCAAAATGGATTACCAGAACAACTAGAGGATGTTCCTTTGGTAACACGGATTGCTATGTACTTTCAGCATGACGGAGCTCCTTCTCATTATACCCGACTTGTGATGCAACATCTCAGTGACACCTTCCCTAATCGGTGGATCGGTCGTGGCAGTACCATTAACTGGCCACCAAGATCTCTAGACCTAACCCCGTTAGATTTGTGGAATTTGATGAAGAGTGAAGTGTACATAACAAAAGTGGATACACGAGACGAACTGCTCGATCACATAATGGATGTTATCGCCCGCATAAAGGAACGTCAAGATGCACTCAGACGAGCAACACGCCATGGCCTCACACGAGTTGCAAAGTGCATTGATGTTGACGGTCGAATTTATGAAAATGTATTATACTAGGTAAACTGTACCAACTTTGTCACTTGAACAATAAATACCGGTATTAGAAACAGTACGTAATATCTCTTTCTTATCAACAATTTTGCAACTGTACAGTGAAATAGCTCTATCTCGGAAACCGTTCGGAATAGGACACATGTACATATACACTTTTTTTTACTTAGAGTGACCGATACTATAACCTCCCAGAATATTGACCTTTCCTCCTGGGACACCCTGTATAGCCTGTAGTATCGACGGGGAAAGTTTAGGACAACAAGTTATTATTACACGGAATATGAACCGATAAGCTGAAGAACACCGCTATCTTATCTATTCCGTCCTCTAAAGCCAAGTTCTAAGCCATGCGTGCACCCGATAACGAACGTGCTGTCTCGCCGCACTCTTGTTTATTGTTTCCCGGCACTTTTTAACGCTTAACTTGGCCGTATCAACCGGGCACATGGTGTGCCTCATCTGATTGTTGCTACGAGTATATGCGGCTTAAGGTGACAGGCAAGGTCCTGCTTGGATGTTCCAGTGTTTAGCATTTGCGTTATGTTTACTGTTAGCATCCTTTTAGTATTATTGTGAATGTGAATCCTCGCTGATTTGTTTGAAACTGGATAAGGTCCCTCCCCCAAAACTCTGGTTTGGAGGGTGGGGTGAGGACCCTTCTTTTAGTCAGTTCTACATTACATAGTCGATTATTTTTCGAAACAATGCAGTTGTATGCCTTTCTTAAAATGAACAATAACTGTAAAGAGAAATATTTCTCTGTATCATAAAATAACACTTGAAAACAGTGTGTCAATAGTACATAAAGTCTTCCTTAAAATTAGGGGACACTTACAGTGAACCCTTTAAAACACAGCAGTTGCTTTATGAATCACCAGGTATAACATTATAAAAATTCTACGTTCTGCCCAAAGAGTGCATTTATCCTATGGTTCTCAGAACAAGTAGCAGTTATTTCCCTATATAGCATTGACTGGTTAGTTTCTGTAACTGAGACGGAGTGTTTACTGCGTGGTACGAACTGAATCTTTGTAATTCGTGTTAACTTCAGTCTTCAAAGGGTTATGTAGTATGTTATCAATAGGATCTAATGTAGTTACCGTGAGTTACTTCATTCTCATAATTAGACCCTGAAGTTTAATTTCTTTTCCATTAAAACCACTTTACCTTTTGTAAAAATTTGAAAATAAAATATAACGGTATATACTTTCATTGTCAGTTAACAATTAAAACGTCTTAGTCCATTCGGAAACATAAGCACACACCTGTCAGTTAAATACAACATTGTTATGTATGATACCACGTGATGCGAGAAAACAAATTGACTCTCAGGGGATTTACCCGGCTTTCTGGAAATAACTTTTCAGTCCAACGTGTGATTGAGTTTCGCAGTTTTTATATTTAAATTAGACCTCTTGAGGTGTCATATGGTGGAAATATATGGACCTCGAAGAGTCAAATAGTGTTCACATTTTATCATTTTAGGTTAGTATCGTATGTCTGTTCATCAAGCGCGCAGACCCGATTTGGGAACGAACATTATGCAAATTAGGAGTCATTCCATATTTGGACTTTGTACACTGTCCTCATCTTAAAATAAAATTAAAACAACTTTTCTGAGAAAAAATCTGTCCCCGTTCTCAGGCAACTGGGAGGACGTACTCATCTGCACAAGGGCATTGCACACCTCTGGACCAAGAATCTTTCCTTACACTTTAGCTGCAGGAGGGGGACCGATCCTGTCCTCGAACGGTGGTGTTGTAATTCATATTTTAAATATGGGACGATTAACAAAGCCAAATAATGAATTATACCAAATGTGATATCTTATAAAAGCAATCCCACTAAAGGCCCGTAGGGTTCCAGGAGGTTGAGGCTACCAGATTTCTAGACAGTCGGCACATGAAGGTGGTAAGGTTGTCAGCCCTACGCACCTGCCGCCTTTATCCCCCAGGAAATATTCCTGGTACTCATTTCTGTTAGAGGCTGAGTCGACCCCAGGGCCATAGTGCGACCGAAAGGATTATGTCAATGACAAATTCCAATGACACCATCAGGAATCGAACCCATGACCTTCCGGCTTGTAGCGCAGTGCCTCAACCAACTGCGCCACCACCAAATGTGATATACCATCATCATCAAAAGTGGTGGGATAGCAGTACAATTACATCTGAAATGTTCTAATTACAGTTGAAAATAAGGAACCCACAATATATGCACTGGAACCTTATCTTCATGCCTCCCCTTGTCTCTTTTCTGAGCCAGATTAATCCAGTTCACGCCCTCCCAGCTCATTAAGGTTTTTTGGTATTATCCTCCCATCTACGCCTAGGTCTGCCAAGTGGTTCCTTTATTTCAGTTTTCTTCACCAAAACCCTATATGCCTTTCTCCTCTGCCCCATACGTGCCACATGCGCCTCCCATCTCACCATTTAGCTCCTCATTGTGAATTTCTCTCCATCCTCTTGTGCCTATATTCTTTATAGTGTGAGACAAAGTTTCACGCGCACACAAAGCAACAGGAAGCTTACAGTTCTGTATGTTTTAATTGTCACAAGTTTGTGGACCGAGTGGTAGCAGGCATTCCCCAAATTTAATCCACCCGTAATATCTAGACCGTTAACTTTACTGTTTCCATTATGTCTAAGTATTCCGTCGAAGAAAATGCCTTGAGGGAAGTTGTTCTATCGGTTTTGGTGCTTTTGTGCACCACTGTCCCATTTTTCTGGAGTAACCGAAGAAATACCCGAAAGAGGACGGTCACGACAACGATCCTGAAACTCGCTTTTGGAACCTGTTGTACACGATGTACAATTTTAAAACTGACGGAACTTGCTGATTGTCATGTTCGTGTAAAATGTGTCTCCGCAGTTTTAATGAGTTAATACAAGCATTTACCTTATCGCTGAGCCGCTGCTGTGTGTTGCTATCTGCCGTGCCCAGCTATCGCTGCTAGCCTACTTTCGCTCTGCCAGTAGCGTTACGCGACATGTCTGATGTGCCACGCGAATGGCGCACTTTAATTCGAGTTCCTGCAGATAAGTGGGTTGATGCTCGTAAAATAATTTCATATAGAGTGTTTTGTGAAAGGGTTTACAGTGTCGTGTGAGCAGTGAAAAACGGTTGTAACTTATATTAGCCGAAATAAGACACGTAAATGGAATATTTTAACAAGAGCGACAGATGCTAATTATGTGAGATTTTCTAAAAATGTGAAATTGGAAATAATTATGTGAGTTGATCGTATCAGTTAGGTGGGTGGCCGAATAATGACACTGTTATAGACTTGCCCATGTTCAATCCATCGACTTAAATCCTGCAAACTAGCTTCGGGAAGTTACGTATTCATGTGATTAGTGTGCAAAAGAAAAACCTTTAGTCGTCATGTTTAGTCGTCCGAAAGAAGGATCACAGATTCATGGCAGTGCTTATTTAATGCAAGGTTAGCAACATTAACAAGAAAGTAGTAGGCTTAATTGTTAAAAGTGCGTTTTTATTTTTTCTCTCCTCGTATCTTTACAAATATTTCTCCCTATTTTCTCCCTTTTTCTTGTGATCCTTTATTTGTAATTTATTTCTCTAGCTCTTTTCTTCATTTCTTTATTTTTTCTTTCTTTCCTTCTTTCTTCTTCTTTCTAACATGACGTATGCTGTCGGACTGCATGGCTTAGGGCAGCGTTTCCAAACTTTTTTGGTCACGGAACACTCTTTAACTCAGTAAATATTTACTGAACACATATGTTTTGTGGTCCGTCATTTATCAAAAAAAGTCAGCGCAACGAGATCTGTAAGTCACCAAACGAAAGGTTTTTATAAAAATTCTTATATGAGCAGTATCGTAAACTATGGTCAAATACGCTAAATTCAAATTTAATGGCATATCTGTAATTTTTTCTCGATTTTTTTCACGGAACACCTATTCACACCTCTCGGAACACCAGTGTACAAAGCTTGGGAAACGCTGGCTTAGGGATTACGTGCATGGAATCTTGAAAGCTAAACCAGGATGGAGTATGACCGTGTAATGCTGGGTGGTAAGTTATGTACCACCTGCTGTAACATCAAGAAACTCCGTAATTTTGCCACATAGTGTGTTCCTTATGGTTCTCACAATAAATACCGATGAGATCAATGTACAGCATCAATTGATCGGTCTTCATAATGGATACGGGCTGTGTTCTCTGTGAGGTAGGAACTGTAGTTATGTATATAAATTACACAAACGCCAGTTTTCAAAGGGTTAGTTAGTTACTTCCTGTCGCTCCTTGCGGAGCATAGGGCCTCCTTTCAGAGGTTTCTTGGTCTGGAAGTGTGCATTCCGTAGTGGGTGACCAGTCCACTGACTGCACAATTTCTACTCATCCTTATATGACTGCCAGAGCCATCTAGCAGTCAATCAGGAGACTTGGGTGAGAAATGGCCGCTGAATTTTGCTTACGAAACATCTCAATTCATGCCCGTAAGGTTCTTTTACATGCCGTAAATCTACGACATGGGACCGACGGCTACGGATTTTTATCACCCTTAAAAATCCATCGATTGAACCCGCGAACCTTGGGTCCAGTGGCGAGCACGCTAACCACTAGTCCACCGAGGGCGACTTTTCAAAGGGTTAGTGTTATTAAATCTGAATGGCCGAACTTGCTGTATCATTTTTTAACAGGTCGGAGAGGTAAGTTGGTTCGTGTATCTTGGGCCAGCATGGGCTGGCTGCCAAATTATGAAGCCAGCTTACGACCGGCGCTGCACCAAGAATAAACATTTTCCCGCGTCTCCACCAACACATGTTCTACTTGCTACCCACTTCCGAAGCGACGTTACAATAACCTCGATTTTAATGCATTTCCGCCCATCCAGTTCACGTTGGATTTGTGGCGGACAAAGTGGCACTGCGACAGGTTTCTCTCCGAGTACTTCAGTTTCACCAAGCCAGTATCAGTCCACCAATGCTCCATACTAATTAAATTATCTATCGTCGATGCTATGTAATGTTATCAATTGCCAGCGTTGTTAAATAACACACTTAAAGAAATTGCGCTCACCGTTTGGAGTAATACTTATGCCTCTGTCAGCGTATTAGCAGCTCTGTTGATGAAAAAATAATGTCGAAAGAACGTTTTTTTGTTCTATACGCCGTATAAGAATTTTGAGGTACGTATTCGCAGCCTGAACATTAAGGCGGATGTAGCAGGTTCCTTCGAAACGTCTGCAGTTAACTCAGATATTGCGCGGTTTCGTAACACGGAATACCACTCTGCCCACCAAAAATACCAACTGGACTGGCTTGGGATCGAATAATAGGCTCAGCTATAGCACGTCTTTGAATGACGTAAGCATCACGGGTGACCTGGATGTAAGTAGGAGGATAACATTAAAGTTGATCTTAGGAGTGTATCGTGTCAGAGTGTGGAATGGATTAAAGTGACTCAGAATAGCGTCGAATGGTGCGCTCTCGGTGAACCGTCGGATTCCATAAAGGCAGGGAATTTCTTGACCATCTGAGTGTCTGAAGACTGTACCATGCAGTGTGTCAGTCATCTACATGAGTTATTTCCTACTGTGTCTGCGTGTATACTCAGTTTTTTTTAATGGTGAAGGGCCCCGCAGCAGAAGCTACGGACGCACCGCAGCCATAAGGCTTATTGTGCAACCCTTGTGATGAAGGCGAAGAAAAAGATGATCAGTTTTCTTCATTTTTTCAAGTAATGGAGCACCGGTGGAATGAAATACTCGGGGAAAAACCTGTCGCAGTGCCACTTTGCCCACCACAAATCCCACATGGACTGACCCGGGATCGAACCCGGGTTTCCGCAGTAAGATGCCGGCGACTAACCGCCTGAGCCATGGCACGGCCATGTGCACTCAGTTGCTCTCTGTGAATAGTATTGCAGTACTAATATACAGTGTGCTTCATGACTGGTGAAGAGAGGCAACTTTCAAACTTCTCTTATACTGAAACGGATCGTGCTGCTTTTCGTTTATCATTTTGAATATATTTTATGTCTTTATAACTGTGGCTGATAACTTCCTGTCATGCGCCGTGAAGTAACATAGCGTTACTGCCCGTACCACCGTCAAAATGTGTACACCGATTGAGGGAACGCTTCGCAGATGTTCCTTGTCTTTGTTTAATGTTGCATTGGCCGTGACGTTTGTCTGTCACAGACTTTTCAACACGAAACGTTTACAGTTTTTACAATATTTTTAATGTGGACTTCTTACCCGGTCACTTTGTATTTCTTTGACGCCAATGAGGATAACATCTGAACCGTGTGATGCACACAAATTGTGTGATATTGTGCGTATTTGTGTGTGTGTGTGTGTGTGAGTGAGTGGGTGAGTCAAAACCTACAGTGTGTGAACTGTAAGTATCGAAAAGAGTGATGTCTGTGTCTCGTTAGTCCTGCCCAGGATGTTTAATTTGTTTCTGTGAGGTTCCTAGTAACGCATTTCTTCAATACCTATTCTGAATAAAAATTTTATTACCTGAAGTTTATATAAGATACTGTTAAAATACAAAACATCCTCTGTGTAGAAGGTAACTGTGTTCCCTCTGGGAAAATTAAGGTAAAAGTAAAGGAAAAGTATTAATTACCCTGAAAATTAATGTTTATGTAGTGTTCTTAGTGCCGATCCCAGTGGCCACTCGGTCTGAGTCGTGGGTCTGCGGCCGCTGGCTTGCTGGAATTGCGGGTTCGAATCCAGCCAGGGGCGTGGATGCCTGTGTGTTGTGAGTGTTGTGTGTTGTCAGGTAGAGGTCTCTGCGACGGCCTGATCGCTCGTCCAGGGAGTCCTACCGAGTGTGGTGTATCTGAGTGTGATTGCGAAGCCTCGACAATGAGGAGGCCCTGGCCCACTAGGGCTGTCGAGCCACTGGAAAAAAAAGTATTCTTATGTAAGGTTAAATGGAGTTGGTGTAAGGTTCCTTTGACCTTCATAAACTAGTCTGACATTTACGACACTTGGCAAGTTTGCTCGCAGATATCGCTGCCGTATCCTTGACATTGAATTAATTCATGATAATGGAGACGCAACCTTGGAAGGTAAAACTCCAGGGCAGTAGTGTGTTATCGCCACCTGTGGCCTTGGTAGTTGTGTTGCTGGGCCTCAGTGCGTGCCTTACAACACATTTACACATGAATCAGCTGTTTGTGGTGTTTCCGCATCCTTGCAAAGCACGTATTAAAGTCGCTCCGGCTGTCTGTATGCGTGAAACAACTTGAGAATCGGTGAGCCGATCTTGTTTAAATTCGATATTGCAGAACTTTACGGGGGAAAGAATATTAAGCCTGTTCACAGTTATCATTTTGATCAGACTGTTTTAACGACCACTTTTTTCCCCAATGGCTCGACAGCCCCTTGGGGGCCTAGGCCGCCTCATTTTTCCAGGCTTCACGATCACACTTTTTAGACACACCACAGTCGGTAGGACTCCTCTGGACGAGGGACCAGCTCGTCGCAGAGACCTCTACCTGACAACACACAACACTCACAAGAGACAGACATCCATACACCCAGTGGGATTCGAATCCACAATCCTAGTAAGCAAGCGGCCACAGACCCACGCCTTAGACCGCACGAACGACCACTTTACTTACAGATACACGTTCTGTTATGTCATCTCGAGCGTCACTCACTGAGTATTTAACGAAGCGAAGAATGTTCTGAACAGTTGTAGGGAAAATGGAACATATTTCATGTCCAGTGTGATCTTTCCTTACGTCTTGCGGTTTTCGAGGTAATTGGACAGAAGTGAACGAACGCCGCAGAATTTTTAGGCTGTGCTTACTTTTCCGAACGTCAACCGTTATATTCCGAACGCACGTGAAGATTTCTCAAGTGTCTTTTTTACGGTTTTTATCACTTGAGCCCTGATGTGTTTGTCATGGAAACAAGATAGGCAACGCACGTATGACACAACATTGTGTTGCGCTCGCTTAACCATTGTTGCCATAGAAATGTAAAACGCTTTCAATTGTTGTTGACCTACGTATAGCTCTCAGCAATGGAAAAGTGAAATAGTGGGTTCCCTTTGCACCGTTTTCAAACTACAAAATATTTTGCTGTATTGTCAACAATATAAACGTACTCAGGTCTTCATGTAAAGTGCCCGATATTTTTATCTGATTTTAACCAAATTTGGAGTTTCTCGATCGATTTTCATATAAACCCCTAATGTTAAATTTCACGAAAATCCGTCCAGTGGGAGCCGCTCTGATAGATGCCGGCAGACGGACAGACATGATGAAGTTAGTGCGCGCTTTTCGTGACTTATGCGAACACGCTTAAAAATGGAAAGATACACTTACAATGCATTTATCAGTGTTATTTCTTGAAATAAGAAGTCTTACGATATTTATTAGAAGGCATCAAAAGCTAGCATTCACGAACTGAAAATTTAGAGGAAATAACAGAGCGAACGTATCAGAATTGTGACGCGCTGCCTAATTTTTTAAGTTTCTAAAACGAGTGTAGTATTGTTGAATAACAGAATAAACAAATAAAACATCAGGTATTGTAAGAACATGTATTACGCGTGCTGCAAGAATGTATTTTCCTGTTGGATGTAATGGTAGTCAATGAGTGAATTAGAATATTCTTAGGCCGTTCGGATACTCTGAACACAGTTTCCAATATTAACCGCACTTGGATAATTTTAACTGCCATTTCGTTGATTTACTTCATTTTCCATCACATTGAGATTGAGCATTGCGTGTTTCATGCCGAAAACACCTCACTTATAAACGCACCTTTCTACAGCAAGCGATGGTTAGAAAGATGTAAAGAATCTGCATGGCAGAGAAGTGGCATGTGGAATTCCTTAATCCATCGCAGGGACTTTAAAAATAACTCGTTTTCCCGTCACGTTTCAGAAGTTTGGCTTCAGTTTCACAGTAATTTTACCGACGTGTTCTATATTTAATGAAATTGTGTTGCTGAATTTTTTTGTTACAAGTTGTACTTTACACTGTCGAATTTTACTAATTTATTTTTAGCTTAACCGTTCAGTGCCGACCTCGGTGCACTACTGTACCTACCTTTAAGTCCTCACGTGCCGCCGACCTCGGTGCACTGCTGTGCCTACCTTTAATTCCTCACGTGCCGCCGATCTCGGTGCACGGTAAGGCCGTGAATGCATTGCAGGGTACTATAAAATTAAAATCCCTCCGCCCTGGGCAGCAGTTGTAATTTAAACTCCAGCGTCATTGAAGGGTTAAACTGAAAATAAGTAATGTTAACATTTGTGGTGTATACCGCTATGCTTATTCAATTAAGTGTGGAAAATGACACCAAACATACAGCTGTATTAACAATTCAGCAAATATACTCGTACATTATTAGGCAATAACAATACAGTCATGTAACATACGAGTATATCTGAGGAATGTGACTACATGTTTCGGCTACTTGCTGTATACGGAAAGACTTGACAATGGCTATAGCAAGTAGCCACATTCCTCACATATACATTACATGACTATATTGTTATTGTCTAACAATTACTATATTTTTTAAGATGAGATATCCCCGTTGTGTTATCAGTTACATATTATGAAAAGTATCCTTCATACTTTTTATAATATTACGAATTTTTACGCAGTCTACCAAGGCGTCTTGTATTACTTCTCAATTTTACCATGTATCATTGTTTTATGAAGGGCGAGATTTCACTCTTACATGCAGTTGTAAATATTCACTAAAGTTCTTAAATTAAGGCCTAATGATAGCTTGAAAAATTAAGCCGAAACATGTTGCTAATTAAGTTGTATTTTAAGTTGTGTATGACGGTATACTGAATATATATGTAATGTATATTTGCTGACTTGTAAATACAGCTGTATATTTGGTGTTGCTTTTCCACACTTATTTGAAAATGCGTAGAGGCTTGTCAGACCATTCATAATATATAAACGTAAAACTCGCAACGGCATGTGTTATTGTGCCTTACGCCTGGCTTCCTTAATTTAACAAAACATATTATGCGATTAGAATGCTTTGGCATTCCTGGGCCAGGGAATTAGACGGCCAGCAGACAAAATGGAATGGCATTCTCTTTCTGTCACCCCCCCACCCACCCGCCCCTCCTCACAGAAATCATAATTAGTCCTAAGCATTCACATCGGCGTGAATTACGTAGATTCTCGAGTTTTCCACAACGTTTTGTGACGTCAGAAGAGGTGAAAAGGTAATCAGGCATGGTAATTATCAAGGATATGGGAGGAGGCGCACGTGGCCGATAATAAGACTAATTCATTGGTTCGATTAACGACACTTGCTCAGTTGCAAAGGTTTGACATCGCGTCAGTGGGAAGATGATTGTGTGTGATTATGAATTGTAAAGGATCTGAAAATAGTCGTGCTTTGAGTCACGAAAAAATGTGAAAGTACTTTTCTATCCAATGATTTTTTATATCCAAAAGAGCATTGTTTTGTTTGAAGGTTCCCAGGCTTCGCCCGCTTGTCCTTCTGATACGACTAGATGAGTATGGAGGATTGGTGGAATGATAGTGACAGAGGAAAACTGAAGTTGTCGGAACAAAACCTCTTCCACTGCCACTTTGTCTGCCATAAATCTCACATGAACTGACTCGGGATCGAAGTTGGGAGTTTTTCAGAATAACAGATGAGTTCAGTTCCTACCCCACAGGGAACAACTCCGTCTCCATTATACAGACCGACTGGGTAATGTCATTAATTTAAAAATTGCTGTTAATTGTAAGAATCATAAACATGTAAATGCAGTCTGTTGGAAAAATGTAGAGCTTTTAGTGATAAAGCAAATGGTACAAAATGATGTGCTTTAGAGCGTTAAGGCATTATCCCAGTAGTTACTTGGAGGGACCGCAAATAACTTCGATTGGAATGGCCAATCGTTTGGCCGGGAGTCGAATCCGGGGCTTCAAGAATACGAAGTATACGTACCTCATCGTAAAGTATAATAACTATAAATTTATAATGGTTATTATTCCAGTACTAATTCATTCGTTACGTAGTCTGTCTTGCGATAGGTCTATAGTCTCTTCGAAAGCGAGTTTTCCAGAGAATGCGATCTGGTGCTTCTTCTTTCAAACTCCAATATCTTATATTTTCCTTAATATCTTCCTGCACCTGCTTACGCCTTCTTCCTCGTCTTCCCGTCCGTTACATCGTGTTTTAGAAGGCGGTGCCTACGCAAGGTGTGATCAATCCAGTTAGCCTTGCTGCATTTTTTGTATGTTGGATATTCCTTTCTTTCTCGACTGTATGTAATACTTCTTTGTCTTTCACGCTGGGCCAACTGATCTTCAGCCTTCTCCACATCACTTTTCAAAACCTGTCAAGGTAGTTCTGATCCACTTTCCGAAGTCGGTAATAGTTACACTAACATAATTTCTGATTATATAATTTTCTGCCCTTTCAAACGATTTCTTCAGTCTTCCCGTGGGCTATATTTACACAATAGAAACCGAAATTATGTAACTGGAGGTTTCTGGTACGGAACTGCGACAGCTAAGAGTTTAAACAAATTTCATACTGCTGATATATCTGCATGTCAGCCTGGAACAGCTGTAGTCCCGCCAGTTTACCAAATGGATCGCGGTCTTTGTGTCCAAGTGTTTTCCCAGCACTGCCACTGCCGAGAGACCTCGGATTGTATCGATTACTGGAAATGTTCGTCTCTAAAGGAGGTTACATACTTTTCAGAAATGCGACGTCTCTTCCATCCCCCTTTCCCCTCTTCTGGTGGAACTGATGCTTTCATTAAGCCCTAGGGAAGCTCACTTTGTAGGATGCGTTGCTGTCATATTCTCTGTGATAAACAGGCTGGCTGAAACGGAGACTCATACCTCTATCATGTCCTGCATGTGACAGCATAAGGTCGGTTCAGTAATCATTTGCTTCCTGTTCTGCTTAAGCATCTTTCAGTTTTACAACAACTTCTCCTCTTAATGGATCCTGATCGCTCTGTAGATTTGAGTGTAGCTAAACGTATTTTACAACGATGGTTGAATTTCAGGTTACTTGACAGCACTGTTGAATGTGATGGGAAACTTTTTGTCAGTGCTGTCTATGTAAGGATTTCGAAAGAATCAGTTCTACTGTCAGAGAATTTCAACTTGTATAATTGATATGTACTTGTGGAAAGTCCATCAGAAATATAGATGGGCGAATTTATTAACCGCGGCGGCCTTATGGTCGTAAATATGTCTATTTATCAAACAAGGAATATGTAACCGTGTCGCACAAACAACACAAACACACAAATAACAACAAATTGTATTACGTAACATCAGGATTCCAGAGACTTTTTATCTCAAGAGTGTGTATATTTGAAAATTAATTTTAAATACACCGTAGTAAAGTAACAGTTTTACGGGCGTTGTACTCAACATGTCTTCGTATTTGCAGACCGAAAATATTTTTTGTTTAAGTGTGTTATTTAATGACAAAATCGAAAGTGTCACGTTGACACACCTGCGTGTGGTACATTCTGTGTGTTATGTGACACTTTCCATTAAGAGTTAGTACTGTGATCTATGCATTTTTATTCTGAAACGATTTGGCTATCGAAATTAAATAAGGCAAAATTTATCTTATATTTCACCGTGCATTTTCATTAACTATATTTACAACCAACTAAATGCACATTTAATTAAAAACCATTTATGATTTCTCAAAAATTGTCTAAAAAAAGCCTTTTTTTAGACAATTTTAGAGAAACCATAAATGGTTTTTAATTAAATGTGCATTTAGCTTGTTTGTAAATATAGTAAATAAGGAAAGTTTGCTAATGCCGCTCAGAGCTACCGCTGTACGTTGTATACGTAGTGATGCGTGATATGTTAACACCACTGTCTATCTAAATAAAATTTTAACCGACCAGTTTGACCATGTTTGCGAATTTGGGTTTTGTACAGGAGCTGCTTTAACTTTCGATTAGCGACGTTGCCTTGTAAGGAACATGTACAGGTTCGAGATTGAGGGACGCGGTTCTTAACTCGCCTTGTTTCGTCCCACAATAAATATCTCAGACATTTTATGTAAACTGTTGACGACCACAGCCGATAGTTTGATTGTTTACTGCATTTAGCACGATTCTTATGCTTCAGACGTTCTCTGAAATGTAAGCTTTGCTAATCTGTAACTTCTTTCTGTCTAATTGTTTTATTTCCGAATTATTCGAGTTCAGTAACCTTTGGATCTCGAAACCTTTCCACATTGTTGAAACTCCGTCCTGGTCATTCTCTCCCGAGAAATTACGTATGATACGTTGCTGAGTAATGTAACGAATCTGCCGAGAATATTGGACGTGGTCGATGAAGTTGCAAGTTTTCGTATTCAGTACAGTTCCTGTTTGTGGCTCAGGATAGTCACATGTTCAATGTAATTCTTGTATGTGGCTCAGGATAGTCACATGTTCAGTACAATTCCTGTGTGTGGCTCAGGGATAGTCACATGTTCAGTACAATTCCTGTGTGTGGCTCAGGATAGTCAACAATTGTTTCAGATACAATTCCTTGTTTGTGGCTCAGGATAATCACATGTTCAATGCAATTCTTGTATGTGGCTCAGGATAGTCACATGTTCAGTACAATTCCTGTGTGTGGCTCAGGATAGTCACGTGTTCAGTACAGTTCCTGTATGTGGCTCAGGATAGTCTCATGTTCAGTACAATTCCTGTATGTGGCTCAGGATAGTCACATGTTCAGTACAGTTCCTGTATGTGGCTCAGGATAGTCACATGTTCAGTACAATTCCTGTATGTGGCTCAGGATAGTCACTTTGTTTCAATTACATTGTTGCCTGTCAGGCAGTAACGTCTGTTCCGATCTATAAGCCGTTGTTTTTATATCCGAACAGCAGTTTCGAAAAGTCATACTTCAGAGATGTTACGTTTTGTCGACTGGTAAATAGTTACATGCGTTTCGAGGAACGCAGTGCCTTCGAAACGTCTGTAACTAACATCACCAATGCTCGGGTATGATCCACGGGATGCAAGAACGAACGACAGACACCGGACCTACGTACTGGGCTTCACTTTCTTTCTCAAATCAACATAAGAATACATACTAGATCTCATCCAAATATTTTGAACTCGTGCCTTCACTTAAATGCATCACATAGTCCTTGGTATAGCTAGGGGAAGCAGTTCGCAAATAGCCGTCCATTCTTCCTTCGGGCGCGTAAGAGTGTCTGTGCTGCAGTTCAGCTTGCAGAATTCTATTACAGAGGACAGCACTGAAAGATACCTACATATCACTTTTCAAATTTCACCGTCAAACATACCTGGTTTTCTTGCAGGGCCTGTTGTGCTTTTTGTAATTTATGATTGCTGGTCTTTCAAGTCGCTCTTGCCGATTTCCGAAGTCCAGTCTTCAGCGGTTTGTGATGAGTGGTTGTTCGTTGTATTCGTACTCGTAGTTGGGCCTTGTCCATTGTCTTAGGCATATTTTATAGAGGCCTGTACGATTTGCAGGAGTTGGCCCTACCTCTGCCTTCAGTTGATTGGATGACATTATATTGATATATTTTAATACGTCCACTCTTAAACTTAGTCACGAGCATTGGGATCGAATTCAGGACGTATGAAACACGTGACCAATACGCTAAATACGAGATGAAGTGGTATTCAAGAGGTGCCATATTCTATCCAAACCATGCCAAAGATCTTAACAACAGCAAAATATATTCCTCTGTAATGACAGTCACCCAAAGACAGTAGCAGAATAAGATAATACAAAAACAGGAAGAAGGTTGACGGAAAGAAATATTCTGGCCAAACTTGTGTGGTGAACGAAAAAGATAACCTTGTTAGAAAATTGTTCATGAGTAGTTAAATATAAATGGCCACAAAGAATGTAATTTTTGGCACGTGATAAGTTAGCACCCGTGACAAATTACGAACGAACGTGGCAGTCAAGTGGGCAGCGGAGGTACTTCGGGCGTGGAAGGTGCCGTATTGAACTCTTGGCCCGTGCGGTATTTCGTCCCTGAAGCCAAATGCGGAAGTGAAAGTTCCTCCCTAGAACAGGCCGTGAAGGCCCAGAGAGAGGAGTAGACGTATAGATCTACTCTCTTTAACCTCGGCGCTAGGTGGGGTGGATAATACGCCACGCCCCGGCCGCTTTACCCGGGGAAAGAAACCCGGTACCCATTTTACATGAGGTTGGGTGTGACTCGGGGCCGGTCTGAACGGGCACGGAAAATCTCGCCCCCACCGGGCTTCGATCCCCGGATCATCCAGTACGTAGCGAGTCGCTATCCCGACTACGCCATCCCGGCGCACCAAATTCTGACATGGCACATCAAAGTTAGCCACTGCCATGCCTTCCACATCCTTAAGGTTCATTATGTACCTATCATTTTTGGCGCTATATAATCTGACTTACTGGAAGCGATGTTACATAAATACAAATGCATGTACATACATAAACAAACAGACACACCAGACATATCAGCTGGATGCCGGCTGGAACGAAGAGGAAAAGAGAACGAATCCCAAGTAATTTACACTGTCTTTGGTGATTAAATCAACTTATATTTGGTGTTTTGGATGAAGTGAGGCATACTGGTAGGTTCGTATTGCGAAGTTTATAGTAAAATGATCTAAGTGGTTTACCTAACCATTTGTCTCTTTGTTTTGACTAGACCATCTTCATCAGAAGCTCGGTCAGTCAAAATTCTGCTCCATCTCGTAGCTGAATGAACCTATCAATAAAAGCCAACATAGGCGTGCAGCAGCTGCGGCTGTTTCTTCTCAAGCCATGCTGTCGCACTGTCAGCTTTCTGTGGCACTCTTCAGTCGCAGGGGTCTTTTTGAATATCAGAGAAGCATAATTGGTGACTGCTTCAGGCAACTTAAGTGTTCGTAAAATAGAGTTGATCAATTCATTAAAGTGTAATCATATGCAACACGTTTCGTATTTTCCACATTACGGCTGGAGTACCTTATTTAACAGCGACTTTCACCTTTGCTTTCCTATTTGTAACATTTGTTATGAGATATACTGCCATTAACTCCGTCTGTTCTGTGTCGTGCATCTTGCGTTAAGCATTATTATTGTTTACTTAACTGTTTAAATCAAGTGGCGTCACCAGTTCTAATATTACAGAACTCTGAATTTTGCCCACAGGCGGCAATTTATGCAATAATTAATGACCCTAATAATGTACAGAATAATTACACTTCGATATCAACTTCGAAACAAAATTTTTTTTCCAGTGCATCCATTACAGCTAAAATTATGAAACCTATATTAAAATGTGTATTGAATCCAAACGTTTCTGTATTTTCAATGTTTTGAATTTAGATCACCAGGCAGCAGCTTGGTAGTCAAGTAATCAAAATGGAGGGATAGAGAAAAGGCGCAGTGTACTCGTATTATGGTTTAACGAAGCGAAGTTGCTCACTGTTTAGCGCAGATCTCATATAAAATTCGGCAAGCAACCGCCCGTAAGAAAAGTGGCGTACGTGTAGTACAAATGATTTGTCGAGAGAGGTTGTTTGTGTTCGCAAGGGAGAGGTGGTTGAAGGCCACAGGTGTCAACGGAGACTGTCGAACGTGTTCATGCCATCTTTCTTTCGCAGTCCGCGGAAGGCCATACATCTAGCAAGTCAAGAGCTGCAAGTTCCACATCCAACAACGTGGAAGATCCTGCGACTGGAAATGAGACTTTTTTTCACTCTTTACAGGTTGCAACTTATGCACGTATTAAGCGGAAACTATTAATTAACAGGTACCACTTTTTAAATTATTTATATTTAGCGTGTACAAACATAGGACTGTAATTGATAAAACACCGTCACTGTACACTAGGTGATTGTATTAAACCTTTCTTTATTATTTTAAAATATAATTTCTCACATGTTTCTGCGTGTGCTCGGCCATCATCAGGAAAGTCATTCATATACAACATTGGGAATTACTGCTGCCTTTACATTTGTATCATACCTGCGTTAACAGTGTGATATTCTATAAAGTCTCATAATTAAGAATTATAGTTGGTAGAATGTATGGAAGAATTAATGTCAGGAATTTGTTTAAAACATTTTTGTGATGTTTAAAATATGTAATTCCATTGAGTTCTGAGAATCACCGGGGATACTTGTTATAATGTGATATAAACCTCAGTCTCTATGTCGATTTCATTGGCTGTGTTAATTCCCCATTAAACCATATTATGTTTTAACCGCGTAAGTATCGCGGGACATTACGTCTCTTATTATGTTTGCCCCCTAATCTAGATATCAGTTTTTGTTAAGATTTCGTTTAATGTTCCTAATTTACAAACTACTGTGATGTAATGCAGGCCAGCAATATATCAGTCGTACTGTTGTTTCTTTTATGCTGCTAGAGGGGTTTATTAGTTTTGTTGGGGAAGCGTAAATCAGGAATATTAAACGAAAATTTAAAAAGGAATACCTAAATTAGGGGACAAACAATAACAGACGCAATTTCCCATTGTAGCACGGTCAGAACAGAATATGGTTTAATAATGAATTAGCACATCCACTGAAATACGCATAAAGCCTGAGGTTTATATCAAATAGTCTAGGTAATTGCCAGAACCCACTGGAATTACATATTTTAAACATTATAAAAACTTATTATAACATAGTCGTAACATTAATTTTTCCACATACTGAAAAATCTGCAACTCTTAATTTTAAGAAATTATAAAACATATTATTAACGCATTTATGATGCAAATATAAAATCAGCAGTAATTTAAGATGTTGTATATGAATGATTTTCCTGATGATGGCCACGAACAGGACGAAACGTGTCGGTAGTAAAATTGTAAACAAATAGAAGAAGGTTTAATACAATCACATACTGTCTTCATTAATTACTGAGCTACAGCTTTTGTTGGAACGTGTGGGAGCGTACGGAAACGGATGTCCAGACTTGGAAACTTTGTTTTCTCGATGAGGGAGTCTTTGGTCTGAGTGGGGAAGTCAACAAACACAACACTCGAATATTTGGCGTAGAAAATCTTCCGAAAATTCTGACGTTCAAGTGCAAAAGTTGTGTTCGCGGCGAGGAGCCGCAAAAGGTGTACGGACCATTTTTCTTGCAAAATCAACCGTCACGGGGACTGTGTACCCGGGCATGTTGGAGAACTTCCTCACGGCACAACAGGACGACGACGTGGGGCCCACTCTACTGTTTCAAAAAGAGGGCACGCTGCCACTTCTCCTTCGACATGCCCGCAACTTTTTTGACAACATTACGCTGTAAAATCGATCGGCCGTGAAATTGGGTCTCGTATTCATATCGTTGTCATCTGCATTATGACACCGTGTGTAGTGGTAGGTGGGCACCGTATTTCCGCGTCCATTCTCATTGTATGCCGAAGATAGTGTCATAAATCAGAAAACCAAAATATGTGTTTTTAATGTCGTGAAAATCTTACCTCTCATATTGGCCTATAGAATGATAACGACGAATATAGGCGTGAAAATGTATTTTTCCTCTCAGAAGATGGTATTATGTATGATTTGTACAGATTTAAGGTTTTGCAGTTGGTTTGCCGCTTTGTTACCGCAGGCGTCGCCAAACCCTTCGTAAGAGAATGCGACTAAAGTCGTAATTCTTCCCTGAGAACATATTATGGTCCTGGTTTGAATAAAAGAAATACATAAATGGAAAAGTGCAATTGTGAAGTCCTGCTGTTGGCCGTAACTTGGAACCTTGAGAGATATCAGTGTGGTAGATCGAAGAACAAAAATACTCTAGTATCTATCCCTAATATACATGGCTTGCATTCCTAACTTCCAGGCATTTTTATTTTATTCCAGTTGTGAGGATGTCTAGAAGATTATAGTGTGCTGCATTGTGATGTGATTGTAACAGTGTTTTGTTTATTGTTCTGGTGTAAATGCTAGACATGTATAAGAAAACGAAAGCCTGCGCATAAGATTGCTTGGCTGGGGGTGGTGGGTGGGGTTGGAATTGAAGTCATTTTAGGTATCATTAATATTGTTTCTAAAATTTATTGAAGTCGGCAAATTTAAGAAAACTTCATGCCGTATAAATACTACTTTGTAAGTAGCAACATAGGCCTACTCGAAAGCTATGCCGGCAGCAGCCTAGCTACTGTTAGGGCCAACCTTACTGGACAAGTTTCGAGCGAAGTGCTGGAAATAGCTTGGCCCTGCAAGTTTGGGAATGGGCGTGGAGCTGACATCCTCACCCCTTAAAAACTCAATTATCTGGAAACCCCGGTAATAGGGAGGCCATGGCCCAAAAGTGGGCCAAAGCGTCATAGAAAACGTAGCAACATACCTTCCTTGCTGCAGCACTGGTGCGAGGAATATTGCTTAGAAATGTAGAAGTTAACAGCGCTGAGTCAGTCCAACCTTAACCGTAGCAACGAAAGATGAATATTTATTTGTTGCTCTTGAGTTGCAGTGACTTCCTTTTCCATGTGGAAATACGACCGCGCAACAGGTACACTTACGTACCTTTGTCGTTATTTTCGTAGTTGCTTTAACCCGTTGACGTATTACTTTATTCTGTGCACCAAAATACCAATATGTCACTCCATTATGTCAACTAACACCTTACAAATTGTCACGATCCTGCCATCTGAGTGCACAACATCCAATTAGCGAACTGGATTTAACGGCCCTTAGAGTGTTTGGTAAACTAATAAGTAGGAAGAAAAATTATAAAGAAGGAACATTATGAAATTGAAAAAGAGTTATTATTTGTTACAGCTAAAACCGGAAGAAACGTCACTGCTGCCACCGACTTCAGCAAACCTTACTTCCGGAGGTTAATAGGAGCTTTCAGGCTGTATGTTGGTGCAATGGGAAAGTCACATGAGCCACGTAAGTAGCAGCTAGCCATCTCTTAATATAATGCAGGATAAAAGACCGCTTTTAAAATTTACCATATTATTGCTCGTCAGTTTCCTTTCGAGTGTAGCTTTGCTATCTGTGGCTAACCACTATTACAGATTTCAGAGTTCGATCATTGAAGTAGACTACGAGGTGACTGTGCCGTAGCCATCTGATTTGTGCTGGTCTACTGAATTTGGAATCGGTAAATCCCTAAGTTTCACCGCAAGTATCGGCCTTATCACTTTAGGATGTGACGCGTGATCCTGCACGATAGGGTATACGAATTGCTTTCTGAAGAGGCAAAATGAGTTGTGTGTGTGTGTGAGAGAGAGAAAGATAGAGGAAAAACGTATGCCAACTTTGTGGGCTACTAGACATTCCAGTCCAGAATTCGCGATATATTGAAGTGGCTGGTTAAGATTCTGCTCTTGGCAGGTGACACAAGTAACTGAATTAAATCCTGAATACCCTTACACTCACGCACCGTGCGGGTTGACGCAGCAGTAAAGCCGTACACTTGTGTTCCGGAGGTACCGATTATTCAGTCAGATTTTGCGTGCTTTTTCGCATTGTCTCCACCAAGATTCTGGGTTACTTGCGGCATGTAAATAGGCCACGACTGATTTATACCAGCTCAGCTGAGCACAGGCACACATCTCAATAGACATCCATGCCCTGCATCACGACGGTTCGTCATTTTATGCGATTCTGGATCCACTCGAGACTGTAGCAGTGTTTATAAAATAAAATTCCGTAACTATAACAGAAAAATAATACAGAATCCAGTGTCTTGTCTTTACCGCTCCGCAACATATGTTGTATTCAAAGACAGCTTAATTTGAAAGGAAAAATGTTAGAACAAATTAGTCATTTTTGGGCGCGTTCGCAAAATTGCGAAAAGCGACTATTAGCTTCGTCATGTCTGTCTGTCTGTCTGTCTGTTCTCCTTCCACCCGCATGTAATAACGCGGCTCCCACTGGACGGACTTTTACGAAATTTGATATTTGAGTATTTTTCGAAACTCTGTTGAGAAAATTCAAGTTTCATTAACATCTGACAAGAATAATGGGTACTTTAGATTAAGACGTTTCTACATCTATGAGAGTATCTCGCTGAATTCTTCTTAGAATGAGAAATATTTCAGACGAAAGGTAGAGAAAATCCAAACACATTTTACGTTCAGTAACTTTTTTTTTCCTCGAAAATCGTGCCATTTATGAGGTAATGTGGAAAAATGTAAAGCCTGACAGACCACAGATGACAATATAATGTCGCTCATGCGCTTTGCATGTTGGATAACTAAGGCTACAGACACACATTCAGAATATGTAATACTTACTGCTTTTCCACGGCAAAAGTGGTTACGCGAACGCAGCTCAATGTTAGGTTATACGTACATTGTCTGTCTTGTCAAATATATATTGTATTCTGTAACATGTTTTTACGACATAAAATTAAATTAAATACTTTCCGGCTCGTTATAACGCAAGGAAATTTGTAAAAAATTATTACTATATCAATATTGCGATATGTTTAGACTTGCTCTTATACAACATACGCAACACGTATGAAATTTAATGCGTATTAACCCATTAATATTTACATTGTAAGAAAGAAATGAACTGATCCATACTTCCTAGTAGTAAGCATTACTTTTAATTCCTCTGTTTGATATTTATACAAATCTATAGACCTGCTGACGGCTTAATTTGCGTGCCGTGCTAATAGACTGTATCGTTTAAAGTTATGTTGGCTGAAGTAATTCCTTATGAGTCTCCCAACGCGGCGAGATGGTCTACACTAAAAATAACCAACGAAACGTTAGAATTTGAGGGCGCAACAATCCTAATGCAGTGATTGAAGGTACAAGGGACCGTTCTAATTTCAACATCCTTTGTGCTGTGTTCAAACAAATAGTGTTCCGGCTTTTCATTTTTGACGAAGGCTCTGTGATTGGTGTAGTGTACCTAGACATGTTGTAGGATTTCGTCTTGCTGATCTCATTTTGGAAAAGAAGGGTTCTAACAACATGCTGTTTCAGAAGGTGGAGCCATTCTGTATTTTCTTTTAGCAGATTGATGGACATTTCTTAGATCGAAAGTTTGTACTTTAATCGACCGGCAGAGGCGACACTACCGATTGGCCACCTCCTTCCCCTGACCTCATACCACTTGATTTCTTCTTCTGGGTGCACATACGATAAAGGATGTTCTTTACGTTCCACCATTGTTTGTTGGGAGGATACCGCTGCTGCGGCTAGTTACACCCGTCATAGTTACAAATGTGTGGGCTGAACCTGAAGACAGATACGATAGGTGCCGGGTTACTCACAGTGCCCACACTGAGCGTCTGTAAACTGTTAAGTGTAGGTCACAAAAACTTGATCATATATTCTACCAAACAATATTTAGCTTTCGTTCCTGTGTCTCTTACTTCTTGAGAAATACTATATTAAATTCGTCTGCATTTCGTGGGTTCGGTCTGTATTGTTGTATGTGACTGAAACATAACACGTAGAAACATTCAGGTAACACTGCATGACACCAGAGTACACAGAGACTTCACACAGTTTCACTTTAACATACCTGCACCATTAAGTGTGCAATTTGATTTAAGTTATTTGTGGAATATACACCTGAAAGAAGTCGATTTATTTGATAAAAGTTTCCTTTATTAAACTTTTGCTCTTCATAGTCTGTCGCCATTCATGTGACGCAAGTTTTACTTTTGAGCGTGTATTATGCATGCTTATGTTTATGTATATGCGTAGGTTTAACATGAACTTTCAATAGGCCTGTGTTATTAATCAAGCTTTCCTGATTTATGCTGTTTCATGTGCTCCAGTAATGTATTTATCACATCGATAATTAATCTTCCATATGTGCGTTATGCTTCGTCTCCAGCAACAGAAAAAAAAACAAAAGAACGTCAGTAGTCTCCTTCAGGAGGTTACACATAAAAGTCTTGCTGTGAAGCTATACACAACAGTCTGCCTAGGGTCAAAGGTTATTGTTCGATGTGTTCCGTTATTTATCCAAAATGCTTGGAATAAAAGTTTTTTTATCTTGGCAAGTACCTATTTTGTTTCATTATATACATGGTTATACTACTACTGCTTCTGGTGCTGCTACTGCTACTGCTATTACTACTATTACTATTACTACTATTACTACTACTACTGCTGCTGCGGCTGCTGCTGCCGCCCAAAATATTAGGTCAAGCCGACTATTTGTTATGTTGTTTAAAATTGGTCATGTAATTATTATATTAAGTGGACGTAATTTTCAGCATGAAATTCAGAATATATTTTACGGTCAACAGAACAAATTACAATGGTTCTCTGTTGGTTTGTTTGGATGGTACAAATAGAACAGTGGGCGTACAATGTTTGTGTGCGATGGTTTGAATGGTACGAATAGAACAGTAGGCCTACAGAATTTGTGTGTGATGGTCTGGGTGGTATGAATGCCACTTTGTCCACCACAAATCCCACATGGGCTGGCCTGGAATCGACCCCGGGCTTCCGCGATGAGATTCCGGCAAATAACGGCCTGAACCTTAAGAGTTTCATTTTTGGAAGACTGTAGGCTACAAATGCCCGACGCTTGTCACGGAAATATTGATACAGTAAATACATAAAAACTAATTTTTTACACTCCTGTAAAAGACACATTTCTTCCTTTCACCTGTGCTACCGAAAATAGCTCACGGGCATCAGAGGAATCGGGAAAAGAAAACGAACTACAAATTAGCTACCCACTTTTGAATTGATGTCCACTTGTTGAGAAACACTGGCTGTGTTGATTTGATTAGGAATTTCCGTCAGATAGTAATTAACATCATGTAACTTACGGTCATCATGGGTCAGTGTGCATCCCTACGAAAAGAGGCGCTGCACTGATATCGTCGGATCAGGTTCTGGACCCACTCCGGATGGCCGCGGATGTGTTTGCTGTTTGTCCGTACCACGTTCCGCTCACCGTTGGACGATTTTCTCCCTGCTACACAAATCTCGACTGTATGGATGCGCCTCACTCAGACCCGTGCCCGATGGTGATGCTTCGGCTTTCTAATTTTGGAGTTTCGGTCGCCTGTCTTTTTGATAAGTCGCCAAGTTCAGTTGGGAAGAGAAAAGGAACGAAGGCAAGGCAGAGCAAACTATTCCCACCCTGCGGGTTAACCAGCAATAGCGTGTTACCGAGACTTGCCTTTTTGCCTTGTCTGCCCATAGTTGTGCCATGTCTTAATTTTAACTTTGGTTAGACGTCGGGCGCCCAAACCATGTAGGCCTACATAAATACTGGAGTATTTTACCGGGTTTAGTTGAATGACTGCTGCGTCCCAGACAAAGAACCATTTTACAAGAGTTCTTTGGCTTTTAGTGAACAGATACAAACACGCCCTACATTTGTGTTTATTAAGTCAGTCTGGAGGAGTGATTTTCTGTTTCTGCATCACACAAACGTCTTCCGTATTATAGGAAGTTCCCATGCTCTTTTTCGCGTTCATGTTCTCAATCGCCTACGATGTCTAGCTGCTTGCCTAGGCCTATGCAAGCGTTTCCAGGAATGTGTGGATCTATTTGTAGATGCATTAAAAACCTGTGTAACTGCGTATGGTGACTGCACTTGACTGACTAAACTCACTAATAATTTTAACTCTGCTTGCTACTTAATCAATTTACAGAAGTGAAATTAATATTATTCACAGTTAGCGCAAATTAAATTTATTACCATTGTTTAGTACTTGGTCCGCGTTAAGTACTGTGAATTAACTGATATATTGACTTTATAATTATTCATTTGAACTGTTTAAGAACACGAAAGGACACAGCAATATGACATTAGTTACAAAATGTGTTCATGCCTTCGCACCATTTCATATAGGCCT
Source organism: Reticulitermes speratus (assembly GCA_021186555.1). Lineage (NCBI taxonomy): Eukaryota > Metazoa > Arthropoda > Insecta > Blattodea > Rhinotermitidae > Reticulitermes > Reticulitermes speratus. Next base: position 25,585,762 of record JAJKFL010000014.1, on the reverse strand, counting down.
AAACCCTTTAGAAGGCGTCGATGAAAGCTCCGTATTCCTGAACCCCCTCTGTGTAGTGGTGAGTAGAGTTCAGGAGGCTTTCATCTCCTGCTGGGGCCTTGTGTTCTGGATTAAGGTGGCATGGGCTTTTAAATCGTAATTACAGATTATAGAAATCGGGCAAACAAAGCCGGACGCAATGTTGATTTTTCTATATCTTTTCTACTCGTCCGGTAAAGTTGTTTGTTTATGGACTGTTTATGGCTCTGTCTGTAGCTTGTCATTTGTGGGACAGAGTTATGATTAATGATGAATTTGGAAGGATTTGGAAGGAAACGGTTGTGGCCTGATGTGAGGCACTGTTCCAGTATTGATCTGAAGGGAAGTGTCAAGAACGCTCAGGATGACTGATGTGTCTACAGAGATTCGAACGAGACTTCTACCGAATAAAATTCGCAAGCGCTACTTTCTCTGTTTTGTTCATTGTTATTTTTCACTTCTTATTCATAAGCAACAGGAGATGAGTAATGTTTGACTGACCTAATGAGGAATTTCACAGTTTGTATTCTTAATCTAATACGTCATTAAGATTTCGGTGGCATGCCAATAGAGGAACTTCGGTGCAAGAGAAACGACCTCTCAGTTTGTAGCTGAACACGGACATGCTTAACAGGACGTTTTAGGAAAAGTTTATGACGTATAGACATACTTCTCTTCAACTGTCTTATTCGGTACAGTGATACGAAAAGGAAAGAACTGAATTACAAATATAGAATTTGTTAACAGCATTATAACCAACAAATGCACTTTTTTTTTTTGTATTTCTGTTACACTTTTACGCTACGTATGTTTCGGCTATGGTCCAGCCATCATCAGGGGTACACTAGTAGGTTCACTTCACTGGCACTGGTTCATTTGGTATTATCACACGTCATCACCGATGTTTTTGTAGCTTTTGTTCACTTTCAAATGCAGGTTGTGTTCGTCTTGCGTCAAGAGATCGAGGTATAACACTCCGGGTTGCAGTTATAAAACAGTATCTCGTTGGTAGTAGTTAAAACATTAATTAAATTAATTAATTAAGCTTTAGTTAAAACATTGTTACAAATTTTTGAAATTACTGGTAGATGGTTTTTTATTGGATGCTGACATCCTCGTCCTGTTGTTGCTAGTGTCTTTTTGTGGTTGTTGTTGTTACAGTTCTGTGCATAATGTTCCCGACTGTACGTTACAGTTTCCCGATAAAACCTTTGCACCTTTTGCCATCTCTGTAATTTTAGCACATAACACAATGTCCCTGTTAAACTTGTGCCTAGCCCAGTGTTTGTGGTCAAATCTGCATGCATACTGATTTTCATATACAGCCGTTCATTATTATAGTTATTAGCGCCATCAAATCGAAAACTAAGCATTTCGCGCCGCCAGCATTTGTATTTAAGTTCTTCACGTGTTTGACATAAAAAGTATTTAGTATCATCACAACAAATTTCAAGACTCCCTGTTAAGTGGGATAGTGTTGTTCCACCCCACAACTTCATGCAGCCACTGTGTATTATTATTGATGTTGGAAAATATAAAATGATGTAATGTTGGGGTGGCCTCAAGTTGAGAGATGCCCATATCAAGTTTAATGAAAATCCGTCTGTTGCTTCAAACGTTGCTGGGAATTGACTCGATTATTGTACCATTGTACATTGCCTTATGAATATATAAATAGCTTTTAGTTATCACGATTACCGCCTTTTGGAATGTAGATTGGAGTGTAAATTCGTGGATATGTACCATCCATCTTCAGTCTTCTAACTCGAAGACGGAGACAGCAGGTTCTTCTAAGACGACTGTACCTGTCCACCAACCTACAAGGCTTCACATTCCGAAAGGCCGTAATGTTGACACTGAACGCCTTCAGTGAAGGTAAAGTTTATCTTATAACCTGCCATGAAGACCCAGATGGGGAATAGAGGTATGGCTGTACTTTTTCTTTAACCTCGGCTGTAGATGGGGGTGGGTGGTCAACGCCACGCCCCGGCCGCTTTACCCCCGGGAATGACCCGGTACCCATTGTTTAGGAGGCTGGGTGGGCCCCAGGACCTGTCTGGACGGGTCTGGATTCGATCCCTGGACCGTCCGGCCTGTAATGAGTCGCTATACCGACTGCGCTATCCCGGGCTACGAACGCCGCCAGTACTACTTCAAATATCAAACACGTAGTTGTGTGTTCTCCCTTTATGTAGTTCTTCTACACGGACCCAAACAACCGCAGTGTACGTGTGTGGCCCGTTAAACACATGCATTGGAAAGGGTGCACATTTGCAACGCGATTCAACAACAGTGTTCCTACAGTGTCTTTCTTTCATCGCCACACCGAACACGGCGTCTTTATCGCACAGAAAGCCTGCAACCCACGGGATATTCGGTGACAGCTGCGGTGTTCACGACAACGACGCAAGAAACGCAGTGTAGTTTGTATCCATATTGCAGCAGAAGTCGATAATTCCCGGTATCCGAGAGCACGTTCATTCATACTTACCTCTCAGTTCTTCGTAGTTTTGGGCGAGGTCATGGTCAGGCGTCGCTTGAATGCCCCATCGATTTTAGCCTGAGATGCAAAACGGTGGCCGTGGAATAGGGAAGCCGAAGGGGTCCTAGGTTATTGCTGTAAGTTACGTCATTGTCACAGTACATGGACCTTACATGAGCTGATACTAATGCGTGTGTGTTTCTAAACTGAAATTCAGACGCGTATTGGGATAGAGGAAGCGAACACGTATTTTCAGTTGGAAGAACATTTCGCATGAAGGTTCAAGTATTCAGGGATGTTACGCCGAGTCGACTGGTAAATAGTTACAGGCGTTTCGGAAGGGAAGTTGCCTCCATTTTCAGGGGCAGTCAGTTCGAGAAGAGTGGCCTTTGCTACTCTTCAAGGACTGCTGAAAATGAAGGCACCACGCTGATCCTAAACGTACGTAATTTTACCAGTCGGCACGGCGTAACATCACAGAAGACACGAGTTTTCATCTACAGAGCTGTGAGAATCTCATTTCGCCCGTTACGGTTTGAAGCTAAGCATAGCTGTCGAAATCGGTGTTCTCGCCCACCCAGTGAACACTTGTCACTTGAATCAGATTACTTCCAGGGTGGATGTGCAGAAGAAGAGTCGGGAGGAAGTGTAAGGTTCTCTTCTTAAGTTAATTATACAAATTAATAAAAACTGATACTTTTATAGGCTTCATTGGCATCATGGCTGTCGTCGTTGTCAGTGATAGCATTGTTGTTTGCATCTCAGTACGTGTTCATTAAGTGTTAACTCGAGTGCCAAATTAAAAGAGCCAGACCTTACTGCTCAACCATACTGCCGTATTCACTTTCATCCTTTGGCCGGCTTCTTTGGCTGTTCTGCCCGTAAGAATTGGCAGGCCGACTGCTGACGAGATGCGTGAACCTAGTCCAGCCTTACTCTCCTTTTGGAAATTAATGAAGACTCTTCAGTAGTATCGTACATGTTGCCTTGGGTGTCTGTTACATACATACATACATTCCATGGATCCATAAGTCTGTCGAAGTGAACTGGATGTGGAATAAGTCATTGTTTTGATGAAGGTAGAAGACGTTCAAGATGTAGGGGGGGGGGGGAGGAGAAGCACCATATGAATAGCGAAAAATAGCTAACAACCAAATGGGCAACTTACATATCCATATGAGAAATAAGCAGAGCAGGTGGAAGGAAAAGTAATTTTAATTAAACAAATTTTAATAAGCGATGTAAATGTTTTTAGATGGTCTTATTTATTTGCGAGATTTGAGGGTGTCACAGCGGCGTTGCTGAAGATTCAAGTCTTTTTGGATGTGACGCCGTGTCAGGCGAGTAGTTCCCGACGTTTCGGAGGATTGTAGTGCCTTCATCTTCAGGATCAAGCAGTCCTTGAAGATGAATGCATTACGATCTTTCGAAACGTCTGGATCTACTTGCCCAGCAACACATTTCAGACTACTTGAATCTTCATCCTGTTAATTTGTTTACATAGTAGGCATTACGAGTATGACTAAAGAACTGTTAACGAAGCATGCTGAAAAAATGTTTAACACGACGAAAGTTGTATTTGAAAGTATTGTTTTGTGAACAGATTAGATAGGTTACGTGTAATGCATGGAATGAGCCATATCTGTTATTAGCTACTTCCGCTGTATTTTAACTGTACGCTTTATCCAGAACTGTAAAAGGCTATACCTATCATCTGTGCTATTTATATTCAGTAAGTGAAAACGCCAAAAGCAGATAAAGTTTCGTGATCGTGCATAGTTTGACTGTTTGCTTCCCACGTGATTTATGTGCGCAAGAATTCCATATGGAATTCTTCCAGTTTCCTCCCATTCATTTCACAGAAATTCACTTTCGTTATGTGCATGTTAAATCTTGCTGTTAACATTTCGTAAGTAATTTAGTAATAATTATGCAAGTTTTTTTAGCTTGATGCAGGCCTACATTTACACAATTGATAGGCGGGGCACGTAACATGCGTGGGAGAGATTTTTAATCGTCGTACCAGAATGGGAGCATTCACTTGGGAGTAGAAGTGGGCAAAAGAGGGATCGAGATTTGGTTCATTCAGTAGGGATCTCCTTGGTGACCAGTTTGTTTACTCCGTTCACTTCCTTCATTTGGTCATATCACTTCGTTTTAATGTGCCAGGCCTTGATTATACGTTACCGGTATACCACTTGGAGTTTATTATCATTATCGTATTTCATATATTTACATGTAAAGGCATATTGCCGGGAAATCACTGTGGTAATAAACAGAGAGCAAATGCTGGAATTTCCGAGATTGTTTTAATTTCGCCTCCAGGAGATGGCATGACATTATTCCATACGCCGCTCGCCCCAAGCATTGCTTAAATATATATCCAAATAAAGTACTAACTCACGTGCAAAATATAAGTTCGGTTACGTAATTACATTGTGCTAACCATTTATCAATTCAGCAGCAGATTTACCAGGTATGAGATACAACAGGAAACTTATTAGCTTACAGTCTTAATCGAAATTAGCTTTTAGGAATAAACTCAATGATAATTTTGTGTATTTCAGTTTGTTTCGCTATTCACAGATAATGTGTCCCTGCTTTTGCAGATATTATTTCGCAGGGAACTGAGCTGGCCGCAACACAAAACATTTTAATTACGTAATACGTGGTAAAGTCTGGGATATAACCCGTTTGTATCATTCCACCAAGACAGGGGACCACAGGTTGTTCACTCAATGACTCTTTATAACTGTATTTTTGAGCTGCAAGTAAGTGACTTTTTTTTGTGTAAGGCGTTTATAACTCTCGACGCTTTCGTGATCTCATTCATACACACACCACAAAGATACAAGATCGCGAACACTGCCAGCATTTAATTTTCTCGGTTACAAACTGCCTGGAATAGCATTGCTTCGGGAAGTAGGTCCTGATTATGCATCCACATACCACATTGCTTGTGTTTCAACACGTGGAGTGAAGTAATTGTAACGCTTTAAGGACGAACTGTTAGGCATAAGCATTGCTAGTTAAGATGCGAATGAAGTTTGTAGTTCGTGACCTACAATATGATGCTTAATTGGCGTATCCATGGTTCGAATCTCTGAAGTTGGCCATATTCTTTTACACGGTATAATCTTCTCCTTTATCGCACAGTCACCGATCACGCACCAGATTATGAGAAATCTTTTGTCGTTCCAGTTACGCACTATGTGAGCTGTAAATCATAAGAGACGATGATGCTTAGAATTAAAATCGTTATGTTAGGGCCTGTTTAACAGCATACAGCACCATTACAAATACACAAAGAGGTTACAGTCAACAAGAAATTGTCGCAAGAGTTAAGATATACGTACGTCCTTTGAATGCCTGCATCTGGAATCCAGACAGACCCACACAATGAAGTTTGTACAATGATATGTCTTTACGCAGGATTCCCACTGGCAGAAACCTTCAGTGCCGTAGGTCTGCCCGAAAGTTGTAATCTGTGAGGGTCGAGTTTGTTATTATAAACACAAATAGTGTCCTAAAATGCCATACAAAATGTTGCCCAATATATGTGCTGCCCAAGACTGTGCCGATCGTCGCTCTCGACTGGCAGTCCTGTTTCTTATTAAGAAGATTAGAGGTTTGTTAGTTTGGAAACCTGCTCTCCTGACAGAAGTTCTGCGTGGTTTTCCGCAGTATTTCCAGGCAAATAGACAATACAATACAATAAGCAGTGACAGCTTCCTTCAAGATCCATTCTAGCCGTACTACCAACATTCATGCGCCTACCTACACTGGTTCGTAAATTGCTGGCATCCGATGGTCAAGTAAATATAAATTTCGCGCTGTTGTTGCTTTGTGTCGTGTATGTAAATTACATTAATATATGTTCGAGGGGGTCTATCATAATGGAACACTTAAATATTATCTGAAAAATTCTACTTTTGCTCCCACCTCAAATTTTCGCTTTATGTATATACAGCGTGTTTCATAAGTCCATCCGGGATTTAGAGGCTTGGCCGTGCAGTAGCAAACCCACGTATAAGAGATAAAAGCATGCCAACGGATAGAGGAAATGTAAAGTTTTTTCGTGACAGATACGATGGCGTAGTTACCCGTTTCTCCGCTAGGAGGCAGTGGTGTGCAAACATGGCGTTTTCAGGTGAACAGAAAGCTCAACACTTATTCCCTGGCCTGCCAGGTCACCCGACCTTACTCCATGTGACTTTTTCCTGTGGGGTTACGTTAAAGATCGTGTTTACGTGCCTCCTTTACCAAGAGATTTACCGGAGCTTCGGCTAAGATTATGGCGGTGGCGCAGTTGGTTGAGGCACTGCGCTTCAAACCGGAAGGTCGCGGGTTCGATTCCCGATGGTGTCATTGGAATTTTTCGGTCGCACTATGGCCCTGGGGTCGACTCAGCCTCTAACAGAAATGAGTACCAGGAGTATTTCCTGGGGGGTAAAGGCGGCCGGTGCGTAGGGCTGACAACCTTACCACCTTCATGTGCCGATTGTCTAGAAATCTGGGAGCCTCAACCTCCTGGAACCCTAAGGGCCTGTCCAGGCCTGTAATGGGATTGCTTTACCTTTATAGTAGGCTACTGCGTCGAGTCACGGAGTGGTTAGAGTCAATAGAGGAACGGTACGAGTGTTTGATGAAAATTATCTAAGAATTGTAGTTTCCAATGGGTCTCCAATCCGGGGCCCGCCAGGTTGTATTATGCGGCCCGCGGCCAAATTTGTAAAGTTTGTATATACTATAAAAATTGCACAATAATTTGGGCGGCTAGGTATACTATTTATTATTGCTTCTCACGTACGGCCCGCTAACCAGCCCACAATAACGGGTGTGGCCCTTTGCCATCAAAGGTGAGAGACCCGTGTGTAGACTAACATGGCGTAAGAGTCGGAGCTAGAGGAAGGTAAACAAAGTAAATAGAACACATATACAAGCAATTTGAAACTTATGTAGGCGGTCGTTAGTCACAAATACGAAAAGTTAAATTCTAGTTTAAGTGAGTTATGAAACTAATTATCTAGCACTACTGCAACCGATAATTGCATATTTCACATTAAATTCTAGAAGAGTAGTTCCTAAACCTATAGGTGATTTACCTTCGATTACTCGAACCATGAAAATGGAGGCAGTAAGTTCCTTCGATACATTTACCTGTCGACACAGCTTCATATCTCAGAAAATCATCGTCATCAGTTCCGTGAGAAACTCAAATCTAGCAGCCATATGATAGGCCTAAGCAAATTAAGACATTACGAGGGCTGTCCAAAAAGTATCCGACTATATTTTTTCCCGCGGTAAGTAATGGCGAAAGGGTGGGGAAACTGAGCGTAGTGGTAGAAGGGACTTTCATGCGCATGCGTGATTTTTTGCTGCCTCGCAACACCGCCGGATGCGTCTGTCGCTGCCAGATAGCGAAGTGGTGTAACACGTGTTCGTCGCATTCTCGTTTCGCTCAAGATGACAGAATGTTTGGAGCAGCGATACTGCATCAAGTTTTGTCAGAAACTTGGGGATACCCAAGCGGAAACAATCCGCAAAATTCAGCAGGCTTTCGGTGATGATGCAATGGGGGTCACTCAAATTAAAGAGTGGTTCAACCACTTTAAAGATGGCCGCATGTCGGCGGACAGTGACCAGCGTTCCGGGAGACCGTCAACGAGCCGAAATGCTGATGTCATTGACAAAGTGCGGACATTGATCATGGAGGACCGTCGTTTGACCGTCCGGGAAATTGCTGATGAGGTTGGGATCAGCAGAGGTTCCGCAAACACGATTTTAACTGAGGATGTGGGCATGCGAAGAATGGCGGCAAAATTTGTGCCCAAGCTGCTTTCGCCGGAGCAGCAACAACTCCGCCTTTAGGTCGCGCAGGACATGCTGGAGTGCGCCAACAGGGATCCTGAGTTCCTGAAGACTGTGATCACTGGTGACGAGTCGTGAGTGTACGGATATGACCCGGAAACCAAGGTCCAGTCGTCACAATGGAAGCATCCAACATCCCCGAGGCCCAAAAAAACACGACACGTTCGGAGCAATGTGAAGGTGATACTGACTGTTTTCTTCGATTACCGGGGTGTTGTGCATCATGAGTACGCACCACTAGGCCAAACTGTTAATAAGGAGTACTACCAAGAAGTCCTCCGTCATCTTCGTGGTGCAGTTCGGCGCAAGAGACCGGAGCTGTGGGACGCACGCAACTGGCAGCTGCATCATGACAATGCCCCAGCTCATTCATCACACCTGATCCAGGGTTTCCTGGCTAAGCACGGCATTCCGCAGGTTCGCCAGGCTCCCTACTCTCCTGACATGGCTCCTTGTGATTTCTGGCTGTTCCCGAGATTGAAGGCACCGCTAAAAGGCTCCCGTTTTGACAGCCGCGAGGACATCATACAGAACGCGACGGCGCAGCTGCACACCATTCCAAAACAAGCCTTCCAGAATTGCTTCCAGCGATGGAAGGACCGCTGGGCTAAGTGTGTGGAGTCACAAGGGGCCTACTGTGAAGGGGATTAGGTATTGTAACCACCCAGATACAGAACTTTTTTTTCCCGGCCCAAGGTCGGATACTTTTTGGACAGACCTCGTAGTTGTAAATTATTTGCACAGATTTTACAAAGTGAACGATTGCCGATAATTGGGAACGTCATGTCTGTCCGTCCGTATATTTCATCACCATAACTACTCGTTGGATTTCGGTAGCATGTAATATTGCGGTCTAGTCTAAAACTTGTCCGGAGTAATTCATTATTGCTGTAGACCGTATCAGTGTATCAATCTCCTGTAACACTACGAGCAGAACTACTTACCGCTTATCCAAATGAATTTTATCGATTGTTGCCAGAAACGGCTCATAATTGAAGCAGGCGGTACGTGACACAAAATATGCATTATTCTATCTGAAAACTCACATCTCTCGTTTTGCATGATGGCAGACAGCGCAGCGCTCGCCGCCATGCTAGTTTTCTGTAAATCGGGGTCCACGCATTTTGTTCAGTGTATTGCAGTTAATACTACGATTTTACTCACCATATTCGGAGAAGGTGCTGGGAAGTTTTCAGTTTATTTCAGTTAATATTAGGTTCTCCCCACCATATTCAAAGATGGTGCTGGAAAGTTGAATGTGTTGCAGTTAATATTAGGTTTATACTCGCCATATTTAAAGAAGCTGCTGTAAATGTTTTCTTTCGGCTCACTAACGCGTTTCACGTCTAACAAACACGTTGTTCATTGCACGAATAAGTTTTATGAGTTAAGCTAGCCGACTGGGAAGTGACTGTCTTAGTTGTCAGATAAAATAACGTCCCTGTAGGTCAGATGCGCACACAGAATTTTTCATTTGGGGGAGGGGGGGGGGCTGACCCTGAGCTGTATATAATTTGTTTGATTTTAAAAATTATGTTATCAAAATCATGTAAGTATAACATAACCTTCTCTGCAACTGCATTTATATACATGCGAATATAACTACATGTTCCATGACTCAATCACAGTGTCCTCTCTTCTTGTTCTTTTAATTTTATTAATTTATTTTTCAAAATTCTAATGTACTAATCAGCTGATTTCAGTGGCTGATTTAGGCTGAAGGATAAATCGCGTAAAACTTTTGCTATAATATCTATAAAATCTGTGTTTTTTAAATTTCGGTTTTGGAGAGGGCTGCAGCCCGGTAGCCCCCCCCCCCCTTCCTTGGGTGCGCCTGTGCTGTAGATACCATTAGAATGAACAACTTTTACTTAAGACGCTTCTTGATATGGCGGATATTTTAACGAAATACAAGTACTGTCCACAGACCAGATGATGATCCCTGCTAGGAATGCGATAGATGCGCATGCGCAATATTTCGTGTTGAATGGCCATTTGCTACTCTCCATCCTGAAAGCAGTCGCACAGTGTACTCACTCACTACACGTTACACGAAATGCGTGATGTTTTGAGCCTGAGTGTAGTAGTAGAAGAGCCTGTCGATGCTACCAGTACCAGTCCAATAGCCCCCCCCACCCCACCCTATAGCCAGCAGTCCCCCCGCACAGTGCCAGACACGCCCACCCCCGTAGGGGGATCATCTCATGATCTGTGGTCTGTAGAAAGATTGATTGATATTGTGGAGTGTGGAGGCTGTGGATAGCTTCGTAACGACGGATGTGTGAGGTCAATATATGAACATCAAGACCGGCTGGACCCTGACAGGCCGTTCACGCGGTAACGCTTCTGACATTCGGGGGGGGGGGGGGGGGGTCCGGTTCAAATCTTTGCCTAGAGACCGACTGTTCTGTGCGTTTTCGTGGTTTTGCTCCTAGCTACTACCTCAAATTAGGCCACAGTCACTTCCCACTCCGTCCATTTCATTTTTACCAATAATCGTTCCGTGTGAAGCCATACAGTATGAGCAGCTGACCGTAACTAAACGAATTAAGACTAAATACGAGACCGGTTTGCACAGTCGCAGCCAACGCATTTTGCACACGTACTCTCTTGGAGTTCACCTTTGTGTGCTAGTGTTAAGAGTTCAAATACGTAGATATATTAGTACCTGTGTTTGTTTTCCAGGAACCTTGTAAGTCCATTTTTACGCTTTCTCAAAGTTGCGAAATATTGCTTGTAAGTCATAAATTACAAAACATTTAGTCGGGCAGAAATTGTGAGGTTATGGCCGATAAATGTAACAAAACACCAACTTAGACTTATAAATAATAAGGGGTTTTAAAGTAAATATAACAGGTAGAGCCTGTCCTGTAACATTCCTAGCAGGCACTGAGGGTAGGCAGAGGTATAGCTCTACCCATACTCAACCTCAGCGCTAGAAGGGGGTGGCTAGTCAACGCCATGCCCCGGCCGCTTTGCCTTTGGGAAAGAGACCCGGTACCCTTGTACAGGAGGCTGGGTGGGCCTCGGGACCGATCTGGAGGGGTCCGGAAAATCTCGCCGCCACCGGAGTTCGAACCCCGGACCGTCCGGGCTGTAACGAGTAGCTGTACCGCTTATGCTATCCCGGCTACCCAATAAATATAAAAACAGACCCTAATAATAGTAATAGTATTCTATAATATGCGCACAGATGTGAACAGTAATATAACGTGTGACCACAGTGGATCAAATGGTATCACCATGTAAGAAGAGTCCAGGCAGCAAAGATCCCAACGCGCCTCAGTGTTGCGATATACGTACATTTCCTATCTTGTTATATTTTTTTCGCGTGTTTTTTTAAACTACGCCATTCGAACAAAAATATTTGTTATAATGCACGCTCGTAAATGATGGAGTTGTGTAATTGTAATGCTAATTTGAGAACTGTAATGTGTTATTCCTGGCTTTGAGCAAAGTATAACGGCAACGCATGCTGACATTTCTGTGTAACGTCACTACACCTGCTGGCGTACTGGTTAACGTAGCTGTCCTGTCAGAAGGTATTGTCGTGCGTTCTGCAGCTTTGTGGTGTGTGGCCCATTTGAGATACAGCGTAACACTGCTTCGCGGTGAGAGACGATGCGATTTGATTACTATTCGTGATGCTAATGTAAATTGTAACGACTGAGATCGAGTCTGCGGTAGCGGCGCAAATGATAGCTTCAAGCCGCACGTTGTGTTTGTAAAGCTGTAATACGAGTGAGTTACCTCACGTAGAACAGTCGTGCCCGCCTGTTATGTACAGTTGCTTCGCCATACATTTCGGAACTTCTCGTCTCTCTGTGCGAAGGTATCTTGACTTGATCGTAGAGGCCACTGTCCAAACTGATGCACTACAAGTCAAAATGTGTGTCTTCTTTTTTCTTCTTAATCCATTTTAACTCCCTTCTACCCCAAATTCTAGTAGCAGAGCGAAAAATACCTACTGTTATTAGGACCACTTACGGTATTTTCATTCACCGAGTGACTGTAGCTAAAATAAGAAATTAATTCATCATATCTTGCGTCAAACTGTAACAATTTTTCTTAGTTGTTTCTCATTTTATTTGCCGGTTGTTGTGTGTGGGTGTGAAAGTTGGTCTTTCGCGTTGAGGGAGGAATATAGGCTGAGGGTGTTCGAGAATAGGGTGCTGAGGACGATATTTGGGCCTAAGAGGGACGAGGTGGCAGGGGAGTGGAGAAGACTACATAACGAAGAACTTTAAGATCTGTACTCCTCATCAAATATTATTCGGGTGATCAGACCACGAAGAATGAGATGGGCGGGGCATGTAGCACGTATGGGGGAGGGGTGAGGTGCATACAGGATTTTGGTGGGGAGACCTGAGGACAGGAGACCACTTGGAAGACCTGGGTTTAGATGGAAGGATAATATTAAAATGGATCTTCGGGAAGTGGGTTGGGGAGGCATGGACTGGATTGCTCTGACTCAGGATAGGGACAGGCTGTTGTGTATGCGGTAATGAAACTTCGGGTTCCATAAAATGCGGGAAATGTCTTGAGTAACTGAGGACCTGTATCTTCTGAGGAAGGACTCTGCTCCATGGAGTTTGGAGTTGTTACTCATTTTATAATACGCGACATGTTTCTCACAAATTCGCTCTTAAGGTTTCCGTTTTTGTAGGACAGTGTGGGTTTACAACATGTGGATGGTGTACGATAATTTACATTATTAAAATTGACAAATTGAAGCTTAAGTCTGATGTATATGTTAGGACGAGAATTAAAAAATTTAGCTAATTCAGTAAGGTCTGTTACTGTGTACCATCCAACCACAGTATTTGTGTAAATACGGAACCCTTGAGAATTAATCAAATTCTTCGTAACGTGTCGGGTGTAATATAATAACACGTCTAACGAGTATGAAAATGTTTGTATTTGACGGAGAGTTATGATCAGATAGTCAATAATACAGCGGTATGGCACTGAAAAAGTAATAGTGAGCAACTCATGTCCATCCGCATGTCTGTATGCTTCTTGTCCTAGAGCAGTGGTCGCATCCTGTGGTCCTCGATTCGTGCATACGTGGCCCGTGCATCCTTCAGTGCCACATCATGTTAATATATTGAATATATTAATATGACGTAAAATCCCTTTATGGCACCTCACCAAATCACTCGTATGTTGTGTGTCCAGCGGTTAAAACAAGGTTGCGCCCCACTGGCAGACAGTGTGACGGGCTTCATCCAAATTTGATGTGGGAGAAATTGTAAAGTTAATTTAAATTTGGCTCTTCTTGTTGTCACTATAAGACATGCAGTTTACTATAAAATCCGATTACGTTTATTGTTGGTGGAGTGCGCATGTTTCCCATAGGTTTTATTTTCTTTAGATTTTGCATGTGTTGTTTTTTACGTTATTGTGAAGAAAAGGGTGGCATTGGCCTGCTGTGCATAAAGCCAGAAGTTGTCCTTGTAATCTGTTAAATATTCACCGCATCAAAGAATTATTTAAATACAAGTTGTAGGTCGAAATGAGCTCCATATTTTATATCACGTACCGATTTATGGTACGACGAACCATTGTAGAGAAAGTCGATGATATTCGATTTAAGCTTCATAGAAATAGGCAGTATAGACCTACTAATTGACACGAACGAGAACTCGCACGACAGATCAATGCCTGAGATAATCTAAATCCCTTCTAATCATTTCGGACGTATACGAATTCCATATCAAGTGTTCATTTCATACACTTAGGCGAAGAGCATACTGAAACGTTACATTAGTTCGTGTTATGGGATTCATTGTGCGGCTTTATTGCTAATGTTGTGATCTTGTATTGTGCTGCTGGAACTACCAGTTGTGGTCGTGTATTGTGCTGCTGGAACTATCAGTTGTGGTCGTGTATTGTGCTGCTGGAACTATCAGTTGTGATTGTGTATTGTAGTGCTGGAACTACCAGTTGTGGTCGTGTATTGTGCTGCTGGAACTATCAGTTGTGATTGTGTATTGTAGTGCTGGAACTACAAGTTGTGATTGTGTATTGTAGTGCTGGAACTACCAGTTGTGGTCGTGTATTGTGCTGCTGGAACTATCAGTTGTGATTGTGTATTGTACTTCTAGAACTATCAGTTGTGATTGTGTATTGTACTGCTGGAACTACCAGTTGTGGTCGTGTATTGTGCTTCTTGAACTATCAGTTGTGACTGTGTATTGTCCTGCTAGAACTACCAGTTGTGATTGTGTGTTGTACTGCTAGAACTACCAGTTGTGGTCGTGTATTGTGCTTCTGGAACTATCAGTTGTGATTGTGTATTGTACTGCTAGAACTATCAGTTGTGATCGTGTATTATGCTTCTCGAACTATCAATTGTGATTGTGTATTGTACTGCTAGAACTATCAGTTGTGATCGTGTATTGTACTGCTGGAACTAACGGTTGTTATCGTGTATTGTACTGCTGGAACTATCAGTTGTGATCGTGTATTGTACTGCTAGAACTCTCAATTGTGATTGTGTATTGTACTGCTGGAACTCTCAATTGTGATCGTGTATTGTACTGCTGGAACTATTATTCTATCGCTTTGCTAAGCTTGTGTTTAATGACTCGTAAATTATTTTTATTGTTTGCTTGAAATTAAATGAAACTGCAGCATTTGATGTCATAAATATACTGTCACGTGTGCCGTGGAGTTCCTCCGTTACTAGTGAGTACCACAACGAGGTGATTTTTGGACGTTCTGTTTCCATATTGGGCGCTGCTGAAATGGAAAAAATTGTTACGTATTTTCTTATGCCCTTGACACAGTTGTGTGCCCATACTCACTCGTGCAGAGCGGGAAGGATGTCTTATCTTCACTCGGTCTGTGCATGATAACGAAACGGAATGCTTCTTACAAGCAGAGTGAATACGCTGTTCTCAGCAAACTTATTTTGGCAATTTTTTTCTAGTTGTGATGAAGTAGTAACTAACTCCATGGGCCGGGATCCTCCTTGAAAAGCTAATAGTTCCTCAGCAACTCAAGCAGTTCCTACATTTTTAGGGTGCGTCGCGTAAGACGCGAAAAGCACCCATTAGCTTTGTCATGTCCGTCCGTCTGTCTGTCCGCACTTATCAGCGCGGCTACCGCTCGACAGATTTCATGAAATATGATATTGGGGGCTTTTACCAAAATCTGTCGAGAAACTCCAAATATGATTAAAGTCGGACAAAAATCTCGGTCACTTTACATGACGACCTAAGTACGTTTGTATTGTTGACAGCAGTAAGAAATGTTCTGTAGCTCGACAACAGTGTACAGGAACCCATTCTTGCATTTCCATGGCAGCACTGAACACTTTCATATTTTTTATAGCTCCATGTAGGCCAACAACAATACAAATGGAACGTGCTGTTACGTTTCGATAGCAACAGTGGTTACACGAACGCGTCACAATGTTACGTTATACGTACATTGCCTGTCTTGAGTGGAACCCGAAGGTTGTTCACAAGAGCGCCCCACATGCACCTGTCCTGAGCCAGCGCAATCCAGTCCACATTCTCTCATCCTACTTCTTTAAGATCAATTTTAATATTATTCTTTTGCCTACGCTTAGGTTTGCAAAGTGGTCGCTTTCGTTCAGGTTTCCCCACCAAAATGCGGTATCAATTTCTGTTATGCTTCAGAGCCTGCAGTCGACTGACCTCAACGGGCCCAACCCAGAATGACGGCGACAATGATACATATGCTCATGTTGATACCGTCATGTTTGTGGTTTCCCTGTCCCATTAAGAGCGATTTACCAAAGAACGTCTTATATACATACAGTATGTGTTTGATGCGGCATTGCTGTTGTCATGGTAACCATGACGTCGCACTTAGTAACCAATCGAATTTCGCCGTCGGGTCACTGTTTCGGAAAGCACGCGTACGGTGGCCCAGCGTTTGTAGGCTGGTGGCACGGTATTGAGTCGGTCTCGTACCAGCATCCACCGAAGGAGGCCTGTGGGTGGGTTGTTTTGTAACACTAATGTCAATGAATGAGAGTCATACAGTTGTCATTCGTAAGTGTGTTTCGATAACCGATAAATGGCATGTGGGTTGCGGCGATGATTACAGATATTGATTTTATGTTATTGTTTGAATCAGCTGATCGTACTTTACAGGTATATGAGAGAGGACAAGCCGTCGGTGGTAGTAAATGCGGAGTTTAGTTTCCTTTTGTGAAATTAACGACAGGTTTTGACGTCGACATATTCGAGTGACAAGAATATAATTATGGTTAAAATATGGAAACATGGGTCATATATCAGTGATGAAAGAATATGCATTTTATATCTTATGTGACAGACTTTTTTTATTAAACGAAATACAGCTCATATATGAGGAATGTCATGTGGTGTAAAATATAAACATGAGAGGCGTTCTACATAAAATTAAATTTTGTTGTGAACAGTGAATGAATGAATCAATCAATAAAAATAAGCAAATGAACTAGATATGTCAGTTTATTTTAAATAAATATATATAGAAATACATTTATTTTAAATAAGTATTTATAGAAATACAGAACAATAAAGTAAAAGTAATCATCTTGAAAGTGACTGACCAAACTATGAAAGGCTGGATGGAGTGTTGCAAGTTGAATTTAATTTAGTTTAATCAAATCTTTAGTCTCAATGTGAACTTTATTTGAAAAGTCACCTTCAGATTGCTGTTGGTACAATGTGCACAGTATATATCAGAAATGTGCATGCATAAGATATAGAAACTGGAAGTTTGTTACTAATATAGTTAGTGAGTTTGTGTGTTAATGTTAAGCAGAGATTCACTGTCATCAGTTTTTGCCATCAGGCAAAGCCTACTTCACAGTTGTCTGAAACCAGAATTTTGTGGGTACTTCTTTGAAGGGTGCCTCCACATTTTGGGAGCTATGTGGGCATGATTTACAATTCTGCAGTTGTTACAGTTTAGGGTTTTGCAAGAAGGTAGTTCTGAAATTGTGCATACACTTGTGCAACATGTCTCTTGTTTTTGCAGCTGCAGTGGAGATGGTGGACTTCTTAAACTCTACACCAAAAGATGGAAATGATGGCCACCTACGACATATCATGGGGAAGACTCAAGGCATTCTTAAATCAAGGTTTTTGTCTGTCCTTGAGGGCAGCAATGATTTGCTCACAGGGTTGTCGTCCAAATTGGAGTCTGCCCTCAGTCTCAGCACAGATTCTGTGTCAGAGAGCACAGTACCAATCAGTAATGTGGAGGAGAACCATCAGGTTACAAATAGTCAAGCAACAACTGAAGTCTTCACTCGGAAATTACGGTTCCCACAGTTTGGTTCTGGACTTTCTTTTGAGGATTACACCACCATTGCAAGGCATAAACAAGGGAAAGCATATTCAAAGGAAAATACATTTGATTCAAGAAGTGGTGAAAATGGACTAAAAGTAGTTGGTGCAAAAACCAGTGAAGATCATTCATGTGCATCGAGCGAAAGCAATAATGATATTTTGAGCAAGTTCAACCAGACAGTTGAGTTGAAGGCAACAGGTCCGGACCCATACGACAAACTTCGGTATAAAACAGGTACCATGGAGTTTCATAAATTTGTTTTTAAATGTCTCTATAGTGGATCTGTCATGCAAGCATGTACATACACATAAAACCATGTGACTGAAGTTTTCAATTATTTTGGAAGTAGGTCTTAGTTATTAAATGTTTAGAAAGTTTAGGTTGGCATTTATTTCAAACCTAAAGAACAGAATCGAATTTAAAATAGTTTTTGACAGAATTTGGATGCTTAAAGAAAGAAACAGGTTTAAGGAGTTCAGATCTCCCCTTTCTTTCATCAGAAGTACACGAAACCTTAATATCTCAAAGTAGTATTGTTATTACCATTTAAGTTGTTCTATTCATACCATGTGAAATGAATTATATAATTTCAAAATAAATTCCTTTGCCTGTTAATTTTATTGAGACAAAATACTGCTGCCATCCTACAAGCAACTGTTTTGACTTATGTCAGTGGTCTTCACACTCTTTAATATCTGTGGAACCCTTGTGACAAAATCTGAATTTTGCAGAACCCCTGTAGAATAAAGTATTCTCTTTGGTGCAGTAATGAAACAAACCTTTTAAATCACAAACTTATGTTTTAAAAAATAAAATATTTGTGCACATTTATGTGAAACAAAATTTTATTTTTTGTGACCTTTGGGTTCTTTAATAGCATGGTACAATTAAAGTTGCGAAATCCAACACCTCTAGTACCAAATATTGTAATTGCCTGTATATTAGAATGTTATATCACATGTGTATCTTAGTGTAGCTAGCAACCTCATGGACAGATCTAACCATTTAATTGTCACATTATATCCTGTTCTCTTTTCCCTGCCACATTTCTGTTCACCTATCACTATTTATGTAACATGGTGTGTGTGTATACAGAATTTTCTACATCAGGTGTGCCAAAGTTCAAGATGTTAATTTATGAGCCATTTTGAGTAAAAAAGTGCTGTATCAACAGTGCCAAATTATCAACCGCTAACACCGCTGCAAACATTTTAATGTATGTATATGGCTGTAACTGAGAATTGTACAGTACTTGTATCTTATCATACTGTACAAATAAAAGGAAACGTGTGTCGGATGACACCACAAAAGAAAGATATCCATTAAGTTCTAACATAACAAAACAAAGGCAGCAATTAACCCTTACCCTACTGTACATACAACATCAAACGAAAATTATGTGTCAGATAATACCACATAGAACTATCAAAAACTTACACATTTTTTTCTTTGGGGGGGAAATTGAAAATGGTTTTTGTAATCATGTTCTGCCTGTCAGTACTTTGTCCTTTATTTGCAAACATGAATGTAATTGATTTCTTTTTAGTACTGTGAAATGTGACATGTTTACAGCTTTTTGATAATCTGCAAAATGTTGATCACGAAAATAACCATCAGAAGATTCAAATACACACAGTTGTTCTTTTCTTGTTGTTTGTTTTTATTTGTGTGCAAGACATAAAATGTACATGCCACTTAGTACATAAATGAAAATAATGACGTTATTTAAATAAGAACAAATATGTCATTCTCATGTGATACAAAGCCTTTACCTGCCGTTGTGGCCAACATCACACAGTGTTGCTGGTTTTATAAATGCGTATGCGAGTTGGTTATTGCAGTTTTCTTCCCCTGTGATGTGATGTACAATTCTTTCATCAATGTTTGGTATTAGCATACTAGTTACCTTACAAGCGAGTTTTATTGTATAGTTTCATAACATTGTTGGCATGTATAATCTAACTTGTCTGTTTACAGAGGCACCTAGTAGTGGCTCAGCAAGTGATGGAGATGGGTATGGTCCAAGCACAAGTCTCGACTTGTCGGATCATGATGGAAAGAAATACTGGGTAAGATCTGGTAAGTATAATTTGTACATACCCAGGATATGTTTAAAAAGTCAGTAAGTTTCAATTTTAAATGTTCATATTTCTTTGTCTACAGTCAGTAGAACTTTTCCAGCTAACCAAATTGGAGTAAAAAATATCCTTTCAGATCACAATTCTCAACAGATTGTTTTCATTTGTAATTTCCTACCAGAATAAATTCCAGATGTAAAAACGTATGATGTACTGTCTAAAGTATTTCTGTTCAAGGTTCATGATGGTTCTGTACTTATATCCTCCACATTGTCATTCTTTTTATAAAATTAATTAAGCTATTTGTGTGTGTGTGTGTGTGTATAGTACTGAAGCTTTGGGTTCTGTAACGGGGAACTCATTGTTCCAATAAAAATCAGTAAGTAGAGGATTGATTAGTTAAAGGCCCAAGTCTTAATTAAGTGACTAACTAAATAAAATAATTCTCCGGCAAAGTTGTCCTTGGGTAGAAACTGCCATTCACTCTTTTAACTAAGGTCTGGTACTGAATTCTGTTCAGTGTAGTTTTGCCAAATCTGTGCCTGTGTGATTCATTTGAATACTGTCCTAACCATCACTGCACATATCTCCCAGGAGTTCCAGTCCCTTTAATTCTGCCAACCACTGCTGTTTTTAATAGTATCTTACATGCTTTGACTGCCTTGTCTTTTTTACAGTCAGTATGTAAATGTTATTTTCACTCACTTGGGCCCAGATGTTCTCCTTAGTACATTTTCAGAGCATCCTCACTATATATCCACTCCTCAAGCATGAAGAACCAAGTTTCCTATCCATGTGAATGAACATACAAAATGGTAGTTTTATGTTTTAATCACAGGTGTTCAGAATGGAAGCAGGAAAATAAGAGACTCTGGAATATATTGTGGTATGCATTTTATAAAGGTCGTCTTCTCTTATTTTGTCATGAATTCCTTAGTTTGATTGTAACACAAATTTTCAAGGTGTGCTGTTGTTTTCTAAATACCTTCATTTTAAGAATTCAAACCCATATGAGTAAACTTGACATGCATTGATCAAAAACTTCTTACAACTTGAGTTTAATGCTTGTCTTACAATAGTAGGTCCCATGTCACCATAACAAGACATCCTGAGGTTTTGGGTGGAAGAGGTGCCTTCAGGTACGCAGGGTAACAGCAAATATGGTTGT
The DNA here is from genome assembly GCA_021186555.1 of Reticulitermes speratus. Taxonomy (NCBI): domain Eukaryota; kingdom Metazoa; phylum Arthropoda; class Insecta; order Blattodea; family Rhinotermitidae; genus Reticulitermes; species Reticulitermes speratus. The sequence goes on along the minus strand of JAJKFL010000014.1, from coordinate 25,564,827 downwards.
AGACAGCTGACAGGGTGTGGTCCTCCAGCCTGGGGCATTGAGCACCTCCTCATTGTGAAACCCATCATGTTACAGAATGTTACACTGGGCCTTGGATTTTGACAGATTCATTGGAATGACATACAGAACATAAAGTGGACATATGATGCGAATTAAAATATGCCTTAAAAATGGTGGAAGGAAGTTGACTGGATTCATCTGGCCCAGAACAGGGACCAGTGGTGGCCTGCTGTGAATATGGCAATGAGCCTTCATGTTACATACATTTAGAGGAATTTCTTGACTAGCTGAGGAACTATCAGCTCCTCAATTAGGACTTTGTTACATGAGTTATTTATCAAGATTGTATTAACTGTTGTTTGTCAGTAGGCAAAATTCGGTGTATTGTAATACCACACTACACACTGCACTATCTGAATTCAAGATTGAATTTACAATCTCTTTCTCATCTTAATGATGTACCATTACATTTTTAAGGTTCTGAGGGGTCAGTCCAGTCATGGGCTTCAAGTTTAAGTTTTGACAGTCTGTCCGATGAGATGACAGCAGAAGCTGTGGAGTTCATGAGGAAGTTTGTTGGAGATCTGTTCCGAGAGAGCTCAGCTATACCACTCGATCAGAAATCTAAATTTGGGCAGCTTGCTCAGGTATTTTATTGTGGTTATTATGCATTTGATTACAATCATGACATTTAAGAGATAAACATAATTTAATTGGCTGTTTTAACATATAATATTAGAGTTAAGAAGGAAGGGACAGAGGTATGAAAGCAATGAATGTAAAATGAGGAAGGTAGTGAGGAATGAAGATATGAATGTTATAAATGTATTCATTCTGTAGTCTGTCTTACAACAGGTCTGTAGCCTCTTCCAAAGTGAGTTCTGCACACAGTGCGATCTAGTGCTTCCTCTTTCAATTTCCAGTATCATCTCTTTTCCTTAAGGTCATCCAGTAGCTGCTTATTCCTTCTTCCTCCTCTTCCCATCATTTCTATCCTCCCCTTTAACTTTCCTTCAATCATGTGTTTTAGAAGACAGTTTCTATGCAACATGTGACCAATCCAGTTAGCCTTTCGTCTCTTTATTATATGTAGGATATTCCTCTCCTCTTTGACTCCATGTAATACTTCTTCATTTCTCACGATCAGTCCAACTGATCTTCTCCATTCTTCTCCAGCACCACATTTCAAAACTTTCCAGGTATTTCTGATCTACTTTCCGAAGTGTCGCATGTTTCAGCACCACACAAAGCTATGCTCCAAATGTAGCACTTTACTAGTTTCTTACTCAAATTTAAGTCCATTTTGCTGGTGACAAGAGTCTTCTTCTTGTTAAATGCTGCTTTTGCCATGGCAATTCTGGATTTAATTTCATGTGTACAACTTGCATCATTTGTTATCATGCTACCCAAATAATTGAAATATAATAAAATGATACAAACCGCACCACTGGACACCTACAACACAAACAGGGCTTGATTTACTTAACTGATTACCTATATATACAGAACCAACAGCCAAAATTTACAAACAAGCTAATGGCAGAAGATACATCCAAAAAACCATATAGCTTCATTTTATCATTTTATAACAAAAAATTGACTAACCTCATTTAAGGATTTTATATTCTGTGTTTTATATATTTAAGTACAGAAATTGTAAATAACTGTAATCTATAAATGATAATGAAACTTGACTACATGTGAATATAAACATAATAGCAGACATAAACAATGGATGTAAAGTAAATGTAGATTATGAGCCCCCTGAAGATGGCCTTGTAAAGGCTGAAACATATGTAGGGGTTAAAGAATAAAAAGTGAAAATATAGTGCTTTTCATTGGTGTGTAATTTGTGAGTTGTTAAAAAATGCACGGTGAAGATAATATAAAACTTGTCTCTGTTACATGTTGTATAGCATGAGGCTGGCAGATTGTGGTTTGCAAGGTTTGTGAATGCTCAACGTGTCCACAACAAGAAGGTTGATGAATCTACATTCTATAGTCTAGTGCAGTACTTTGCCATTGTATTGTTTGAATGTGCTGATGCTGATGACTTCTCACCAGCCAAGTCTCTCATGAATATGTGCTTCACATTCTACCATGAAGGTAAGATAAAACACTTCAACCTTTTTTGTACTCAACTTTATACTAGTATTCAAACATACTTGCTAAAAAATGCTAGATATGTGTTTTGTTTCTTTTAACATCATTATTTTACTTATTAAGGTAAGAGATATCTGTACATAAGCACTGAGCCAAATAGGACACACTCGTGAGGACTCCATGCTTTTGGGATATGACACTATGTCACTAGGTAATGAGTTCCTGAACATAGTGCCTTCAACTTCAGGGGTCTAGACATCTGAGAAGACTTGCACAGGATGTGTGTATATTTATAAGAGGGGTGGCCAAACTTGCTTAACGTAAGAGCCACATACGATAAACTTCAGATGTTTGAGAGCTGCAAGACATGAACAAATATTACACACACGTTTTTATTGTTACATGCACATTTTGTTACAAAAATTCTTAATATATTTACTCACCATGAACATTAAACTTACGTTTTAATCCAGTGGACTCTCAGTTTATACCCGGTAAATAATTATGAAGCTTGAAAATTTTTATTTACCTTTTATATGAATTGTAATGCAAGAAGGAGCTCAGCCAACATATTTCCGCGAGCCGCACATTATATATCCAAGAGCCGCATGTGGCTTGCGAGCCACGGTTTGGCCATCCCTGATTTATAAGAATAATCAGGCATATGGAAGGCATAAGAAATAATTATTTTGATGCCTGTATCACTTCTGTTTCTCACCTATACCATAAGACAGTTTTGGATCCTTGACATGAATGAAGTGTAACAAGATCATACAAGTAGGCTTTTGTTTTGAATGACATATTGGCCTATGCCAATAACAAACCAGTGGTCTGTGTAAGTTTATAGGTTTTTACAGTGCTGGAGATGAGTTGACACTGTTTGGTTTACACGTAGCATATTGAATGCCAGCCGAGTATAAATGAAGGGACATGTGTGCTAATTCACATTTAAAAATAAATCATTTTAGCCATGATTTCAGTGTCTTGTAAGCCAAAGAGCAAGTGTATCTAATTATAAAATTTATTTGATGTTAAAACTGTTACATTTGGTTAGGGTGATGTTAAATTAATTTGACTTAACCTAATATAAGTAGGAAGAACATTCTTGCATCAAAACTATGCTGAATGTGGTGTGATTGTGGACCAAAACTGTATTCTCCCCTTTTACAGATTTTACTAGCAACAGTATCTGTTAGTATCTAAGGACAACTGTCGTCAAGTGATCTCTTGTAGTGTAAGGTTGTGTACAGCAGCTTGAAGGGCAGACTCTCAATTGTGAATCTGGATGTGAATGCAGGTCCAAATACTCTAGGATCAAGTGGTCAGTTAAACTGCAGTTTGTAACAACCAAATAAATACAAGTGTATGGTGTGACCTAGTGGCATGTACCATCGTTGCACCAGATCTGAACCAGTGCATTGATTTGACTGAATAAATGGATGATGCATTGAGATACAGCTTAAGTTGTCACAAAAATGAAGATAAGATCTTCCCTCTTCTGGGATGTTACGCAGTGTAGATTGGTAGTTATTACTGATGTTTCGGGACAACCGGTTGTTCCCAACTTCAAGGGTCAAGCAGTCCAAGAAGACTTCTTGACTTGCTTGACCCTTGAAGGTGGGACTGATAGGTTGTCCAGAAATGTTTGTAGCTAACTACCAATCTACAATGCATAACATCCCAGAAGAGCGAAGATCTCATTTACACTGTGGTGGAAGCCTGGAATCATGCAAGAAGCAAGATCGTCTGGGTTATGATACTGTTTAGTGTGGTAGATTGTTACCTTATGAGGAATTGACTTCTACCCTGAAAATGGAGGCTGCACATTCAGCGAAAATGTGGGTAATTACTTACCTGACTACATGGCATTGTAACCCAGAAGACTGCAAGCTAGGTGATTATAACATCCTTTACACTTCTCTGCATTAGTGTCATGGAAAATCCTAACTTTATTCATACTGCTGCTTCACCCACATTCTTTCTCTTATTCTCCATACAGCAGTATTTCTACAGCTGCAGCATGTCCATTTCTGTGCATAGAAATAAATGGTTGTCTCTAATACACATAAAAAATTGCATGCTTACAGTGGATGTGCCAGGCTGTGAGCCATATAAGGAATACTTGTACACATACCTGAAAGACCAAACCATATGGCACAGCTTGCGCTTCTGGAATGCAGCTTTCTTTGATGCACTGCAGTGTGAACGGGTTCACAGACCTGTTGTAACACGTGAAGACATTCAACACAACAGCCTAGAGGCCATTACTGATGAGAAGCAATACCAAGAAAATATCACATTTGGTCAGTTAGGGTAAGGTTATATAAATGCTACACCATTTATTAAAAGATTGTTGGTTAGTTGATTCAGGAATATTGGTTTGTATAAGGTTTTTGTAATCTTGTCACTTGTGAATTACCAAGAAACTTCTGAAATTACGTCTGCAAGACAGTAATGTAATATATTTTTGTGAACATTTTAAACACTTCTGCTGTCCAATGATGAGAAAGTAAGTTGTGAGACATGAGGTTCTCACAGCAGTGTTCATGAAGATTCAAGTCTTCTTGGATGTTACACTTTGTCGACTGGTAAATAGTTGCCAACGTTTTGGGGGAGTGTGCTGCCCCCATCTTCAGGGTCGTAACTGCTAGACCATGAAGATGGATGTAGCATGCTTCCCCATAGTGCCTCTGTTTTCCAATCAACGTGATATAACGTCCAAGAAGACTGATAATTTTGAGAAAGTAAATTGTTTTCACTGTCAGGTTCTGAACAGTTGGTAATGTTCAAATAGCATGAAAATCTGAAACATTGACAGCAATTTAATTTCTGGACATATTGGAATGATTTTAGTTGCAATATTTGTAGAAAATTTATGAATGTTAATATAAAATTTATATACTGTGTTCTGTTCACAGGACATTCACATGCAACATGCATGCATTTGGTCTCAGCAGGGAACTGTGTGCAGAGTTCCTGAGAAAGCAGTGCATTATTGCCAATTTAAGAGAAGGTCAGCCAAATTATGTAATTTTCTTTCAGCTGTTTGTATATTCAGAAATGCCATTAGAGCTTCTGTAATTGCAGTATGACCAGGAAAATGTATAAAAATATTTGTTGAAAGCTTGTGATGTTAGATAAAATAAGGTTCCTTCAGATTTGTGTAAATGTGGCATTCACAGGTACTTTGTAAATCTTATAAAACTGCAGCTTTCTAAACATAATTACCGGTATATGTGGATTAAAAGCTATCATTAATTGTGTTTCAGATCAAGAAAAAATGTTGAAAGACAATGTAGAACGGATGTACAGGGAAACAGATCCATGGCGATAATTTATGGCTGTCCCACATACACACATAAATGAAAAGCATGAAATGGAAACTACATTATCTCACGAAAGGTTATGATTTGAATATTCAGCTGGGTGGTGGCTTTTACTATGTATGGTTGAGCATTTCATACTAATAGTTTTTTTCAGTCTTTCAGAATTCAGTATAATATATAAAATGTTTTCTTATATTTATATGCATAGTTCTTTATGTATTCTTCAAACCACATTATTGTTCTGGGGTAATCTGCATGTACCATTTGCACACACTGGGGTATATGAAGTGCTCATTTCATATTTGGACCTGTGAGGAGAGTCAAATAACAACAGTCATTGATTTATCTTAAGTCATGTACTTACATATGGTACTTCCATTGACAATGACAGCCCATGCTGTTCTCTTCTGTCACGGCCACTGGGAAATGAAGTTTTGTTTAGGACTTGCATATCAGACTGAAACACTCATATTATTATGTAATTTCAGTTATCTCATTCATGTTTCACATATACATTAAATTTGTCATGCCTCATTAATTTAAAAGGACACAAAGTCAACACTACGTACTTATGCTTCTATGGACAGACTGTTTTACGTGATCATGAGCAATTTCCTGATGTCAGGGCGGACTTCTTCCAAATAATTTATGACTGAATATAATCTTTTTTGTTTTCATTTGCATTTATTCAAGAAACTGCTAAAATTACACCAGAAGTAGTGTAAAACTGAATAATCTTTTTCACTGAGAGTACTAAACCTTTGGCACCCAACATCAGGTATACCCATCATGCAATGTGATGCTCAAAATGCCAAACATCAGGTTAAGGCAGTGAGATTTAATGGCCTTCCTTAAGCAGATCTTCTGCAGCTTTACTGTGAAATGTTTCGTAACATCGTAAGTTTTTACGGTGGGGAGTTGTTAGCTCCTCACCCAACCCTCAAGCTGGAGGACCACCCCTTGTCAGCTGTCTGCGACTGCTTATTCAATATATTTGCAGCTGCCCTCCATATCTGTAGGCCATTCCTCCATCTGCAATCTGAGGGCACGCCATGCTTTGGTTACAGGGACCCGTTATGATTCAGTTAGGAGGGAGGTCTTGTGTAAAATTCTGAGTTTGGTATCCCTATGAAACTAGTAAGGCTAATAAGAATGTGTCAAAATGAAACCCATAACAGAGTCCGGGTAGGCAAACGTTTGTCTGACACATTTCCTATTAAGAATGGTTTGAAACAAGGAGATGCTTTATCACCATTTCTTTTCAACTTTCCTTTAGAATATGCCATTTGGAAAGTTCAGGCAAACCAGGAGGGCTTGAAATTAAATGGTACACACCAACTACCGGTTTATGCTGATGATGTTATTATATTGGGTGGAAGCATGTATACTATAAAGAAAAACACAGAAGCTTTATTAGTCACTAGTAAGGAGATTGGTCTAAAAGTAAATGCTCAGAAAACTGAGTATATGATAATGTCTTGAGACCAGCATACAGGACAAAATCACAACACAAAGATGGGTAAAGAATCCTTTGAAAGGGTGGAACAGTTGAGATATTTGGTAACAACCCCAACAAATAAAAATTCCATTCATGAAGAAGTTACAAGCAGATTGAAGTCGGGGAATGCTCGATATCTTTCAGTGCAGAATCTTTTGTCTTCAGTTTGCTGTCCAAAAATATCAAGATACACAGAACTGTAATTTTGCCTGTTGTTTTGTATGAGTTGGAAGCTTGATCTGTCACATTGATGGAAGAACGTAGGCTGACAGTATTTGAGAATAGGGTGCTTAGAAAGGTATTTTGGCCTAAGAGGGACGAGGTAACTGAGGAGTGGAGAAGACTATGTAATGAGGAGCTTCATGACCTGTACTCCTCACCAAATATTATTTGGGTGATCAAATCAAGAAGAATGAGATAGGCAGGGTATGGGGCAAGTATGGGAGACAGGAGAGGTGCATACAGGGTCTTGGTGGGGAGACCTGAGGGAAAGAGACTTACTTGGAAGACTTATGCATAGATGGGAGGATAATAAAATGGATCTTCAGGAAGTGGGATGGGGAGGCATGGTCTGAATTGATCTGGCTCAGGATAGGGACAGGTGGTGGGCGCTTGTGAATGTGATGATGAACCTTCAGGTTCCATAAAATGTGGGGAATCCTTTCACTAGCTGAGGACCTGTTAGCTTTTCAAGGACTCTGATCCATGGAGTTCATTAGTTAGCTTCTGCAGCTCCCACCATTCATTTAATCCTGGTGCCAAAGGACTAATAATGTTGCTATTAATGGAGGAAAATTACTACAATTATAATTTGTATAGGATGATTAGTACAGGAAATTGGCAAGGGAATAATGCCTTTGTTTCATGAAAGAAGCAACACCCAAGAAAATAATCTGAATACTCAGACACATAATGATCTGTATTACATGGAATACGGCCAACTGAATTGTTGATATGGAATACAGTTTAACTAAATATCAGTTGTACAATGATTTTATGAATTTCTTACTACCATATGCAGTTGTGAACTTGAAATTGTTTTCATTTGACTCCCACTCAGACTTTTGTTCAGGGTGGTGGTACCTTAGTAGTAGCATATTAAAGACTGACATACCTTGTGTTTATAACATGAAGTAAGGATATTTGATTGAACCTTAAATACTTTCCCCAGACTGAAACCCTAAATCAATCCACTTGTGTTTGATAAAAGAATGAAACAAGATATGTGATAACACTAGACATTTTGTATTGGATTTTCTTAATCTGTTATGGCATTTACAGTATGACTTCCTACAGAAATGGGTTTGCAACTTTGATGGAAATTAAGGTCAAGTTACAAAAGAGAAACTTATCATTTAGTTTGGTAAATTTTATTGAACACATAAAATCTTTAACAAACATGCAGCACATTAACATAACTCCTCTGCAGAACTAATCTGTATATTCAAGGAAAACGTTGAAGCAAAATTGTAAAGATAGAATATGACACTGATTCAACCAATTTGTTGCTTGATTAGTTTTCATATACTTACAATTAGTGAAAGGTAAATCAAACAAGGCACTTCCAGAGTGAAATTGAAGTACTTTCATGTTTGTTTTAAGCAACTAGAGATGGGAAACTGACTTGAAGACTTTTCATCATATCTCTGTAGCCTCATTCCTCGGTGTGTTTCTGGATACAAATGTTACAGTATCCAAGCAAATAAATGAAAGTAATAGACTGTACTATGCTTACTTTCTGCCTCTCTTGCCAGCAGAAATCAGTAACTTGATATGCTGTTTTCATGGCAGTGAAGATTCCTATTGTGGTGTTCCAGGTTAGGGCACCATGTATGGTAGTCTGGTGGGTGGGTGGGTGCCTGATTAATGACTGTTCATTGCTCTCACAAAGCCATGAGAGCAGGTGACTATGACTGTATTTTTCAATTTTAATAGTAGTATTTTCTTTCTTCAATGATTGAAGTATTTTTATTTAAATCTGCAATTCAGAAGAGTCATTCCAGCTCAATGTAATAGTTTTTCATTGTCATCTGAAAATCTGGTTTAACACTCTGAAGCATTAGTGTTGACAGTATTATATAACAATGTATGATTCAGTAACATAAGACAGTTGGACAGGCAGCATGGAAGTGAGATGCAGTCCCATCTCTAATTGCAGTTCTGACTTTAAAAGAGAACACATTTATTTAGAAATGGCAGACAACAGCCATAAAGATGTTACACTACACCTAATAGCATGACTGCTTTTGCATGCCACATATAGAAATTAAATTGAAAATTACATTCTTTTTAAATCATGTCAAAACTGTTTCATGAGATTTTTAAATGTTTGCACTGAAGTTTGGTCATTATTAAATAGACCTTTTATCCATTCATGATGTTTATCAAACTCCAATAGTGGACCTTGAAAGAAAGATTAAAGATTCAAGTTTCTTCACATTATTTAAAGTATGACTAGATATGAGCTGCTTCTTGCTACAGCTGCAGTTCTGTTTTCATCCAATAACTGTTGGCACTGTTACCATCCGCATAACTCTCATTCTCTGGTAGACTTAATTAATATGTATTTTAATAGGTTATGCTAATATAGTACAGTATTTGCATAATGACAACAGACTGTGGTTGATATCACATAATACAAAAGAAAACTTCATGAAGATTTTACTGAAGTGCAGTATTTACTCAGGTGGTTTTATTAAGTTTGGGCAGTGAACAAAAAATGTCCGTGTCAGAGTGAAAGAAAAACTATTCGATGCTCAAACAATACATTAATATAACATAGATATGGAAGTGGTTAAGTTCAGCATTACAGTGCTACATTAAGTGAAGCCCCTGTTATCTTCATAACACTGAAATACTGTTTACTGTATTTAAAACAATTCAAATATCTTTTTAGCAAGACATGATATGTAGGTGGAACTGACAGGTTATAGCATAGAAGTAAAAATTCGTGAAGAGATTATACGATTGATGAACAATGAATAGTTCTGCCACACATTCACATGCGCCTGAAATTTCAAGACTGTACTTTATTTTAAGAAATTATTAAAAGAAGAATCCTATAAAGTAATTCAGAAATGACAATGTTGTTATTATTGCTCCATTCTGTTGTTCATTTATCACCAATCTAAAATCAAAACATGACTGTACACTTGTAGTTTGTGCACGCTTGAAACAGTGGAACCACAGTAACTTGTACAACCAAGTTTCAACATATATTTATGGTTGGATAGGGAGTTACATTAGTATCTTTTTAAAATTCAAAGACTGCTGTCAGCAGAGGTTACATAACAGAATTCATGAGATTCTGTAGCTTTTGACATTGCTACTATTGCACTCTAAGAATTGCATTCATTATGCATTACTTAAATTCTGATACTAAACATTTGGCTTCTGGATTGACACCTGTGAAGTGTGATAAGTACTGTATATCACTAGGATGCCACGGTGCTATAGCAATAACATTATCACAAGACAAACAGCTGGTAAGACAAAACCATGGCATAATACAAATGTGGATATGTCTTTTACTTAACACAGAGGACTGAGACATGACATTTAAATTCAAGTGATAATAACATTTCAGAAACCATGTGCACATTCCTCCTCTTACGTGTAATCTGATACATTTGGCATCAGGAAACAAAAATTGTATCTTAGGAAATGATTCTAGCTATGAGAAATATCTGATTACCTGGAAAGACTTAACACTGCTCACGGTTTACATACTGACCATTTGCTTTGTCCCTAAAAAAAACATGGTTCTGCAGTGAACTCCCTAAAAATATCACAGAGCATAAGTACCATATTTATCTGAATATGAGACAAAAACTTTTTTTCTAATTTATCGTCTGAAAAATGAGGGGCCACCTACAAACTTACACATGTTCTGTATGTGTATTTTCATGAAAACTGAAGACTAAGAATGGAGGCCGCCTTATATTCACGTAAATGTGGTATACACCCAAGCACAGTTTCACAACATATGCTATCACTTTGTACCTCTGAACAAAATATAAGATCCAGCTTGTTAGAATGACTCAGCATCACCATTGTGAAATGTCACGGTCCTCCTTTTTATGTCCTCACCTTTTGGCACATTACCACGCATGGCACCTGAAGAACAAAAATGTGATACCAACATGTCCACTTAACAGATCCGAGATCAAACGAAATTCTAATAAAGTACAATGAAATCTCAATAATTATTTATTTATACGTGAGGCAGAATAGTGAAATGGAAATCATACTAAAACTGACCTGTTAAAAATTACACCACTGAGGTTATGTTTAGTAAGTATATAATCTTGATTCTAATACATGCCCTTGAAAGCAATTTTAGGATAACAGTGCCAATATAAATCAAGACACTGGCATTCTTTTAACTTTGCTACACTTTAAATCAATGCATCATAATAGTTATGAATTGAATGATATGCAAGAAATTCCCATAATGAACACAGTATTTTATACACAAATCTCTTCTCGCATTATTCACACTATAGAAGATCATGAGCTTGTAGAGTCACATGTTGAAATAACTGTAACTAATCAAAAAGCTTCAGTTACATATAATGAAATGACAAGTTACATTATTTTTGGGGCCTAATGTTGACTTTTCTGTTTCAGCACTTTCAATTTCACACACAAAATGTACTCCCAAATTTCTTTACAAAAGTGTAACTCGAAATATTTCAATTTGTATGCAACACAAGCAAATCTGCAAAAGAGTTAAAAGTATTACAGTCCAATGTGGATACAGGAATTTGTCAGTTTCCTCCCATTCATCTTTCTTTTAAATATTCCAGTAAGAACACAGAAAAACATAAGAAATTTAATACAATCTTATTTGCTTTTTCTTTTAGGAATCTACCTTAATTTCTCTCATAATTCCTGTAAGAATCTATTTCTGTGCATCTTTATGTTCCTTACAATTCATACAGTGATGCTCACTGCTCATATTCTTACATAGTGTTTAGACATGGTGCCAAAGACCAACCTTAAACTACTGCCAACTCTGAAAACATAATAACTGGTTAATGTGCACAGAAAACTCTATGCCCATTCCTTTATGAAATATGTGCTATGTTTGAGTCATTACTGACCGATTTACCAGGTTTCACTACTTCTTCATTTTAATGGAATTATGTCCCCTGCAACATATGAACTTCTGGTTATCTGTACCTGTTCCTTCAGAAAATCTAAGAAATGATTCTGTTGCTTCTTCTTTAGGATATAACTCTGTTCCTTGTTCTTTAATGCCAGTGTCAGGAGATTTGCAAGGGGATGATTCCCTTGACACGTCCTCCTCATTCTGAAAAAAAAACAAATCCACATTATTGTAACTATAAGGGAATAGCATGGAAAATGAACAATGTCACACTTCATAAGGTGGATATGTGTCCTGCAACTGAAGCAATTAACTTTGGTCATGCAAATATGTACCAAATCATATTAATTGTAGGTCTAATGGACTGTAGTTTTATAGTAGAATTATTTCTGTGGAGCTGGGAACTGTGCAATATGATTCTAAAGTATAGGCAAACAATGCTATTAGAAACTTTCACACATATTTTTTTGCAGTTCATTGTTAAGCAATAATAGTAAATTCTGACAGCAGCATACAAGGCCACAAGAACTTATCTCGATTCTTGTTTATTTCGATCAAATGAAAGCCAGAAAAAATATTACAAGATACGAAATACATAGAGAACAAATCGAGCAGAAAAGACTTTATGTCAAAGTTTTGCTTTTGCCCATTTTTGAGGCTGTTATTCCTCTAGAGATGCCAGTACTTGTGTAATAAACCCTGTCTTCCTGATCAAAAATGAAACACTGTACATGGGAGGGGAGCACACACTGTTCCAAAATATAAGGAAACTTTATAGACATAACCATATTCAACTCAGTTGAGGATATGCAATTTTTTAATCATTTTACATTCTCATTGCCCATCAGTATTTTAAGTGCAAGAAGGTCACTAAGCTTATTTCCTTCCATGAACTGATACAAAGTTGCATTGGTATCCACTTTAGGCTATCATTTCTTTTGTTGACGGCTTATGTTCTTATGATGATAATGTTGGTCAGCAGGAATTTATTATATTCACAAGATTGTCATAAATAATAAATTCCATTATTTTAGTTTAGTTTAGCTTAGCTTAGTTTGTAGGAAGTTTTGGTAACATAACAGGAACATACAGTAGAACCCTGTTAAGAAGTCTTTCAAGGGACCAGAGGATTAGGGACTCCTTAAGCGGGAAGACTTATTAAGGGGGGAAGCTTATTAAAAGCAATAGGATTTCGGGACTTTAAAAATCTGACTTCTTACAGGGGAAAACTTCTTATGCAGGGACTTCTTATCCAGGTTCTACTGTATGTGTTCAATAACTTTGTTGGTCAATAGGAATACATAACACATGACTGTCAAAATTTTAATGTTTCAGTAGTTTTATTTTATGAAAACCCATGGCAAGAAATTGGTGTTTTTACTTAGTCAAGGCTTTACAGTGCAGTGTCAGTGCTCAAACTATGATAAACATGCCAGTAATATGTTGCATGGAATAAACAATATCAAAATCAAGTTGGGATGGGGGATATCCAACATACCTGGAAATATTTGTGCCAAAGCACACAACCATACACACACAGCACTGACAGTAGCAGTTGCAGGAGCAGCCAGATTACAATGTTGATGGCCTGCGTTCTCTCAAATAGCTCCGTGCCATTTTTAATGCAGAGGAGTGCCTCAGTAACCATGATGGCCCCATACACCCAGCACTGTGTCCCTACTCGCTTGCATTGGGTGTCTGTCACATAGCTGTAGTACTGCCTGCAAGTATTCCCCCATATTGCTATTCCCATTACAACTGACAGTTGTTGGATAAAATAATGCCCCTTTGTCAACAGGATCATTATTTTATCTTACAACTATTGGTTGCCACTTCCCGTCACTTTCATTAATTGTATTTATGTCGATTACTTATCTGTCTGCCCACACATGCAGTGGAGTAGTGGTGGAAAGTAACAAACGATAGTTGTCAGATAAAGCCAGGACTCTGTATTATCACATTCAGTCAGAATCATTCCCAAGTACTTTGCACAAAAGAGGGCAGAACAATAAACAAAGACAATAATGGTAGTGATATTCTGAAGTATTAAATGAAAATGTAATACAGTATTTACAGGCATACTTCTTGCATTCTTGGGTCTTAAGATTGGATTTAAAATTCTCCTCCTTTGCAAGAATATTTCAGAAAAAATGGGCAATTTTTATCAATTTGATCCTGATTCCTCTTACATTATCTCCTGAGATCACATTCATGATATATACACACACACACACAGGAAAACTGCAATGGCAGTACTGAACTGTAAAAAATGTAATCACATAATCTAAAAGTTCTTCTAAATCTCACATGGAAACATGAGGAGGATGCATCTTAAAACCACACAACTTTATTTTATCATATTTCATGGTAGTGATGGAACATCAGTGATGCAGCTGATTGCCTGAGAGCAATTTAGTGAATAGGCCTATGTTGTTCACTGCAAAGGCTTCAAACACTACATTCTTTGCCTTTCTTTATATACAAGGATTAAAGATGTTATATATTTTGGAGTGGTTTCAAGTGTTGTTTTTATATTACCAGCATGTATGTGTTTATGGCCATTATATAAAAAAATAATCAAAAATAAAAAAAAAATCCTACTAATACAAACATTTCAAAGAGTTTAACCCTTCCTATGTCACAAGAATGTAACAAAACTTCTAAGTCCTGTTTATTCTGTCACACAAAATTGAAGATCTTTGTATATTTATTTCAGTAACATCAATCCTACCATCTAGGATCATTCAGAGAACTAAAATAAGTGCAATGGAAATTAATGGTCGAATTACAGAATATTTAGCAAAGCCCTCACAGAATGTCAGAAATAACACACAAGGAAAAACATTGTATGTGACTCTATGTTTAATTTGGAAAATGCCTGCTGCCTAGAAGACTCTTCCTGCTCTACTACTGTTAAGCATGTTGTAATTCGCTCTCTTAATGTCAGTTATCCCCGCTGTGTTTACAATGAATTAAAAATGCAGGTTTTTCAGTTTTTCCATAGATTTATGTAAAAATTTGGCTTAAAAAATATTGCTCTTAACAAAACAGGTGCCATTTCACAAGTTGCCATTCAAGTATGTCCATGCTTTACGTTTATATGTCTTATCAGCATCGGTGGCAAATCCTGATCTGGAGGTCAGGTCTAGTGGAAGGGTACACAACATGGCATTATACCAATCTGCCAGACCTAACCTCCAGATCAGGATTCACCACTGATAAGCATGCAGTATCTGCACTGTTACATACTGCTAACTTTGGAGTTCACACATCTTGAACTTTACTGTGTCTTAAATTTCAGTCCCTAAGTATTAAGTAACGAAAACAAAACAACATTTAGCATCTTAATCGAGCGCTGTGTTGCTCAGATTTCTACTGTTTCATGTAGACTTTGCCTTTAGTGGGAGTGAAGAGTTAGTTATATCAATTACAGTACATGACGAGAAGGATTGCTGGACAAACTGATCATTACAAGCCAGTCAGTAAATGAGCAGCAAATGCCACTGCACATGAAGTGACATGAAGAAGGGTGGGAGGATAGCAAAGTCAGTATAACTTCAAACACTATGCCAGTAAAAAATAGACAGAAAACATTCTTTGATTAGAAAACTAGAAGAATGGACTTCATAATTCACACAGCTTAGGAAGGAAGGTAGGCTGCTATATTCACTCAATTCTGGGCATGTATGGATGGCCCCATTATACATTCCAGACTCACCTGACTGATGGAGCTACAATGACACCAATAAGAATCAGCCTTGCCACAACAAGAGGGTGGGATGGTGGCATCTCAAATATATGCTTCAAAAAGAAAGTATTCAGCTCAGAGACTTGCCAGAAGATGACCATTTGACACAATGCAAAGAACCGCATATATGTGCATGTTGGGTCAAGCCAGCGTACATGTGTCCAACTTCCTGGAGTGAACTGTAGAACTGCTCGCTTTATCTTGCCTGATGTTGAGTGGATGTCCCTGTGATTATGTTAAATTCAATATTTGCAAGTAACAAAACTATAGTCAGAATAAAATGAACTACTCTTTGGAATCACGTGTACTGCAGCACTGATTGTGGGATGTAGCATCCTTAAAAAGTGACGGAATTTTAACACATCCCACATCTTTGAAGCACTCCCAAAGTACATCATTACATTCACAATTACCCTACCAATAAATGCATACCTACATGGCATTATTCACAGCAAACTAAAGCCTGGTTCTTATTTGAATCCTTCTGTTTTCGGTCTAAATTCATTCCTACTTCAAAATAAACAATCAAATTTTGCTTCTAGACACACCACCCTCTTTTCTGTTTGAAGTCTTATAATGTACTGTGTACTGTTAAATGCTTATTTTGAGGAGTATCTGTACTATTCAAACAAGACTGGCAAAGTGCTTAGCCTGTTACAAACAGGCATGTTTTGTATGTATGTATTCACAGAGTCAAAGAAATATGAATAAAATACACATAACATAAAAATATTAACGTTTAACAGATGAACAGCATCCCATTAGATGTATACCCTTTTCATCTGAAAGGAAAAACACTGTCCTGCAGCGGGCATTTAAATTGAATAATACTCCAACTGCAGCCAAGACCTGGCATTTAAAAGGCCATGTGCTAAAGGTTAATGATTAGAGGCTTTTAACAACACTGAGACAGTTTTTGATGGTCCCAGTATTTACTGAAGTAAGTCCAGGCAGGTATAATGCAGTAGTCAGTGTGAACTAGTTTGGATCAATATTTGATTTGATTGACACATTTTAATAAGGATTCTAAATACTAAAAAGTATGTTCATGTTGAGCAGAGTTACTGCATGGATGTAGTGTTACTAGTAAGTGCTTCTGCACTGTTCACAATTCTTTCTGAAAAAATAATTATAAATATTTCCGTAAGTGTTTAGACTTCAGTCACTAAAAAGCCCACCTAATATATGACCTTTCTTTTAACTTAAATGCACAATTTCTTCCCTGCATTAGACTGTACAAAATTTAACACTTTATGATCACAGAAAGTTTCAGAATTCATGCTGTGGTGATATTAAACAAAGAGATCAATTCTTATGTATTAATGTGATGAACACTGCAACCTTGACGGGAGCATACCACTTGCACTAACTGAAGGGAAATGCACCAGAACATTAAAGTGATCAGCCTTTGTCACATTCAGTAATGTGCATGAAGTTCAGTCACATGTATTATACAAAATCATTAGGATTAAAGTCACACTGGAGGCAGGAGACTTCATGGAAATTATGAATAATCATATTCAGACCTCTGGGTGAGCTCAACGTGAGAACAAAGTAGTAAAATAACTTGCATCTATGAAACAAAGTTCATAGTGAAACTCATTTCCAAATTTGCAGGTATCTTGTAGAAGTAATTTGCATGCAATCCAGAGATAAACTAGGTATGGAGGATTTACCTGATGCTAACCCACTTGTACTCCCTCATTTCAAGGCATTTACATATCTGAAGACCGACCCAAATGCCCAGTCCATTGCAAACCAGAACATCCAATATAAGTGCATCCCACCAACATTCAACAAAATTTGGTAAAAGATGAGCAAATGCAATCTGTAAAATGATAACAATAATAATAACAATAATGTGTATATATATATATATCAGGATACTGCTGTATCAATCACATTTACATGCAAATTACGTACTTATTGCTCAAAACTCTGACAGGGCATTACAATACTGACACATTCGACAGAGTTAAATTACAGCATACCATCTGCAAATGCAGTGAAACATAATTATGCACTTCAAAACAAAACAGATGATAATGGTAGCAATTCTGCTAACCTCTGTGAATTCCCACATAACACTTATAGCCCATAATATGCCAAAATGTCGAACTAATACAGCCTTAAACATCCAGCCCAGAAAGTGTCCCCACGCAAATACATCCAGATGACTCCAGACCCTTTCAATAGTAATATCTGAGCAGTTTACTCCATATTCCTGCAAGAGATAATTCAATTCAGGTCAAATATGAAACTTGGCCAGCAAAGTATAAAACATATTTCACTCTCATATCCTATAAAATCTGTGTGTTTTCCTTTGAACACACTTGGAGGCAAACAAGAAGATTTGCTATTGAAATTTTAAGTAATGAAACATACACTGTCCTAGTATGTATTGCTGTGTTGTTATTGTAACCCCAGGTCTGTGAGGTGTATGGTGATATCACATGCATATGTGTGTGTGTGTCTGAGACAAAGACAGAGAGAGTGAGAGACAGATGATTTTGTCCAAAGCAATAACAATCCCTTTCATCGTAAACAAAATTTATCTCACTGCACTTCCAATCCTAAGTGCTTGTGCCAATTCATGTGATACAGTGTTATTAACACTTTCACTGCCAAAGTCGACCTTGGTCGATTTAAGTATTTACGTTTCAATTTGCCAGTCGACTTTATTCGATCTAAAATGTACTCTGCTCTTTTGCCTTAAATAGGCCAGCACACAATAAGTTCTTTCAGGAAACATATTTTACATCTTTATTGAAAGAGCTGACAACTAGAAAAAATATATGCATTTTATATATAATTATACTTTATAATTTATAAGACGGCCGATCCCAGTGGCTGTGCGGTCTAAGGCGTGGGTCTGCGGCCACTCGCTTACTAGGATTGTGGGTTTGAATCCCACCGGAGGCATGGATGTCTGTCTCTTGTTAGTGTTGTGTGTTGTCAGGTAGAGGTCTCTGTGACGAGCTGGTCACTTGTCTATAGGAGTCCTACCGAATGTGGTGTGTCTAAAATGCGTGATCGTGAAGCCTCGAAAAATGAGGCGGCCTAGGCCCCCAAGGGGCTGTCGAGCCGTAGGAAAAGAAAATTTATAAGACGACACACCAGTTGTTTAACATTCAATAAATCCCTGGCAATTTAACACCCTCGGGGATTTAAATACCTGGCAGTGAAAGTGTTAAATACATGAACTGTGAAGAAATAAACTGAAAAGTATAGAACTACATAATTATACTGATTTAGTTCATTATCCAATGCAACATGCAGTACATGTTCTTGCAGTGAACAGTATAGTGCCCTCACTTCCACATCAATGCACCCAGTCTTACTTAAATGACTATCCCTTTTTTTAACTTGCAGAGCCCGAACAGTGCCTACAATAACAGCAGTGTTTCGTGTCTGTTTAGGTAAGATGTTACCTGCAAGATATGAGTGGTGGTAGTGTTACTACTACTCCTTACTCCTCCTCCTCCTACTACTACTATTATTATACTATTGCTGCTACTACTACTACTACTACTACTATTCCTATTATTGCAAATAAAAAGTAAAATTTGCTGGAGAGATCTTTGCATACTTGTGCTCAGGGTTCCAGAAACATTGTCACCCACTCACTACAGATGACATAATGGGGACAAGCAACAAGAAAAAATTTGTACAAAGCATACCCTATTGCTAGTCTTCTGGCAAGTGCATTTCTCTTACATAGCTAGCAGATTGAATTGTATTTCTGGAGCCCAGCTCATGCTCCATCAAATCTAGGAACTATTATGTATAAAATCACTTTCTATTCTGACATCTTGGCATACCTTGTCCATATCAATATGGAAATCCTTTAACGATGGGTCTATCCATACCAGAATTCCATTTACAGTTTTATAACTTTGAAATAAGAGGAAAAGTAGCCCAAGAAGATACAAGACACTCATCCCAAATACTATCCGCCAAACTGCTGGATGGGGTCTTGTAAATGGCCCATTTGGAAAAGCTAGTACGGAGATTATTAAGAAGAAAAAAATCACGCAACATATTCCTGCCCATATGTTGTCTTGTACATCACCTTCATTTCTGGAAAATAAAAGCCACTCATAAGACAAACTAGCTACATTGTAAACAACAAACTCCTCGCTGGAATACCGTGAATTACCCCCATAAATATCCCCCCCCACAAATTCATTTCATATAATGTCAGGACAATATTGTCTGATAAATATATCGTCACTTTTTTTATAGCAGCACGACTTAATTCACCTTGTAAATGCGGAATAAATCACTGCACCTATTGAAACTGCTAATAATGTTATTGTATGCGGTCTATAAAACAATTGTATGGATATATCATCTACTGGACGTTCATTAATAGAGTAAAAACTATCGGATGTTTTGGAATTTATTTTTATTAAGTTTGGGCGATTGGCCATTTTACGACGCCCAGTTTATAAACATGGAGCACACATCGCCATCAACACATTTACAGCAGTAAACACCACCCGTCCTAGTGCGACCGGTCTATTCGTGCACACTTTACTGCTGCTCGTAACAGTGCTAACAACATAAATCGGGAGCACCAACGAAACCAATTATACCATTTAGGGCTGCCAACAAACCACTTTCGTAATTCCCTGAACTTTCCGAGCGTACAATTGTGAAGATATATTTCGTACTGCCAACAGGCGATCCATACTGCCTGTATTGGTTATTTGCATGTTGTGATCCGTGGGTTCTAGAACAGAAGATGGCAGTGGTAGAACTGTGTGAAATTTGCAATGCACGTGTTTGTATGAAGTGGTTTGTCACTCTTGCTTCGTATGCGGGAGGCTCGGGTTCGGATCTCGGACATCAGTGGGACTATTTTAGTGGGTCCCATGGTTTTCCTCAGTTTTCTCATGCAGATGGTTCTGTATTTTTGTAAATTAGGCCACGACAACTGCCACAGATTTTCCATTACAGTATCTACTTTATCATTTGACGTTATTTAAAATGAGAAATTTGAAAGGTTATTAAATGAGTCAAAGTTACACACCTTCTGTGGGTGCTGAATGACCACGAAGATACACAAGGTTTTTTGCCCTAAGGAAGTGAACTGTTTTGGCACAGACAACGTTGCTGTCGTTTTAACTATGAAGAGAGAACACGTAGCACCTATATTAGGTGATCCGTGCCTAGCACTGTGACAGTATGAGCAGTGGCATTATAGTGAGGTTGATGGTGTTTCGTTATTGACATTTGTTATTGGACACACTTAGTAATATTTGAAACATTGTATAGCACAGTGCTGCTTAGGTTACGCAGTTTAGAGGTTATGCATCGTCTTATGATGTCGAAGGATGGTTATGAAAGGGGGGCGATGGAGAGGGCACTTGAAACTATCTTGATGCAGAAGTCACGTGTTTTGTGGTTGCTATGATGCAAGCAACGAATTGCTGAAACCCAGAATGTAGATAGAAATATTTTGTGTCTGTAATACACTGACAGAAAGATGAAGCAACATAGATCAGACTATTCTTGAAAGATCTGGCAGTTCATGCAGAATTTTAGAGCAGTACAAAGCACACAGTAAGACCTCAAAAGATTATGAAGCAAGTGACTTCAGCAAGGTAGCTTAGATGAAATTAAGTACATTCAGTTTCTTGTCAAAGAGGTTAATGTCTTTAGTTGCACTGTATGAGCATTTGGCAAAGATAAGACAGTACAGCTTCCTTTACATTGAAGCATGTGATTTTAACTTGCAGCAAGACTTTTCTTTTCCCATAGGTCGTGGAATTTACACATAATATATCTGTTGTTTTTCGTGTATGTATTTATTCCTTAGTTTCTTTATTTGTGAGAGAATGGCCTTAGGTATATTGTGTATTGTTGTTGGTGCTGTTGAATACATAGCCTGTTTGTCACACAGTCAAAAATTTTATGAACATTGATAGTGGATTACATATAATATTTCAAATTCTGCAGCAAAATGATGAATAAAAAGCTTTTCAAAATTAAATATACATGAATTGCATTAAAACATCTTCAGGTTAATGAAAGAGTGTTCTTATCACAACTGACAGCATGGCCAGCAGTTTTGAAACTCCAGAAAATATGTGAAATCTTGTATATGTGCATGGGCACTTATGTACCAGGTGGCACACTTAAAAGTAGCCTGTACCTGTACAGTTTGTTACCCAGATGTATTGTTTGTACTGTAAAGGTGTTGTTAAGGCTGGCACACATGCATACTGCTGTCATAACTGTCTCATTCACTCCTGCTATGTTCTCTAGTGTTCTTGTGCGTGCTAAGGGTGCCAACTTGATAACAATTTTCTCTATTAATGAATGTGTTGCAGTTGTGGAATTGTACACTGAGACTAGGTCATTGGAAGGAAATACATATAGCATGTGCAGAAAAATATGTAAACTCTGCTGTGCCAAGTAAACACACCATCGAAGACTTAATGCAGAGGTGTTGAGAAACAGGCTGTGTGGCAGACAAACACCATGTTAGATATTAATCCGTCCGGACACCACAGTTCATTACCACAATTCACAGTAGCCTTCAGAGGTCCATCAGGTGTCTATAGCAGCAAGTGTGTGTAATGGAGGAGATCTTGTCAACAAATGCTGCATGATTTACACGTGAGGCTTTACTGTATTTCAGTAGTTCAGCAATGCACATCATTGTGTTCATTACTGTGAATAGTTACTGGACTCTGTGACTGAGGAATTTGTGGACCTTTTGCAGTATTTCATGACAGACAAGAACTCTGAGAACAGTCGGTAGTGAACCACAGAAAATGTTACATTATTGATGAGAAACCCCTCCATGATCAGAAGGTTGGAGTTTGATGTGCCTTGTTGGGTAATCAAATAGTCAGGGTCCATTTTCTTTCACAGCACAATTAAGACCAGTGATTACCTGTGAATATGGGATGAGTTTTATTTCTGATGGGAAATGAGAGCCTCTATTGCTTTTTCCAGCATGACGGTGCTGTGTCCTATATATTGTCAACATGATGGCGCTGTGTCCCATACATTGTCAAGAGCATTAGCACACATGCATGTGTATTTCAGTGAAATCATATGGTGAACAAGGGCCTGTGGGCTTCATGATCTCCAGATCTGTCCTCCTATGACTTCTACCTGTGGGGGCCACTGAACCACAAGGTTTCTCATAACAACCCTCCAACATTTGCTAAGTTGGAATCAAACATTTAAGTGGAAATGGCGATCATTCAAGAGAAGGATCTCAGGTCTGCAGTGTTGAACTGCTTGGCAGTATCTGCATATGGGAGGGGGGAACTTCCAGCATCTCCTATAGGTGAGTGATATGGGCTACTTTTATATGTGACTCATTTATATATGTGGTACACAGATATGATCATTTATTACAAAATGATATAAGTGTTACTAAAAACACATATGCATTATTAGACACATCATATGGTTATAAGTTGTCCCATGGTGCAACATGTGTTCTGTAACATGTACCTGTTTGTTTCTTCCGTTATTTCAGATAACCTGAAAAAAACAACCTATATTTGAATCACAGAAGCAACATGCTGACCAATGCATTTTGAAAGTCCACTACTCACTTAAGGTAGGCAGTAAGACCAGTGAACAATGGCAGAATACCAAGAATGGGACAAGGTCCAGGAAAGTTAGACCTATTTTTAAAGTAGGAACTACAGAAAATATCTTGAAAGTTTACATGCCTTGCTGACCTGTCTTAAAAATGGGGCAGCAAGCCATTATACTAATCACTGATTTGAAGCCTTTTTCAGTTAATGTCTGAAGGTATTCTGCAGTGTCTGGCTTCTGTTACAACCATAAGGATCTATGGTTGTGAATGTTATGTAAAGAAACTATCTTCTTCAGGTTGATTCTTCTAGGAACCATTACTTCACCAACAATGGCATAATGCTTCCAAAACTGTTTGAGCAGTTCATCAGCCCTAGGACCCCAGGACACAGGACAACAATGAGTGGAAGTGCTACTGAACCTTGCTTTTGGGGAGAATCTCTTTGCCCTCATCTAAGCCACACTCTACACTCTGTTCTGCAGGCTGTTACTTTGCAGTTCCTTGTTGTCAAAAGTAAATATCCTTGACACAGAGAATGTGTATTATTATGTTGAACAGAGTTGTTGGTAGAAAGACACTTCATTTTAAAAGTGATATTGTTCTGTGATGGGATACATGGCTCTCTCTCTCTCTTTCTTTTTTTTCTTTCTTTCTTTCTTTCTTTCTGAATGTTCCAATACGCAGTCACAAAAATGGCAGGTGAGTAAATAAGTTTGGTAGTCTTACAATTAATATTTTTCTGGTCTGATATTAATATTTGTTGTATGTGTATGAGACTCATGTTTTACAATAAATATTTCATTTTTGGGATAGTAATCTCTGATTAACCTTCAGCCAGTGGGTTTAAATACCAAGTGTACCTTGTGCTGGCCAGAGTTTTCCTTGCTTATTGTGGACATTTAAATTTCCACACAGAGCCCATCATATGGTCACATAGGATGATAAAGGTTAAGGGAATAAGAAGGGAAGCCTATGAAACAGAAGCACAGGAGTACTTTCAAACCAAGGGAAAAATAAGCGTAGGTCACAAAAAATAATTGTTAATAACAGGACTGGTGTATAGGTAAGCAGGAAATAAACCAGTTTTAGGCTTTGAAGCATGAAGTTCCAAATCTAAAATTTACGCTTGTTGAAAAAGAACAGTTGACTTTCAAGGTGGGAAAGAAATGCTGTGAATGGTGGTTTTTCAAATAGCACTTCATTTTAAGAAATGTATGATTTTTAGATTATGATAATGCAAGAATACTGTTGCATGATGGGCCTGCTGTCTGATGGCCATCACTAAATCCTCTTGGGCAGCATAACCTAAAATAAAGTTTGACGAAACATGAATGTATCTGTACTACAGGGTACAGAAATGTTCAAAAAGTGTTGTTGTAAAAGGAGTTATAATATATGACTCTTCTTGCAGAAAATAATGAACAAGTCAGTAAATCATACATTTTAATAGCAGTGACATGTTGATCCACGATATGTAACAGCACTGTCAAGAAATTACTGGCACGTTTGGTGAAATGATTTGTAATGAGAATGGCAGAAACCAGATGGTTTATTTTATACAGTTATATGAAAGTAATACATTTTTCAAGCTAAGAATTTACATAAATATACATCATTGACTTGAAGTTTGTACAGCATCTTTCATTATATAATTGGCACTAAAGAGACGTCCAGTTTTATATCAGGTGTTGGAATTCATGGAATCCCATAGATAGAATTAGTCAATTATTTGCTTATGGGTCCATTTATGATATTATCAGGATGGTATATAAAAATCACAAAATATTTTCAGTACCGGGGCACGGGGTGGCGCAGTTGGTTGAGGCACTGCGCTACAAGCCGGAACGTCGTGGGTTCGATTCCCGATTGTGTCAGTGGAATTTTTCATTGACATAATCGTTTCGCTCGCACTATGGCCCTGGGGTCGACTCAGCCTCTAACAGAAATGAGTACCAAGAATATTTCCTGGGGGTAAAGGCGGCCGGTGCGTAGGGCTGACAATCTTACCACCTACATGTGCCGATTGTCTAGAAATTGGGGGGCCTCAACCTACTGGAACCCTAAGGGCCTGCCCAGGCCTGTAACAGGATCGCTTTACCTTGCCACCAAAACAGTTTGGCTCAGGCTGGATGAAATTTAAGATATGTGGCATGGAAGAACTCGCAAAGGTGTATGATTTTGAGTCACATTGGTGTTTATGATAAAGACACAAATTGATGTAACTCACTACACACCTAAAAAGGTGTTTTTTATTTTTAATTTCTGATGAAGTTTGTTATTGCTCGTGCAAAGTTGTAAAGCCAAATAGATTTTGAGTCATCATCAACATGCGTTTCCAACGCAGTGCTATGCAACGACGTTTGTTCAATGAAAATGTCCAGAGGTCAGAAGCATCAAACTAAATATCTGCACGTAACGTACGACGTGTGAGACCGCATGTGTACATAGATACATTACCGCTATTTATAAAACCCTAACGCACGGTAACCAGTGCACCCATAGGACCCTTACTGTGGGCTGAGATAGTGACATCCAGGCCATGTTTTCATTCCTGTCACTTTCATGCAGTTGAATATTAACCTGTCAACGGAGTCCATCTCTCAATAAGTAATGTCGTGAAAATAACGGTAAAACAAACACACTTAACGCCGTGCTGATTCAATGATTAACTTCGCACTCATTTGTCTTAATTTGCAGTCCGGATAATTGTAATGTTTAACGTTGCAACGCTTTCGTCCCTGGAACCATAGATTAACTGCCTTGAACTGACCATCTATCGAAATTTATGAAACCACCCGAGGACGAAGGGAAAAGGCAATGACAAAATCGTAATGGAAGTAGAATGACATCGTAGCTGTCACGGATCAGAGCAGGTGTCTGTGTCATGTGTGGTTCAGAAGTTTGTGCGTGGGTGTTGTGTGCTGCACGTGTACCTCTTGAGGGCGATGGTAATAGCAATAACAGTGAAGGTAGGAACATTTCTGTTATTTCAGAATTTATTTATCATGTAGTACATGCAATGGAAATTGTAAGGACAAGGGCTCAAAGCAACATTCAATTCATACAGAAGATGGTGCGTGCCTTGTACAGCACTAAGGATTCATTATATTTCGTTCGATGAGAGCGAACGGAATGAACTGGACGCGAGCACTTTTCGCTCAGGTAGTATAGTCTTAACAATTGGAAAGAGAGACCTTTTAATATCTGTACCCTAATATACGAACTTAATACAATACATACACATAAAACCGATTAATCAAACAGCTGCTCCATGTTTAGCTAACGCGTTGTCGCCATCCTTACTACTTTACTCGTGTTGCGTGTTGCTGTTCGTATATCTATAGTCATTGGCTTTAATATTTCGTGTCCGAGTTATTTAGTGGGCATCAAATATTGAATTGTTATTATTTTAATTGCTGTTTATTAAACCTAGGGCCAGCACGAGGGTAAATGCCGCCACAGGCAACTAGGTATTCTCTTGTTTCTCGGTTACAAAACGACTTTCTCAAAACTTGTCAGTATTAATGACACGGAATCCATCACTGGTGGTGTAATTCTTAAAACAGTTTTATTTGTTTTGTTTGTAACTTGGTTAGATTGCTGCCAGTCAATGGTCACGATATGAGCAAGGAACAGCAATAAAAAGCCCTCTCCGAAACTGGAGGATTGTAAAATAATTATAATCGGCACCAGACGGCCCGTTGGTTCGCCCGTGCTGCCGCACCGCGCATGTGGTTAAAGGAATAATACAGTACGCCCACAAAATATATAAAAATTCCGCTTTTTCCGTGATTGAGAGCAGAGGTGGTTAGGGAACTGAAAGGCCGTACGGGATAATACCATGGTTTTTAGTATAAATTGTGCGCATGTTATATTAAAAGAACCTTTTATATTGCAGTTTATGCACAAGTAACACAATCTTTTGTTGACACGCGAACAGACAACTGAAAGTAAAAAAAAGAAAAAAGTGGATTTTGTCTTCTCATTGAGTAAATGGGAAAAACAGTTTCCTCCCATGAGAACCATATCTGTTCTACTTCGTTTATGCGGTATTGTATGCATGACGGGCTTTACAGCGCCATACCAGTGACGGAGTTTCCAGTATTTGCCAGTCTGAAAATGTTTTGAAAGGCTGTACTAATGACAGCTATTCAAAACATTTGTTTATTCTAGCGTAAGGAAATATTTCCGAAACTGATTCACGATATGTGTTAGTTTTGTTTCATACTTCTTATATTTTTGTTTTATTTATTTTTCCTGGTTTTCCTTAGTCTGTCAAGCTAAGTGCCAGGATAGTACCTCTGTCAGGCCCCGACCGCTTCCAAATTCTGACCAATTCAGCAGTCTTGCTGCCATTTGACGCATTGTAGCTTGAATTACGAACATCGCTCAATTAAGCGACAAAAGAAGCGCAACAAGACAAGACTGGTTTGGGAACCCTTCTTGTTTTAAGTTGACTGTCTAATAAGACCGAACAGACACAACACAACGTGACAGTCGCACCGATTCTTCTCTGCCGGTGTCGTGCGATTTGTTGTGTCTTTGGTGCAGAACCTCGCTTTAAGGTTCCTCATGCACGCCGCTTCCTTTTCTGAACTTTATTAACCAGTGTGTGTGTCTATTTGACATTTAGCAGTCCTTTCCGGTGTGGGCGAGATTTTCCGCACCCGTCCAGACCGGTCCTGGGGACCACCCAGTCTCCTGTACAATGTGTACCGAGTCATTCCCGGGGGTAAAGCGGCCGGGGCGTGGTGTTGACCACCAACCCGCATCCAGCGCCGAAGTTTAAGAAAGAGTAGAGTTATACCTCAGCTTTCCCTCTGTGCCTTCTTGGAAGGTTACAGGGTGAAATGTTATTTTTTCCCCTAATTCAGAATCGGGCATCATATTACTATTACTAATTGATCGTTTTCTTGAGATCCGACATCAGGATGTGAATGACATCGTCTTCCAGACGCAGACGATGTTCAGTGGGTGTTTAAGTAGCGACAGACAATTGACAAGGAGTGGTTTTCCAAGTTGGTGTGTAGGCGTAAGGTTAACACGGCACAGCTGTAAAAGATGAATTATTCGACGTTAGTTAAAGGTTCCACAGAAATGGACAGTTTTCAGCAAGCTGTGTCCCGTGTTGGACTTCAACGGAGCGTAACTTGCATTGGGCTACTGAGGAACTAAGTAGCTTGCTCCAGGACTTTTAATAACTTTTAAGGTGGGGCGCTTAAATTATAATAACGTGTCCCATTCAGTAGCAAATATAGAACTGTTTCAGGCTAATGATTATTGACTTTTAAACTTTTCATGTCTTGGCCGCAGTTACTACAGAACTTTTGGTTACACCAAAAAAGCTTGCCGTTAAGTTTTGAGGGTGACGGCCGGTTTTCCGAAATTACTGCCCGCCGCAAGGACTACATTTCAGCGTCCTAGTACCTAAACACTTACTTTAAGCTACTATGTTACATAGATACTAATATGTTTTGTTTTGTAGGTCTTCTCTTGAGACAGATTTTCTGGTAACAGGCCTGAGTTTTACGGAAAGTGTGAAAGCCGGTCTGGAGTAAATATTTGTTGCCTATAAACACTGAATGTAAATGATACAATTATTTAAAGGCAAGTGCAGCTTGTTGTATCGACTCTGAAAAATATCGTGCTTTAAAAGAGGCGACGCCTTTAATGAAATGCACGTATTACATTCAAGATACGCAAAACATTCCAATTTGTATCAACGTAATGGACATCACATAACATAAATCGGGAAATGGCGTTTGAATAACCGAAACCATCCACTTATAAATATAGTTCTTGAATATAAAAATTGGGGGGGGGGGGGGGGGGGTGATTGCAGAAAAAAAAATGGAATCGTGTTCTGTGTTTAAAGACAGGAAAACATTAATCACAAAACCAAAAAATAACGAGTCGTCACCTTCGTACTTTAAACATAATGTAATTAGGCAAAGCACACAAAATTAGCAGACAGATTTATAATCTTACATTGCCCCAAATCTTTCATGCCAACTGCCATGAGGACTGGAAGTTTTTAGGGTGTTGTGTATTATATATATATATATATGTATATATATGATAGTCTGGTTTTATGAAGCCCTTTGGTATCGGAAGAAATTCTGAAGTTTGGAGGTCCAAATTTTTCCTTCCTCCGAATCGTTGGGGACCTCATCAAATAATATGCGGCCTTTGAGTCCAAATGGTTCTGCCCTTTGTGTTCATATTATTTGTAGTCTACATGAATGCGGCAGGAAGTGTATTTAGGTGAGCGTAGCTGCTAAATCCCCTCAACGGCTGCTGTTTGGACGAAACCCAAGTGCAATCACATGTTTGTCGTGACGTTTTGAAAACAAGAACCGGTGAATATTTCACACGATGTCGATGCAAACTTAGCCACTCCATCTACCCCTTGTATGATTGTACCATTAAGAAGACAAAAGTCCAGATTATGTGATGTCTGACTCCGAGATAGCTTACTTTAAGGGAGGAGTGGCGCTGTGCCACGACACTCTTCTTTTTATGCGTTCCTCGACTTTTGACTTGAGGAGTTCAGAGTAGAACTCATAAAGCCTGCTTTTCCATTGCAAAGATTTCTGGTTCAGATTGTATTTTATTATATCTTTGCAAAGAGCCTATGAATTGCAGATTACGCCTAAGCCAAGTTTGTTGGATATGATCTCAAGGTTTCTCACTGTCACCAAGTTTGTAATTGTTGCTTTGTAAATAGTGTTTTATACTTCCTGTATTGTTATGTCTATGATCTACCTCTTTACCAAACTTCACTTGTCTAGCTGCATTGATTCATTAATTGTCGTTACCAAGCGAAATATATTAGCTGATCAATCTATGGAAGGACATTGATAATTTATGTCAACAATTTCTGTGCAGACCTAGAAGTGTGTTTGTGAAGTTGAAATGCAGATAAAAGTTCCGATAAAAATGGCACATTTTATATTTATTTTTATGATATACCGGCAACCCTTATTACGGTGTCCGTCACAAGTACTGTTTATGATATACGATTTTCGACGTCTATACTGGCGTCATCTTCAATGTCGACCTCGCCAACGTAGGTTATGTTTGGATTTTGGTTACGTATCCGTTAGCGCTGATTTGTTTTTTGCTGTTGTTGTTTTAGTACTTACGTTGTGTGTATGTGTACATTGCATTATCTTTGAGTTGTTACATATACATGCTATTGTTGTCTTTTGCCGCTGTGTCTGTGTTGTGTTCGTCGCGTGTCCACTGTTCCGGATCGTATTACTTGCTGCGTGTTGAAAGTTATTCTCTACGGAAGACAATCTTTTGTGCTCTGATGTTTGTTGAATTGATGCTGCAAAGGCATTACGTTTCTAGCATGCGTTGTCTTGTCACTATGGTAATCTTGGGTGCTTCGACCCCCACCCCCAATCTTTTTTTGTAAACGCAAGTAACATATAGTTTAAGAACAGGAGAGGGCAGCAGGAACTGCAGGCGCGGTATCTACCCTGCGTATCCATCAAAGTCCGCAGAAAGAAAGGAGCGCTTTAGTAATACGAATCGTCTGAAGCATCTCCACTAGCACTGGTTACATTTTGGAAACTGTTGTCCGTGTTCTTTTAGGTGACTTTGAATAAGCTCACCGTAAGTGGGATGTGCATACGAAATACTGAGACAGTCACATAGCAGGTTAGTTATTTGCATTACATTCGTGATTGTACATTGTTCGGATCTGCGTGTCAGCTTTCCCCCAACTGGTTTTTATTTCGCGTTTTTCACTTCTGTATAACCCCCATTGTATTATTTTATGAAAATGAGATCACCACCAACAATATTCGCATTATTTGCTCCAATTTGTTTTTACTTTCATGGAGGTTATCGACTACTGGATGAAACTGACTGTTAAATGACTTGCAGTGCTGTGGTTCTTAACATGTTTCACCCAGCACCTCCTTTCAGAGTTAAAAAATACCCACTATCCTTTTCTTGGTCACCTTTGTCGTAAGGTTTTAAGAGCTACAAGCACTGTTCATAGGATAGTCAGTGTAAATTTAAAAGAGTTCTGTGCCAAATTTCATAGCGACCGGCAAGCAGAATACAGAACACCGTGAAAACGCGTAATGTACGAACATCCAATTATTACACGAAGGATATTATTTAGTAATTTAAAAGCGATTTCAGCCTGAAATGCTTCGCGTCGTCCTCACCTGTAATCTTTATGCCCCTCACCCTGTGACCCATCTCTCAGGTCAAGAACCAGTGGTTTTTAGAGTTTCTGCGTTAGACCTCTCGAATTACCTTGTTACAGACATGTCGAGCTGTCATCCAGCGACCACACGAAGAACCCCCAAAGATGTTCTGCCTGTGGCGCCTGTAGAACGACAGGGCAGTCACGTAGCAACATCATGTGAATGGAATTTTGCGTGCCGTTTACGTACAGATTGGGCATTTAGCTCGCGTGCACATTGGATTTACACTAGAAGTATGGTAGAGGTACTTGTGAGACAGCTGTTTAACTAAATAAAAGATAACTCCTGCTGTAGATTTTTCCTTGGAAGGCTAGCAGCTGCTTAGCTGACTAAAAATTTCCTGTTTTCACGGACGTCAAGATTTGTTACACATTTCACAAAAACTTGTCGTTTTGGTGTTCCTAAAACACCCAAGTAGTTTTTTTCCTTAAGGTTTCTTGACTAAAATTTTATATGCACTTCTCCCCCATGTGTGCCACATTCCTGTCCCCGTTTCATCCTCCTCGGCTTGATCACAATGATTTGTGTTGAAGAAAACAAACTGTGACGCTTGTCATTATATTAAGTTCTTGTGCCGTCTTACATCCTGTTCGTTACGTCCGTATTGGTGCTGCCTTTGGGGAAAAACGTGTAAATTGAACAATGTATGCGCTTATGAACATACACATAACTTAGTTTGAATAAAGTTAGAAGGGAAGAAATGTGTTTGCCGTCTGTAGGGGCGGGGACTCCTCGGGTACGGTGCTTATATTTCAAACAAAATGATGTAGTTTCCGCTGTATACGAGGGTTTTATAAAAAGAATTGCTTGAACACAGTTCTAGTTCTGGGCATTACAGAAAAGCGGAAATGTCGTGGATTTAAGTGGTAATTTAGAAGCGTTTTGTAGTGCAGTTGAATCTGTTTTAAGCATCGCGAATTTTATCCCTCAACGTATATCAACTCTGTATTACAGCTAGGCCTGTATTCATAAACTAAATGCACTCTCTCTGACGTTACTTATAATTTACTGAAAATTGTACTAAAATGAAGACGCGCAGGAAATAAGCCAGTTGTGGATGCCACTACAGTTAAAAGTTGTAACGAAATTTTAAAAAATATTTATGACATATTTATCTGAAGTAAAAGATACTTAGATTATGGCAGGGCTAGCCGTTTGACGTGTCACATCTGACGCTTCATGGGATTGGTGGAGTAATTAATACGGATGGAGGATCTGAATGCTCAGTTATTTGTTCTGTTTCTTTAGGTACTGGTGGAGACATACAGATAATGTGAGTGGCATAGTGATTGTAGCTTAGGCCTTCCTTGCAGTTCTTCACCTCAAAGTTAATAAATTTGTGATCGATATTATTATTATTATTATTATTATTATTATTACGAGAGGTGTATACAGGATTTTGGTGGGAAGACCTGAGGGAAGGAGACCACTTGGAAGACACAAGCTTAGATGGGAGGATAATATTAAATTGGATCTTTTAGAAGTGGGATGGTGGGCATGGACTGGATTGATATGGCTCAGGATAGGGACAGGTGGCGGGCTCTTGTGAGTGCGGTAATGAACCTTCGGGTTCCACAAACCGCGGGGAATTTCTTGACTAGCTGACGACCTGCTAGCTTCTCAAGAAGGACTCTGCTCCATGGAGTTAGTTAGTTAGTTAGTTTATTAGTATTATTACGCTTTAACTTACGAAGACGCCACGCTGTATACTTGAATTTATAACAGTAGCATCACTTAAGCACCTTCTTAATGCATTAGTAAAAGCATTATGACTTCGTCGGAGAATGGCAAAAAAGCGACACGAAGGGTTCACAAACTCATATTTACGAGGTTATTTAATATCAGATTTCCTAAATTTTTCAAATTATTTTTACTACTGATTCTGACTTTTGGTGCCAAACTTTTTTCTTATTGGCTCGCGATAATACCTACGTATGTATATTCGTACAATACGTAGAAAGGGATGTAACATTTTCTACTTTTCCACTACGTCGATTTCAGAACATAGCTCCTGGTTTCTAGAATCATTACAAAATGAATGTATATGTATTCTTCCGAGATGTTCACCCTCAGTACATCCTTCCTTTCATCTTATTCTTAGATAACTATATGACATACCCTGTTTCTTTATATCTGCCTTGTTAGAAAGTCGTCGAATTGTTGCCAGGCAGCCAAATTCCAAACGAAAGTTTAGTATGTTGCGGGCACAGAAAGTAATAAATGTACAAGCTAAATTTTGATTGAACAGCTACTCAATAATGTAAATTCCGATACAAGACACAATTTATGGAACTGAATTAAAGGCGCATGGATATAATGCTACGGTTTGAATTTTAAGTACACCTGAAACTTTTATACCAGTTAGACGGTATATAAAATGTTAATTCACATTAAAAATTAATTTGCAGAGTTTTTTGTTACTCGTAGTGTTAAGGTGGATTAATTTACGTTCCCGTCGACCTGACACACAACGCACATATTTTTACATCATATTAGTTGAAATTAAGTTTGGCACTATGTAGGCGTATATAACTCACGGTCACGTAATGCTGCTTTCGATATGTGGCGCCATCAGAATTACTTATTTGTTTTTGAAACACTTGGTGCCTTGTGCTGTCGTACGTATCACTTAAACATGGCATTAGTGAAAGCATAGATGCAGCAGGGCTTGTTGTGGAAAATTCGCATGGTTATGTACTGACAAAGACTGGAAAATAATGATGTAGATTCGTAGGAAAACAATAGGTGATTGTAGGGAGTCGCTACATGAGTTGAACAATACATTGAATAAATGAGGAAGAGAGTACAAACAGAAGAAAACTATTTAGAATTGGAAAGAAACGTAGAAGGGAGAAGCATTGACCTGTTTAAATTGAGGTGTTCCTTTTCTCTTTCTGTCACATACGTCATAATTTTTCAAATAACGAAGAATTGCTTTAACTAAAATCGAAATTTGTGTACGATGCAAAGAGGTGCAGCCTCTGTTGCTTTAACCGCAGTATGTACTTCGTTTTTGCTTACCCATATTTGGATGTTAGGTACCACTTCTCTAACTCTGTCGTCTTGATGAAGCGTGTAAAAATGATTCACCTTCAAATATGGTTCTTGAGGTCCTGCAGAAACAATAAACATTTCACTCTCAAATAAGAAGAGAAATAAATAATGGCTTCATCTCTTCTTAGGAGCACAGCTTAATCTGACAGAGATCGATGGTATTCAAATTAGCTCGGGTCCATCGATGGAAGAATTTATTATGTGTTGCGATAGGAATTATACGACCTACTACTGGATGAAGTATCTCTTAAGGCAAGTGCCTCTTGAATGGACTGCAGCTTAGTAATCGGTTCCACGGTAGTTTGGTTAATTTCAGCATTTCCGCAGACAATTACTCAACATATCGTCATTTAAATAAACCAGGACGGGGTATGGCTGAATAGTTAATGACTGTTATTAAATTTAAACATAAAGAATATTGTCATTTCTTCTGGGATGTGACGCCACATCACTGGCTGTTTGGTTGCCGACATTTCAAGACAACGCAGCGGTGTCTTCGTCAATGGGCCGAAACGTTCAAGAAGAACTGAAACCTGAAGTAGGTGGACAATTATTTCTTTAAATATTATGCTGTTTATCTGAAATAACTGTGTTGCATACACAATATGAAAACGTTACATATATTTGATATGTAGACAGTAGCCTGCTTTTGCAATAATTATTAGCGTTTGTAGTATTACTGAACAATTATGTCAGCTGTCGTTTGTGATGGTCAAGGGGTTTTTATGTGGGTAATCAACATAAGTCTAGAATTTATTTGATCTCTCTTTTACTTGCACCTAAGTAAGTCAGTCATGCATAATACCAGGTTTTTGGAATCAAAAGTCGGGGCCATAGTGTAATAAGACAGTTTCGAGGCGTAGCCTATTTGCTCAGCACACTACCAAGAAACTTTCCACAAAGGGGAGAGCGGAGAGAAGGGTTCGATCGACTGCCGAAAGTAGCATTCACATGACTTACGGAATTAATGGAGCGAAAGATAAAATATCCATAGAAATGAAAAATCGCTGTTCCATATGGAATTTTGAGTCAATTTATCTGTTCGGTTCACAGCCAAACGCATACGCCAGAAGAGATTTCGTCCTGAGGCCGGAAGCTCATGTGGCCCTGAACCACTCGCTGAAAATCAGATTTTGTGGGAATCTGGATACGAAGTTTTTTGTGTAGTCTTCACAAACACCGATGTGTTTTAAGCATTGCGACTTTGAATTCTGTAGGTAAAACATTTCGAGTTTGACAGCCGATATTCTAACTGGCTATTGTCGTTGAAGTAGTAACTTCACACATCTCTCTGTCGTCTATACGCCTTCCAGTTTTTCAATTTTAATTATCCTCATTCGTGTTCTGCTGCTTACCTCCCTTATTATCTTCCTAAAAAGAAAACAAGCTTAAGGGATTACCATGCTCTGTCTGTGTTTGTGTGTTTGTCATTAAAAATTCTGAAACATTTGGCCGATTCTCATGAAACTTTATATGAACGTTGTAACATTCGAAGACACCCCAACGCCATGCTTTTAATTTCCCACACAGAGTAAGAACGACATGATGGAAG
The DNA here is from genome assembly GCA_021186555.1 of Reticulitermes speratus. Taxonomy (NCBI): domain Eukaryota; kingdom Metazoa; phylum Arthropoda; class Insecta; order Blattodea; family Rhinotermitidae; genus Reticulitermes; species Reticulitermes speratus. The sequence goes on along the minus strand of JAJKFL010000014.1, from coordinate 25,528,638 downwards.
CGCGAACTTGTGAGGTGGTAGGGATAATATCCACACTTACCTTTTAAAATGAGTGTTGTTGTGTAGTAAAATATCAATATTGGAGTTAGTGGTACGCTTCACGCCCCGGCCGTTTCACCCACCCCCGGGGCAAGAACCCCGGTACCCATTGAATAGGAGGCTGATGGGCCTCAGAGCCGGTCTGGACGTTTTGGAGAAGAAATAACCTCTTGTTCCTTCTGGGAATCGAACCTGGGATTATGAGTTCTGCATGGAACGTCTTGTGGATAGTCTTGAAGCATGCCTCCTCTGTTCTGGTGTCCGAAGATACGAATGAATTTTGTATAACAGGTCTCTGAATACCTACCTTTTTCTTTTACCTGAAAACAGACACATTTTCCGAAAGGTCATATATATCTTACATTTTTGGGTGATGACACCTTGTTTTGGTAGAATGGTTTTCCGATGTTTCGGGGAATGTGTTTCCACTTAAAGGCGAATCCAGCATCCAATTTCGTGCAATCCTTTCTGTACAATTATTTATTCATTGTACTCGATTTCAATGTAGTGCTTCACTCGCTCCCTTCTGCCTTTTACACCTTCCAGTCCATGCTTCCAGGTTAGTATCACGGAATGCTACAAGCCTGTGACGTCACAGTGATAAACTAAAGCTTTCCTTCGAAACCAAAAGAATGTCCACTGCTGTAACAGATGCAAGTTGGCAAAGACCCAAATGAACGTAAAGTACAGGCCTACGGTCACAGTCGGCCTACATACAGAGATGATGACGTCGACAGGAGAAACGGAGGCATGGAGGTAGTTAACAGGACACACCGAAATATCGACCTCTGTTTACAGATTACAGTGGCAACTCTTATATGTAGGGTTATTGTATTTAAGGTTCGAGGTTCTCACAGTGGTGAAGATTTGTTGTTGTGGGTTATGACACCGTGCATTCTGACAGGGCCAGAGTTTTGGGGGAAGGCTGTGCCTCCCGTCAACAAGGCCGTATGTTCCAGTGTGTACATGTTGTTTAGATGAGAATTACGCCTTAAAGAGTTAATGTGGTTAGATTTATTCCAACTTATTTCACAATTTATACCATATACAAGTTACTGCAGCATGTTTCAGCTAACATATAGAGCCATCTTCAGGGAGTACACACAGAGGTCATGTTTAGTTAAAAGAGTGTATCAATGTCGAAAGTAAAGTGTAAAGGTAAAATGTCCATTTCGGAGTTAATTACGGTGTGTTCATATAAGATAAACAATGACGTATAAGATAACAGGACACAATTAGTACAATGTTTTGCGTCCAAGTATATTCTTTTCAATACTAGTAGGAAGTCTGAAATAATATACTTTAAGTGTTAAAATTATATTAAATTTTTGTAAAATAAAACCAGTGGAGTATAAAGGTAAAAACTTACTCTGTGTAGAGCAAAGTTGCGTACTCATCGGACGGAAATGCTTGGACGCAAAGAATTTTACTATTTGTGTCCTGTTATACATCCTGTTCTGTCTCATAAGAAAATATTGTAATTAACTTAAAATTTACATTTTGTCTTAGTCTTCGACAGTGTTATATGCTTATAGCTGAACATGACCTTTACGTGTACTCCCTGAAGATGGGTACATGTGCTTTTTTTGGGGGGGGGGGTGAAGGGCTCCGCGACAGATGCTACGGACGCACCGCAGCCTTAAGGCTTATTGTGCAACCCTGGGATGAAGATGAAGAGAAAGATGATTTTTTTTTCATTTTTCCAAGTAATGGAGCACCAGTGGAATGAAACCGACAGAGGAAAACCGAAGTACTCGGGGGAAAAACCTGTCCCAGTGCCACTTTATCCACCACAAATCCCACATGGACTGGCCGGGGATCAAACCCGGGTCTCCGCGGTGAGAGGCCGGCGACTAACCGCCTGAGCCATGGCACGGCCCTGGATACATGTTAGTCGAAACATGTTGGAGTAACTTGTATATAGTATAAACTGTGCAATAAGTTGGAATAAACCTTATCTGTATATTACTTATTTTACGGAAGATGTGTAATGTTAAGTTTATGTGGTTCCTATATTATTGACTATTGAATTGTTAAATTTAGGATCCATAACGTGGAATTATAACTAAAAAACGTGACAGGACGACTCCTACAGAAGCACTCCATAATGCACAAATTCCTGTATTTGAAACAGCTTCGAACATCACGTGAAATGAAACCGATGAAGGCATTGGACCAAACAGGATAATCAGCTTTTTTGCGTACTCTTTTGTGTCAATTAACGACACACTTAGAGTAACGTACTTTCAACTCTGCTTGCGCTGTGTGCTGGTGGGACAGCTTTGTTCCTACACATATTCATAGTTTTCGAGATCACTCTCCGTCTCTTTATCAACCGCTGCCACCTTTATTGCTAAGTACATATCTATGTCATTTCGCCCTGCCGTCATTTTCGATAGCTGTTAATGATGTTTTGTTTACGTTTTCCTTGTCCTACACAGTTTTCAGTCACTCATTCCGAAACTACCTACAGTGGTTGCTTGGATCCCAGTAGCTTGTGTATCATTATTTTTATTCACTTCAGTTCCAGATATCAGTTCCTTTTCCACGCGACTTTTTCCCCTCAGCTTGTGATGTTCTGCTTCGTCATTTTATTCAGTTCGGAAGTATCATAACCCTCGTCAGATTCCATTTATTTTATTTTCATGCTGATGTCTTCTTTAACGACATTGAATTGACTTCTGTCTCTGTCCCTCACTCTCTCATCAGATTCGTTCTCATTTATCTTGCCAAGTTACATTTGCATATCCGAAATGTATCTTTTCACTAACATGCTCTTCTCCTCTTGGAGTTGTACTTAAGTTATTAACATAAACAACATATGATTGATTTTTAATGTTTGCTAAAGTGAGATATCGTGCATTCTTAATGAATCACATAATTAGTGAAACTTTTTAGAGTAATTTAGATTAATAATAGCGACCATGACTTTACTGAATGCAATTTCTTTAAGCTGTTTTGATATAATTTGATTTTAACTGTTCCATAAATTTCGAAGTTCTAGATTAAACTTCCACTCTCTTAATGAATTCAAAATTCTCTAACTTTGTAGATATATTGGGATTCATATGGACAGATATTAACGATCTAACTCCAAATAGCACATTACATCACAAATTTAAAGTTTACTTTGACATAAGAGGGCAAAGCCATTTATACTCTTAGTCTATCCAGACTGTATATTCACGTTCATATTCTAAATACTGTGACCGTTCTTAAGGACTATTTTATTCCAAACACACGCTTGTGTTATTTTCTTTAGTGCTCACAGAATCATTCGGAATCGAATTATCGGAATTCTAAATGTGTGTGCGTTTGTATATAAGTCTCGGTTTCAGACTGCCTTTTAATGCTCCGCCTGTTCAACTTCTATTTAAATGCCGTGTAATGTCACTAATTGTTCATGCACGTTTGCGAGGATTTTCTTGTCAGCTAAGGCTGCATTTTATTCGAAAACCCGTGTTAATTATGTACCATGTTGAAACGTATTTGACAGAAATTATTTGGTTTCATAAAATATTTTTTTATTGTCTTCTATATTATGCCAAACCATAAGACAACGTAGCATACAAGGCAACATACTAGCAAGAGGAAGCCTAACATACAAGTAAAAAAATGAAGTAGATGACAAGGGAATTTCTGGCTCCGTTTAGTACAAGAACGTACAAGATCTCGAAAAAGTTAACGAGTAATGCAAAATTGAAAGGAATAAAATGCAAAAATTAGATCGTTAAAAGGTTTCGTCGCACCCGTAATGCTTTATCAAATGACGATCACGATATAAGATTGATTCACTGCGTAGCAGAACAATTAAGTACAGAACTAGATACACCATTGAAATGCAGACAGAATTCTAAAGAAACAGGCTTTTACAACATAATGTGAAAGGTTGCGAAAGGGTTATTTTGAATGTTAAACTCTGAAGTATGCGGAACGAAGCGGTCTCTGCTGTTTCTGGAGGAAGAAACGAAATTCACATAGAATCTCAATTACAGTGTCGCCGGGGCAGTACCTTCAAACTTCTGAATACAAAGTAGCGATGTCCGTTAACAGCCACGTTTAGTTGAATGCTCGTATTATCTATCGCCACGGCCGTGTCACGTACACAGTAGCCATCGGAGTAGCCACAACGCATGGGCATTTAGTGCTGTAGGTCAGGGAGTGTAATTGTTATAGCCGTGCTGGTGACTAGTATGATAAATTAATCATCTCTGCGTCGTGTAATATAATGGTGTCAGATGCACGTACGTATATGGACTCCCCCACTGAGCTCCTGTATCCTTCGTTGTGAAACAAGTGAGACGAACGAACTTGAACATCTTATATTGTTGGCTCTCTTCGGATGTACCGTGTATTCCAGTACGTGACTACGTCTTCAGTTGGTCGGACCTGTGAATTGTTTCCCAAAGTTCCACATTGAGTCGTCGTAGAACTCAGCTCTAGTTCCATGGAAAACACATTCACCCTCCGCATCACTCACTGCTCCACAGAACCGCAGTCTTGTGGTTTCCACTTAAATTATTGTTAGTTCCGTACCATTAATTTACTAGAAGTGGATGGTGTGTGGAAGCATAAATCAGCCATAAATTCGCTAAGTACATTTCTAAATTTTTATACCAGTTTTTCTGTAAAATACCTATAATTCCAACATTTATCACAAAACATCCCATACACCTGTACAGTATCCCTGTTCATGAAATATTTATTTTATTTACGAATTTATAAGTGTACTGTATACAAAATTCCTAATATTGTTTTTTACGCCTTAAGTTTTGTGGCTTTTCTTGTTCGATTGTATGTCCACCGACACAGTTTTGGATAAGTTTTGATATTAATTTCAGGGTTAATTCACAGCACAGTTAAAGTCCGCCTGATACTCTGAGACGAAAGGCAAGACCGCATGACGAATACAGCCTGCGTTTAATAACCTCAGACTTCTGCAACTTATCAGCATGTTTCAGCCAGATGATGTCAGTGTCAGTAAGAAATAAATTGCTGTATGAAGCCCTTCGTTTAATGCTTGGCATATGTAAAATTTCAGACGGTTTTAGTAACAGCAAGAATTTAATTTGTTTTTATATAGGTGTGAAACTTGCTCTGTCGCCCTAAGGGACAACACAGGTTGACGATGCTTGAGAACAAAGTGCCGAGGAAAAACATTTGGACCTAAGAGAAAGGAAGTAATGGAATGCTGGAGAAGACTGTATAAGAAGACGTTCATAGACTGTGCGTTCCCTGCATATTATACGATCAAATCAAGAAGGATGAGATGGGAAGGTCATGTAGAATACTTGCAAGGGAAGCGAAATGCATTTGGAGTTTCAGCCGGAAAATCTAAAGGGAAGAAACCATTTAGATGTATAAGCTTAAACTTGAGGATAATATTAAAAAAGCTCTTAAAATAAGTTGTGAGGGAGTGGTAAAGGTAACCGTTTAGTGATAGGGCCAGTGTAAAAACAGTAACGAACTGTCGGGTTCTGTACAAGACGGGGCTCTGTTATACAGCTGAGCAAGTATTAACTTCTGGCGGCGATGAGTGGATTGCGAAGATATTAATTTAAATTATTTTGAGTTATGTTGTGACGACTAACTCCATAAATATATAGAGGTTAACAGCGAGAAGATCGGATATTACGTAGCGAATTAATTCGTGATTTACACAGGACACCCAGTAATTACTGTTAGGTTGGGTGAATCAAGGCTGTTACAATGGATTGGACATGTAGCATGCATGGGGACAAGAAATGCACACATTAATTTCATTGGGGAACTTCCTGGAAAGCTGGCAGATGGAATACTGAGAAAGTTATGAAAGGATAATATTAAGAAGGGCCTTAGAAATCGGGGTTTATGTGGGTGAAACCAGCTGAACATTGTGTCCAGTGACGGACTGTTTTGTTAGCAGTGTTCGGTTCTGCAAGAAGACGGACAGTTCATCTAAAATTTGTTACTTTTCACATGCTAGGTTTCTAGGGCTAAGCTGGCGGAAGGTGCTTATTACCCAGAAACTCTAAATTTCTTTCACACAGAGTGTTCATATTAATACAATTTGCTCAGTATCAACATTCATCTCGTTTTGAACTTTGTCACTCTTTGAAAGACGGAGGTCACTGAGCAAAAGTTTTTGGAAGTTGCAACACAGAGCAGAGCGCTTTACCTGAACACAGTCAAGTACACGTTAATATTGCACCCTTGGTGCTCATGTCAATCTAAGGAGAACATTCTTGGACTGCTTGACCCTTGAAGATGGGACCGATAGGCTGCCCCGAAACGTCGGTAACTACCAATCAACACTTCGTAACATCCTAGAAGATCGAAAATCCCATTTACACCGCGGCGGAAGCCTGAAATCACGCAAGCTGGTGGAAATTTGTTTTGAGACGCTTATTATAATGCTGTTTCACTTATTCTGTACCACCGTATTGAACACAGTTGTGAAGAAACCAACATAGTTCATTCAATATTCTGACCAGGGTGCGGGCTGGACGACCGAGAAAGTGTATTCCAATCTCGGCAGTTGTAGAAATGTTTCTCTTCCCCACCACATTCATAGCGATTCTAGGGACCACCCTGCCTCCTATCGAATGGATACCCTGTCCACTAGGGTAAAGCGGCCGAAGCGTGAAGCCAACTATTTACCCCGATCTGGTGCATATGTTAATGCTAGAGTTTACGTCCACTCCACCGTACGCATTCATGTGGTTGTGCTTAATTATTTAACTATATAAAGACTAAATTAATCTGCATCATTATGGTTTATTAAAGGTCAATTTGTACATCACAGAGAATCCAGTGTGTTTTTATTAGAAAGACCAATCGGCGAAAGATGTGTAGAGAAATAATGACAGTTTGCTGTGAGAATGATAGCGCACACAAACATAGACTATGTGGGCAAAATGCACAATTTTTTTTATAAAACCAGAAGGAACGTGTAGTAATCACAGATCTCTGAAGGGTTAAGCACAGAATGATCTTTACCTTTCACTCTGTACATTGTATGTTATGGAGTGTAATTGAGAGGAAGATGTATGGAAACTAGGTGCTCATTTCAGTATGACGTACTACATGATGAAGTCGCGTTTTCTCGTTGGCAGCAGAACGGTGCTTTCGCAGAAGCTTTTAGTTCATTCCTACCATACTGACTCATTTTTCTCACAAGCCACATGACTTGCAAATAACAGGAGGTCGTGAACTTTGGAATGACATCCATTTTTGGAAGCATGTTCTGCTTGTCACAGCAGACGGCGCAAGAGATGGATTGCGGCCTGACTTTTATTGTCTTCCTAGTTAGGTACCGACCACCCGACGAGAGCTTTCGAAGTATAATTATCCTGCCCACATTCTTGAATGTGTTCATTTGAATCTGCCCTCCCGTCTCAGTGAGTACATGAAACTCTACTGGGCGTGAGAGCGGGCAGCTCGTAAGAGGTCGTACTGAGACGTGTCCAGATTTCTGCATCTTGCGGTAAATTTCTCGTCGTCAACAAAACAGCAGAAGCTACAGCTACGTGCCTTACCTATTCACAGCGTGTTCTGAAGCAACCTGAGATGAGCACCAAAGTTACTGTGCTCTGGTAAAGCGCTCTGCTCTGTGTCGTAACTTCCATGAACTTTTGCTCAGTGACCTCCGTCTTTCAAAGAGAATACGTAGTGACAAAGTTCAACACGAGATGAATGTTAATACTGAGCGAGTGATATTTATATGAACACACTGTGCAGGAGAAATTTAGAGTTTCTGAACAATACAGCAGCTGGCGTATATAATGACACTGCGATTTAAAGTGTTCAATAAAATGTGCCACGTAAGCAAACGTGACTCTCGACAGAATAGCATTCCTGCTTCATAGTCAGGAAGGTTCGGGTTAAAATCTCAACACGGAGACCGGGTACGCTTGACTGAGATTTTTCCAGTTTCTTCTGTCCGTCCACGCAAATGCCCGGGATGGTACCTCGAATTAGGCCACGTCCGTTTCCTTTTAAATCCTTTTCAATTCACTTTTTACTAACCATCTTTCCATTCGGTGCTATATAATCTAATCTACAGATAATGCCGTTAAATAAGCCAGAAAGGTTTTTTGTCTAGTTTAATAGAGATCGTATACTGATTTCTGAATTTTTATGTGAAGTTCCATCTTTTGGACAAAATTCTACCTGGAAGCCAGAGGACAAATTATAGGACTGGAATTATGTTTTTGTCAGCCCAAATACGTCTTTTGTCTTACTTCCACACATTATGAGACATTTAGTTAATAACATTTTCCTTGTTCTTTCGAGAACAATTTTTCGGAGGATAAGAGTTGACCCGCTTTCGTGACTTTTACGAATATCAGCCGTCTTTTATCGAGACGTTTCCTACTGTCTGAAACGTGACGCCTTATGGCCACCAAGGCTTACTCTCGAACACTGCCTAATTTTGTATCCGTCATCGCATTTTATTTCTCTAGTGTAACTTTGTTTCTTGAAAGATAATAAATATTTAAAGGGAAATTGAGATATAAATTCCATTTAAATTTCTTGTTTCTCAGTGCTGCTGTGGAGTTCATTTCTTCCACCTTCTTATCTACAAACACACAAGACACACGTTTTCCGCCTTAAAATGTCGCAAAAGATTGCGCCACAATTCACTTGGGAGACGTTTAACATCTCTTATCTGCAAAGACAGTCAGCAACCTGCAGTGTATTTTATATAAACTTATCTAAAAGGGACGTGATTCGTCCTGGATGCAATTATTTTCGTTTTGCTACATGTAAACCTTGCAAACGCGATTCCGCATAAAGTTAAGTGTTATTATGTTTGTGTTCTGGACGAGTGTTGATCGAAGTGCAAGATACAACAAATATATACCGGGTCTTTTCTCCTCCAGAGAACTCCTGGAATAATATAGGGGTTTTATTCAATAGAATTTCGGATCGTATATGAGATGAGATGAGATGTGATGAGCTTCAGTAGATTAACTACATGGAGATGAGAGAAAGTGTCTAATCTAAAGACGCTGTCAATTGCTAAGGTTATATAGCGTCGGTGGTAAGTGAATTATTTACGAGCATGGAGCACTGGCGGAATGATACTGACTGGAAATGAACAGACGTACTGGGAGAAAACCTAGTCCAAGTGTTACTTTGTCCTTGAGAATTTCCATATGGACTGGCCCGGGATCGAACCCGGCCCTCCGCGATGAGAGGCCGGCAACACCATCTGACCCATGACACGGCCCAACTGACTAAAAGAGATGAAAATTTGACTTTTTTTGTGTTTAAGTACTTCCCTGTGTCTTGTAAGAAAAATAAAATATTTATTGTAATCGTTGATTGAAGATTTGCTGTTGCTTATGCATGTTACAGTGAAGTAAAGAGGCGATACTTGTACACTAACTGTAACTGCGGCTTTGAATAGCTTTTTGTGCAATTTTATGTTTTAATTGTTGATTGAATTTAGACACATAAGTACGGGAAGTACAACATACGTATTAGGCGCTTAAATTACTGGAATTAAGACACCTTTCTAGCGAAATACTTCCCGATTCAAAATAGGTTCCAGACACGTTTTATTCCTTCTGATCCCTTACGATAGCCGCTGTGCCCGTTTATCCGTCCGTCCGTGGACATATCTGCCTTTTTACACGTAAAAACTCGAGAACACCATTTACACTTCGGAATTTTCCAAAACATTGCCGAGCCATTTCAGTTTCCATTTAGATCAGACAGTTTTGACGACAATTTTAGACAAACATCTACTACATTCAAGCGCGCATCGCGAGCTGAACACGCTAAATATTTATCACAGCGTATTGAATGGTTCTTAACCCAATGATGTGGGAAACCTTCGTAGCCCATTTCAGTCTCGCTTACGAAGACTCCATGGGGATATTTCCTAACAAGCCCTATTGTAGCGCCTTTATTTGGTTTCGGGAAAGCACAAACTATCTGGAGCACCCGGTTCCATCTTTTGGCACACGGGTTACTGAGCGACGAATTCTGATCTGTAAAGGAGGGAACCTATCATACGCTGTGCGGAAATTTCCTGACCTGTCTTTCGTAGGAGAATTACTCCCTGGGTGCTGCGGCCGCTGATGGTCCTATTGTATCAACCCAGGATGATATATGAACGTGGGAGCGTTGGTGGTTTGGTAATTGGCGGTGGGGGGGGGGGATTCGAAGTAGACCTACCAGACCCAGTGCCACCGTATCTGTCACAAATCGAGGTACAGTTAGTTTCATATTGTGGAGATCTCACTGATATATCCTGATGTATTTGTACCCTGCCGTTCAAGTCTGCAGGTGTTTTAAAATTCAGGATTCTGTGTCCAAATTTACATTCCACAAGATCGGGCATTTCCTTGGAACAAGGAGATTATCACATAACCCGCCACTTTCCACGGATAACCTGAAGCAGTTTTGTGAGATATGAGATTCTAACTGGGGGGAGTGTGAAGATTACTAACTTCTGTGGTGTTACGCTATACCATTGTGTGGATACGTACCAGCGTTTCGGACGAACCTGCTTCTTAAAATCTTCCATAGCTACGATGAAGAGAAGGTTACTTTTAGCTGAGGGCTGTCTCTGGAAATCGGTATTAAGAAATGTACCACTTTAATTTATTAGAATTCTCCGCTTTGTGTTGGTCAGAATTTTCACTTCTTCTCATACCGAACAGGTTGGCGGTAACGCTTTTTTAATTGTATTGTGGGTGTGCCTGGTTCTAGTCTTGGCTGAGATACCGGCTAAACTGACTGAGGCTTTTCGCGGGTTTTCTCAGTACCTGTAGACAAAGACTGTGATAATACTTAACATTAGGCCACGACCTCTTCTGTTTATCTGCATCCTTTCCAATTTATTAGTGACTGCTATTCAGTCATATGATGCTATATAATCTGATGTAAACTGCAAATAAACTTCTTCTCATGCCGTAACTCATAATAGGTATATATATGCCTTTTCGTCACAGTTGTTTAGAAGGGTATTGTGTTAATGACAATAATATGGGTCTAATGTTAAGCACGCAAGTGAAGGGATTTATAGTGTATTTAAAGCTAAAGTTATTTTTGTTGGATTTGCAGTTAAAGCAGGGTTCTTAACTTTCTTTTCAGCCAGGACCCTGATTAATTTTTGGAGCGCGCTTCACAACTTACAGCTAATTTTTAATGAACAATGCATTTTCTCTTAATTGTTTTACTCTTGTTTAGAAATGGACATTATTGTCATTAACATATAAATAACGCTTAGGAAATTAGGTACTTCTAAAAAATAATATTAAAAGTATGATTTATAATTAGTTTGTAGTTAGTAGCACGCAATAGTTTTGCAAAAGCACACATTTAGAAGAACAGCATACAATTATAACAATTGAAATCTGTGGTCTTCTGGATAATTACACGGCGTCGTGTGGTAATTATTTACCGACGTTTCGGGACAACGTATCGGTCCCATCTTCACGGGTCAAGATTCCAAGAGGAAAAAAAAATTATAACAATTATCGGTGTGTTAGTATGAACACTGATTGTTCGTAAGTTTTGAACGTTTTTCAAACTGTTGTCGTGGATTTGAAAGGCTCCATCATAAATCGTTCTCTGGTTGCAGTCAGCTTCGAAGCTTATTCTTCGCCATGGCAAGTGCTGGAAACCCTGCTTCACACAAGCCGATTGTAGAAAAGAGTAGTAAAACTTTCAGAGCCACATTTTACAGAGTTGGTTGTTCCTTCTACACTTTGATCCGTACGCATTCAGTGATTCTGTTTGTTTTTTGGAAATTGTAATGCAGTGTCATGTTGTTTTGGATTATGTAAGCTGCTCTTGAAGGCTAGCAATGCTTGGTGTGTCATAGCCAAATCTTAGACGTTAATATTAAAGGGTCTGCTCACCCGTCTGTGTTTGGTCAGATATTTCGGGGTGTAGCCATCGAAGTGAAGAGTTAGTTTTTCGAGTGTTTCACGACATTCTTACGCCAGAAAATTCAACATTATTGTCGGAAAATAAGCAATCTTTCTTTCTTTTATTGTCATCGTCCACAGTTTCAGCTTTCATATAAAGTCTGTGAACGTCTCTGTTAGCCCACGCACTGCCTGATTAC